>CM045457.1:11234057-11834057 GCA_024666655.1 Dascyllus trimaculatus | reverse complement strand
AATGTTTTTCATCTTCTCCTTTAAAGTCTGTTTTCATTTGTGTGCCATGAGTCAGTGGAAAGATGGAGGGTCGGTGTAGAGGGACAAGCCAGGAAGGTCTTTTGTGCCTCTTTTTTTCTCCCTCTTTCCTTGTGATAATCATGCTGTGCTGTAACTTGTTCTCTCCGTTTGTCTGCAAAACCTCTGCCTGTCTCTACAAATCTTAAACATAACAGTCTTGCTCCCTCTTTCACTCGCTCACATTTCCTTTGCTCGCTCAACACACATACACACACACACACACAAACTGACAAAAGCATCAAGGTGGAATCTGTTGTAAAAGCAGTAGGTCAAACACCGCAAATCTGCGGCTCATCAAAAGGCACATAGCCTGAAAGAAAGATGTGGAAAGGGTGAAAGATTAAGCTAGTTGTTAACGTGAATCATTGCCTCCAACTCCCACTGATAGATAATGCAGTTGTTGAGAAAAGATTCTTCGCAGAGTGACTGTAGGAAAGAAAGTTTCATTTTTTTCTTGCAAGTGTTTTATGCTGCGTTTCCTTTTATGTATGTATCTGTTCTGTGCACATAGCTTGACACAGATTGCCACGTCAGAAACCAGCTGACTGAGCGGTGGAACTCGCTCAGGACTGAATGTCTGAATCGCAGTCAAGCCAATCTCCAGTGGTTGATTTATTTACCAGATGGAAGTTAAACAAGTTGCAAAAAGGTTTGTATGGAGCACGCTATGCAACTTCCCAAAACTCCATCAAATCCGGAAACAAACCACTTCTGTTTGAAGTATGAATTCCCCATAACTATGCTAACATGAATCATGACTTCGGCTCCCTCATGGCTTCAGACAGAATTTGCAGTTGCAAGTTCTGGCAGTTTGACCTTTCTTTTTTATGATGTAATTTCTTTGTGGATATGTTTGTGTGTCTCTTGACCCCTGTCAGACTTCAGTGCTCCTTTTGGTTCAAATATTTACTATTGAGTAGGGAAACCATTTTGTGCTTTTCTGAAAAATGCCCAATGTAATGTGCAGCACTTGTTGAGATGTCTTTATTGGGCTTTTATTTGCAAACACCTGAACCTGGTGTAGCACAGTTGAATCAGCACCCTCTAACTCCCAGTTTTCCATGCTGCTATCAAGAGACTGTGTGGAAATAGTTTCTCTCCAGCAACACAATCTGTAATCAGAACGTATATTTACCTCAAGCCATTTTTACATCCAGAGGTCAGGGATTCAAACACAGTCTTCCAGATTTTCTTTGACCACAGCAAAGTTTATATAAATCATCCAGCAGGTGAACTTGGAGAGTAGCCCCACAGCAGTGCTTGGAATTTGGTTTCTGACTTGTTAAATGTACTCGGGGAAGTGCAGAAGCGAGCTGAATCCCTGACAAAGCAGTGACCTGGGAAGTGGTGTAGGCAGGGAGCTTTTGTGTGGGGAGACAAAGCCGGAGATGCAGGCCTGGGACGGCAGAGGGAAACAGACAGAGCGAGAGGCCGGGGCAATGTTGTGGAATCTCCCCAGGGGCTTCTGGGTAAATGTTCATGGATGACAGCGTTTTGGAATGTTCACAAATGGAGAGTTTTAATTGGCCTGAGGCCCCGACTGGTTTAGTAATCAGAAATGGACTCTGGTGGTGGAAGGCTCAGATTTATGGGTCCCTATGTGTGCTTTGTTTGTCAGAACGAGTGCCTTTTAGAAAATAATTCACCTTTTGGATAAAATGTGGAAGATTTAGCACAGATTAAAATTTTAATGTGACAATTCTTCACTCTGAAGGGGAAAAATGCAGTGGTAGGAGTTTTTCTGTGACGGTAAAGTGCAGTAAATGATGCAGATTCAGTAAAGACTGCAGTGAGCTCTGCAGCAGACAGTCCTCTCTTTCTCTTCATACTTGTGCCATGTGAAAAGCAAATTTTGGCAGTTTGGTGTTTTGACAGCTGTATTGGGAAAAAGATTTTAATTCCTGATTTATTTAAGGAAAAATCGTTTTACACAGATCGTATCCAAAGCTCTGTGGCTGATTGCGTAGCTCAAAATACTCACTCCAGAGAGTAGTCCTCTAAACCAGAACTTCCTGCCTCATAAATAGATGGTGAGCATTGTTCTAAGTAGAGTAAATCTTTCATCTCACAAGCAGGGCTGGTGTTTCCCAAGCTCACCACTACTGAGGAGTTTCCTCCCAGTGGTGCATCCTTTTCC
Source organism: Dascyllus trimaculatus (assembly GCA_024666655.1). Lineage (NCBI taxonomy): Eukaryota > Metazoa > Chordata > Actinopteri > Pomacentridae > Dascyllus > Dascyllus trimaculatus. The sequence continues at coordinate 11,831,860 of CM045457.1, read as the reverse complement.
TTATGGATGCTGCTGATGGTTTCTGTGATTGTTTGTCTGTGTTAACCTCTAACACTTTTCTGGTTGATACTAAATCATGGGTGTAATCAAGATTAGTGCCATGACTCATCAGGTGAGGAACAGCATGCTGAGTAACAAACCACTGTATCAAAGCTGCATGATAAATACCAGTACTACATGTGGTTAGAGGCAAAGTGAGATGCACACACATGTCACTTTATCATTGGATCTGATTTATTTTAGTGTCAACTTTAGTACAAGTACAACAAAATGCAGTTTAGTGTCTAATCACTTAGTGTAAAGTACTGTAGGGCATACAGACAAAGATAAATGAATGACTGTATATAAATGAACAATAAACAGATGTGGTAAGTGGTGTGACTCATATGTGCAAAATGAGGTAAAGTAAATACGCACATACACAGGAAATAAACTGAGTGCAGCTGTGATAAATCAGTTGTGTTGTTTTAGTATGAGCAGAACCAGTAAATAGTATATACTCTACAATACGGGTATGTCTTTTAGGGCGAATGCTGATTATTAGTAATCAAGGGGACCAACTGCAGTTAAAGTAAAAATCTTAGTGACAGAATTTAGAGTAAGGCAAACTCCAACACAGAAGTTTATTGAAATGCCTTGTTTATTTACGTCTTACATGCATTGAAACAAGGAAGGAAGTGTCCTTTCTTAAACGGAAAATAACAAGGCTGTAGCTATAGTCAGTATCATGATTAGCATGTTTGCTTTGATAACGATATTTTTACTACACCTGTGCACATACTCTATCTCCAAGGTAGCGCTTTTATTAATTTACACTGCGCAGCACACAGCAAAATAACCCAGGTGTGGTACGTATGCGAGCGTCACTAAGCCCAAATGCAAAGTTAGATGAATTACATGAACATGTGTAATTTATTAAAAGTAAACATTAGCCATGATTGTTCAGCTATGGGTGTGTCTGAAATTCAGAGCATCATCTTAAATCGTCCAGAATTAGTTTCACTTTCAGAGCACAGAGCAGTGGGGATTTAATCATGTGGCTGCTCCATACCTCTGTTTGTTCTAGTTTCTAGTCTAGTTGTTGTTTTTCAGTTTAATCATCACCATATTAATGCAAATATAGGTGATTTGTTTAAAAGATTGCTTGATTGATGTTTTTTTTATATTTTTAAAATGTTATAAAAAACTAAAAAAGAAGTGCCAATAAGAATATCGTTAAAGTGCCTGATCGATCAGCAGTATCGGTATAAGTAGTAGTACCGATAAAATCTTAACGATACCCATCCCTAGTGAGCACACACTAATCGACTGTGACTGATAGTTTGTTAGAGTAGTCCTAAAGAATTCCTATGTTCATCACCAGGAAAAATAGGTTGATGAGAAATTGTTTGATTAATTTTCCTGCCCAAGTACACATTTAATCTAATGCTTGTTTTTTCAGATCTGTTGTTCAATGGCTCTAAAGTTTCAGTTAAGCACTGTACTGTCATTCATATTGTTTGTGTATTTAACTTCAATGCTTATATCTACACTTTTAGTTTCCTAAATGTAGATTAAATGAAAATGAGGATCTTGATGAGGGGAATTCTTCTTTTGCAGACACATATTTTTTTATTGAGGCAAATATGCAGATGTTTAGGTTAGAGTTTCAAACAACTCCTATAAAATAATTTACTGCCTAACTTTAAAATAATTTACTGCTTAACTTTAAATTTTAAAGCCATTGCCCACTTCAGTTACATCTTTTACAAGCTATAGGCTAGTTATGAGGATAGTGTCATGTCTGAGTCATGAGTTAGCTGGAGCCTCATGCTAAAAACATGTTTGCCACTCCCTGGGAGAAGCTGCAGCCCTGTGGTATGTGTTGTGGAGTGTCCTACTCAATGGCAGATGTCCAGGTGAATGGAGCACTTGGTATTTGCTGGAAGAGAGAGCTGTTTGTCTGTGCAAACACTGGGTTGTCAAGAAGCTTCGCTATCATTTATACCACAAATATACTGAGAAGTAGAGTTCATTACCTTGAATTTTCTATGCAGGCATTCAAGATTTGAATATAAGCAACAACACTTGTAAATAAAACCACTTAAAACATGAACTTTAAGTACATGAACGACACAGTCTGGCATTGAGCAGCAGTAAAGTGAAACACTTAGCGGTAGAAGTAATGAACAAGGGTCGGCATTTCCACCCACCATTTTGTTCAAGCACTTTAGTCAGATTAAAAAAGTCCCCTCCCAGTACATTCGGCCTCTTTTGGACTTTCCTTATGGACGGGGATCTAAAAAGCGTTATTGGTTTGGCCAAAAGTGCTATAAACTTGTCATTACTCTATTTTTGTAAGGGGCTGAAGTGTAGGGAAAGAGTAGGTGGAAATATTGCCCTGCCCTGATTATCTCCATATGAACAGCCGAGTCTCTAATAATGGTTTCCCCTTACAGCATAATGTTGTTGAACATTTTCTCCCTTTTGCGGTGATTCGGCCAGCTCACAGTAAACCCACGTACACAGGATATTAGTATAAGAAATGTAAATGTAACACATGGATGGGTGTTACATTTATCTTGGCTTTTAAAATTCTATTTAGATTTAGATTTCCTGTTTTTTGTGGCTCTCCTTAACATGGTTTTAAAAAGCTTAACGGTTGTTTCTTAGTATCACTTTATCTACACTCTAATCCCCCTTTTTTAATGGCCACGTTGTAAAGGACATCAGTGGTTTGACTCCTCAGAAAAGAGCCACGAGAATCTGGATGGGGAAAGTGAACAAGACGCACTCTTTTCCCCCTCCTTAAACTAATGTTGGCATGATGCCCTTGAGCAAGAGCCTGTGGTTGTACTGAGCAGCAGGCCTTGAATGATACTCCTCCATGTTGAAAATCAGACTGAGCTCTTACTCAGCTTTCCTAGTTAAAGGATTTCTTGTAATGGGGAAGAGGGATGTATTCTAAAGGAGTGCTGTTTAACTGTGCTGTGAAAATTTGTGCCACAAAATTCAACACTAATGGCTGAGACTGTGTATTACTTGCTTCACAGTTTGACTTGTGCACATTTTGTTTTCATAGCACTCGACTGATCTCATGTGGGAGATTCCACTGCTGAATCCTGCACAATTATGGAGCCTTGAAAACACTAATTCCGGCGTTTTTAATAGACGTGTGGGTTTAATTTCAGCATGACACATCCAGCATTTGTACAAAATGATGGCTTTCCAAAGCAATTACTGAAAGTTTATTGCTAATTTATTTATTTCTGTACTGAGGACCGAATCATCAGACTTGTTTGAAATGTTGAATTTCTGACTGAGAAACTAATTGGAGATGCTTTCATTCTTTTAAAATGAATGACTAATGTGTAAAAGGAATTTATTTTTATAATCTTGATACAGACCACAACTATAGGGTTCTTACAGATGAAAGAGAGACAAAAAGAAAGGGGTGATTTGACAACATGCTGTAACAGGAAAGAATTTAAGAAGGGAATGAGTTAGATAAAGCAATTGGTATGATTTTGGAAATGAAATATGCAGCTGTGTGCTACCTTTTCATCTCTCCTTTCAGTTGTGGCTTCACCTCGTGCCCCTTTGCTTTGCCTTGTTTTGCAGTTTATTACTCCTATAACAGACGTCATGCTTATGAGTAAAACATCACACCTTAAAAAGCAAACGACGTCGACTCCTCCACCACAGGGTTAGCTCATGTGATCGAGCGTGACAGGATGCGGAGCAGAAAAGAAAGTTACCCAACAAATGGCACCAATCCCTTAACCCCCCAGGATAATTACACCCTAGACCGAGGTGAGGAGCAAGAGGAGAATGTTATGGCTGCAGGGCGTGCAAATTTACAACAGTCTGTGTGAGTAATGCTCACTAGACTGGCAGCACTCTCCTTTACATGTTACGGCAGGGAGCATAATATGCCAATTAATAGTCAGCCTTTGTATTCTCGGCTGTTGTTTCACATACTTGCCTCCACTGAGAATGATTGCTGCTTTGTTTTATATGTTGGACGTGCACAGATAAATCAGAGCGACTTGGAATATGTTCACACGTTTTTCATGTTTGGAAATTAAATTGCCCCAGTATCCAGTATCTCAGATTACCTTCAGTCCACTGGGATCGAGTCCGTCTATGCATAAACTATGAGCTGCATACAATTTATCATTTAATTATTTACAAATGTCGATGGTTGTGCGAAGGCTCTGAGGTTTGGTTCAGACGACCAGGCTCCAATTAGTGACAGACATCAGTGAATAGTTTGTGACACGCCGCACCCTACGGCCTCCTTTATAACTCTCTTAGCAGTTTTAGTGATGTCTTGAGTTAAGAAGGGTGCAGAAATAATCCTTGAGGGACTTTTACGACTTCAGATTGGAGTGTATGACTCTTAAGGTTTCCTATTTTTATTTTGTGCATGTGTCTGCGACTTTTTATGGCTCTTAATTGCCTGTATGTGTGGGGTTTTCTGGTATGTGTGTTATTATTGGAGTGATTGGGGTTTGGGGCGTGAGTTACTGTGTGGTGGATGTGCTGGCTGGCGGACGGGGGGGTCAGAGGACAGGACCTCTCTCAGAGGAGTTGCTGTTAACCCCTGACCTTGCTGGTTAAGCCTGCAGGGTGGTGGCGGGCGAGGCAGAGGTGGGGGGCACTTTGAGGTCCGTCTGGTTCAGGGGCACATGATGGCAGGCAGAGGGGGTGGTGAGGTGTCTAATCTGGTTTTTGTCTGTGAGGCGTTTTCACCTCCCCCACCATCCTTCCTCTGAGAACAGAGTTTGAGAGGCAGGACAATGTCAAAGGGAAGTGACTTATTTTATGAGCCATTTAAAGGGGATGGTGGTCTCCCCACAAAGGGAAGGCAGGGAAGCAGTGCAGAGCCGATGAATGCCATGACACACAGTCACATGTTTGTTTACAAGATGCTGCTCTCTTGTTTTGACCACCATAAATGGCAGTTTTCCTCTTCTAAGTGACACTCGAACAATACTCTGTCACTCCGTCTTATTACATCTTAACTTGGGAAACTAGTGGAGTGAGAGGCCCCCTAAAAGGAACTCCATACGGTAACTGAGGGCCAGTTCACCCATCACACAAAGACCATTCATGCAGAGATGACTGATGCATCAACTGACAAAGCTTTTTGAGGCAGAAACATGTCAGTGTGGCGCTGATTTTTACAAGATCTAACTGCTCTTGTTAACTGTTCGCCTCTCTTTTTGTTCCAGCGGTGCCATTTTTCTCCCAGCGGTTTGAGAAATTGGCTGCCAAAATGTTTTCACAAAGTATGCATTAGCTAAGAATCTTCAGTTTTCAGAGACCTAATCCTTTGAGCTAACAATGTGACATTTGTACAGACATTCCTGTGAAATATTGACCATCTCACTTTTATTTGTGTACTTTGGTAACTAGGGCTATTTTCCACATGGATATAGCCCTTTTGATTGTACGCCTGCGCTGTGGGCAAGCAGGGGGCCCTGCTCGAGGAGAGACTGGTTGGCTGTTTCACCTAAAGGTTCAGCATGTGTGTGTATATGCGTGTGTGCTGCTCCCTGTACCTCCAATCATGCTCGTACAAAGAGCCATGTGTTGAGCAGTGATGTGATGTGTGAATATGTTTAGGTAGGGGCTGCCAACTGTGCCTGGGTATGTGTGAGTGTGTACAAGAGGGGCCTGGGTGGAGTGGGGTGATGGTTGGACGGAGAGAGATGAGTTTGAGGAGAGGATTGTGAGAGAAGGAGTGACTTGAGGCTTATTTGGACCCGATCCCAGACAGAGGGGTCCAGTTTATGGCGCCAGGGTGCATCCCTCCCTCTGGTGCCCTGTTTAGATGATTGTATTGCTATGAGTCACTTCTGACCCTGCAGTTTAATTTTTTTAAACATTTTATTTGCTATTTCAGACATGTTGGGAACATGTCTGTAAACATGTTGTCTTCTGTCACTCCGTTCTGCAAACAGTGTTATGTCTGCGTTGTCTGTAGTGTTTTAATAGTTTTTAATAGGTCTATGAGCTGACATGCTAAACTTGATCTAGAAAAGTATAAATGTCTCACCAAAGTCAAGCCCTGTTCACTAGTAGTATTTGATGAGCATTTTCTGTTACAGTCATTATTCAAAGGACACTCAAGGCCAATGCCCTATCTCACTTTTAAAGAAAATGGTCCACGTCTTCACCAAAATTTAAAGCATTCTTCAGTTTGTCATGCTCTGCTTCTCCTCCAAGTTTCATGAAATTCAACTTGGCAGTTTTTGCGTAATATTGCTTAGAGACAAACACATAGACAAATGGCACTGAAAACATGTGCAGCAATATGAAAACAACCAGAAGAAATTATAGAAGAAACATGGTCAGGTTGGTATGGCAACATATTCATCATGGCAAGCATCAGTAAGGATAACAGAAACATCCAAAGTCATAAGCTTGGATTTGAATTTGTTCAAGCTAGCTTAAACAACCTGAGTTTAAACTGCAGCAGAGCAGCTTCAACCCCATGAGAGAAGAAAATTTAATCAGCACTTTGTCGAAGCATGACTTAAAGAGAAAAACACCAGTTTAAGTTAATGTTACCATGTTCATCGAAGCAGTTCAGTGAATGGCAAAGCAAGATTTGGGATTTAGATATGTTTTCTTTTGATATTAGTAAAAATACATTGCTTCAGCTTTTTTACGCAGATTTTCATTTTCATGTCTTTGATACTCAGTCAAGGTGAGAAATAAAAATGTATAACACAAAAAAAGATCACAAATGTTAAAACTCAGGAAAGAGATGGCAATCTATTCACAGGTATTGGTAATAGTGCAGTGGTGTAGGAAATTGTGGCAAGGACCAGTAAGAAAAAAATGACTTTGTAGTGTTGAATAGAATTGTAATACATTTCAAGGTTTCACTGTGAAGTCTCTCATGTTAAAAGAAGACCCAACACTTAATTAAATTATTCTGGGATTGTGAATGAGTCTGTAAAAAATACAGGAGACATCAGAGGCAGTGTTAAAGCTCCAGTGATGTATGACATGCAAGACCTGCAAGTAGCAGAGAACGTGTGCATAACACACAGAGTCAGTGAGCGCAAGCTGGTGGGGAAAACTAAACAGGCTGTTGGTGCTGAGATGCAATGAAAGGATCCCTGTGTTCTCCCAAATTCCAACAGCCACATTTAAAACAAAACATTATTGCAGCTGCAACTTTGCATTCGTACTCCCATGACCCGCCTTTTAATTGGATGTTAAACTCACTTTTGACAAAGTTGACAGTTTCTGTTTTATCAAAGACAGTGTTTTGTCAGAGTAAAAGCACAGAGTACTTTCTTTTGAGATTCTTGGCTCAGTTCAGGACCCTGTCCATACTTATGTAGATCAGTTTTGAAAATGGCAACAGTTTTATATGTTCTCCAGCTTTTTCTGAACATTCTGAAAATAAGCTGAAGTTGCAAAAGAGAGACAGAGTTATCATCTCTTCTATCTAGCCTTGAAGAATTGATCACCTGACACTCACATGCTGAGGGTCATGTATGAAAAATCGTACATTAGCGTTTTCCATTCATAGCAGACCAAGAGAGCTTAATTTTCAGAATCATGTTGGTCACTATCTTGCCCTGTGTGTTTGCTGCCCCAAAAGTGATGAAAAGGTTTATCTCCTTTAATGTATTTGTGGCTGAAGTCAGCCCTCTCACCTGCAAAGTGGGTGCAAAGTTAATCCTCTCCTCTTAAAGACTGTGTTTTGGAAGGACACAGCACTCAGAGAAAGCTTCAGCACTGAGCTATCAATCAAGACAGGGGAGTGCCAGGATAAGAGCACGGCTCTATAAAGTGGCAAGCTAAAGACTGCTCTGAGCTGAGTGTTGCAATTAAGTGCAGTTAAGGGGGGTTTAACAGCCAAGGTGCATTTAGTTTTGTGAAGGGTGAACCTGTTATTTAACAGTATAAAGGTTACATCCCAGACAAGAAGTTGTTAATGGTTGATTTACATTTATGCTTCTAAAAAGTAAAGTGTCTTCTAAAGTTTACAGTGTCATTCTGTGGGTTAATGAATGAAGCCTTAAATCTGCATCTATAAATGTAATTACCTCTAGAGACTTGCTGTTGTGCTCTAAACCGGGTGTTTTTATATTCTGAAATAACAGTTTTGACATATTTTGTGTTGATGTGACTCGTGAGGACAGTTTCCTACATGACGCAGTGTTTAATCTCCTCGTTCTCTTCCAGGAGCCCCCCTGAAAGTGTGTCCGCAGGGTTTCTCCTGCTGCACGGTGGAGATGGAGGAGAAACTGAGCCAGCAGAGCCACACGGAGATCAAAGCTCCCGTTTCCAGGCTTAGCACCAACCTACAATCCACCTTCAAACAGAAGCACGACCACTTTGACAGTAAGCAAACACATTTACACAAACATGCACAGCAGCCACTTTACAGACTAAATTGTGCCGGTGGCCACAGTGTCCCCATCGCAGCACTTGTGTTGCACAATTTTTGACGGACGCTCCCACCTGCCAGTGCACTGCTCGAAGCGGAGACAGTCAGTCTGCGTCCGTTGGCCTGTCCACCTGTCTCTCAACGTCTTAGCTCCCTGCCTCATCGTCCCCCCCACCATACCAGCTTCCCTTCTCTCCAGAGAGACATGCATGCTTCCAGACGGACCACACACATCTTCAGATTTAGTCTTCTCTGTACTTCCTGTTCCACTGTGTGTGTGCACATGTGTGTATGCCTGTAAATATTGGGATCGGGTTTCTGCTGCTCAGGGCTGGAGCGCATGGGAACATGCAACAGTGCTGACTCACAGAGGAAGCAGGGCAGCTTTGAATACCCTCAGCAACCCAACCATGCCACCGCTGCAGCTCTGTGAAGGAGCTCAATAAGATAGAGGAGAGGATGAGGACCCTCGCAGACTGGCTGGAAAAGAAAGAAAGCATTGGAATTAAAGCTCCTTAATGCATCGGTATTTTGCGTGTTAAGGGAGGTTTTGTGAATAGTTTGATGCGTTGGTTTGTGTGCATATGCGTGCCTGTGCATATGCAGGTCAGAGACCTTCAGATCTTATGTGTCTGTGAAAGGCAGCAAGGGATAGTCAGTAACGGGGAGCGCATGTATTGCAGCCAGATGTGAAGAGGAATGTGACGTGTCGGAATGCAGTGGCTGCTCAAGCCGTCCCGCCCCTCTTTTTCTCTTCTCTTACTGCCCTTTGTCCCCATCTCATGCCTCACCCTCCCCAGAAACCCCTCTCTTTGCCCCTCAGACCTTTCTCTGTCTCTCTTTCTGTGTCTCACTGTTGTGTATGTTTCATTGCATGCATTTCTCTAATGCATGTTCCTTTTTTGTGTTTGCTGCTGACCTCCACAGCTCATCTGGCTTCACATTATTAAGTAACCTACTAATTATTTCTTATTTTTTCATCTAGTCTATTCAGTATTAGCAAATTGCAAAAAACACCCACAGCAAGTTTCAGAAGAAAGTTTTCAGACGTCAAACTGAAAGATTTTTAGTCGGAAACCAGAAATAGTTATTTAGAAACAAAGAAAGAAGAAGTAGTGAAAAGAAGCGATTCAGGTCTCCCTCTAAAACTGTTGAGCATTAAAGAAGAATGGTAAAAATAAAATGGTCTTCTCTGGTTTGATTATGAGGAACTGATACCAGAACCACAATTGTCTTGACAATTTCCTCCATTGTTTTACATAGCTGTAAAAAAACATTGCTTTCAAATAAATGTGGCTTCAGTTGAGTTTTTTCTTCCTGATGTCATGTTTGTTCAGTTGTAGCGCATCAAACAAATAAAAAATGTTAAAATAGTCAGAACAACAGACTGATCATGCAGAACATTATAGGGAAATCAGGCAAACAGCTATAACCTGGTCTAGTTGGCCAAAAGGGGAGAAGCTCTGAGGATGACAGTGAAGCTTCATTTGCATTCCTACTCTTTTGTGCCTCCTCCTCATCACTGCAGGCAGGTTGCCGCTGTCTCCGACCTGTTAGATGTGGGATCTCTTTACAAAGGCCTGCTGTGCTCTCTTCCACCTGGGCCATTAGACCGTCTCTCTCACTGGATACAGTGACAAGCTCAGGTTGCTGTCCCATTATTTGCTGTTGTCACATCGAGACACCCTGAAGGAGGCACTTCCAGTCGGCGAAACTGGCACAGGAGGTGTTTATGATTGTGTTTACTGTTAGTGAAAAATGACAGCAGCAATTGTGACATCAGGCAACCACATATGCGCACAAACACAGTTGCAACTGTACATGAAGACAACAACATGCACTAACAAACTCAGGAAGTGGTGTATGTGATTAGGCAGGCTCTCATCATGCGCCCGGAGCGAGGAGTCATGGCCAATTAAAACCAGAGCCAGAAATAGTTTCTCCCCTCTCTGTGTCTCGTCGCTGTGTGTTTGTCCTGGCCTCAGCCTGTCTGTCCTGTTGCAGTGACCCTGTCCAGCAGAGTAAATCTATGTCTGGGAATTAAGTACTTGGATTAAGGCCCCCTTTGCCTCTGGACACTTGCACAACAAGAGGCATCCATCTGAAGCACTGAGGTCCAACAGCAGGAGGGACAGAATCCCATCCCATAAGAAAAGGGAGAAGCTCAGGGACTAATTGGCACAAATAGGATGCAATTACTGCCTGGGCTGGGATTGGGAGGAGCAGAGTTTATAGGGACACTGGTGGGAGTTGTGTGTGTGGAGGGGGGGAGCTCTACAGAGGAGGAAGTGGGAGGGAGGAGTGGGAGGAGATCGGTCAGCTCCTCTGTTCCTGTGATGGATTGGGCCTAAAATCATTGTACATAATTTAGGGCTTTCTCTGCAACATGTGGAAACGGTGACGGGGCGGGGGGTGGGAAAGAAGGCAAAGACAGATACTCGAGGCAGGAGTCGTCCTCTTTCCTTACATTTCACCACAGCTTACACTCTTTCCCGCATAACCTTTCACCCAGATTCTGTCAGACCATTGGCTGAGCGACAGGCACATTTTTAATGGAAAAATCCGGAGGGAGTGTTCAGCTCCTCGGCCTGTTGGCAGACGGCTGTGTGTCATAAACTGTTTTTAATGACAATGCAAGATGCCTGTGTAATGCAGCTCATGCTTCAGACCCCTCAGAGCCTCCATACTGCCTCCCGCCGCTCGCGCACCCCACACAAGCCACTCTTTTATAACCCATGGGTTTGTCCAAATTCATTAAGGGGCTTATCTGTTTAGCATATAGGCATTACCGCTCTAATAAACTGTAGAAAGGAAATAGAGAAGTTTAGGGTTGTCCTCGTGCTTCGTGCTGCTTCCTCCACCTCCTGTTCACCACCTCAGTCTCCTTTCACTGACTTTCAACTTGTGGCTACTATGACATTCCAGGGGTGGGGGTGGACGATTTTGTTTTAATCTCTGTCAATGGAGCGTGCATTGGCCATGTATGTGTATGTGACTGCATTTGTGTTGGAGGCGAGGGAGGGCAACGATGGCGGGGAGGTAAATGGAGGGACTGCAGTGTTTCCGGTATCCTTGGCGACACAGTGGGGATTTGGAGTTAAAAAAGCCCTCAACTTAACCCACCCCAAGCTGCCCTCACACACCCCTCCCCTATCTTATTTTTTCTTTTTTAGTGTGTCAGTCTGAAGTGGAAGTGACAGCACTACTCGGTGACTGTGTGCTGGTGGCAGAGAGCGTTTAGTGACTCCCCTTGTGAGAGCATGGGAACTTTACATTTCAAAGCCACACAGTGGGCACCCAGAGAAACTGCAGTGGGACACAAGTTTTCTGCACAAGGGGGCAGCGAGGGGGAGAATGGATGGAGGACAAAAAAAAGAGAGATGAGTGAAAGGGGCTGCATGTGAGCCTGAAGGTGAAACATTTTTCAGAGACTCTGTGGAATTCTCATTTTGTCCAGATTAAGAAAGTTGGGGTGAGGTGAGGAGGGGTGTTCATGGGAGAGGGGGGCCTGGATTATTGGGGGTGGGGGAGAGTGTTGAGGGTGGAGGGGTGATGGACATTCCTCAGGATGAAGTAGGTCATTGTTCCCTGTCTCTAGTGAAGAGAGCTCTCTGAAGGAACTGATGAAGTGAAAGCAGCGGAGGGAGGGAGATGCGGGGCTGGATGGGGGGGTACAGGTCCGTATACGGGAGGGGAGGGGGGTCGCATTATTCAGTAATCCTATTGAAAATGCCTCTGAAGGACAGTCCAAGAGAAGCCGGCAGAAAGGAAAGCGAATGGAATGTGACAACGGAAAAATGCCATTGATGGTGGTCAGTTTGAAGCAGATTGATGTGGAGAGACGTCGCCGCTGAATGGCCACGGAGACGAGGAGCACCGCTGCTCGTTCAGCATGACGGAGATGCTCCACCTTTCACCCCTCCTGCCTTGCTCCTCTCATCTCCTCGCTTCCAGCCATCCCGCAACACATTCCTTTGCCTTTGATTCAAGGTTTTGTGCTTAAGCAGTTTCTGTTTGGACGCTCAGAATGTCATGGGTGCAGGGGACATGGAATAACGTCAGGCAGGGTGGCAGCAACTTGGGCCAAAGGTGTGGGTGGAGGGCTCTAAGATGTACCATAATACAGGCAGTAATATTGTACTTTAAAATGATAATTTTATCTAAGTGTGAAATTTATGGTTAAAAAAAGTGCTTTTTGTCTTGTTGGTATAACATGAACTTCACAATGTGTTTGTGTCTGATCTGCAACAGGATACCCATGAAGTCTAAATCTATTTTTCCAGACAAGAATAATTCAATTTTGAAGAAGTTCAGCTCAAGTTGGATAAAAATTAACTCAGCCTCTGTAGATGCTACAAGCAATATGTTGTCCTTCAGTGTTCTTCATGACATCTTTGAAATGAGTCCCTCCCTGTAGACACGCTGTGAAATGTTAACAATGTAAGATTGTTTGTTTTGTTCCTTTGGCAACCTCAGGATTTAGCCATCACATTAAACCACACTTTATTTCTTTTCTCCACAGAGTTTTTCCGTGAGCTTTTGAAAAATGCAGAGGTCTCGCTGCACAACATGTTTGTGCGAACATACGGGATGATGTATGTGCAGAACGCGGAGCTTTTCAAGAATTTCTTCGAGGACCTGACGCGGTACTACGTATCTGGCAGCGCTGCCGTCAACCTGGACTCCATGCTGTCGGACTTCTGGGCTGACCTTCTGGAGAGGATGTTCCGGCTGGTCAACGTTCAGTACGAGTTCAGCGACACCTACATGGAGTGCGTCAGTCGGCACACAGAGCAACTGCAGCCCTTCGGCGATGTGCCGCGCAAACTCCGCATCCAGCTGACCCGTTCTTTTGTGGCTGCACGCACCTTCGTACGTGGCCTGTCACTAATGCCAGAGGTGGTCAACAGAGTTTCTACAGTAAGTGAGAGCTGCTTTTGTCTTTGCTTAAAAAGGCCTTAACAGTCAGTCAGTCTTCTATCAAACACTCGAATGTTTTTTCCTCTTAAGTCCTGTCCATCCCTCTTCTCTGTGCCTCTGACTTCATATCTTTCTTGGGAAATCTGGCTGTGCTTCCATTACACTGTCTCTGATAACATAAACCACTCTGACTCCTGTGGTATGACATGTTTTTCCACTGCAGTGAGTGATTCATTGAGGATTAGATTATACTGCTTTGTGGAGTTGGCTTATAAAATTAATGGTCATGCTTTTTCAGTATGTGTCTGTGATGGAGCTGGATGAGTGTTTCTTGCTGTGGTGCAATGAAAACAGTCTGCTAACTGCCCCCTGCCTCCACCAGGTCAGCGCGTCTCCCAGCTGTGTGCGAGCAGCCATGAAGATGTTGTACTGTCCCTACTGCTCAGGCCAAGTGGCCCTGAAACCGTGCCAGAATTACTGTCTCAATGTGATGCGGGGGTGTTTGGCCAACCAGGCTGACCTGGACACAGAGTGGAACAACTTTCTCGGTAAGCAGGACAACACATGAACAAGGACACCTTCTGCAGCCTTTATTAACTTAACCTGACCACTCTTTTATAATAGCTTATATTGTTTGATTTGGCAACAGAGTATATTTATACAACCTCCTGCCTCTGTGTTCGTTGCCACTGCAGCGCTCGTATTTCACCAGTGGTCATTAAAGTTTTATCTAATCCAATCCTCTCTTTTCTGAACATGCAGCCCTCTTTAACCTTGTGAGTGTAAAACCAGTGCAACATAATGGGACTGCTGGCATGATAGAGACATATTGCACTTCAGTTTGGCAAGAGAAAGCTTAACAAATGAGCAGTGTTTTATTAACAATAATGTACAAACATGTCCCTCATTCTTTAGTGTCTTGTAAAGGGAGAGGGAGGGGCTGTACAAGCTGTACATGTTGTGGCCCTCAGAATGAATGCAGCTCTTGTGTTGTGTAAACACAGACCTAGATCAGTTTCATTACATTCAGGGTGGTGCACATATCCACTGTTCTTTACTCTACGTGTTGTATTTATCCTACATGACAGACTCTTGTGACAAAAGCATGCTTTCTGACTTCTATATCACCATTACATGCGTCTATCTCTGGCTGCTGACACTGCTGCCGTCTGTAGAGGCGTCTGGTTTCTGTTGCTGCAGCTTTACTCAACCGTAATTTAATGTCTTGTTTCGCTGCGTAACAACCTCCCACTCTTGAGCTTGTGCTTCCCCCTAGTGGTAGCTTTTTGTAACATCCCAGTTGACTAGAGAACAATATTTTGCAATGGGTTATTCTCCCATGTGTTGATTTTAAATTTATAGTTCTTTTGTTCTGGTTTTCAGATGCCATGCTCAGTCTGGCTGAGAGGCTCGAAGGTCCCTTTAATTTTGAGTCCGTCATGGATCCCATCGATGTGAAGATTTCAGAGGCCATTATGAACATGCAGGAGAACAGCATGCAAGTGTCACAGAAAGTCAGTATCTTTTCAGTGCTTTTTGACAGATTGTAATAAATAAAGCCACTTACATCTACTCAGTTTAATAATTTTGTTTCTGTCTAAAAGGTTTTCCAAGGATGCGGGATGCCTAAACCTAGCATGGCCTTCCGTTCTACGCGTTCTGTCAAAGAAACAAGCTTTACAGGCCGATTCCGCCCTTATAGTCCTGATGCAAGACCCACTACTGCTGCTGGGACCAGTTTAGATCGACTGGTAAGGACGCCAAAGACTCAAGAACACAAACAAGATGATCGTTAGCCCTTCTACACGTGGACTTTTTCCTGTTAAAGTGAAGGTGTCAGCTGAACACATAAATTGCATAATTGAGTTATGTAAGTGATTTGGTAAAGACATTTTCCACATTTCAGCACCGACAGTGGTCCAAAAACCTAACAAGCAAAAGCGCAAAAGACAGCTGGCTGCCAAAACAACAAAAATATGTGTCATTTACTGCTCACTACAATTTTACATGTATTACAAGCTGAAATAACAGTAAATGTTTACTGCAGTAAAGATGGAACATGTGAGATTAATGAGACACACCAGTAATAAATGTAATCCAGGTTTTGACCAAATGATAACATGAGCTAAAGTTTAGTTTGTCAGCTCCAGCTGTTTGTCTGAGTTTAATAAACACAGGCAGCATCAGACAGCAGCAGGATCCAAATGAGTGAAGCAAGAGATTTATGCACATGAAACAACAACAGCAACTTCATCAGTTGCTCATATAATTAGCAGTTATATCCAACAAGAGCAGGTTACACAATGTGCTTTTTTTCCACCTCAGACAGGCAAACTGTCACACACAGAATCACAGTTCATTAGCAGCAGTTAAATCATTTGTGACACAGCAGATTTAGATTCAATCATTTGTTTATTTGTTCATTATTATGCATTGTGTCACTTGATACACTGTCTAATCTCTGCGTACCATGGCTCTTTCCATCGCTAAGTTTTAAATGAAGCTGGATGCCATCACTTGCAATGTTACACATCCCATATATGTTACATTGTTTTAAAGTTATTGTGTCTGACCTGTTGTTTGTGTGTGTTTTACATTAGACAAATGATGTGAAGAAGAAGCTGAAACATGCAAAGAAGTTCTGGTCCACATTGCCAGAAACTGTGTGTGCAGGTGAAAGGATTGCACCTGGGGATGAGTGCTGGAACGGTACAGCAAAAAGCAGGTGAGATAAACACACCGCACAAACAGAATCTAAATTTTACTGCCCTTAACGTGTCACAAGACAAATCTGACATCTTCACTTATGCTCACTTTAACTCTACATAGGTACGAGTCGGTTGTCATTGGCAACGGGCTGGCCAATCAGGTATCAAACCCAGATGTGGACGTGGACATAACAAAACCAGATATCGTGATTAGGAGTCAGATTGCAGTTTTGAAGGAGATGACGAGCTGGCTCAAAGCTGCACACAGTGGAAATGACATCTCTGTTGATACCGGTGAGAGTTCTTAACAGGCTTCATGATTTACTGTGTGACTGCATGTTGCACGCATCTAATCCTTGTGTCTTTTTTGTTTTTCCAGAAGAGGATGGCAGTGGAGGAGAGGAGAGCGGCAGCGGTTGCGACTCCCCATCCTGCGACTCCAACGGGGACATCTACTTCTCCACTCCACCAAACCCCAGCAACCCACGGGTGAATCTGGTACACAGTAATTCATCAGCCGGGGTCACCTCACAGGGAAGCATGGCGCTGGCGCTCTGCGGGCTGGTCCTGGCCCTGCTTGCCCCCCACTTGAGATAAAACTGGCTGGGCAGGAAGAGGAAGAGAAATGACCAGGAATCACGGAGTGAAGGGGAAAACTGTCAGAGTGACTTTAAAAAGACTGCCTTCAGGACCTTGGACTGTCCGCCATTGAGGGGGAAGACTCTTCTTAATATTACAATAACTTCACTATTAACTATTTGTTTGTATGTTTATAAGGACATCAGTGTACAGCAATATGATCTTCTTGCCAAGAAATCCGCCTTTTCCCCCTGATTAACCTGTACTCCAGTGGCTCTATTGGAACTGCGTTACGGTTCTGCTTGGAGCATTACAAACATCATAGAATTGTCTTTTTTTGGCAATTTAATCTCATGATTCTTTCGGTGCCTTCTGTAGTGACTGCCATCTGATAACTACATATTAAGAAAGATGTTTGGTTGAACAATGAGTGCCTGTATTGGACATATCTTCATATTTCAGATGATGTTCTCTCCTTCCAATATTCAGAGATCAGTTGAGCACTAGACATAGAAATCATGTGTTGTTGTGAATTTTAACGATTCGTAACAGCTTTTTTGCACATTATGAATGTGCACACTGTGAATATTTGTGTCTGTGCATTTCTAGATTTTGAAACATAAGTCAAAAATTCTGAAGCTTGCTGCTGATCTCAGCTAAGGAGCTAACACAGGTCATCTCTGAGAAATGCAGTGAGAGAAGTTACAGCACAGGTATTTTGACCTGGAGATGGAGTCATTTTTCTGAAGAGCCTACAGGGCGTTCTGCGAGCCCGAAACATGCATATTGTATGTCTGCTATGAGCATTATCACAACCTAACTTTTAATTTTCTCATTAATTTAATTTTCCTCATCTAAAGCAGTTCAGTAGTAAGGTCATACCTCATGCATACTCTCATTGTCAATGCAATCTAGTGGTGTTGAGTTGAAAGTGTCTGATAGAGTTAGATGTGTGGCCGGTGTCCCCTGCCGTTACCCCTAAAGAAGGCAAAGCTGACATGTCCTGAATGCCCTTTTTGGTACTGTAAGTTCAGTTCAGCACAGAAGATCTGACTCTATACAGTCTTACTTGTCTGAAAAAGAAAAAGGTGGTGACTTGTATGTTCAGAGCGTTTCACATTAAACTAGAGAGGAGGAACAAAAGACAGTGTTTGATCAAGTGAAATCAAGAAAAGATTATTTTAATACAGGGTTTTATGTTGAGGAGGTGTTGTAATTTTTAGCTATTTTTGGTATGAAGATATATATTAGGTACTACAGTGGATTTTACTGCTAGTTTTAGGTGGTGGAAGAGGACAGTGTCCTGAGATGATGGGGACACTTTTGGTCGGTGTGCACAGTTTTGGGGGCTTTTTTTCATTTTGCCCACAGCCCCTGTCCCACAATACCAACTTGTACCTCTTAAATGGCCTGTGTCAGTATATATGGACTCATCCTGAACCATTTGATCTACCTATCCTCATCCTCACATTCTCATTATTTCAACTCAAGGTGGAATGTTGAAGTATTGTCACAATTACTACCAAAATTGATGCAATGTATGGTGCCTGATTTATTATTTTTTTTACTTTGGTACATTATTATCACCATCTTAAGGTAAAAAAAAAGAATGTAGATGTTGATGATTTATGATCTGTCTACTCAGATTCCCTGAAGGGTGTTTTGAGCATATTGTTACCAGCTGACAAGCACAATGTAAGATTTTTTGTGTCTTCTAATTTGATAATCGGGTCTGTAAGTTGCATTACCTGGCCATTTCATCTCTAAAATGATGCTGCCTTGTGTAGCTTTTGTACAGTAACTTATGCATGTATTTTAATGTCATTACAAACATGCCTTTTAGATCTGACAGATTGTCTAAACTACAGCACCCAGGATGCTTTGATATGCACAGTTTGGGTGAAAATTATTCATTACTTCATCAAGTAATTTATTAAATTGATCAGATTTGGAGGCTTTAAATAGTCAGTTTGTAAAAAAATTTAAAGCATGTCACATTTGGCTGCAGGTCTGAAACGATAAGATATAGTCGAAACAAATGTTAAACGATAGAAAGAACCCTGTTAGTTCTGGTTTGGCTTTGAAATTGACAGGTTGATTGTAAGCTTATATGGCTTTTTCTTAACAATGATCGGACGTCAAGAAAGGACATCAATATTAAGAATTTGACTTTGAAGGATTTGTTGAAACATCTATGCAACCCGTATAAAATACTGAAGCCTTAATTTAAAACCATGTAGCTGCACTTCAGCAGCTCGATTTGGCATTACTTCTGCAGGTGACCAGTTTAAATCTCCTGTTTTTGAGTTTCACCAACATTTCTACGAAGGGCTTGTGCATGTGTTCGTGTCGTGGAAGAGTTGTTTCGAGTGCAAAGAAACCCAAAGTTTCTGAGAATTGGAGGAAATGTTTTGGGTGACGATGGTAAATGTCTGTGCTTGCAGGCCAGGGCAGCAGCGTTTTCCGGCTGGCGGAGAGCTGGTCCAGCTGCTGGATGTTTGCTCATTTGATCCGCAGAGCAACTTCAGTCTCGTGACTTTAAAGTCGAGTTGGATGGGTGCTGAAACCTGTCCGCCTGCCTTTGGCCCACAAGAACAGAAAGGACTCGCTCTCTGAGCAGAGTGAGTGACTGAAAAGAATGAAAAATGTGTAAATAAAGAGCAGCCGTTTTTAGATGTCTCTAAAAGAGGCCTTAACAGTACACCAGATTTTTACATGTCAGAGTATCTCCTAAATGTTATGGAAAAACAAGATGAGATAGTTGTTAAATTGTAAGAGAAAATGTATATTAAACAACATTTCTTAGTCTTGTTGAAATAAAGACTGCCAATATTTAACTGGGTGTGAATGTGTTCTTTTATTGTCTTGACAGACTGACGCACTTTATTTTGTAGTCGGTCGCTTTGGTTGTCAGCTTTTGTCTTTGTACTATGAAAAGTGGAAAACTTCCTTTTTACAATTCAAGATGCACACAGCTAGAGGGCAGAAAAGACATTTGCATAATGTCACGAAAACTTGTACTTGGATATTGTCAGAAATGAAAAATCTGGCTATAAACAAGGAAAGATTGCCTTCTAAAGTACTTGGGTGACACTTGTCCTTGCTTTTAAAAACATTTGTAACAGCAGTTTGGTAAAGCTTAAAGTGACACAAAATTCTCCTGAAAATAACATGATTACATCTGAAAGTGGTAAATACAAAACAAGAATCCTCATGCTTTAGTCTAGATTATATCATGTGCTCTGTACATAAGCATCCATGCCGTGTGAGAAGAAATGTTGCAGCAAAAACAAAATAAAAAAACCCATCACTCAACAAGTTTAGTGGCTCAAGCTGATCTGGTGTCTCTGTTTCGCTTCCAGCGTTCACCCCTAAAGACTTTAGGTTTTGCAGATTCACACTATGCCTCACGGTGAAATTGCAAAGAGGCTTAAGTCTTGTTAAGACCTTTGTGTTCAGTAGTCAGCAAACTCGTTGCACCCCTCTCTTCCCCTCCAACGTACATGACTCTGCACATTTAGTCTCTAAAGTTTCTACTCAGCATTTTGGCTTTTCCCATATTCAGTTTAGTTCTCTTGTGTGCTACTAAATGATCTACATTAGTTTCACTGCCCTATAGGACCATGAATCTTGCATAAAGTTAAACTCAGTCTGTTCTATCAGCACTCAGGTTTCACAGAACTCCAGGTTTGGCTGCTCAGTCCTGTAATCTGAAAAAATACAAGGCCTTGCTTGCTAACTTTTGATTACTTTTTGGCATGACATAGGAAAGAGGAGCTGTGATACATGCAGACACACAAGCCATAGATTGCACTCATTTCTCTGTTTTGTCCTGCTGAATTACTTGTTTATGCAATTAGGCCTGCAACGACAGTAGGCTAATTGGGAGCCCAGTTCTGACTGCTAATATCACAAACAGGGCAAAGGTGGTGTCCAGCTCTAAATGTGTTTTGAAATTGCATTAAAAATGACAGTATTGCTACATATTTTTGAAATAGCTAATTTGTATGGAGCCCCACAAGGGTCATATCAAGAATTTTTTGATTTGTATTTCCCTGCAATAGTTTTGCTTTTGTCACTATATGCTTTACATTCCTTCGGGTCAATGCAAACTTATGGTGTGTTCATCCAGTCAGTTTATAACACTGCAAATAAAAAAAAACACTCTCACATTATTTTTCTTTTCTGTAGATACTACAGAAAAGAAAAATAATGAGACACTTAATGCATTCGTTGCTCAGTGTTCATTTCAGAGAACTAGTGTCACTATCCAGCTACTGGGTTGTGAGCACAGCTACAGTTCTGTGTGGCTGTGATGTGGCACAAGTTTTGCAAGATAATACAAAACTCGTTAGGAAACACGAAAGCAGTCCTCAAAGAATTCTTGCTAGAACCCTCAGTGGGCTCTGTAGATTAAAGAGATAGAATTTACAAAAAGAAGTTATTGTTAACAATTTGCATTGAGAAAATTATAACAAAAATATCATTTTTTGTAAGAATATGGCAAAAAAATTGAATGGTTTAGGGTTGTATTTGAGGGGTTTACGGTCTACAACCTTGGTCATAATACCAACTTCACTATAGCTGTAGCTGTCAGCAAGGATACAAAAAGCAAAGGCTGAGTTATGCAAGTGCACAAATTTGTCTTAAAACTCTGTGTATCCATCTACTATCTATACACTGCTTAATCCTCTGTAGGATTGCTGGGGGGCTGGAGCCTATCCAAGCTGACTCAGGGCAAAGGCAGGGGACACCCTGGACAGGATGCCAGTCCATCACAGAGCTACACATAGACAGATAGACAATCAAGCCCTCACATTCACTATGGACAATTTAGAATCACCAATAAACCTCGTCTTTGGACTGTGGGAGGAAACCAGAGCACCCAGTAAGAACCCAGACGTGCGCACAGGGAGAACATGCAAACTCCACACAGAAAGGGCAGCACTAGCAGTGAGGCAACAGAGCTAACCACCAAACCACCATGCAGCCCCCAATTGTAGAACTGAGATCCACAAATCCTTTCTGGATTCACAAATTTTAAAAATTGATTCACAAATTCCTTCTAAAAGAAGACATTTGCATTTTTTTTTATTTATTTGTAAATTAATTTAATGTATTCACATATTTTCTTATATTTGAAACTTGTTAATGTATTTGCACACCTGTTTGCAATTCATTTTTGTGAGTATAGTTTTTTTTGTAAATGTGGCAGGTGTTTTTCATTTACAGTTCACACATTTTACACAGAACTTGTCAATCTGTTAACACAAGTAATATTCATAAAGATTCTGACATTTCACTGAGAAGTGACTTGTGTTTTCCCATTTAATACAGTAGCTGTATGTAGCATCACATCAAACCCTCTATTAGGACGTATATTTTAATAACTGGAAATAAAAATGACTACATAAACTCTGGATCAGCAGTCTTTAGATATTACGCTCTTCCTTCTCAGGCAGCTCTTTCAGACAGTTTAATAATCATCTGTAATTATTTTTTCCCTTTTCTCACTCAGTTCCGCCCGCCCCGTTCGCTGTTTTGTTTGTGTGCACCACTGAAACCTGTCCGGCGGAAGTTGTGCCCACGGCCTTGTTACAAAAGCAATGGCGAGCGGTATCGGCAGTGAGTAACATTTTCGAATCTTTTTCGATATTCCACTTGATTTAAAGAAAGCAGTTACAACAAAAAGCTCCTAATACTGTAGCTAATTCAGTTCGGCTGTTCTGTGGAGCCGCGCTGCTTCATAAAACGTTACACCGTTTTGTAGACGTGTGTGTCTCATGAATGTGTCCCCCTCAATCAACATCGCTAAGCTAACGCTAATATTTATATATGGAAACTGTGTTTTGGTGCTTGCTGAATTATGAGTTTTAGCTATTTTAGTTAAATTATTGTTTTTCTTTACTTTGTAATGTTCCCCAGTACTTGTAAAAACAGGACTCACAATGCTATAATAAATAGAGGCATCCTCTGAACACGGTATAAGCTAACATCAACAATGTAGCTAACTGTAGCGAACTAACTTTGATAAATAATATAACCCCTTAGCTAGCGAGCTTGAACTGCTGCGATTTCTTAAAACTATATTTTCTCATATGTTTTATGCTTGGCTACATCATTACTACATAACAAAATGTAAAGTTTACATTGACTGTATAGAGGATGGACCGTCATGTATGCTTCCATAAACCAAAACAACTGCTCCGGAAAAACTAACAAAACACTGAACAATCAGCCTAAGATTTTATGCTTACAGAGAATATGAAATATTGAAAGAGTGAATTATCAACTTGGAGTGTCCTTTAACTTATGCTGTTTTGTAGTGATTATACGTGTTTTGTGCATTGTGTACATTTGGACATATACTTCATATTATGAGAATATTGTTTTATGGCAGAATTGAGTAGGGCTGAGCGATACAGCTGAAAAATTCAAATGTTTAATTTAAGTTGACATCTATAATTTCAGATAATCTTTAATGATTTACTTTGAATGAGGGCCAGGATAAACAAAAAGGTTGTCAAAGTACCCTGATAAACATTTTAATGTTAAACAACAATGAAAAGCATACATACATCTACACACGAATATTTTAAAAAATATATATATGTGTATATTTTTAAATATTTGAATAAACTCCATGTTGGACATACATCTAGCAATGGGAAGTGCGACGGAGGGCGAAGGGACTCCGTTATGAAGAGAAATGATAAACTGTTATGAGTTATGGAGGGAGCATGTTTAGGGTTTGTTCATGCCTCCAGACTTAGCCTTCTTATTATGTGTTTTCTTGATGGTTTGCATTTGATGCATTTAGTGAAACTATCAAATATCCTATTGAACATGTGCCTTATTGGTCTTGATGAAGTCTCTGTTGCTGATACTTTTTTATTTATTGTTGTCCTAGGCCTCAAAATAAACCAAGTTAGCATTTGAAGAACTGTAACTAAAATGCAGTGACTTTTGTTGTGTTTCAGCTGAATGGGCTGACTTCCCTGTTCTGGGTTTGCTGTTGTCATTTGTGGATTTTGTTTGGTCTTTGTTTGTGTGCTAAAAAAGGACTTCCATTAGCTCGTAGCAAGTTAGTGGCTACCAAGAATGTCCAGACATGTATTAATATATCTTTATGTTTGTACTTTTTTCACAGAACACAAGATAATGAATGTTGGGCCAACGGAGCCTTGGTCAGTCCGGGAGAAACTGTGCCTGGCCTCCTCTGTTATGAGGAGTGGCGACCAAAACTGGTAAAAACAAATAACATACTCAAAAATGTACTCATCTATTTTTGCCATTCACAAATTAGGAGCTGCATCTTTCAGTTATATGTGTGTAACACAGACGGGTGACAAATTAAATGAAAAATCTATGAAAGATGTCTAAATAAGGTTAGAGCCAGGACGGTTTCAATGCCCATTAGCATTGATTCTCTAAATCTCTGGATGCACGTAATGTAACTACTTCCAGGATATTGTCTCGGCGTCTATAATTCTATATTTTTGTCATGCACTCAAAATGAGCAGTACAACAGCACAATGTGTGCGGAAAAGAAGACATATCAACCAAAAGGTTGTTATATGACTCAGAAAACTGGTGGTTTGTAAGAGAACACAAAAATCAACCAGAGTATTTTTTTGAAAATAAGCTAAACCCTTTAAAAATTCCTTGAATAATAATATACAAATTAATTTCTTTAGTCACCACATACATTCATTTTCAGATTATTGTTTCAGTATTTGTGTTTTTTCTGAGGAGTATCTTTTTGTCTTTCAGGGTATCTGTAAGTAGAGCCATCAAGCCTTTCTCAGAACCTGGACGTCCACCTGACTGGTTCTCACAGAAGGTGAGAGAGCTACAAACCCTACATAACATGTTCTGAATTCGTCGTTTGGGTATAGCTGCGGTTAGACTGAGCTCCTCTCAGTCCATCTTACGGTAAAATTGTTTTTCTGTCTCTTTCTCAGCACTGTGCCTCACAATACTCTGAACTGCTTGAAGCCACAGAAGCACCAAAGTCAGTATTTCAACACAGACACACATCTGTGTACAAAAACGTAGTAATATTTTGGCATTTTTAATTATGAGCAAAATAATTCGAATTTTAACCCAAAGTCTGCGTGCTCTCTTTGCTCCAGGCGTAAGCGTGGTGAGAAGGGGGAGGTGGTCGAGACCATTGAGGATGTCATCGTCCGTAGGTTGACCGCTGAGAGAATAGAAGAGCTGAAAAAGCTGCTACGAGACACACAAGAGCAGTACAGGTACATAAACATTTCAGAGGAAGACTTTTGAGAGCTATGAGGTATGAGATTTAACCCTACTCTTGTTTTTTTGTTCTGACAGGAAGTTAAAGAAGGAGGTGGATCTGATACAGACAGGTCACATGGACTCCCAGCTGAAGGAGCTGTGGACAGAAATCACGCTGTAAGACTCTTATCTGTTTGGTAGTAATTGCCAGTTCAAAACTGAAATGTCTTGGCAACTTTTGGATGGTTCTCCATGAAATTAGGTCCGCACTTCCGTGGTTTTCAAAGAATGATTGATAATAATTTGGGGGATTCCATGATTCACTTCACTGTACCATCTGGTCAAAATCTAAACTTATCCAAAATTCTTTAGCTAAACAATAAGCTTAAGATGCTGTGCATCACAGGCAGCATTTCTGTCATGTTTCACTATGTCAGGGTTCACCATTCAGACTGTCTTGCTGACTAACAAACCTGTAGTTTCTGTTTGCCACTGAGCGACAGCAGCTGACTGTTATTCATGCAGAGCAGAGGGTATAACCATTTGGTTGTTTCATTCGAACTTGCAGCCTTTCCAACACAATCCCATCTCTTTCTTTTCCTTCTCCTACTGGTCCCTTACATTATCAGTCATTAAAGCGTTTGCTTTTTCAACTCCAGAAAGAAGAAGCAAGAGGAGGAAGAAGCAGAACAGAAAAGGAAAGCCACAGAAACTGCGTACCAAGGTAACTTAAGTTCAGTCTCACTCTGTGAACATCATGTGGGTATGACATTTTAAAAACAAAGATACATTGACATAAGGTGTTACATAATGGTGTTCTGTATGTACGAGGGGTTTCCCAGTCTGAACATGCAATAAATCTGCAACTACAAGAATTTCTTTGTGTTCTGGGAATATTTTTAAGTTATTTGCTTAGAGAAGAGGATGTTTCTCTGGTACACTTGGGTTGGAAAGATGGTACTTTCACGTGATGCCTTCCTCTTGATTTCTGCATTGAAATTTTCTCTGAATTATTTGAGCTTAGTTGGAAAATTGATTAATTCTCAGTCTCAACTACTTGACCCTCTTTCTGCGTCGCAGCTCGTCAGGCTGTGAAAAACACACCAAAACGTCTTCCCAGTGTCACTGTACGTTCTCCCCTGGGTGCCAGCCCCCCAACCATGGATTCTCAGGCCGACTCTTCAGTCTCCACACCACCCATGGATACGGGAGGTGTCTCCTCTGATGACACCACCACCCACTCAGTCGTAAGAGCACAGGGTTGGCCTTATTTACTCTTTTAGCAGTGGTAAGATACAAGATTAGTACCAGTGCTGAGAAGACAATGAACTGTGGTTTTATTCATTCAGCAAAATAATTTTCACGTCTTAAATGTAATAATAGTAGCAGCCATTTCAGTTGATTCAGACTTCACTTCAAAGGTTTGGGGGATTTTTACACATGCTGTAATTTACCATCAGGATCTTTAGCCATATTTAAAGTCTGTCAGAGTTTCTGTTTAAAATCATTTCTTGAGTTAGACAGCGATAGTGACTTCTTAGTGGACTCCACAAAGGCCTTTCTCTTGTTTGTCTCATGTTTTTGTCTCTTTAGAAGTCAGTGGAGACAGATCAGCTCACATTATAGTTTGTAGTGCAAAGAAGTACCGTTATAACTCCTCTCATGGATTCTTTGCTTCCTCTGACAGGCCCAGGGGGTTGGAGTGTTTCTCCCAGCTGCAGACCCTCCAGGACCGGTGCCCAAAGATGGAGGTCTGGCTGCTCTAGTAGATGACTCACCACAGAAAAGGCTCCTAACTCAGAAAGCCACGCCGCCACCGTCACCTCTTCTGTCAGAACTGCTGAAAAAAGGCAACCTCATCTCAGCCAGCCCCCGCCTGGTGAGAGGCAGCATAGGTTTCGGCAGGACATGAAGAACTATGACACCAGGAATTTAAAATTATGTAAAACAATGAAGCAAAAAGAAAGACTCGCTTGCAATTGCCCCAAAGCCTCTCCATGTGATATACAGCGTGAAGTACAAACAGCAAAAGCCGTTCATGGAATATTACGTTTGAATAAGATACAGTCTAATGGATTGGCAACCTGTTTATAATGGCAACCTTCTCAGAGTTATAATATTGCATGCGTTTATTCCTTCACTGTTAAGGCTACTTTTTTTTAAAGCAGTAATGATTCAAAAGAGCTTTGCCACAATATTTTTAATTGAATGACAATTAATATAAGTGTTCAGGGTAGATTTGGTTTGTAAGCTCACTTGTTGTGTTTTTGTTTTGTGTTTTTTGGTGTCAGGTTGCGGAGGGAGACACTAGTGGAAGCTTGACTAACGGAGTACAGACTGCAACAGCAGCTACTGCTTTACCACCTGGTCATGACGTCATTACAGGTAAATTTACTTTGAACGCCTGTTGGTGCATGCACATATAAAGGCACACAGCCTGCTTTTAAAAGGTTATTGAATAGTGCCTGTATGATTCTTGGAAAAACACCACCTCTCTTACTTTTGTTGCTCATCATGCAGTGTAGAGTTGCTTGCTTTGGCTGTGAGTTGGCTGCTATCTTGGGAAATAATTGCATTCAGTGAGAACATGCTGACTGCACTTTGTGGTCAAATGTATTTTGTCAGTACACATGCAAAATACAGTAGAAAGGACTTTAAAAAAAGCAAAAATAACCAAACAAACTGAGCACTGTGGTGACCAAGGCATTTCGATACATACCATGATCACAGTTTTCCAGAGCTCTCTCCATCCGGACCAACATTGTTGCATGTCTCTCTTTCCCCTTCATTTCCTGACATTTTTCTACTGTTTATTTCTAAATAAAGAGGAAAAAATGTCCTCCAAACTACACACTGCCAAGAAAAGCCAAACAAACAAATTGTAGAGTCATGTTACTGGTTCACATGACATGCTATGGGTTCAGTGTGGTTTTGTGAATTTTGTTTCTATCTCTGTAACCAGGTCTTGTTTAGGGTCACTGTTTTGTGGTTTACAGAAGATGATTATTCTGGATCCAAACTTGGATTTTTGTTGTGAGGTCTTTGTTCTGTGCTTTTGTTCTTATTTACTCATCTGTGTGGGTTTGCAGAGGGTGAAGCTGAAGCTGCAGTGAAGGCAGAGCTCGGTGAGGAGACGGGATTAGTCGAAGAAGACCTTGTGGCGGTGTCTTACATGGGAGACGAACTGGACCTGGAGACGGTGGGGGACATCATTGCCATCATAGAGGAGAAGGTACAAACAGTAAATGCATTAAAAAAGAGTTCACATCCAAGGACAGCAAGCAACCATTTTGGTCACACAGGTGATCAAAAGATAAAATCACTCAATTTCAACTGAGGTAAAGCAGACATGGGAACCTTTCAAACTAACATTTGGTCACACAGCTACCTGAGCTGCCTGTGTTGCAGTGACTGAGTGAAGACTAGAAGCTTTAGTGTGACGAGTTGCCTCATAGTGACGAGTTGCCTCATAGTGACATGCATGTAGGGTATAAATTGTAGTTTCAGAAATCAACCTAGGTTACACTCTCCCCTTCTAAACTGGCTCAATTTGTGCATGCATATTGGTCATGCCAAACTGCCCATTAACACAAGTAATTTCTCATCCTGTGTGATCCAAGATGGCGCCACTGACGGCCGCCTCGGTGTGTTGGTGCGCTTTGTTTTGTCTTGTTTTGTCCTTTAATGTTGTATTTTGCCACAACACTCGGACCTCTTTCACCAGAGAACAGCTTATGGACATCAGGGAAACAACTCCAGCCGAGTTATTTCCCACTTTTCTCACAACATCCGTGGAATTACTGGGCATTCTGGTCAAAGGTGCCTTGACCTTTACGCATGCAGTGAAACGGAGGAGGAGAGGAAGACGGGCCGGAGCGCTTGTGCGTCTCCGCCGCCGCGGTTTACGCACTCCGTTACCTGGAATATTTCTCTCCAACGTCCGTTCACTATGCAACAAACTGGACGAACTTCGGATGCTGGTGGGTAAAGACAGAGACTTTTCCTCATCTTCTGTTTTATGTTTCACGGAGACGTGGCTGTGTAGATCTGCACCGGACTCTGCGCTGCAGCTGGAAGGCTTCCAACTCTTCCGTGCGGATCGTAACACAGAACTTTCCCAAAAAACTAAGGGTGGAGGAATCTGCTTTTACACACACAGCGGTTGGTGTAACGATGTGACAGTGATTCAACAGTACTGTTCTCCTTCTCTGGAATCTTTATTCATAAACTGTAAACCCTTCTACTCGCCCCGTGAGTTCGCTTCATTCATACTGGTCGGCGTTTACATCCCACCGCAGGCCAACGTGCAGGAGGCACAGCGCACGCTCGCCGACCAGATACTGTGTGTGGAGCGGACATACCCGGACTCTTTAGTTATTGTCCTCGGAGACTTTAACAAAGGTAACCTCAGCCACGAACTCCCCAAATACAGACAGTTTATTAAATGCTCCACCAGAGAGAAGAACATCTTGGATCACTGTTACACCACAGTGAGTAACGCATTCCATGCAGTTCCCCGCGCTGCACTGGGATGCTCTGACCACGCCATGATCCATCTGATTCCTGCTTACAGGCAGAAATTAAAGCTCTGCAAACCTGTGGTGAGGAAGTCAAGGCAGTGGACCAGTGAAGCTGTGGAGGACCTTCAGGCGTGTTTGGACTGTACTGACTGGGATGTCTTCAGGACTGCTACCAACTGTCTGGATGAGTACACAGAGGCTGTGACATCATACATCAGCTTCTGTGAGGACTGCTGTGTACCATCACGCACCAGGGTGAGTTATAACAATGACAAACCCTGGTTCACAGCTAAACTCAGACAGTTGAGGCAGCAGAAGGAAGATGCATTCAGGAGTGGGGACAGAGACAGATTCAAGGAGGCTAAGTACAGGTTTAGCAGGGCGGTGAAAGAAGCTAAACGACTGTACTCTGAGAAGCTTCAACAGCAATTCTCAGCCAACGACTCTGCCTCTGTCTGGAAAGGGCTCAGACAAATCACAAACTGCAAACCTAGAGCCCCCCACTCTGCAAACAACCTGCGTCTGGCCAACAACCTGAATGACTTTTATTGTCGTTTTGAAAGACAATGGGTTGGTCCTGACACCTCCACCCCCCACGACTCCAGTCAGCATGACTCCATTCAGCAGGCCAAGCTAATCAGCTCCGCCTCCCCCACCACAGCAGGGGCCCAGGCCTCTTCTCCACTGCCTACCTCAGTGACTCCCTCCCCTCCCTTCACCTCTTCATCTACAGCGACGCCTTTCTCCATACTGGAGAGGGACGTCAACAGGCTCTTCAAGAGGCAGAACCCCCGTAAAGCGGCCGGGCCTGACTCTGTCTCTCCATCCACCTTGAAGCACTGCGCTGACCAGCTGTCCCCAGTGTTCACGGACATCTTTAACACCTCACTGGAGACATGCCATGTGCCAGCCTGCTTTAAAACATCCACCATCATCCCTGTCCCTAAGAAACCAAGGATCACAGGACTTAATGACTACAGACCCGTCGCCCTGACCTCTGTGGTGATGAAGTCTTTTGAGCGCCTTGTGTTGTCTTACCTCAGATCCATCACAGACCCACTCCTGGACCCCCTGCAGTTCGCCTACAGAGCCAACAGGTCTGTAGACGACGCTGTCAACATGTCCCTCCACTACATTCTCCAGCACCTGGATTCCCCAGGATCCTATGCCAGGATCCTGTTTGTGGACTTCAGCTCTGCCTTCAACACAATCATCCCGGCTCTTCTGGAAGACAAGCTCTCCCAGCTCAGCGTGCCTGACCCCACCTGTAGGTGGATTACAGACTTCCTATCCAACCGGAGGCAGCACGTGAAGCTGGGTGATCATGTCTCTGACTCCCGTTGCATCAGCACCGGTTCCCCCCAAGGCTGCGTCCTTTCTCCCCTGCTCTTCTCCCTGTACACTAACAGCTGCACCTCCAGTCATCAGTCGGTCAAGCTCCTGAAATTTGCTGATGACACCACCCTCATCGGACTTATCTCTGGTGGTGATGAGTCCGCCTACAGGTGGGAGATTGACCATCTGGTGACCTGGTGCAGCCAAAACAGCTTGGAGCTTAATGCTCTAAAGACAGTGGAGATGGTGGTGGACTTCAGGAAGAGCGCAGCCCCACCTGTCCCCATCACCCTGCTTAAAACCCCGGTGGACACTGTGGACTCCTTCCGCTTCCTGGGAACTATCATCTCCCAGGACCTCAAGTGGGAGCTGAACATCAGCTCCATCACCAGGAAGGCTCAGCAGAGGATGTACTTTCTGCGGCAGCTGAGGAAATTCAACCTGCCAAAGACTATGATGGTGCACTTCTACACCTCCATCATAGAGTCCATCCTCACCTCCTCCATCACCATCTGGTACGCTGCTGCCACTGCCAAGGACAAGGTCAGGCTGCAGCGTATCATTCGCTCAGCGGAGAAGGTGATTGGCTGCAGTCTCCCATCCCTCCTGGACCTGTACACCTCCAGGACTCTGAGGCGTGCAAGGAGGATTGTAGCTGACCCCTCCCACCCTGGACACAGACTTTTTCAACCACTGCCCTCTGGCAGGAGGATGCGGTCCATCAGGACCAAAACCTCACGCCACAAAAACAGTTTCTTTCCATCTGCAGCCAGCCTCATAAACAAGGCCCCTGACCCCCACTGACATCCCCACCCTCCCCTCCCAAGAGACACTTGTCATGGACAAGAATAAACACCTGCTTTTTTTTGCACTGTCTTGCACTATCCACCTGACATTTTTGCACATATGCCAGTGTACTTATCTGTATATATTTTTTATTCTATTCTATTCCACTTCTTCTTTTATATATTTTTTTAATGTTATTTTATTTCTTACTATCTTAATCGTTTGCACCAACAGACCAAGACAAATTCCTTGTAATGTAATAATTACTTGGCAATAAACTTGATTCTGATTCTGATTCTGAAATACTGCATTGCATAAATTGCAAATAGTACAGCCAAACGTTGGCTGGGTTTTGCTGTCGAACCATCCATGTTCAGAATGAAAAGCTAAAATCATTGTCATCAAGAAACTTGTCCTTTGCTGTGACCGGCTAAGCAGCCCTATTGCTGCATCTGCATGTGGAGGAGAATTTACTGACTGAAACCCTGCAAGGAGAGACAACTTTTATGTACCTCACTGGGTTCTTACAGTGGGTCTCGAAGAGAGAAATTTGCTTTTTTAAATTATAACACTTTTGTAATGATCACTCCCTGTTTGTTGACTTTGGGGGTGTTTTTTCTTTGCTTACATGAACTTCACTCAGTCAATCTTGCAGGTGCTTTATCTCGGCTTATGTGTTAGACCAGGGGTTGCCGACCCCTGTGTTAGACACACATACACACACATGAACTGTTTGACCTGTGCACAGTGTAAAAAAAGACAAATAGATAAACCACTACATTACATAAAAAAACATCTGCTGAATCATTAAGGTCACATGGGGCATGCTCAAGTTGTGTTTGTGTGTGTGTGTGTGTGTGTGTGGTCAGTCTTTAGCACATAATGATTTATCTTCTTTTTCCGGTGTGCTCGTCTCTGTCCACCATCCCAGGTCGATGACTCTGTGGAGGCGTTGGATGCAGCTGCAGTAGAAGCAGCTCTCTCGCTGTGTGAAGAGGCTGTTTCAGAAGGTCACACCCTCCCCGGCCCCTGGGAGACCCAGGAACTGAAGGCTTCAGATCCCACACCCACAGTGCAGGACTCTGATCCCACACAGGAAGTTCAGGATGTGGCTACAATGTCGGCACCAGCCACTGCCAGCCTGGAAACGCAAAATCAGCCAGATGCTAAAAGAGAAGAGCATCTTAAGGGAAACTGTGAGGGACCAGAGGTGACGGGGAGTGATGTCACTTCTTCTGTCGCCTCTGATGATGGTGCAACAGGGAGCGAAGTTACAGAGGAAGGGGCTGCAGCGAAAGAGGTCGCTGAAGCTACAGTCAAGAGTGAAGGAGAAGAGTGGAGTCAGCCTGAACCAAACCCACCTTGTCTAGGTGGGTGGTAGACATGTAAACACACACACACAAAAGTAGAAATACTGGTCACAAATTTCCGTTTTCTAATTCTCTTATAATTTTGTGCTCCAGACTCAGAAGACAGCTCTGTGTCCGGGAAAGAGTCCAAGGTAACAGACTTACCTACACATATTCACTGTTTGGGAAAAGAAAAGCAACCATTTGACTCTGTTTCTGTGTTGTTGAATCCAGGAGGTTAAAGAGGAGGAGGCAGGCAGTGAGGGTGACCCTGAAGAAGGGATGGAGCTGAAGGAGGAGTGTGGAGAAGGGGAGGGTCCCTATCTGTCGGAGGTGGAGCGGGCGGCTAGCGAGAGCGAAGACGGCTATGGTCCACCCTCCCAACGTTACACTGCAGATTCACTGGCCAGCAGCCCAGCCTCTTCCTCCCAGCTGTAGGTGTTCATGCTCGCTGAAAGGACTGTAACAGCTGTGTCCTAATATCCACACAGGAGTCGTGCCCTATATATATGTGTGTGTATATAAATGTGTGTGTGTGTATACATATATATATATATACATATATACATATATATATATATATATATATATACACACACACACACACACACACACACACACACACACACACACACACACACACATAAAACCTGTGTCAGTTTTTGTCCTGACATAACCCCTGTCCTCACTGCAACCAAGCATTTTAGCAGAAACAGTGTTTTATAAATGGATACAGCTTAGCTGGCATTTGTCATGAAAATTCATGTCACGACCTCTGAATCAGATTAGGGCTCCATTTCTCTGAGCTAAGCAGTTTCTGGCCACAGACGTAAAGAAGTCTAACAGCATGTGCTTTTGTCTCTACTCGTCACTTCTCTTCTGATTTTCACTCACTGCTGACAATCATCTCTTCACTCCTCTGCTTTGACTTCCTCTCTCCTTCCCCTTTTACTTCTGTTTCTGCTTCAGCTCTACATGTGGTGAGGATCAGGAAGCCGTCCAGGCACAGAAGATCTGGAAGAAAGCCATAATGCTGGTGTGGAGAGCTGCAGCCAACCACAGGTAGAACTTCACAGATGACCTAAACCATGAATCATTGAAATCTTTTTTTGGCCAAAACACTTAAAGCACCATTTTCTTTGCTGCTTGAGTTTTAACACAGATATCACAGATATCTTAATAGTATTAAGATTTTGTCTCTGTATGGCTGGTGGATGTGTGTCTAACAAAGAATGACTTGTATCTATTTATATGACCCATATTAGATCCAGTCATTCTCAATCAATATATTCTGGTGATTTAAACCCCCACATGTGCAGAAATTGTGCTGAGGACATGACCTTTGTCTTCTCAGCTGTAGCTACAGACCTGCTGCTTTACATTTGATATTTCTTTTCTCATCAGTACAAGTAGAAGAGGAGATGAGTGTTACATCAAATCTAATATTCATTCAGTAGCAAAAAAAAATGTGAATCAAGCATTTAAATTTTTTCAGACAAAGTATAAAGTTGCATTATTTTAAAAAATTGGATGGCTGTTTTAGCTCATTAAGACCCAAGGTGGCTTCAAAACACACATGTTGCATCAGAGGCCTGGATCAATCACACAAAGCTATTAACTCAATAAGTTAACCCTGAAAAAGACAATGAATGGAGCCAATCGCAAACATGGACAGGTCTAAAGCTGCATTTTTCTTACAAGAAGAAGAAACAATAATCTTAAACCAATGCTCAGTGTTTAAAAATCTAGTACAGGCTAAAAGCAACACAGGAAGCTAAAGCAGGAAGGAAAGGTGGCGAGAAAAAAGGGCAAACTGGGTGGATGTGCAAGCTAATAGTCTGAACAATATCACTGTCCAGCTGTGTATAAGTTGCTCAGATGTAGGTTTCTTATTCATGATTCAAGATCTAATTGTCATTGTGAACCACAAGATTGTATAACAAACGTACAGATGTTGTCACTTTATGCTACTGAAGAAAAAGATAAACTTTTTAAAGAAAAGATAATCAGGTAATAAAAATATAACTATGTTCATGGTGATGTGGAGGATGAATTGAGTGATCTTACATTCAGTCTCATTTTTATGGTGTGTAGGACAGTTTTTCTTTCAGCTGCAGCCGGGGGGGATGGTTGAATGGTTTTAGGAGCAGGTAAAAAACAAGTATAAACACATAATTCAAACCGATAAGTAAACTTATTGCTAATCTTATGAGGTCGACAAGTAGGCTATAAAGTTTTAGCGTTGTGGTCAGTTTCTGTTTTGGATTTATATTGCTCCATGTGATGTTCTGTGAATGGTGACGCTATTTTACAAGAGACCTGATTAGATAGTAGGTGTTGTTTTTACATGGGCTGATCTGTTATCTGAAACAATTAGGTGTGAAGCATAAATTACTATCGTGATGTAGGTCAGTAAGAAGTGAACCGCCTTCGAAACTGTTGTTACCTGAGGTTACCTTGGCTGACATCCAATCCAGTTTCTAAGTACAGGCCTCTGCTTTAATAGGTCAAAATGTATACTGACATAATTATGACAAAGCCAGTTCTGATCTGGGACAGAATAACCTGTTCCTGCAGTTGCCGCAGGAACAGGTTATTCTGCAGCTGTGGACAGGAAACAGGTGTTTTACTTTTGTTGCTGTGTCTTTCAGGTATGCCAGCGTCTTCCTGCAACCTGTGTCAGATGACATCGCCCCTGGTTACCACAGCATTGTACACAGGTCAGACCACGTGTGTGTGTGTGTGTGTGTGTGTATATATATATATATATATATATTTGCTTTTTTCAGTCAAATCTCAGTTGTATGACAAACAGATTGCAGAAGGACTCCAGTCTAGCACAGGCTTTTGAATTATCACACTAAAGCACACTTTTTGAAAGACAGTGTTGTTTGAAGTGTATTTTGTGCATTCATTGCTCCAAAATTCTTCTTTACACCTAAATATTATTTTACACAAGAGTGTTACATGCAGTTGATTGTTTATAAAATATGTCTCCCTCTGTTATGCTGTCTCCACCTCTAACCCTGCTCTAGACCAATGGACCTGTCAGCTATAAAGAAGAACATTGAGTCCGGCGTGATCCGCACCACGGCTGAGTTCCAGCGCGACATCATGCTGATGTTTCAGAACGCCGTCATGTACAACTCATCGGACCACGACGTGTACCACATGGCACTGGAGATGCAGCGTGACGTCCTGGAGCATGTGCAGCAGTTCCTGGCCACCCAGCTCATCATGCAGACCTCAGAGAGCGCCATCTCCGCCAAGAGCCTCCGCGGCAGGGAGGGAAACCGTAAGCCTGGAGAGCCGGCTGAGAAGGTGGGTTGGCAGTGCAGTTGGGTTAAAATTACGCTTCCCTTAAAAGTCAAACAGGGCTGATTTTGATAAAGAAAGGTGTATTATCAAACTCGAAACAAAGCTTCCAAATCTAAAAATGTCACTGTTTTGAAACTAAATGCTTATGTTTGCAAATGTGCATTCACTTTTGTAGCTTCTGTTAAGCTGGGATAACTTCCACCTTTATATTTCTTTCAATTGTACAGACGTCAAACAAAAGCTCAACTTTATCCAGGGAGGAGGTCTAATTAAAACCACTGAAAACAGCTGTGTAGGTGTGCAGGGCTTTAATAACTGTACATAAGTGTGATTATTTACAGTAGTGAAAACTGTCAAAGGTTGACAGTTATTTGTTAAACACATGTGAAATGATGTTGACTGAACACTTGCAGTTTATATAGTTATGGAGGGATTATTAATGCAGAATTTCAATCTGCTTTCCTGCTACTAAGAAACTGTACGAATACACAAAAATATGAAAGAGAGTCCTGGCTACTTGTAGGTCAATAAGTAAGTTCAGTAAGGTCAGTTATGGGTTATGAATTAGGACAATTTTTTTGGAAAAGTTAAAGTCAGTCTGTCTCCTTTTCACTGACAGTACAGGAATCTGCTGCAATAGCTCATTAGTCAAGTCATGGATTTGTTAAGTCAGTATGATTCTCAAAATATCCAGTTTGAATGTGCAACCCTTTCAAATTCAGAACCAAACACATTACTGTCTGCGTTTTAAAGTACCCACTTGTGTCTGTCATTATAAATATTGATATATTAACAGCACTTGCAAACTACAAATTTGTGGCCTTTGAATGGACTTGGCTGTGTGTGTTTAAACTCTGTTTCTTGCTGCATCAGTTGCAGATTATATACTTTATCCTAAGACAGCATTGATAACTACTGGTGTGTGTTTCTCTCCATTCCTGTGGGACTCAGATTGTAATAGAAAGAAATCGATCTATTTGCACATTTTACTTGACATGACATTAGATTGAACCACATGCCTTAGTACAGTCACACAGTTTTGTCATTTTGGTTAATTCACATGAATGATGCCTCAGTAATGTGTTAATGTGTTGCCAACCAGTGTAATATATGCTGGTGTTAGGTGTCAGAAGCCAGTGATGCACTTAGGACACAAGGAGCACAGTATTAATTATATGTAGTGGGTTAAAATGAGCAAGTCAGACCTGCATACATTGTTCGACACATTACACTTGGTCTGTTCCACTGGCTATAAAGTGCTTCACTGGAATAACTGACTTGATGTTGACTTTCCAGCTGATTCTTGTCCTGCATGCCGGCTGCAACTCTCCTCTCTAACTCCTGTCTGTCTGCACCTGCCTGTCACTGACTCGTGCTCGTCTTCCCCCGGCTGTCTGTCTGCATACGTCAACAGTGACATATTGATTTTGAAATTGGTGCTGTATTACTTTCTCTTAATTGTATCAACTTAGGAATCTTGACTGTGTGTCTTAACAACGTCCCTGCTATTCATGGCCTGTTTGAATTATCATCGAGTTGAGAAGCGTCGAGAAATTTTTGGGAAATTGCAACATTTTTTTGGGAAGTCTAGAAATGCAGTTGAGTTTTGCAAATGACTTTCTTCACAGAAAATATTTGACAAATATCTACACCACTGTAATAAATGTTTTTAATATTTGTTTGGCTGTTTCTACACGGTAAACTCAACTGGGGTTGAAATTATGCAGCCAGACCTGATTAGGAGCCTTAATAAGCTAAAAAATTAAACACAAAATACCATTTGTAGTTCATGGATGAGCCATGACTGGATAAAAGTCATGATCTTTTTCAGTGGCAGCCATTACAGGAACTGTTGTGTGTCAATGTGAGCGTGCCTGACTACTTTTGTAAATGTCTGTTTGATGTTTGACGTTGATGTTTTCCTATCTGTATATGTCAGTCTCTCAATTTCCTATCTGCATTTGTGAGTTTGTGTGTGAATATCTGTCTGTTTGATGTTCTGTGAATATGTGCGTCTGTGAATGTGCCGTGCCAAGGCTAAGTGGACTCCTGGCCCTCAGTGTGCCTTCGTGTTTGACGCAGACTTGTATGAAACTTGCTTTCTCACGCACGTCTGTGTGTGTTTTCTTTCTCTTTCTCACTCCAATGTTTGTCCTCCTACAGGACAGTGTCCCAATGGCCTCTCCTGCTTTCCTTCTCTCTCTCTTTGTAAGTATTCAGGTTCTCGCTCAGATCTCACCAGAACCAGGCCACGCTGTGCACACGCTTGTCTCAACGCAAACACACTCAGCACACACCTGTCCACATCTCTGATCTCTTTTCTTTCTCTCTCTCTTCATTTCTACTGTAACGGCCATAAAGGAAACCAGTTTCAAATAAGTTATATAAAGAGCCATTAAAAGCTGACCTTTATGATTGAACAGTAATAATCTAAGAACACTTCCCAGTTCCTTTTTGGGTAACACTGTGCTTCTTGTTAGGGTTGGGACTAGACTTGTAGATTAGATGTCAGCAAAAGCCAACTGATTACAAGCTACAATAAAACTTTAAAATCTTTTTTTTTCTTTTGCCAGAAAATGAAGCAAAGTCTTTTAAGCGCTAAACTGCTGAATGATCCAGCCCTGTATATCTGTTCATATTTTGTAGGGCAGTCAACTGGTCAGTTGGCTGTCTGAGGTGCTCTCATTTGACCAAATTGTCATTGGTCACACAGTCATGAGCGTTACTTTTATAAGGACAGAAGCGTTACATCAGTAACCCTCCATGAACAGTCAATTCATTGTGCAATCCGGGAACAGACAACCTCTGAACACCCTCACACCAAGTTTTCACAACTTTGGACTCACCCAACGGAATGAAGACTGCTGGGTCTAACTCATTTATTGTCTACTGAACGTTTACTCAGAGTTGGCTCCAAACTAATTGACACCATGTCAAAGAAGTCTCTAGTATGGCTGCATTTTGATCTTGAGTGTAATATTTTGGTGTAGTTCTGTTTTTAGAAATCATGTAAATATGGGCAGCTACAGTACATGCTGGTCTGTTCCAAGTCTGATGTTATCATTTCAGTAAAGAAAAATGGGTTTAAATAATTTAATGTGCTGCAAATACTAGTTTTTATATTTATCTAGAATTAATTTAGGCTAATAAGGTAGCATGCACTCAGTGTATTGTGTCCACTTTAGTATATTTAGAGATGCATACTTTTCTAACTCATGACCAATCGATTGATTGAATAGATATGATCTCATCCAAAATTACCTGTGGTTGTTATTTATCAAATATTAGTTTAATTGAGCCACTGTCACCTCAAACCAGTGAGAAGAGTCAGACAAAAGTAGACACGAAATCCGACATCTTTCTTGTGAATCAACATCAAATGTTCCCTGTCAGACTTGAGCACTTGTATCAAGATTAGAATGTTTTATGGGCTATAAAGAAAAAAAGAGGAGATTTTTGTTGGTGTTGTGACTTTCCTGAAGTGAAGCATGATGCAACTTCTTTGACCGAACACATCAGACTTTGGTTAGTTTCTGCACAGTTTTTGTTTTTCCTCTTTGTGCACTGCAGTTATCTGGTCAGTCAGGTTTTGCAACAGCTGTGATGGCAAGATGAGAGACGCTGTTGCTCAAACCACTGAGGTCGGAAACTCACGTGAAATACTTTGTAGAGCTGAACAGATTAAGTCAGTGCAAAGACAGACGGCTGCAGTTCAAACTCGGCTGTACAGATGTATGGTATGGTTAAGAATAACAGATCCTCTTTCTCGCTCACTCTGCTGTCCTTTACAGTTTCCCATACACAAACAAACACACTCCCATACATCACACTCTGTCCGTGTCACCCTCATAAACTTTTAAGTTCTGTTTGCACACAGTATCCTCACCACACACATACAGGTTCCAGTCACCTCCCATCAGCTTCCGTCGACCTTCGGTTAATGACCCCATGCCGGTTTCCTGTGTTTTTCTGTTTACGTGCGATTGTCCATGTCTCTGCATGTTCTAATTTCTTTTCTCCTTCTTTATTTCTTTTTTTATTATCCCTTTTTTTATTTGTTCATCTTTTTTTCCGTCCTTCATTTGCGGAGGAAACCTTCCGAGGTGGACTATGCTGTGTTTTTGTATGGAGCTCGATCACACGAGGAGGCCCACCACAGGGCCTCCCTGCACTCTGTCCAACTGACCTTTGACTTCTACGCCCTTGTGTTAAGTCTTTTTCCTGCTCTCTTCCTCCCCTGTTTCTCCTCACCTGTCTCTCTGCCGCAGGACGGAGGCACCAGAGGCCGCCGTAGTGCCATGGAGGCCGACCTCAAAATGAAGAAATAGACCTTCAGAGAGGTTGTCAGATTCTTAGAGCCACTTTTTGGATGACAGAAGTTGGAGCTGATTACTTACTGGCCCCTTTGGTTGTTTTCTGGATAGGACTGTGCAGTCTCTTTGTGTCTGGTTTGTGTGAGTTTGCATTCATCTGTCCTTTGGCAAAGATGAGGGCATGTGTGGATGTGTGTGTCTGATTGAGCTGCACAGTTTTTCTTCTCCCGTTCATTATGTGCAGCATCATGGGGTTTTCCTCCAGAACTCACAAGCTAGCGCACCACTTTCCCCAAGTATCATTTCACCAGCGAGGGCAGTAGGTCATCATTTCCCCACTGTGTGGAGACAGAACAAGAACTCTGTGGAAGGAGGAGAAGAAGATTTTCACCAGCAAAAGTTTGTTTTGGGATCAAATGATCGAGGGCAGTTTGAGTCTCACTTGCCGGATTTGATCATGTTGAATCGTCGATTAAATGACTGATCTGTCTATTGAGTGTGTCCTGCACCATATTGTGCCCAGCCAGTATGGCCTGAAAAGACACTATAGACGGCAACAACAAAGATGGCCACATAAAAGATCATAATGTACAGTTCCACAAAGTCTTACTAGTACTGCATGTTGGGCTGACACTACACAGAACAGAGAAATCTATCAGTTTGATCACTGCTGAAATGTTCTAATTAAATTCACTTATGATGTCTCATCAATGTTTAGAACTTGATTTTCTGCCTTTTTCATGAATGAAGCAAAAGATCTGTCTGAAAAGATCAGAAGGTGTTGCTGAACTGGTGGTTTGTCCTCTCTGTTTAGTAATGGATCGAATTTCCCAATCTGTTGGCCAGTAAACACCAGTGCATGTTTTAGCCCATTAACCTGTGTTTACTTTACATTTCTACCAACATTTTTCCAAAGCACAAGGCTGTGATTATATAATTCAAATTAACCTCAAATCATATGGACATGAAACTTGCCACAAAGATCCATTACTGTAAACAATTTATTGCCTCTAGTTAAAGTAAGCAGTGTGTGGGACTGCAACAGACTTTTACATCTCAGATGTTAATGCGTCCTTGAAAGCACCAAAAGTCTGAGTTTTCTGACCTCGTGTTTTCCCAAAGCAGCTGCATCATGTAATGATCATGTAGCTTTGATGAATTGCCTGCACCTCAAGTAAAAGTTACGGCTCTTCTTATGTTGCAGTAAAATAAACGGAGACATATATCTGTGTAGGGAGCCAGTTTAAAAACCAAACATGGCGTG
This sequence comes from Dascyllus trimaculatus, assembly GCA_024666655.1. NCBI lineage: Eukaryota > Metazoa > Chordata > Actinopteri > Pomacentridae > Dascyllus > Dascyllus trimaculatus. The sequence continues at coordinate 11,790,126 of CM045457.1, read as the reverse complement.
CTTTGTCAAATGGCAGTGATGTAAAACCCAGGTGTCACTTAATGGGCTTCAACATGCAGAGTTTGTTGTTGCTGAAATAGTACTGATTCGTCCCGACTCGTCACTTAGGATGTAGCCAGTGTGTGCTATGTAAATGGCATAAGAAACGTGTTTGTAATGTGTGTTAGATGGGAGTACAAACTGGAGTTTTGTACCTGAGTTGGATCATGTAGCTTTGTGTTTGTGTAGCTGATACATGTGTCATGTGTTCTGTTGTACATTTGTTAAATAAAGATTTGATCTAAACGTGGAAGAATTGTTTCAGATGGTTAGAAGGATTTCTGTTTGACTCATCTCTGATTTACCTGAAATTTTTATAGCATAAAATATGGATATTTACAAAAGTATCTGTGAAATTTTAGCTGAGTATGTCAAATACTTGAAGAGATTTTTTTTCAAAATTGACAGCAGATTTTCAGCACTTCTTTTGCACATTATCATTTTAGACTATATTTGAATGGCAATATCTCCAGAACTATCAAAGATAAAAGCCTGATTTTTTAAACAGTTGTTTCTCATCATACCATTGATTGAAAATCTGCAATATTGGACAGGTAGATAAAAAAGTTTGATTAAAGGTGAGTTGAAATCTGAAATAAATAGAGGCCGTCATGAATAGATCCATTTTTGAGCTCACATTAACAGAAAAATTAATGCGCGAGTCAACTAGAGATATTTTCTGAACCATATGTAGATGAATGTCACAATAATGCCAAACAAAATGTGTAGAGCACTCCTTTATATATAACACTTGGTCAAAATATATATTTATTTATATATATATATATATATAAAATTTATCAAGTTAAAATTTCACCGTTTTAAAATAGTTTATCCTAAAGTGTCAAGCAAATCCAAGTTCACTGACGATCTGGGATAGAATGACTCGCTATCTTTCTTCTTTGTCCCTATCTGTACTTATTTTGATCAAACTGCATGATTGCTGATGGCAGATTCATATGTATATATGTATTAAATTGACCAATGTCTACCCAGATGCAAGCACAGAACAAAGAAATTGTGTAAAAAAAAAATTTATTTTACAGTTGCATAAATAAGGTGCCGCACACATCAGGACTGAGACCTGCCCCATCCTGGAATGAATTGTGCATGTTTACAGTGTACAACTTTCAACATTCAACCGTTCTGTGCAAAATACTGTGGCAACATTTACAACAGAGTGTAGCAGTCAAAGTTACACATTCACACAGGACAAAGAACAATCTTCAGAGTTAAAATAGAACACAGGAACACTTCACATTCTCAGCTTCACCCCTAGTTGAAATAATGAATAACAGGACTGGCAGAGGAGTAGAGCTTCCTCTTCACCAGCCGGTACTCTGGTCTCAGCTTCAGCACCTTGTTGGAATCAAAGATGTGCTTGAGTGGCGGCCAGCCGTCATCCTTATCCTCCTTGAAGACCACAGACAGTTCAAAGGTCGGTGTAACAGTGGGGTCAGGGTAGATGCTCCCCACAGGCTTCAGGCCGTCTTTGCTCTCGACGTAGACCGTGATGGAGGCCCCCCGGAGCCCACAGGGCTCATCAGCAGAGGTGCGCACCACGTCTTGGCCGACCCTGGCGGTCATGTGGCGAGGCAGCAGCAGCACTTGGCACAGGAGGACGGAAGCCTTGGCCTCTGTCAGGCAGCGCTCGATCTGCCGGGTCACGTCCTGCTGGAGGAGCCGCTGATTGTGCTTCAAACCAGCGTCCAGGTCAGTCACTGTGGAAGAAAACAAACAGATGTTAGGAACAAGCGGCACTATTTTACAAAATGTGAATTTTTGAGAAAAGCTAAATATCCAAGCTGACACTAATTACTGACTGGTATAGGTGTTTAAGGTCCTACAACTGATATACATTAAATGTTATATTGTAACAGCATGCGACAGCAGGAACTTGTCATTCATAACTCCACTAATTCAATAATAATGACTACTTAATACGTACACTAGCAATAGGACAAATAAGTAAATGAAAAACACCAAATACCAGACCTGACAGTTTCAGTTTCATTGTATTATTAGACTTTCTACAGCCTCAAATCCTCAGATTGACCCCTGTAACTCTGAAGCATCTTTTGTTATGTGATAAATGTTCTGCAAAGCTGCACTTTGATGGTTAAAGAATCACCAGAGTAAGGGTTTGGCCTCAGCAGGTGACTGGAGTAGCTCAGAGTGTAATCAGCTGATCCAAGACCTGCCTCGGTTACATCAGACTCATCTCCATCACACTGAGAGCTAATAAACTGCTCTTCCGCCTACTCAAGTAGTTCCAATCTATCACTTTGTAGTTGTTTTAACTGTGGCGCACTGATATTTAAGTGTGTTTAACGGCTCTGTAGGTAACTCGTTCAATTAGAAAGAAGTTCTTACAAACGAACTTTTTTTTTCTTTTTTAGATTTGCCAACTATAATTGTGTGTAAAAGTAACAAATACTATGTTTAACTTTTTAAAAACAACTTACAAGGTGAGTTGGTGTCTCTCTCATCGCAGCTCTCGACGCTTCCCCGCCGGGCACAGCTCGTCTTTGTGCCCGGGGATGTGAGCTGGCAGAAGTACTTTCCTATCATGTCTACGACGCTGTCTTCCTCCGCCGGGACAGTGACTCCGTGTCCAAAGAGCAGAGCCGTGGTATAGACCATCCTGATTCCTGTTTGTGAAGCTCCGGTGTCTCCTCCGAACGTTTGCTCCGTGTTTTCTCCATGTAGTTAAAGGTAGCTGTGCTGAGCGGCGGTCCCCGGTCACAGCGGAGCTTTATATACCGGAGGAGCCGGCGGTTGCATCAGGCGCAGTGGGCGGAGCTGACCGGATCGATCCAGAAACTTCGGGACTACAGAGGGACCGACAGAGCTAACTGAAGCTGATGTAAGCTAATGTAAGCTAAAGTAAAACAAAATAAATTGACTGTAGTTGCGCTGTAACTGCTTTTATACTTCTATTTTTTACTTTTGTTTCACTTTCAGTAACTTATAATAACTTATGTTAGTGTAATGCTCAATATTTCATTTAATTCTTTAGGTGCAATATTTCATTACCATGTGTGATATTACCTCTGTGTCATGCCAGCATTACTTTGTACTTTTCCTATTCTAGCTTTATAGTGGCTGACTTATTTTATTTCAATAATGTACTGCATTGCTTTTCTACCGGGCACTGCATTTCTCATGTTTTGTTTTGTTTTTTCTCTTTCTGAGCAATGCCTGGCACAGGAATTTCATTCAGAATGAGGTTTTATCCTTTCCTGTTTTATACTGAGAATGTAACTGAGAGGGGTATTTACACTTTCCTGTCATTGATTTATATCCTAAAAACTCATCTTTGTGGGTCAGAGTTGCATATTTAGAAGTTTTTTTCCATAACAAATAATCCCTACCCTGTAATAGTTGAAATGTGACTCTACACTGTTGCTTTCCCTGTCATATGCGGATCTTTGCTGCAGCTCGAGCACATCAGCTTGCCTGCAGCTCTCCTCAAACACCGTTTAAGCTACTCTGTGCTACACAATAGAAAAATTGTACTACTGGAGCTGAGATCCCTTTGCAGACAGAACGCACTTTGCACTGAGCAAAATAGTTTTCAAAACTTCCAGTGGCAAACACCTTAGTCTGACTCACTGAATGTAATATAATTCAGATTTCCCTATCCTTCCAGGAAGCCTCCTCCAAATTAGAGACCCATAAAATACCATGCTTCCCATAAAGAGTTTCTATCTTTACTGTCTGTTTTAATTATCCGATAAGGTAATACTATATATATTAGAAGAACAGTCAAAGGTCTTTTTTTTACATTTAGTTTGATCTTATTACTTATATTACTTAAGGAACTTTAATCTTATTACACTATTTTTGCATTGGTTTTTCAGTATCGAAACACCTGATAACTGCTGTAAATACAATCTGGTAATAAAAAAGGGCCTGCTAGCTGTCATGGAAATATACCAGCCAATAACTAATATATACATATATACATACGTCATTGTGGTCTGATTAGAAATTCATCACAGTGCAGTGAGTGTATTCGTGTTCTGAAGAGAAGTTAATACCACGACACTGTTTCAGAGAGGAAACATCCTTTTACTACAGACTACTGGCTACTGCTATGCCGTAAATGTGCCTGTAATTCATATTTTAGATATGCTTTATAAAAACACATGAAGTTAATTTACTTTGTTCTAACATGCCATATAAAATGTTACACATATTGAACAGAGCAGGTCTTTGGGCTTTGGTTTGTTCTTAATTTAATAACATGTCAATAATATGTCCAAAGTAGGCCTACTGTTGTTTCTGAAGTAGCCATGAAAAAAAATGGACAAACACTAAAGCTGAAGGCAGACTTACACAGGTGGAAACAACAGTTTAAATGTTGAGTCACTGAAAGAAATTCTACAAACTGTACTTTATATATGTGTATAATTAGTTAGTTAGCCTTGAATAAAATAGTTCAGATTATGATCAGTTACAATACTGTTGAAGTTAGTGTGTGTTTCGTGTTACGTACGGTACTCATAGTGAAGCAGTATCTGCAATTCATGCAACAGACTTTGCTCCATCAAATTATCTTTAAGTAACTGCGCTGTCACAAAAAGCCTAATTTGTTGGTCTTTATGTGTCTTCCTAACAATTTAAACTTTTATATCTGCTTCCAGTGTATGAACGTGAAATTCTTGTGAGACTCCAAGTGTGTGCACATCAAGTCTAGACATGGCATGAACCCAGCTTACTCACAGGTGAGTAACATGTCTGACACATAGACACCTGGTGCAGCACACGAGGTACAAAATACGCAGCACTCTTTTTTTCCACTTTCTACCCCTTTCAGTGTTATGACAAGCCGTTCACTGACTCACACTCAGTTTTAAAAGTAGTATTAAGGTTTTATTATTAACTTTATGGACGTTTGTAGTGTGGATCTGGTTGTCTCGCTGAACACTTGTCCTAAAATGTGCCATTTATTAATGTTTTCAGACCTTGTTTCACTTGATTTTATTGTCAAGTATTTTTGTAGCACTGACAAGGTGCTGTATAAACACAACATATTTACATTTAAGCCAAATTATTTGAGATCTGAGAGCATATTTGTTCTCTTTTAATACAAAGAAACACAAGGCGTGAACATACAACAGAGTGTATTGTTCACCACACACACAAATAAAGCAACTCCTTGCCACCCTGCTGACGTGACTTGAGATCAGACACTGAGTAGCTCTTTTGCAGGCCAGCCTCTCACACCTGAGTCACTGTCTTAGGAAATTTCCCTGATGTGACATCACAGCTGCCAACCAATCATGTTCAGATTAGCTGCTGTCATTTAAAAGACTGGTCATAACGAGGAAGTGTGTTTGCATGGAATTGCAGGGGAAGTACAGTATGTGGTGACAGTATATGGTCACTACGTAACGTAACCAAAATGCTCTGTGGTTTTTGTGCTTCTAAGATACACATCAACATTCTCAAGTTCATTATTATTTATCCGTTTCAATTTAACCTTTTAGTTGCAAATTTTATGGTAAAAAAAGTAGCCTTTTCACCCCTATTTTAAACAAGTATTACAATTTCAAATTACAAGTTATGACGTAATGATATTTTCCCATGAACTCATGCATTTCTTACCAGTACAGATGCGGTCAGAGGATGGATACTCTCTGTTCCACATTTAGTCTATGTCCTGCTGTGTGTAAACCTAGTTGCTGTTCCTTCATTATTATCCATCCGTCAGGGTCAGCTGATGTCAGCAGCTTGGGATATAGCTTGTTTTATGGTGGAAAACAGGTCTGACATGTCTCCAGCAGTCACCTGTCACTGTAGCCACAACTACAGCTCACATGTCTGCAGCTATGAGGGTGTGATTTTCTTTTTTAATCCTTACCTAACAAAGAGGGACCGTCATCAAAACACACACATTCATATCAGTGACCTGATGACAAGATATTGATGTACATACACATTATTTTTTTCAATTTGGATTAATCAGCAGTTTTTTTTAATGCAGCATTTATTCCTTACATTGTTGTCACAGATTGCTGGGGCTAGACTGAGTCCTTTGAGTTAGTGTTTTGTGTTGTTGTTTTGTACCGTTTCTATTCAAAGTCAGAGAAAACCCAGATGGATTTGGTTTATGACTATATGCATCTGAGAAAATGAAAATTTGTCGTGTTTTTGCAGTGATATATTACTCACAAACTCTACTCGTTTATTCAAAATGTCAAGGATTATTTGTGTATAGGCACAGCAATGAACCAATAACTCTATAATTGGAAGACTCAAATGCAACAAACTTAGTGATTTTATGATCTTTACAACAGATTCTACCAAGTCATATGGTCAGTACTGAGTGTGTCCAACTGGTGACCTCGGCTGTTGTGTTGTAGGAGTCAGTGTCTTGATTATCACAGCTTTTACAGTCTTAAGTAAAGCAGGTGAGCGTTAAAGCTATTGAATTCCAATAATCTCAAACACCGATTTCAAAACTTTTTGACTTGGAAGGTAGGGGAGAGATATGGTATCTCTATCATGTCTGTCTGCTTCATGTGAAGCAAAAGTCAACTATCAGCTGACAGTATCCAAAGATAAATGTTTTCCTCAAAATGTCAGAAAGGTTGTTGTAACATTGTATTATAGAGTCTACTTGTTCTGTACTACCGAAGAAGACTGTTTTTCAGTTTCAGATTGTTTCATTTGAACATTTCTCCATGGCACAATAAATGTAACAGAGTTTACTTGGCTTCTTGGGTTCAGAACAACTAGCTTAGAGAGCTTTGTACTGACCTGTCAAGGCTGTCGTAAAGCTATAAACCATCTTGATACATTCAGTAACTGTACTGATAATGCAGTGTGCTTTGGATCAGATTCCTCTGTCCTTGTCCTCACCTCTCCCTTGTAGAGAACACATGCAGGCTGTAAACATATCTGATGCAACCTCTCAGAGCAGTTTCAGCAGCAGTGCTCGCAGTCATGAGGTGCGTGTGCACGTGTGAGATGCAGATAAACAGGCTGAGTGCTAGGTATCTTGTGACTGCTTCTTTTGTTTATACAGGCGCAAAACACATTTCTCTAGTCCTTCCTTCTTCTTTATCAAACACAATACTTTTTTTCTCTTTATGGTCCTTTTAAAAAGTAATTCAAGGGACCTGTTATGAGCAACGTAATTAAAAAGATAGGTTGCAAGATAAAAAAAAGTAACCCTTCAAAGGTGCAAATGTCATGATGATGGTTTGGGCTGACTTAATAATGTAGGTAATTGCATCGGCATTGCATTCGTTGATTTTAAACTAAATTCAAGTTGAAGTATTGCAGTGAAATTTACTTTGAGTTTAAGTCCCTTATTTTAACATCATTCAGTTTTGATTGGCAATTGAAAGTATTTTTGAAAGTATTTTTGATTGCAAATGAAATGTGTATTCACCTAACTCAGTGCAGTTTGTTGGTTGAACATAATTTAATCAGACGTTGTCATAACTCAAGGAGTGTTTTTTTTGTTGTTGTTGTTGTTGTTGAGCCTAAATGTGATTTGACTACATAAGACATGATGACTGTAGTTGTCCTGCTTTGACCCACAATGAACACCTATTTTCCTTTCACAAAAATCATGCTCTTACACTTTCTGTTCTTTACTTACAATTATTGAAATAAATGGCATTTTAAACCCCAATTTTTGGGGGTCAGAAATTGTGGCCAAATTTGCATGAATTTAAGCATTTATTGCAGGAAAGTATTTCCATTTAAACTATCTTTCTGTCCACACCACTTTAAAAGATTATAGGGGTTAAAAAGTGAACTAGAAAACAAACAAACTGAGAAGAACATTTACCAGCTAAATGCTGTTGTATGAACCAAAATAGAAACAGCAGCAGCACAAGACGTCACACAGCCTTTGCTCTACTCCAGGCTGTTAATTTAACTGTATTCACTGGGTGGGAAGATCACGTCCTGTTCTCTAAAGGAGGAAGGAGGATGACGAACTATAACCTTGGAGCTGCAACATTTCCTCAGCACTATAGCAAGGTGCACTACGAGTACACTGAAATATCTGTGCAGGGTTATTCCACTACACGCATACTGTTTGAATGTCTAATCTGCACTGTACACCAGGACATACTCAAATATAACAGGCAAGCAGTGAAATTCCAGTTAATGTTGGTCTCTTCGACAGTAATATATTGCACTTATCTCAATGTCTAAACTTCTCTTTCACCAAACCATTTATTACACAGAAAGAAAAATCAAACACAACTCTTCTTCTTTCAAATAAATTTATTGTCATTTCATCTGAATGTAGGCCTAGACTCTATATAAAATCTCTAATCTGTCTGCTATAAGAAGGTTGCTATAAGAAGATACAAGAGCATAGTATTACAGAATGGAAATGCATTAACAGTTGTGGGAGGTGTGTGTGATTCTACACTACTCTCTCTGTGCCTGAACATGCGTTTATGTTTCCCTCTCTTCTAGTAGTCGCTGTTCTCAACAGGTCCCTTCAGGGGCTGAGGTTTTTCAAGGCTGAACATGAGTGTGGGCTCCCTGCTCATCGGCTCTGGGTGGTGCCAGTTACCATCCATGGGTGGCGCACTTGGCGGGGCACTCGAAATGTTTGATAGTGGGTGTGCCATCTCCTGGTGAGGAGGTGGTGTAACACAGAACTCCTCTTTCTCCTGCTGCTGTAAATGTCTGAGGATGGTCTTGGACAAGAAGTGAGGGTCATCCTCATGTTCATCTAGAAGAAGAAAAAGAAGAAGAAGAAGAAGAAGAAGAAGAAGAAGACAAAGAAAAAGAAGAAGATGTCATCTTTGGTCTTTTTCTTACCACCCTGTCTCTAATTATCCTCATTGTTTTTTACACTTCTTTTATATAGGTTGTGCTTATTAAAATAGTGATAATCCAAGAAGTTAGAGGAGCCTTTAAGCAAAGAAACAAAAAAGACTGAAAGTTCACATGAGGCCAGCGTTAATTGGACCAAACCCAGAAACTCTGACCTACTTCATTTCAGCTTTAAACGGTGCAGTGTGAGACCGCCATGTCACATCTTTAAAAACACACAGATTGTAAAAGCATCTATAAATACACAAATCCTGATTGTCAATCCTTGTGGGGAAGGGGATCAGCTAAAAGCTAAAATCCCACTAAAAGCAGCCTGTGTCATGCTGTGAGGTGTGTAGAAAGTTCACACACACAGATATTTGACTGTCTTCGTACCATCAAGCAGGATCAGCTTGTAGCGGTTGCGACACTCCAGCGAGTGCTCCAGGATGTCCTGCAGGGTCCTGTAGAAGAGCAGGACCTGCTGTCTGCGCTCAGGCTCTCCGAAACCGGCGCTGCTTTCCTGGGACATGCTGTAGAGTGTCAGCAGAGGTGTTGCATACTCCACCACACACTCATGGGCCTGCTTACACACACACATACACACACACACACGCACACACACACACAGACACACACACATACACATGCATTAGCAAAAACAGACACCCAGAGGAAGATACATTTCCTGAAAGATAATCCTTTAAAAGCTTCTAGCACTCTAGTTTCAGATATGTTTGATTGCTGTGTTTGACAGGTAGATGGTGCTGTTACTGTGCTTTAATGAATCAGTTTTCTACTGGTGATTTCTCAGGTTTAACCGGCAGGTGGTAGTAATTCTGTGCTGTAGAAGAATGTTTGAGGTGATGTACTATACTCTATGGTATCTTATTTTTGTAGTGAAAGAAAATCTTATCTGCAAAATGTTTACTTAAAGTGATACTATTTAACTTTATTTAAAAAGAAGCTACTATGACTAAGTTGTCTAACATCTGTTCATCTGAAAAGTTACGTAGTCCCCCTTTAATGTCATTCTATGTTTATTTTAGGTATGCATGATATTGGATTTTTGATGATATCAAATATGCAGTTATTTTGCAACTCATTTGGCAGATGGATGATATATTTACATATTTTTTACCACCTAATTGCAGCGAACATCAGGTCTCTCCTGTGGTAGAATTAACATATTATTGTGCCTTCTCTTAGCGCACTGGCTCACTGGTAGGTGAGGCATAATACACAAGTAATATACAATGCTTTACAAAGACAAAAACTAATTCAACTTAAATGTAAAAAAAATGCCATGTTTATTTTTAACTGTAAACTTTTAGCCTGACAGATATTGTCATGTATTGACATGTCAATATTTCAGTTTGAAGCCTTTATAAGCCGATACTGACAATGATGCTGATGTTATTGTGCACATTTATTTATATATCACTAGAATATTACATCCGTGGTATTGACATAAGGCATGTAATGTTAAGCTAACTATAAGCACTTTATGTACAGTTGGACAGTGTAAATGGGTCATATACGCTAAAAGTACTCAAACGGGTTAGTGTATGGACAGAAAATTTATGGACAACTATTTTAACAACTAATTTTTTAGTCAAAATCTGTTTGCAAGCTTTTTACAATGTGACAGTTTGATGCTTTTGTCTGATTTATATAACTGGGTTTTGGACTGATGTTTGGACAGGTTAAAGATGTGACTTTGAGCTCTGAGACACTGAGATTTCTATTCGAAAGATTGTGAATGTGGAAATTGATCGATCAGATTGCAGATGACCATGATTAGTTAGAACTGTTGTGTTGTGTATGCAAAATCTCAATCTGTAAAGTGGTCAAATAAATATCAAACAACTCACTTAAAATGGATAAAAAGCTAAAGTATTTCAGACATGCACTTAGTAAGAGTAATGCACTGAATATTAATAAAAAATACTGTGGAGTATCTACAACAGTAAAATAAGGCCATAACATCATTCTTTAATTTCTTTGAAATAATTGGTGGCTATTTTTGGTCTTACATGAAACTCAGGATGCTTTCATGCAGCCTCAAACTGCCTTTCCCTCGACTAAACTGCCGAGCTGGTCTTCAGTACATCAGTGTTAGATTTGCTACATGAAACACATTGAGTACAGAGCACATTGACAAGCTATCTTAAAATATTGTGATACATATATATATATATATATATATATATATATATATATAGCCACACACAGACACAGCCCCTTGAGTCTGTCACTTTGCTGTGACTCTCGCTCTATGTCGCATTTAGGCTGTACTCTCTTTACAAACCTGATCAAAGGAGAAAACATCAGCACACTGAGTATTTCACAGCCCACACTGGCGACAAGACCGACGCCGAGCTGAATTACAGCACGAGTAGCTAACAGCTTTCAAACGGCAGCTTCTCTAATTACTTTATTTAAGACTGTGCATATGTTATCATCTGAATCTAAGGGGAGTTTAAACATCTAAATGTAATCTGATACAGATTACTTGCTAAAAAATAACCTTGCAGCAGAAATATGCCTGCATTACAATCTCAGTTTACATCCTCGCCTACCTTCCCATTCTCATCCAGTACTCTGTAGACGCTGTGCTTATAGACCCGCCCCCGGACTCCTGCCCTGTCGATCTCGTTGTTTGGGAGGTTGTCATAGAAACGGATGTTGTCGTCCTCGTCCTCCAGCTTGTGTGAGATGTTGGCATTGAGAGGGATGAGGATAAGGAGCTTCCTGGAGCCACGACCCCAAAACGGACTGCTGGACTGATGTGTGGCACGAAAGGCAGTGATTGAGTCCTCCAAATCTGAATATAAACAAAGAGCGACACACTTTAATTCATCCAGATCCAGTATCTCTAGTATATGCCTTGCAAAGTGCCCTACAAACCACAAAGAATACAGCAGCACAGACTCTGCTATCCAAATTCAAACATGGAATTTAAAAAGAAAAGAAAAGGAGGACAAATCAAACATCAGTAGTTGTTTTGGTGTTACTGACATGGCAGCACCAGTCGCAGGTAGCCAAGGTAGAAGGACCAGGCCAGGCCATGGGCTACGTTCATCTTCCTCCCCTCACAGATGTCTGACACCTCCACCTCCGACGGACCCTGTACACCCACCACAGAAACAGCCAGAAGGATGTCACAACGCCTCACCTCCACCTGACACCTTCCAAAAGGTATCAGACAAAAGAAAAGGACATCCCTGCACCCAAGCTGCCCTTTCCCTATGTAGGACGAATATATTTTTAAATTGAAATCAGTGCAAAAGCGACACTCAAGCTGGAGCTGGATTTGAATCTATAATGCCGCCAGGTCCTGTAAGGCGTCTGAAAGAACAGTGAGCTTTGTTTAAAATTATGCAGCACTTCTTTGAGAACAGTGTGTCCACGATGGTCATTCTTGCTGATGAAGAGCCCATTCATCGTAGCCTATTTTGAGTCTATTTTTACTCCAGAAATGCCATATCAATTATAATCAACTGATGCTTCAAGAAATGTTCCAACATAGGCAGCGGTCTTTCTGAAGTGTAGTTCTCTTCTGCCATTTTCACATCTGCCATGTTGTTCTGAGGTGCAAACATACACCAAGCTCTCAGGTGATGAACCTTTTGGTGAACCAAAAAACTCATTGATCTAAATTCATCAGGAGCGTCAAGAAATACAGATTTACTCTGTACAGATTTTCTGGGTTCATAGTATTCTCTTCAAATATGGACTTAGAGTAGTCTTAAACATTACTGGTTTCACTACCTTAAACTACCTTAGTAAGTTTGCTACTGGCAGAGACCTGAGCTTGTGTTGGAGTGCATTGTTGAGTGTATGTAAAGCAATGTTTGGACAGTTACTTTTAAAATATGTTTCACGATAGGTGACAGAAAACATACCTTTAAATGTAATTTGTGACATTACATTACTTAAAGTTAGTAACAATTTTAATTCACTTTAGCATTGTCCTTAACACTGTGAGTTAATGTGGCATTCAAGCATTACTGCAACTTAGAGTAGATTGAACCCAGGATGTTTTGTCTGGCAAAAAGGATGACCTTTTATTAACCCCAGCATCAAGTTTGAGTGAATAAAATCAAATAAAAACCATAAGCTATTTTTCACTGCAGGAACCACCCCTGTAGTAGCTTTTTCAGGGCTGTTTTCAGGGGAGAAAAAGGTACCTCCTCTAGACGGGGTGGTTCTGGGACGCTTGCACACATAAAATTCTGGCTATGGAGAGGCCGACCACTGGACAACCCCCTAGACTTCTCTACACTCGTGCACTTAGACTCAGCATCATATTGAAACTAATCTTTTGTGAGACAGGTCAAGTAGCGAACCAGAGGTGCTGCTAATTAGTGACTCTTTGTAAGACTAGTGGGGCTTGATAAGCAGGGATGGCAGTTTACTGAGCGGCGTCGGCTGTGAAGGACTCAGTAGATTTAAAACAGCCTAACCGTAAGATGTATTTTAACACAAATACTGGGCTTTCCTAGAAAGGATAGATTACCTTTGACATCACAGATTTACATGAGATGCCTACATGCAAATTTAAAGGTCTCTGTTAAGAAGAAACTACTTTACTCTGAATTACCATTTCCAAAAGTTTAGAAGTTTCAGCATGTTTTTCCATTAGACTCAAAGTTCAGCACTATTTTTGTATGAATAGAAACTAAAAGCTGCATGGAGTGACACTAAGACTTGAGGAGAAAGGCAGAAACTCCAGTACAAGAAATATATTAATGTTTGTGTGTCAACTCCTCACCAGGACTCCCAGGCTTTTGAAAAGCGGGTAAAGAACAGGGACCAGGATAAGGAGTTTCCAGTATTGGTCTTTGTCTAGCAGAGGGTGTCCGGCCAGGTACAGCAGGAGGCCTGCCAGCCCTGCAACCAGCAGCGTCTTACCCCCAAAACCACAGGCTGGCAGCATGTGGCTCAGAAACACTCGGCCTCGATACCTGAACAAAACAGAGATGGAAGGAGATGCTGTTAACCCAGTGCTAATGTTTGTACTGTGTTACTGTTGTACTGGTGTACTTGGCATTTTACCCACTGAACATGAGGTCCGATTTGAAGCTGTGGTCATGTCGTAGCTGTCATATCACCTTGAAAATCTCCAGCTAAATACAGTCCACCTTGTTGGTCCCCTTTACAAATTTTTGATGCTATTAACATATATATATATATTTAAATGTAGAGCAGTTGAAAGGATGGTGGAACAGTGGCTAGGTGTGATCATTTAAACCAAATCTCATCTGATTTAGCCAAGACATTTAGAGGTCTTTTAGCTAGCTAATGGAAATTTAGAGAGACGGACGTTAATACTGGAAATATACTGTTACTGATTCAACATTAATTAGTACAATCTCTTTAGTATATTTATATAGAAAGTTAGCAGATGTCTCATCGTCTCTCTTGGTCTTGACTAACTGATGAAGGAAATGTCTTTAACTGCTAAATATTTCACTATGTACACCTACTAGTGACTAACTTTGTCTGTCTGCTGTTTGGTGTTTAACATGTATTGTATAGCAGGTTTTTAAAGTATTTTCATTGAAAACAACTGTCTACTCGCTCTGGAAAGGTTCCAGGTTGGTTATTGTCATTATGAGCAGACCTTTTTACACAACAGATACTCATTCATGCACTGATAATTAACTTACTGATTAGCTTTAACCCTCTGAACACCCAAAACTACAGCCACACCTTTTCTCTCACCTCGTGTTGTAGTGGTTTAGCGTCTCCTCTGCCAGCAGGCAGAGTCCATGTAGCAAAGGGCCAAGAGTCAGGATGAGTATCGCCATGGCAACCCAGCCAAACAACCTTTCAGGAGACAGAGCCACAATGCCTCCCGTCGTTATGGCAGCCAGTGCTGCAGCACACGCCTTAGGCAAATTCCCACGAGGCAGAGGAATAAGAGCGTCCTGATCTCTGAGGCTTTGCATCTGCCAGGAAACAGTGAGTGAGGGTCAGGGAGCACTTACAAGAAACCAGATGCATCGACTCACACTTAGTGCGTAGGGGCAGTTCACCCAGATGGTAGAGCGGGTTGTCAACTGATCGCAAGGTTGGCAGTTCGATCCCCGGCCCCTCCGCGTGCCGAAGCGTCCTTGGGCAAGACACTGAACCCGAAGTTGCTCCCAATGGCAGGCAAACGCCTTGCATGGCAGCTCAGTCACCATTGGTGTGTGAATGGGTGAATGTGAAACACATTGTAAAGCGCTATGAATACCACTAAAGGTAGAAAAAAGGGCTATATAAGTGCAGACCATTTACCCAGAAAACTGCTCAAAGCCACTTCAATGAAGTCTGAACTGCAGTCTGACATGTTGTAGTGTAATAAGAAATTTTGCTGTGTTTGCTGTTTTCTGTAAACTTATGTTTTTTTTGGACATTCAAGGTTATAACCCAAGCAATACCAAAAGACCACGGTTTGGCTTTCACAACCTCAAAATACCTTATTATTGGCTGTCACATTAGAATTTTAAAAAATGTACCTCTCAAGTATAAATTTATTACAAATTGCACAGGATGTCTCTGCCCTCTGTGAAGTGAAACTATTACATTACATCATAGTTATTGCTACATCATTGACAGAGAGGAGAGGTGTAGATAGATAGATAGATAGATAGATAGATAGATAGATAGATAGATAGATAGATAGATAGATAGATAGATAGATAGATAGATAGATAGATAGATAGAACTTTATTGATCCTTTCAGGCAATGCCCTCCAGGAAATTTAGATTTAAGAAGCACACAGTCCAGTACAACATTAAAAAAAGAGATGAAAGACAGAATATTAAATAAGAAATATAAAAAATATAAAGAAAATTTAAAGAAAAACCAACACATGCCACACCACCGAAGTATTAGAAAACAATAATGATAAATTATTAAGAGTATTAATGTATAGTGTATAGACTTGAGGTTGATACAGACTGTGTAAGTTATTCCTCCCCATGCTCTGTCCTTCTGCTGTCCCCCCTTCCTTCTAGTAAGGAGTTATACAGTTTGATTGCACGGGGGACAAAGGAGTCTCTGAGTCTATTGGTTTTACATGTGGGGAGGAGCAGTCTTCCACTGAACCAGCTCCTTTGTTTGCTGATGACAGTGTGCAGAGGGTGGCTGGCATCATCCATGATGCCAAGCAGTTTGTTCAATGCAAAAGTGCCACGTACAGGAAACTATTATGGTATAAAACAGAAGAGCCAAAGGTCCAAGCTGTGTCTAAGATCTTGAGTTGCTGTTGCAGTACTTAAAGGACTAAAATAATATTTATAACAGATTTTCATCAAAAGACATGCTGTGAGGTGTTCCAAACCACAACTTCCTCATCTAGGCCTATGTATTTTGCATTAGTGCATTACTGTGTGTAATTTGCGTGCTTTCTCTTTACATGTCCACACATGTACATCAATTAAGTACATGCTCAACATGTTGGTGTTGTTGTTGCAGGTCGTTGATAAAATGCATATATTTTACAATATGGAGACAATTCAGGAATCCAAGTAAAACACAAGGAAACGGCTTTTATAGTAAGATGAATAACAAAGAAACTCATTTCCATTGGTCAGTGTGACATGGTCCCCTTAAATTTAGACCTATCAGAACTCTGCCAACATGTAACAAGACACTGAGCATTAATTGACAGAGGTCAAAAACAGTCCTTACAGGGCAATGACTAAAGTTTAATAAAAAATAAAAATAATTTTCACTAGTTATTAATACATATCAGACATCTGAAATGCATAACATTATATAGATACATACATTGGAATTTTAACCTTTGAAAAAGCAACCATTGACTACAACTGGTACTACTGCCACAAATGAAGAAGGGCTTGTCATACTGGGATCACATTCTTTCAGTATGACAGACACACAGAGACTCACATAGTGAGAACAGTCTCAGTTATTTTATGGACTTTATGTTAAAAACTGAGTTTGCTTTTATAGCATCAGTGTCTTTGATAAAGCTGCATGAAAATAACTGTAAAACACAAATTTTGACCTTTGTGAAAACAGTTTGTAAAGTCAATTCAACTAGCTTTAGAGTTCAGTCACACACAATAAGGTGACAGAACCTCATAGAAGTAAAAGGGGTTTACTTCTAGCAGACTCAGATCTGTGTCACTCATGATTCAGTCGTCACAGGAGGAAAAACAGCTAATATTAATTTACAGTATAAGCTGCAGGGGACAGTTTAACTCCATTAAAGTACATTCTAAAACTACACGAGACAAAGAGAAGCATGCAGAGACTCACCTTGGCGTGTTTGCTGTGATCTGAATTCAAGAGATTTCCTTCGTCTGCTGCTCTCCCTCTCCCTCTCCCTTTTTTCCTCTCTCCACTCTTCCTTTGATCCAACACTTTCAATTTCGATTTCATTTAAGCTCTCTGTGCGCTATTGAAAATCATGGTAAAGGGAGGGTGTGGAAGACAAGGAGAGGGAGGTAGGGCTAAAAAGGGACAGCAACATGTTTGTGAAAGAGGAAGTTCTGACTGTGCAGCAATGATATTTTTATGACAGATTTAGAATTAGGTACTTTTGGGTGTCAGTGGCTTCGAGCTCAGCTGCTGTCAGCAGAAGTGTTTCATAACAGAATAGATGCAGATATGTTGCAGTGGTCATTTTGTGTCCTTTGAAGAGTTTTTTGGATATGGAAGTGAAAAACCAACACACACAGATAGGTCACAAATTAAACTAAAAACCAACATTAAGTATTTTTTTAAAAAAGTCTTGAGAACAGCTGCTTCCTCTGAGTCGCTGGAACTCTGTTGGATCGAGAAGTTATTCCCTCATTTTGGTGTTTTCATGATGGTGGTGGAAGATAATGTGTAAAACAGGGAAAAGAGTCCCGAGCTTGGATTGAATGATTTGGGATTAAATGATTTCAGACCGACCTTATCTGTCTGACTACAGCCCCTTACAGACTAACATGAGTGGATCCCTGATCTACACCATCTAATGTATCCCAGATGTGTGTATTTTTGCTGATTTTACCTTTCTTTACTGAAAAAGATTAACAGTTGGGAAGCATTTTGTTCGTTGGACTGTTAAAGTGAAAAATAGCATGCAGGAAACAATGATTTAACAAATATGTGCCCCTTACATCCAACCATTTTTGCTGTGTATGTCCAAATATTACATACTAAGGAGCTTTTCCTGCTGTGACATTGGAATTAAACTCGTTAACACTTTTTAATTGGTGATGCTTTGTGCTTTCAGACAATGTATAATCTGGCTGGTGCCTGAGAAACATCAAGACGAACACAGAGAGACTCAGGAAGAGCTTATTTCCTGATGAGGTCAGAGCAGTGACATTTGCACTCAGGTCAAAATGTAAAATATAGAACGTCATTTCTACTGCAGCACACTGGACTGATGTAAATATGTAAATAACATGTAGGTCTATGCAGACATACACACAACTGCACTCTGATACATAACAAACATAAGACGCACATACACACATGTACACTGCCCTTTAACTTAAGATCTCTACCTCATTTTTTTATGACATTGTCCATTTTTTCTCATTTTCTATTGTTTTTCTAAAGATTTGCCCTTTCACAATGTCATATTGTTATTGCACAGCCTTGAGAACAGTCACTTTGCATTTCCCTGCACATATGAGCATATGACAAAATCTCTTGAATTTGACAAATATACAGGGGAAATAATTTTCTATACTGCCTGTGTTAATGCTAGTGAGTGTTAACGAGTTCATTAAATACATGTTTATCATTACCAGACCTTTCTCATACAATTGAATGACTTCTGTTTACCATCAGTTATGTCAAATTTGCATTTGTAATACTGATGCAGGAAAAGCTACATTTCAGCCATCTATTTCATCAGTAGTGCATTAGCTCTATTTTAAGCATGACAATTACAGTATTTCAGGTATAATTTAATTTTTTATATATATTTAAGCCGCTCCACAGTCTTTGTACTTCGGGTAATGTTATACTTGTCACATCTGTGAGTATTAGAGGGTCTGCTAAAATCCAAGTGATGTATACTTTGTCATCGTAGGCTGTACACCAATTGGTCACAACATTAAAATAACTTGCCTAATATTGCAAAGGCCACCTGAACTACAGCTGCCCGTAACTAGCTACAGCGGACCACAATCTAGTATAATAGGAACTACGCACTTGTGGCAACAGCAGCTGTTTGTGCGAGCATCAAAAACATATAATACGTTTCTTTTGTCCCCTTCGCTGCTGTAACACTGTAGATTTCTCTGCTGTGGAATTAATAAAAGCTTATCTTATCTCTGTCTTATGAATTAAGTTTGACTGGGCCTTAGTGAAAGTACAGTAGTTGGGACTCACTGTGTTGACCACCAGGCGGACCTTTACTGCCACTCCTGGCAATATTTTTCAGATTTGTAGATTTATTTAAAAAATAAAAATGAATTAAGATTATGATTACATAAGCTGTTTTTAAAGTGTTGTTTTTTGGCTACATGTGACTGATTTTATGCATGGCCAACCAAATACAGTACTATGCAGAAGGCAGTTTTGATGATCTGCAGTCTGACAAGTCCAAACAGGCAGCCTGAGTCATATAGAAAAGCAACGAGAAAAACAAGAAGAAACTGTCTGAGCGAACTCAACAGTTAACTCATTCAGCTCAATATTTGTAAGTTCTCAAGTGGTCTGAATATACAAGTTAGAAATTTAAAGTTGAATTTATTTGAATTTAACAAAACTTAATTACATGTAGCTATCAAGAAAAGATTAGTGGATTCCACTGAATCCCTATATGATATTTTATAGTGTTACCCCTCATGATCTGTATGATGACAGGCTGTTGTCTTGTTGTGTAATTCACTCAAGCTTTATTTTCACGTCTTTCACTTTGGTCCAGCTTTTTCTTTGGAAGGTGAAACACACATACACATAAAGAAAGTCAGTAACCCTTTTCCAAGAAAAGCCACTAAGGCTTTTCTTGGAAATGAACAAACCAAATTACATCTTCATGTTGTCAAAATGACGTAGCTTTTAGAAGAGGAAGTCTTTAATGTGGCACGTTTTCAATCGGTGAATGCCAAAACATAACTAGCAACTGTGCTTGAAGAAAAAGAGCGTCTGTGTTTGAGCTGTTCCGGCATGCACAACATCATACGTGTGTGTTTATTGAGTAACATCTTCAGCTTGAACAAAGCACAGTAGGAGAATATGGTCTGATTAATCTGACACACCCTTTAAGATTTGGCAGCTGTGTCACAGGTCCAGCCCTTTAAACTAACTTTAATCAGGATGGGTCTTTGTTTGTGTATGTGTGTGTGTGTGTGTGTGTGTGTGTGTGGGGGGGTCCAGACTTCTTGGTAAGGAAATAAAGGCTCGGTATCCATACCAAAGGTTCATGCATATTTTATTCAAGAGTAAAAAAGTGGATCGTCCCATGGGGCATGCTTACAGTGTTAGTGACTGGGGAGTCAAAACAGAAAGAGAGCAGAAAGAGAAGGAGAGCGAGAGAGAGAGAGAGAGAGAGAGAGAGAGAGAGGAGAGAAACAAAGAGAAAGAAAGAGAGAGAGAGAGAGAAAGTCAGAACCGTGGCACAATTTCTATGGCACAGGGTCTCCCAGGGGGGTTCACCTCTCCCAAAGAAGCACAAGATCAACCAAGGAGCAACGCAACATGAAGAGCAACCAGCAGAGAGAGAGAGCTTAAATATTAAGAATAATGTCCATAATAAATAGAATCATAATAATCATAGAATCATAAATATCATCAAATAACAAGAGGAATCATCAAGAATAATGATCAGAGATAGTACACTTTTTTCCTTTAAATTGTGATGGCAACACACCGGCTCTTCTGTTAAAATGTGTCTGCTGCTTTTTGCTTTGAACAGCGCAAATTTTAACCATGCAATCATGCTTTTGGCTGCCTGAATGCCTGTGCCTTTGTATATAGTATGGTCATTCATCAATGCTAGTTTAATATTTGTTTATCGTTATTCATATTTATCATTAAAAACAACTCCTGTACATCGACAAAGAAGAGAGGAGAGAACGTGGACTTGACACTTTGAATAGAAGCGTACTGTCATTCTGTACAGCATCGAAAGAAACCGGAAACACAGGTTGTGAAAAAGAAGAAAAAAAAGTGAAAAAAAACCAACAAAATATAACACAAAATGAATACAAAAAATAAATAAAATTAACATTATGTACAAAATAAAGGAGTCATTATACCTCAGTTCATTTATATTAGCCAGAAAAACAAGAAGAAAAAATTTCCTACCATAGTGAAACACAGAGCACAAATATAATCTTCACATTATTATCAAAGAACTTAACTCTGCATGCACTGATGCGTTATTATAAATGCTTTACAAAGACCTTTTTCTTCTGACTTCTTCTTGTTGTCTTGGCTGCTGCCTTCACCAGAAGAGTCTCTGTGAAATATTGTTTCCTGCTCTTTAGGCCAGAGATTCCCGGCCATCCCTGCTGTTTGGTAGCAGACAGCAAACACGGGAAGAAAAGAGGATGTAGAAAGAGAATGAAGAGAGCATGACTTCACATTTTAACTCCCCCCGGCTCCCTCACATACATAAAGCATCCTACTTCTGCTATACTGCATCTTGCATCCTGTGACTGTATGCATCAGATGTGCAATAAAACCTCTCTATGTATCCTATTTACACGCAACAGGTTGGGAAAAACACTTCAAATAGGATCTGAGCCCAGTTTTCGAGCTGGCCAGGGACCGGAGTTTAAAGAACAAGGGGGGACTCCTCCACTTGACTTCAGGTGGAGAATGCGTGCGGTGTAGTGCTACAAAAGCAAACAGGAATCTCCTCTGCAGAAGAAAAGGACAGTGAGGGCTCAGATTAGACTGCAGCTGAGATTATCTCCGCACATCTCTCGCTGACAGAGAAGCCACCGCACCGCATGTCAGATTTTTTCTCACTGTTGCCCAGCTGCTTGCAAACAAAAAACACCTCCCCCCCCCCCCAAATATGACCGCACAGACACTTTACATGTTGAAGTATGTGCACGGACGCAGGCAGGCATATCCACAACTCTATAAAATCAACTGGTTCCACTTTCTGCTCTGGGACGCAAACAGGAAAAAGAAGCATACGAATGTTAAATGCCCCAGCCACCTGATTGCCACCCCCTCCCCGTGCAAACACGTGACCCTGCCCCAAAAAACACACACCACCAACTTAGGCACGTCATGCTGACACTGTCAACCCACTGGTGATCCCCGACATACGAGGTGAACAGCAGCCCCTCCTGTTTTGTATGGGGAGTGTTTTTAGAGGCTCTCTCCTGTTGTTGTTGTTGTTGTTGTTGTTGTTGTGCAGGTACATGGGAGTTGTAGTTCTCTATATAGGGCTGATCAGTTCAGTGAAGAGATTCAGCCTTTGGTGGTAAAGTCCGGGTACGCTCATGCCTTTACATAACAGCTGAGGGCAACGGGAAAGAGGAAGGTAATCGTGTGTGTCTGTGGGTGTGTGTGTGTGTGTGTGTGTGTGTGTGTGTGTTATGTCATTTGTAGCCTATTTAGTGTACGAAATACTGTGTCTATGTGTGCTGCGTTTTTCTTGTGTATATATGCCTATGTACACGTATCTATAAATATGGTACCACATCAGTGTTGTAACTGCAGGTATGTGTCTGGGCATGTGGGAGTAGACGTCCATCACTGAATATTGCTGTTGCTGTCGGTCCCATTGGGCTCCCCCATGTTCATGCGGCCCATCGACAGGCCCACGCTGTTGACAGCATCGCGTCTTGGCGGCATCCTCTCGTTGATGCGGTCCAGACCTTTGGCCTCCTCGAAACTGCTGATCCGATGCTGTGGGGAGAAGCCTCGGATGGCTGCAGAGACAGGCAGGCAAACACACAAACACACACACATGCACACAGAGTTAATATTTATCAAAATGTGTGGTAGAATCTTGTGTATCCAAACCCAGTGGCACATTGATTGAAATATTCAGAGCTTCAAAATTGAAATTCCAAACCGCCTTTTATTTATTCAGTGAGTTCTTGCAAAGCATTCACTGTGGTTTAAATTGCATCCTAAATGCTTTTATTTGAAAACCCCAGAAAGGACATGAACATCCTGATTCTGCTTCACTCAGCTGAAGGTCATGTTGGGTTTGGATAAACAAAGTTCTCTCATGTTCATATCTACATTAATATCCACACAAATGAGACGGTGTTCATCTGTTGTCTGATTGCTGAGCTAGGATTAGTTTAACTGTGTGGCTCACACAGTCAGTGCAGCCTGGCATTGATCCTAGATCAGTAGTCTGAGACACCTGGTAGATAAGCCATTAAGAGACAAAGAATATGGAAGCACAGCTGCACAGAAGCAATCATCCTTAAAACATCTTTCACCTCTGTAAGGAGTTCTTGACAGTTAGCCGTTTGTTCAAAACAATTTTAGGTGGAGGTTTTTATTTCACCATAAATTTTAACAATCAGCACTCAAAAATTAGAGGTAATTACAAAGGTCAGGTGTCAGGGTTTTTTTTTATTTCTCTCATGTTGCTTCCTTTGGAGTCTATTGTGAGTCTGGTTAGATTTGTGATAATAGACAGCTTTGTCCTTTCTCAGTGTAATCTGTGAATAACATGCTGCTGCACGACAAGATATTTCTTAATTAAAGGGGCACTCGACCATTTCAAACCATGCAGTTCAATTTACTTGTCATGGCAATAATGATTATGCTGTATTCAGTGTCAACTAGAAACTTGAAATTTTCAATGACTGACAAGAAAAAGTCAGAGAAAACACCACCAGAGATTTTGGAGAGATTTTCCCAATGGTGCTAAAAAAAATACTGCTTAACCCACCTTTAATGTTGTTTTTTTTTTAACTCTTCTGTTTCTTCAGTTTTGTGAACTACATGTCTGTTGACAAAACACCCTGTGGAGGCAGCCATGCTTTTTCTCCTGCTTCGTGTATTGTATTTTCACTGAGAGCAAAAATCTTGAAACCTCAAAGTCTGACTTTCCACTTCAAGGATATATTGAATGCTGAATTTGCCTTAGAATACTTGAACATTTAGGCAAACATATGTATTTGCAGATATTTAAATGAGACGATTGATTTATTCTTTATGTTTGTACTTCTGCTGTTAGCTCAGCTTAAATTTTATACTGAAAACAGGTGGATAGAGCAAGCCTGGTTCAAGTCAAGCTGTTTGCCTCCCAGAAAACAGTAAAGCTTACTAATTAACACACTCTTTGTGAAGGTTGTGAGGATTTATGGGGAGTGGTGTAACTTCTGTTAATGAGTCAGTCATCAATTCCACACTTTGTGCTTACTGCTGATCATCAAATGTTAGCATACTGGCATGACGGTGAACACATTGAGCATTATATCGGTTGTACATCAGCATGTCCCCGTTGTCTTTGTGAGCTTGTTAGCATGCTGACAGCAGTGTTTATCAAAGCGCTACAACTTTACAGAGCTATATGACTGTAGGTCTACTAGTACTATCATGATACTACATTTTCACTATACAATCATCAGAGCCAAAAGAGTTTATGATAACAATATTATTGTGATGTCTCTAGAAAAATTTAAGAGAAAATAATGCTATTTAGTATCCAGTATAGTCAAATTAATCTCCACCTTTTTTTATTGTGTGTTTTGTCTCCATTGTGTTATGTCAGCCAGATTGGTATTGATGCAGGATTATTTACAGTATTATCATATCTGTATCATTAAAATGATATCAATATTTCATTTTTAAATTATAACGGTTATCATCCATGCCAGTACATCACAACACCTGTACTTCAATTTTTGTGGAAGTGCCATGCATAAGCACTGGAGTAGCCCTTTAAATATTGCCAGACCATCCTCTAGTGCTGACACAGCACTGTGTAGAATGGTCCGACTGCACCTTCTGCTATGGGGGGAAATACAAGCACTCTTGTTTGTTTGTGTTTCTGTTAAATAGTCACAATCATCTGGTCTGAGCTAAGCCCACTATGCAGCAATGGTGTCCCCTGAAAATAGCAATGGTAGAAATGTCTTGATGGAACATTTCCTTGCTGAGAGAGGAGAAGTGTCTTTTAAATGACCAAATTACAAAAAAAGAACCAAAGTATGCCGGCCTCATTGTGTTGATCCAAACTTTAGGGAAAACTCAATATTTTTCTCTTTCATATAGTGAAGTGGAGTTTTGAAAGCAGTAGCACAGATAATGTAAGGGAAGGAGAAAGCTGTGTGAAATGCATGACCAATGGCAGGCTTATACCTGCAAGCTACATCCTTTGAGTCAGACTAGACCCAAAGTAAAGCAACAGATGAGAATTGAGGCTACTTCTTTAGCAATAAAACCAATTTGACTAGAACAAGTAAAAAATTATACAACGTTGAAATCAGCTGGATGTGATCTCTGTGTTTGCAGATGCTCCTGTACCAATAAGGAGGTCTGTCTGTAGAGACCAACATCATGTTTGAACAACGGCAACTGTCACGTTGTCTTTGCACACGCACAGAAACTCACAAATACAGTATGCCACTGTGTTACACAGCGGACGTCTAACACCCAGCTACAAAACGCATTATGTAACAGGAAAACATAGCACAAGTAATACCCATAATTTATTTGCGTAAACAAATTATGGACTGTACTTCAGGTAAGCCAAAGACAGCACTAGAGGTACGAACACAGAAGTATACGGTTAACTAAAGCGTGCAGACTAATATCTACTGTAAGCCTGTGCGCACGGAGTATACTACACTACACTAAACACAAACGCCATGACCACAATCTGTTCAGTAGCACAAAAGAACCAGGCAGACCTGTGCTGACATCAGTCAGCCAATGAAATGTATACACATGCCACATGATCCTCTATTTCTTTTTACAGGTTTTGAAAGAGGAAATTTATTCTTAACCTCCTGAGACCCTGCATCCACATGCATGGACATCATATTTTGACATTCCTGCACCATAACCCTAACCCTGGAAATCTGAAAAACTTTGAAAACTCTGCCAATTGTGCTCGCTAGTCCGCAACTCCCCAGGAACTGTGTGCTGAACCCGGCGGTGAACACAGTGCATGCCTGCGATCTGCCATTACTTATTACTATTCATATTATTACTACTACTTATGACTATTTATCATTCAAAGACAAAGCTTATTTTTTATATTCATTATATCCTACTAATCCCAAATAACTAGGGTAAATCAAAAATGCATAACCCATAAAATGTCGGGTCTCAGGAGGCTGTGTCTTGGGAACACATATCTGTGGTAAAATACTTCAAACCCAATATTAACTTTCACCAGCCTTCTACAGCAAATTCCCATGTCACACATGACAAAAGCACAGATCCGACATCACATCACTTGCCATCACCAGACTTCTGTACTTCAGTCACTGTCACTGAAGGGGGCTCAGCGAAAAGCTTAATTTTACCACAGATTAAGTTCAAAAGTTTGATTGTAAAATTAATCTGATTGCATTTATCTCTTTCATTATCTCAGGTGGCTCGTGTTCTGCCGTAGCTTGTAGAGAAACAGATTGATTGCATGTTCTTCTTTCACAGAACTACAGTGCCTATGAAACAGAGAACAGACTAACACACTGCAGTCTATAATAGGTTTGAGTGACCCTGCCCACCTTTACAACACCCACTCCCACCCACAGCCCCGCTCTTCTGTGTTTGCGTAAAGAAAATGTTTAGTGTGCTGTGTGTTGCATCTGTAAGTAGATGTTAGTGTGCTTATGGGGGAGAAGTTGTAGTGGTGTTTCCTGTTTCCCAAGAGAAGGAAAGAGAAAAGTTTGTGTATGTTAGTGTGTTTTAATGTGGTGGCTTCAGCGTGCGGCGGTTTAAGGCTTTGTTGTGAGCGCTGATGCAGTTAGAAGAGCTTGGTGTATCGTGGGTAGGAAAAATCTATGACCTTATGAGCATGGGTAGCTGAGAGCGCAGCCATGCTGCACACACACACACACATACCCACACACACACACACACACACACATGTGCACGTATGTGCACACATACGCACACACACACACACACTCACACACACACAGTGGAATGAGTGGTATTTTACCTTCAGCGTCCTTAACTGTCTCGATAGCTTCTATGGCCTCAATGGTAGCTGAAGGATGGGCAAAAGGAGAGAAAGAAAGAAGGACAGGAAGAGAAGTTGACAGAGTCCAAGAAAGAAGATGAAGTACAAAGAAAGAAGGAGGAGAAGGAAAACGGAGTGAAGGCTGAAACATGCTTCTGTGTAGATAAACATCTTTGCTTCGGGACGCAAAGAAGGAGTGTATGGGTGACCATAGCTCGCAGAGGAGCCTCCAAAATCTCAGCGACAAACGCTTGTTGGAAAAAAATTTAGCCAGTGCTCCAGTTGATCCAAAACCAAACAAAAGAACGTTCATGAAAAATGAAGTAGGTTGAAGAGTGACTTTAAATGAGATATATCGACCCCTCAAAACATGATATGAGGTGTCAAGTTGGCTTATAGGGCCGATACATGTAAACCTCAACAGCTGGGGGCATTTAACCTCACCCCCAAAATATTTATTTATATATATTTTTAAAACATTTCAGTTTGGTAAATACAATATAATCTGTTTTACATATTAATTACAGATTCTGTTGGCAGACACCAATACGAAGAAATAACATGATGCTTGCAAACTGTCAGACTCAGGGGCATGTTTCAGGCTTTTAACATGTGAGGCCGTCAGAGCAGCACTGAGACCAAGGCACCTGGTGTTAGCATTAGCTGGTGTTAGCTTTCACTCACACACACATATACAGTTTAGCTCTGTGTCCTCTCTGTCTGGAAGTATTTGTACTACTGCCCCATACTTTCTGTCATTCTCTGACTCTGAGTCTCTCTCTCACACTCACACACATCCAGCAGGCTGTTAGTATCCTCAGCGCTGTTGAGGTGAGGTGAAGAGAAGGAGTGAGTCAGTGAGGCAGAAGGATGAGAGGAGAAAAAACAGCAGTAGAGGAGGAGAGAGGAAGAGAGAGGGCAGGAAGGAACCGGAGGATGATCCAAAGCACATATTTAAACTGTCTATGTGTTCTTGTGCTTTTTTTCTTTTATAATATCTGTGTCTGACGGTGTGTTCAGGGTTAAGTTGGAGAGTGTGTGATTGTGCGAAGCACTCACCACTCTGCAGGGTCTGTTTGCCACCAGACAGCACTCCACTAGGCAGCATGCCTGTCGGGGTCAGTCCCTTCAGGGTCAACACGTTCTCACTTTCCTCCCTGAGAAACAGCCAGAGACAGCATGTGTGTGTGGGACAGATGTTGGCGGATGAAAAAGAGAAAGCAGGTGATAAAGAGAGAATTACAGAGAATTACACACTTCCCCAATTTGATCACCTGCAAACACACAAAAAACACGCCTGTGGGTTAAAACACTGAATTCAGAATGTGAGTTAAAAAGGGAGACGATCTGTTGACAGCTGATTTTTGCAGTAGTTAAGGAAAATAGAGACTTTACTGTGCACACACACA
Source organism: Dascyllus trimaculatus (assembly GCA_024666655.1). Taxonomy (NCBI): domain Eukaryota; kingdom Metazoa; phylum Chordata; class Actinopteri; family Pomacentridae; genus Dascyllus; species Dascyllus trimaculatus. The sequence continues at coordinate 11,761,787 of CM045457.1, read as the reverse complement.
CGTCTAACTGGAACTCAGCTCACCGTAGAACAGAGAACATTTTGGCCATCTTCCCAATGGCTCGGATCTTGTTTTTGATCACCTCTTTCCTTGCTGCTGCTGCACTGGCTGTAAGACAGTCAGGCACAAACTCATAAATAAAATGTCCAGAACATCGTTCATCTGACTGTAATTACAGACATGTATTTATTTAATCACTGCACAGGTTTGAATCCACTGGCTTTAACATCAGTGTTGGCTGTTTCTTACCATCGTAGATCTCATCTCCATCGTTCATAAGTTCGTCGTCAGAGCAGATACTCAGAACGTTGACAAGCATCTCAGTGACTGCAGAGAAAAAAGACACACACATTTAACCAGGGACAAATCTGACTAAATTCTGGGTACACACTAGTTTCCAATCTTGTATATTAGGATTAGGAAGTATACCAAAACAATCTGAAGCACATGAAATGGATCTTTCTTTAGAGCTAAATCATAAACAAAGACATGTATATAGATTGTTTTGAACTTTAAACCTATTTGTTAATTGGTACTCTTAATTGAAATTTTGACAGCTAATTCATGTGTCCTTAAAAAGAGTCACTGTAAATTATTGATGTATTTGACAGCATTTAGACTGCCTCTCTGGAAGAGGACGTGAGCCATCGTAAGTGTTACTACCACTGAGCTACAATGTGTGACACTGTCAGCTGTGGAAAAAAGTCACATACAGATTAAATAAAGGCTTAAAGAGAAAAAATATGATAAACCTTTTTAATATGTTTCGTTGCCCTTGTTGGACAGTTAACATTCTATAGGAAATATTCTACCCTCTGCTGCCACAATACTCATTAATATACATGCAAGCTTGGAGATTTTTCTCTAAGCACGTTATACATTCCAGAAAACTACAAGTTAAAATATGTCAAAAGACTATGAAGTACACAGAACTGAATTGTTAAGTTCTACTGTTTTTTTTAATAATCATTTTTCTTTTCAGGATTTGTTTTAGGGTAGGCTAGAAATAGTGGCTCAATGGTTATGACTTCTGTTTTATAACCTCTTTGAGTTTATCAAAACTTGCATGTAGGTTTTTGTATCATGTTCTCGTAATTAGGTGTTTTTAGTTTATCCCTCCAAGTGAGCTTTAAAACACTCAAATTTTATAGTTTGAAACTCTGATCAGGCTGTTACTGTTAAAATCTGTAATGTTTCAACGAATCCTGTCAGCCCTCAAAGCTGGTTTTATCATTGTAGAGCCCCTTTTACAGCTCCACAATCTGTCCGAGCTGGATCCCCGACAGACCTTCCAAACCTCAGGGCTTATACCTGTGATCTTCACAACATCACTGAAGATGACTTTATGATGTTTTCATTCTAATACGGTGTATGTATGCGGTACCCTTTTCTCCCACGAATGGCAGCGACCATGTGAAGACGTCCATGAAGTTGGGCAGCCAGTAGGGGTGAGGAGAGCAGTTGAACTGACGGATGTTCATCACATTGTTCTCATATTTCAGCACCGCCGCTAGACACACATACATGCAGATATTAGTCTTTTCATTCTTGTTCAGATAGAAGACAATCATATTTCCCAAAGTTACTCCTTCAGAGGAGTCATAGGTGTCCTGGCGGTCTCCCTCACTCGCTTCTTTCCTGCACAGTGACTCAATTTTTGAGGACAGCCTGCTGTAGACATATTTACACATGTGCCATATTCTTTCCAATTCCTAATGATGGAATTAGTATACTCCAGTGACTTCTAAATTTTCTTGTGCCCATCCTCTGACTTCTGCTTTTTAAAAGCCTTTTCACAGAGTTGGAGTGTTCTTCGTCTGTAGTTATATCCAGGAGTATTGATTCACCAGTGACTGGACCTTCAAGATGCAGGTGTCTTTTTAATGAAATCACTTGAGACACATTTAGTGCACTCACATGATCTCCATTTTGCTAACTGTGTAGCATAAAATTGTTGGCACCTGTGTTGAATTAGGTGATTCACTTTAAAAGGGGGTGAATACTTATGCAGTCACTTATTTTATATTTCTAATTAGTTGCAATTACTTTATGGAAATCTGTTTTCACTTAAAAGTGAACCAAAAAGAGTAATTATTTTGCAAATTCTTGTGAAAAACTACAAATTATATTGGCCATGGTCCAATGTTAGAAAGCAATAAAAGGAAAAAACTTCCAAGGGAGGTGAATACTTTTTACAGGCACTGCAATAGAAGAAGGGTTTTTATGTTAAAGATGTGCTATTTACATACACCATAATTAACTATATGTGTATATCAAAGTCCTCAACAGCTGTTTTAAGTGTCCCTTTTCAGTTCAGATCAGGCCTAATATACTCTTCAGTGCAAAATAACTGCAACTCAGTTCTCACACTTCAGCTTATTATATAATATCTATGCATGTTTGTGCATGTAGGTGCCAGACCTTTGTTGTTGTAGACATCCAGGTAGTTTGGAGCAGAGAAGATGGTGATGAGGGAGGGGAAACCTGTAGTCTGACTCTTCCTGTACATACGGTACCTAAAGAAAAAGAGACACAAACAAGCCGCCCACGTTACAGCTATTCAAATGAGACGGCACATTGTATATGAAAACTGAAGATTTGCTTCAGAGGTCTTTAAAACCAGACTGGGACTAGTTCAAGGTGAGAAAGCCACACACTTAAAAACAAATAGTATGGAAACAGACTAGGATCTGTGGCATGATGGGGAAAATGACAAGATAATTAAGAAGAGCTGATGAATACGGTACAGAAAGCTTTGAATGTGTCAAATTTGAATTTTTAGGGCCAGATCTATTGGAATAAACACAAAAAACAAGTCTGGGTGCAATTAGTTTACTGTATGCAAATAACCTAACAAGATTTGACATGGAAATGAACACAAGCCTGCATATTTCATCTGCACCAAGAGCCTCTACCAGTTGGGATTTGCAGAATAAATACAAATGTATTATTTGTAAATATAATATTCATGTCCAGCCGTAATTGCTGGCTTTTTAATTTCTACAATGATTTTCATATTGTCTTTTGTTACGGTTGTCAAATGTTATCAGCACAAGGCTGGTTCTTGTTTTGGTCTTGTTTGTCCATAGCTGGCCACCATACACTGTATCTGACCATGAGCCAGTTCAATAAAGGCAAATTAATGGCTCAGTATCAAACAGCCCCTGATTGGTCTGCTTCATAGCTCTGTCACAGTTACACAGACTGAATATTGTAGTTTGCAGTTAGTATGCAGTAAATAAAATATATTCAGCTGTTTTATATGGACTGGAAATGGAACAAGAACTGCAGCTTTAGAACGTCACTGCCATTGAACTTTATAAAGAGAATCCCAAAACATAATAATGACCTATGAGCATGTCCCCTACTTTGTTTGTGAATTGTTTTGTCAGAGAATTGTGTGTGGCAACAGCACATTCATAAATCAAGGTTGTTTTTTAAGCAGTGATAGCAGTGAGCCAATTTATTTTGCCACTTTTCAAGTTGAAACCTGCTCAGTTTTGTTTTAAGGCAGCATTACACAAAGTCAGCTTCCTTGTTTATGTATCTGCAGCTGTAAATGAACACACAGCACTTCATGTATGCATTAGGTACCCGTTACAGGTACAGACTCATGGCCTACTCAAACTGTTTCTTTTGACCACCCTTTGACAAGTGCACCAAGACCCTTGGACGATTACCCAGACAACCACTCTGCATGAGAGACAAAATATTGTTAATGGGTTCAAACAGCACAGCACAGACACTCAGAGTAGCGCTGCCTTAATTGCTGCATTACATCTAGAGGATTTTCACTGGGATAACAGATGCCAGGAATGGATTTGTGGGTCAGAAAATTGTCCTCTGTTTTATTTAGACTAGTAGTGCAAACCTTCTATGGCTCTTTCTGTGTTGTCAGTCAAAGGTGAGTTAGTTAACCTGAATTTTATTTCCGCCCAGTCAGACAAATTCTAACACTGCTAATAACACGGTTTAATGATGACAGGAGGAAAACTGTGGAAGCTCTTTTCCTATAAGGTGCCAATTCACTGATAAAGAAACTCAACAGAACATGAAATGTTAAAGTAAGCCATTAAATTAAATGGTGCTCCCGGTTTAAGCCGAGATGAGGACTGAGCCGCAGCAGTCGGTCAGCTTACCCAGCATCCTGTGCTTCATGCGCTCTGATGATTGACAGCAGGTTGTTGGTCTGTAAGAACTCACATACTGCTGGATAACTGGCAGCAAAAAGAGAGAAAGACAACACAAGTGAGAGCAAGTGAATGCATCAGAAATGAGACACAGTAAAAGACACTTTGCATATCAAACATGGTATATGTTGTAAAATCGAGGCTGCTATAAACCACAAAACAGAAAGCAGCAGGTGACGAGTTGGCCTCTTGTTTTCTGCTGTAATGTCTGATTACCACCAGCAGGGGGCATCAGTGAGGACATGAGGCCTGAGCAGTGCTCATGGCTGCCTTGGTGCTGTGGAGTCTGACTATACACTAGTTGGTCACTGATGCTGTGTCTCCTAAACATAGAAAATTAGTGTGTACGCCACGGAAAACATGTCATGACACCGACTTCTGCACACGAGGAGCGCAATTATGACTGCAGCAGCTCACCATCTGTGTTTCAGCTGCAGCTCCTTGCCTTGTGCATTCCTCCATTTTTGTTTTTTTAATTTCCATCTTTCATCTTCTCCCCCACCACCACCGCCGCTGCCATCGCCATCACCGCCCTCCTCCTATGTTGCTCTCCCGCTTTCTCTCACTGTATCTTAATATCACTACATATCTGGCAGGAGTAGCCAGTCGTCATAGCAACAGAACCGTGCAATCTCCCTGGGGATTGTGGGATATCGTTTCATGCTGAAACTGAACTGTGTGTGTGTGTGTTTGTGAACGGGCTATGTTTATGTGTTTGCTCGTACTCTCAATGTGTGTGTGTGAACTGGCCAAGATTTTCTGTCTCTGGTACAAATCCCAGCAATTGTTAGTGGATCTTGGATGTGGTGTAGCTGTGCAGGAAGCATCTCTCTTTCTCTATTTCCCTTTACCCACATCCCAAACCAATAGCCTGAAGTCCACCTAAAACTTATTAGATTCCTGATTTGTAAATGAGCGTCACATCCTGCTAACGCCAGGCGCTCACAGGACACACAGATCATTAAAACACATTGACTGAGCCCAGAAAAAGAACACATAGGAGCACATTGGAAAACTTATTTTGGTTTCAGCTGGTAATTTTAAGGAATATTGTTCCTGCTGTGTATTTTGTTATCTCTGAATATTGCATTCATTCACATGCTTGTTTGAATATCAGGTCACTTCATATCTCTGAGATTCATAAGCGCAGTGATCTGCTGCTCCAAGGCTACAGGATGACATTCAATCCCATTCAAGCTGATTTTCTTCTAAAATAATCTGTCAGGACTCTTATGTAACATTTCCTTTTTGTTGGTAACAACACTGTGAGGGGTAATTTTGTCCTGCTGTACCTGTAGAAATAGGAGCACCCTCTGACTGTGTTGTGGCCAAAGTATTCCTGGGTCTTCTCATTGCCAAAGTCTTCCAGGGGGTCGGCCCACAACAGGTCGCACATGGGCCCAAACGCCGGAGGCTCCTTGAACCGGTCCAACTAGGACACACACACACACACACACAGAAGAAACAGAAATGCTCACATAATGGCGAAAACACACAGAAGCATCCAGAAACATAACATTTATGTATATAATACAGACATTTTTCAGGCATGAAAACCGCACATAAGCACACATATAGTATAAATCAGAGGAGAAGGAAGAGCAAACACACGGCACGTAAATGCACACACACACACAAACACATACTGTCAGAGCACAGCATCTCCATGGCAACCCTCACCACACAGGAGGGAGAAGATGTCACACCAGCAGATTCACCATGGAAACACTGCCATTAGATGAGGAAGTGTGTGTTCTCCTGTCTCTGTGTTCATGTGTGTGCTTTTGTATTCTGTAGTACTGTGAACTGTATACATACATACATACAGGGTTTCTTCAGTGGTGTATCTACTGGATTCTAGTGGAATAATTTTGACGGCATTCTTTATAACAGTATAAAAGGAAGTTTGTGTGTTTGAGAGCTGCACCCAGGTCTATCACATGTAATGTTTATGTTAATCTCTTTCCTAGGAATTATATTATATACAGTATATTCTTCCCTATGAAGGCAGGAAGCAGTGACGACAGAAGCAGTGAAGTTGAGACAGACTGTGTGACATGTGGGTAGTATGTTTATTTTGTGTTTTGGTAGCTGATTATTTTTACCCAACAAAAGTTATTCTGCCTACAAAATTAAAATAAATACTCTGTCTTTAGGTAATCATGTGGGACTAATTGCAATACCTACAACAAAATGTTTTTATTTCATCTTTTTTCTCCAAATCAACTCGTTTATTTAAAACTATGGTCTTTACTGTGATTATTTACAGTGCATATTGCAGGGAATTATATCATTATATGAAGGAATTGTATCACAAGTTTTGCTATATGTGTCAGTCTCTCTAATTAAAATAAAGGTCAGTTAATACAACTTAATACATTATATACTGTACATTGAGATGGCAGTTACCTGTTAGCACATGCGCCCACTACAAGCTGGATTTGAACTGTTTACATTTGCATTTAAATTATTTAAATTGCTCAACTTAAATAATTGTGTTACGGAGTTGATTTTGAATAATATTATTCAAAATTTTATTTATTAATTGAAAAGAATTTGATCCTACCTGAAAATTTAACTCCTTGAGTATTTCCATATTTCAAAATTCTATTGTTTTCTGAGACTCAGATCTGTGTCGCTGAGGAAGAGCAGTTGAGTGCAGATCCACAGAACTCCTTTTCGGCCAGTCATCACTGTTGAAGATGGATGATGCTAAGCTAGTCATTTTTATCAAAAGTACAACCAGACTTTTTTCTCAGTGTATGGCATGAGAGATTGGAAGTAGTGAAATCTCCTTTTCTGGTCATGGTGCTAGTTTAACAACAGTACAGTCCATAAATGTACCGTCCTTTTCTGCTGTAATTCTAAAAGGACACAGCTGTACTTGTCATTTCATAACTTTGCCATTGATTAAAACCTAAAAAAAAGAGTTGGTTGTTGGCCATACAAAGAGATGAGTGCGCAACACGAGGAAAGACCTCACTTTTGTAGTTGCTCTTTCACGCCCACCCAGAGTTGGGTTAGAAATATCTAAAACCGCAGGCTGTCCAAGGTTTCAGGAGTAGCTGGGTAGAAGGTAAATCACACCAAACATGGACAGCAAAAAGAAGAGTTTATCATGTTGAGGAAGCAAAAGACTTTGAAATGGAACATGTTGATGCTGCTTTAGTCTTGCATCGTCTGTCCTATCTGGCTGCACGTCCTGCTTTAGGAGGAAAAACGTCCTTCTTGTTTGTATTTCTGTAAACCTGTTACAATTGTCCTGGGAGGTGCTAAGCCCAGGATGCAGAGGTAGCGCCCCTGCAAAACAGTGACAGGAGACTGTTACGGAGATTTGCACACAGGGAGGCGAGCACTGTTATTAAAATGGATAATTTACTGAAAGAACCAAGCAGGGCTGCTTTATTGCATAATCCAAACCTCTGGATACGGTGGGCGTTTGAGGATAGGTTTGAGGTCTTTCTTTAGGGATTTTAAAAATGGTAACACGCAGACAGCAGAATGGGAGAAAAAAATCCATGTAATATGGTGGCGGAAGTGCCAGGCTTATAGCAACAATCTACATCCAATAAGTCAGACTAATGTGGCAGTGTTGGTGCATTTAGAAGCACTGATACTAGCGGTCGAGCTAAGCTTAAGGCTGAAGTCAGTGTATCGATTTGTGCATTTTAGTAACGTTTAATGTTTAATAAGGGTATGTGAGGTTCTTTAACTTTGGAGTTGGAGTGAATATAGGATTTTGTCATTTTCTAACTGGTGTCACTGGATTGAACTACAGTGTAATTTAGTTATGTGGAATTTAAAAAACCAAATAATTTCCTCAAGCTGATATTTCCATATTTTTTTTCCTCTATGTCCATAAATAATTATTTAATTTAGTTTTAGCTTTAAGGCTAGTCATGGCTCTTGTTTCAACTGCCTTGTTGTTTCCAGATGACATCTTCTACCCTGTCAAACCAAAGTGTAGGGCTCTGTTTGGTGAGGTTTGTAATTACTACAAATGGAAATGTTATACATGGTAAAAAAAAAAAATCTATTAATATTTTTAAGGGATTAGCATGTCAAAAAAATGACATTCTGAAATTCTAGGCCAGTAATGTTAATGCAAAATTGCATGCATGTGTCTTTGGCTCTCATCGTACCTTCTTGATGTCGTCCAGTGTATGGATCTCTGGTGATAGCCCCCCATGCACACACAGGAACTGCTGGTTCATCAGGGCTGCCAGGGGCAGGCAATCAAACGCCTCCATGCAGGAGTCATACACCTGTTCTGAGTACTTGATCTTACCTGGAGGTTGGAGGAGAGGGAAGAGAAATTTCAAGGCTTGAGACAAAAGCAGTGCCTGAGTGTGCTTTGACATGCTTTGAACAGCCACCACTGCTGCACATGTACAGTGAGTCCCTGTCACTGGGAGTGCGACGTCTACATATCACACACGAGCACACTGCAACAAGGAATGCAGAGAACAAACAAACATACAGCCTTTACATGGACAGATCTGACGAACTCAGTCATCTGAAGGCTTCAAACAGACTCCTACAGTTCAGCTAAAAACATAATTTAGTTCACTTGGGTGTAAAGGCGCTAACATGTAGGCTTTTCACATAAGGCGTTATTAATTTATGCAGCCATCTCTTCTCCAGCACTCTCATATGACCTGTTTCTCTCCACTCTGATGATGTTGGATTTTCATTTAGAAATGTCACTGACAAAAAAGAGGTGAATATCACAGTTTGTGTCATATTATTATTATTATTATTATTATTATTATCATTATTATAGGCAGCATATGGATGCATAGATTGTGTTTCCAGTGAAAAAATTCTGACCCAAATATAAGCGTAGAGGCGCTGAATTTTTTCTTCATGAAAAACTCCTTTGATTTGGCAGCAATATCAATAACGACATCCAACGCGCAACATCTTTTAAAGTGCATTTCACACATGGGCACAACAATACATCTGACACAAACCAATATCACAGGACTAAAATAGCTGAAAGGAGATCGGAGGAGAGAGATAGAAGAAGAAGAAGAGAGAAGGTGCTTTTTAGACAAAGAACATGCAGGGAAGGATGGGGGCGAGAAGAGAAGAATGATAATTTCATAAAAGAGATTGATGGGAGGAGACAGGACAAGGAGGAGAGGTTAAGAGAGGAGATGAGGAGGGAGGAGGGGAGAGACACGGGGAAGGAGAAGGCAGAGTGTGAGGACACGAACACGGATCAAAGCCAGTATTGTGGAGTAGCGGCGTACAGTAGCCAGCGTTTCTATGTGTGACAGCAACGAGTGTGTTTGTCAACCTCTCCATCTGCCTTGTGTAGAGCAAGAGCTCATTATTGCCAGTCCACCAGTTGTCAGCTCCTTCCACACACACACACACACACACACACTTAGACGCTCAAACATTTATGAAGACACACATTAAATAACACACTTGTGGTACACACACACTCGTGCACACACACACACACACGCACGCACACAGCAGATGGTAATTGAGGGCGACTACTATTCGCCATGAGCACCAGGGGAAATTAGCTTCCTCGTCCCTTGGCCAATCAGACACAGAGGAGTAAGTCCCTGAGCCAATCATTAAGGGCCAAATTAATTTGCTGCTAATCACCCACTCTCGGACAGGACGCCGAAACTAACTGGAGGAGTCGGATGGAGAGAGAGAGAGAGAGACTAGGGGAGGGAGGAGAAGATTGAAAAAGCGCGGCAGTGTGGGAGGGAGGAAGAGAAGCGATCCTACAGAAAACACTTTACAGCCAGTCGATATATTGAGCATCTGAGTGACAGAAAATTAATCCGCGACAACTGACTGCTCACAACCCGACCAGAGATCTGTCCAATCAGAGCCGAGCGGCCCGAAGGCGCAGCAGGTCTGTGGAGCCTTCAGTCTCTCCACGTGTTGGTGTGCACGAGGCTGTGCAGTGAGAGTGACACTAAGGAGTTTAGAGGACGGTTTAATTGTTTTAGCTTTTTAAACTCCGCTGTGAGGCTAACTAACTCATCCAAGGCTAAGGAGTATTTCATTAGCTACAGATTACATAAAAAATCCTAGATCAAGAGTCAGAGTGTGCAAACTGAGCAGGCCAACAGGATTATGTTGAATGAAGCAGTCTGATCTGATATTTTCCTTATCATCTGTAGAGGCTTGACTACCTCTGCACTGCAAAACAAGCACTACTGTTCTTCTACAAATCTACAAATCGATGAGGACTTTATGCCTGGGGCCATTTTTCATGTGTGTAACTGTAAGTAAAATGTATTTACCAGGATTCCAGTGAGTTGGAAAGATTTTACATTTGCATTTACATGACTAACCAGTTCATCAGAAGCAAACAAGCTCTTCTGAACAACAGCCGGCTGTCTACATTACAGGAATGGCCCTCCAATCAGCCCTTTCAGTGTTTTGTGTTTCATCTGCGGTGTAAAATCCAACAGCTTTGACAGCAACTTAAAATAAAAGTACACCAAAAAAACCCAACAAATAATAGTTATTGGACATAACTCCGGTTCTGTGGGTATGTGAGAAATGAGCAATGTTTGTTATGTTAGCCTATATGGCAAACTTTATGTTGTTGATTGCAATGTTTGTTAGGGAGTAGAAGATGTTTGGAGGGCAGAAAAATGGTTCTTGCTGTCCTCTGCAAGTTTAACCAACCAGCATTTGTCTTCTCTGAGTTTACCTAATCAGCGTTGAAACCCACACAAGCACCAGTCTTGGACTTACTACTCTATTTTCCTCAAAAGAAGAGAAACAGATCTGAAAGAGGTTCTGCAGGGGCAACGCCTGAGGTCGAAGCATGCATAAAGTTTCAGAATAGCCAAAAACAGCCCTCAAGTTCCTGCTGTGGAAAGTAGTTTAAAGGGGATGTCAGAGGCATTAACGCGAAGGTAGAGACACCATGAAATGTTGGAAGAAGAAGCAACTCACATTCTTGTTTGAAGGTGAAATATTCTGTCAGATGTCTACATTCATGGTTTCCCCGTAGAAGAAAGAGCGTCTTTGGGTAGAGGATTTTCAATGACCACAGGTACAACACACACTAAATGTTCATCAGGGAAGAGAAAACACAAGAAACTGGTTAGAGTTTAGCAGCTCCACATTACAACAACATTAAATTGAACAAAAAACAAGGTAACTTCAGAATTTATAAAGCCTCATGGTAACAACTTCGATAGTCTTGTGAAAGCAAGTTACACTAGTTAAAAAGTTTGGGGAAGTAAGGTCAATAAGTGGATGGCAGTGTTGGGGAGTAATGGAATAAATGTAATTGAGTTATGAAAACAAAATATGAGAAATCGTATTTAGTTGATTTAGGTTTTGTTTACTCACGCATAATAACCATTTTTGCTTATCAAATGGTCCAAAATAACAGAAAAAGCACAAAGGCTTCTTTCTGTCAAAGAAGTTACCAGAGACTCATTGCCTTTTATGTAGACTGATCTTACTGTAGTGTTTAGTCACCAGCCCAAGGCCTAATGCGAAAACCCTGCATGTGAATTAAGATTTCCAAAAATTCGCTTTCACTTTTTTTGCGTTATTACTAATCCTCTTAAAATACAAATGGAACCAGAAAAGGCAGTTTCTAACTTCTTCACAGTAAGAAATGCATGAAAAAGATATTTACAACAACAGTGTAAATATGTGAAGCTACACAGAGCGCAAAGGTTGTCTCACATACCAAAAGTTTGTAGTTTGTAGAAATAACTGCACAAAAATTGAGTAGGCTATATATCATAAATGCTGCCCCATGCAGTGGTTTGTTTGTAAGCTAACCCTGCTAGACAGGCTAACTACTACGCCAACAATGCTAAATGGCTAATATGCATCATGGCTAGCAATTAGCTCAGAAGGTAGACTGTAAGCAAACAGTAACAGCATCAAGGTAAACACATCCCACTTACTCTTAGTATTGGGAGGGTTACTTTTGAAATGTATTTCACTACAGATTACAGAATACATGCTCTTAAATGTAATTTATAACATATTCTGTTTGACTACTTAAAGTGAATCACATATTTTAATTTACTTGTCTGACATTATTGCAACACTGAATGAGTGTGGCATTCACACAATGCTCCTACCTCAAGTCGACTGAACCTTTGAGTTTGACTTATTGACATATTTGGTTTGGTAAAAAACAATGAAGACAAAATTTTCCACAGGCTAGTGCGCATACAGAAAGTTTGTAGTTCTGAAAATGTTGTTTAAAAGGTTCCAGACATTCAGGTAGGTTAATGTATAGAAGTAACAGGCCAAAATATATTCTGAACTTTGTGCACTGGCTGGTCTCCATTCAGTGGTTCTGTTAGCTACACCTGCTTAAGCTAGCTTTTCTGACAACAGTGCTAACAGGCTAGTATGCTGCATGGCTAACTGTTAGCTAGCTCAACAGGTAGCTCAGTAGGTCAAACCTTCAAGTCACTCTGATGGAAAAAAATGATGAAGACCAAATTTTTCATTGAGCTTTAATTTTCCACAGGCTAGTTTGCATACTCTAGACATGAAGACAGATTAATGGATATAAATAACAGGCCAGTAATATAGTACATATTGTAAATATACACTGGCTGGTATAGGGTGACCAAGCGTCCTGTTTTCCCAGGACATGTCCTGTTTTCACATCCTGTCCTGGTTGGTTTTCATAAAGTGCTGAACATGTCCTGTTTTTCATTGTTTTGAAGAAGGATGAAGAAAACTAAAGATGTAGATATTTTTTGTTAGTTTTTATAAGTTTGTGAGAGTCATTTTTGTTAAAGTTGGATTACTAATATAGCAGAGGTATTTTTTAGTTATTTTATTGTTCTAATACAGAAGAGAAATTATTTTTTTCTTTATTTCATTTCGTTATTTTTGAAACGTGTCAAAATAAAACATGTTGAGTAACCTCTGGGAAGCCTATCTGAATTTGTGTCTCTGGTTATAGCTAGTGTTTAGTAATATAACAATTTTCTATCCATACAGAGGAGGCATACTTTAAATGCATTGAAAGTATAAGGGATCTTTGAGAAAACTTCGAGTGTCATTTGAGTATCTCATTGTCGGCCGAGTGTCCTGGTTTTGGTAAACAAAATACAGTCACCCTAGGCTGGTAACCACTTGGTGGTTTGTTTGTTCTCGAAACCTACTTAGCAAGCTAGTTAATACGCTGAGTTAAATGGGATGTTTATTGTTTTACTTCAAGGCTTTGCTTACAGTGTTTGTGATAAGCTACCTTCATGTTTCAGGGGCACCATACACAATAGTGCAACTTTTGTTTTAACACATCATTGCTAGCAGGTAATTCTATTAAGCAGGGCTGGAGTTGTTTCACTTTCAGTTCCACTCATTAAACTCAAAGTGGAAATTCAAAGCTCAACACAGAGTCACGATGGAGCCGTTACTAGGAATTCCTTCTGAATGAGCCATCCACTGCCGCAATTAATTGAGCTGGAAGAGAACTGATCCTTGCCATGGACTAAAGATAGACACAAACAGAATTCTGACAAGGATCATCCCAAATCAGACTGTGCTGATAAGGTTAAGAGAAGAAAAAATGAATTTGTAAACAGCTGTGGTGCCATATGACTTCTTAGTCACCCAGCATGTTTTTACTGTTATCACTTATTTAACCCTACAAACAGCTCAGAGGATGCTCTCTCACCTTTGCACACCATCATCCCTGCTCTACATGAAGTCCCCTGCTTATGTGCCCTTCAAATGTGTTAGGAAGGTGACCTAAATATTCCTCCCTCTGCTCCAAACTCACTCCGTGTCAGTGCCTTATCCCATATGCCGTGGTGACTTGACAAGCCAGATCTTTCATGTGCTTGTATGGATTCAAGTCACACTGCTGGTCTGTGCTGCATTTCTGCCAGACAAGGTAATCACGAAAATACTTTATGGCACTCACATCCATTTTGAAGTGTCAAATGTCCAAACAGCCCTCTGGATAGTGTACCATCTCCACTCAGCTTCCATACATATTTCAGTAAGCAGCATATTATACACTTGTTAGTGATTACTGACCTTGAATCACTCCCTGTCCTATAGGAAAGCACAGGCTACTGAATCTGAATAGTGAATGAAAGCTGATCTTAATAACGAGGCTCCCTGTCCATGAATTTTAAATTGCATCACCTCGGTACATTGTCAGACACACATTGTGTTGTGTCAGTGCTAATCTCAAGTACCTTTTGTACATTTATAATACATTAAATACAGCACATTGCTGTAACTGTATACCTCAGTGGCAATACAAAGCTTGCCCCAGGAAGGTGCATAATAGACTTCGGGGCAATGTACACCGCAGACACTGTTTTGGTTGTGAACTCAGTGCGTACACAATACAGTGAGCATACTGAGTGCAAATCCATAAAAATGAGATATTTCCAGGTTGATGCGTCATGTGCACAGAGCTAGATCCATCCTCACCTCAATACTGAAGTAACCCCTGTCCACATAGTCCCCTAGGAAGAGGTAGCGTGTGTTGGCAGGGGATCCTCCCACTTCAAATAACTTCATCAGGTCGAAGAACTGGCCGTGGATATCGCCACACACTGTGGAAAGAGCACACAGCAGTGTCAGGACTATAAAGACCATCGCGTTCAGCTCCCACATGTTAACAATTCACTTGACAAATGTGGCACCATCTTTGCTTCAGTGGCTCCATATGGCCTGATTTGCATCTGCAGAGGTATAAGTGTCCTATCTGCTGATCTAGAAACATCACTCATCTGTCTGAAGACAAAGAAAAAACAGCAAAGAAGTTCTTAAAGATCCTCCTGAAAGAATCTGTGCCAGACATTTCGTAGTCTGTGTAAATACCATCTGTCCTCAAAGGAATATACATACACCGATTTGTAAGAAAAGGCTTTCTTAGATAGCTATAAACTATTCTCAAGCAAAAATATTTGCAAGTTCCAGCTTTTCAAATATACAGATTTTCTATCAGGTATTTAAAAACTTTAATTCCTTTGCCTGGTTATATGAATGAAACAAAGCTAATTTGTCAAATGGAAGGCAAAACGAACTTCTTCACGCTATACAGATTTTCTGCTTTTCCGACTTATTTAGTTTTAAACTATTAGCTGGGATCAATTAGCAGTGTGAATACGTCACATTTGTGTGGTCTCAGAAAGCATGATCTGCACTTTTCTACTGTTTTTCAAGATTTTGAGGGCAAAGTGCTAATTGAATAAAGAAGAAAATACTCATATTGACTGATATTAAAATAGAAATTAGTTACAGTCACAATCCGGTAGTTTCCATTTTAAAGCACCAATTTCTGCAGTACGGTTCATGGACTTTGTTCCGTATCAGGATAAAATGTAGCTTATTTCTATGACTAAGTTCACGCCCACTGCAATCAGACTTTTGAAATCTGGCTTTCTTGATGGAGCCTCATAGATCTGATTATACACACACTTTTCTTATTTTCTTGGCTGTGTTTCTCGACATTTTTTCCACAGATTTGTTCCAAGTCACTTCCAGGAGTATCAGGCTGCACATGCTGAACACTTCATACTCTGAAAGACTTCAGGACTGTCTGTCTGTATGATCTGCCAGCATACATCTTACCATCCGCCTCCCTCACCATCTGTCTGGCCTCTCCTTTCACTTTTCGTTGATGTCATAGTTCCCCTCTGCAGCCATTTTACGATGGCCATTTTGCATCTGTCTGGTTGGCAACGTCTGTCTGTCTGTCTCTCCATCTGCTTGCCATGTTAATGTCTGTTTTTGTGTCTACTCATAAGCATTCACTTTAATTTGAGCTGGGAATTGGGAGTGCAGAATGGCATGAGTGAAATTGAGCTGTACCTGTCTGCCTCCTCAGACCTGTCTCAGTACTCTCCCAGAAGCCTTCATGTGACATCCTAAAAGCCTGTCAGTTCACATTTTAGCCATCCACCTGCCACCAGTCCATCTTAGACACATTTACAAAGACCCCATCAAAGTGCTAAACTATTCCGAATATGTAAAAATGCTTCAAGTCCTCACTAGGTGAATCTGCACTGCTCTGCGATATGTGTTCATAAGCTATTTCCAATCATTGCTAACTCAGACGGTGTGTGTTTCTGGGTCAGAATCTGTAGAAGCGGAGGTACCTGGAACAAGGATCAATATGTTGCTCATTGCAAACGAACAGGTTTGAGAACCTCTGCACTAAGCTGCTTATGATCGGCTGTCTCTCCATCTGCCTGTCTATCGGTCCTCGTCCCCGGGGATCTGTACCTGTGAAAGCCGAGCGATGTTCCCACACTGCGTGGGCACGACAACCCACACAGAATTATCTCACTGCTCGCATTTGCATAAAGGCCCGCACACACTCGCTCAGAGACATAGGTGCATTAACCGAGCAGTGTCAATAGGTTCCCAGTGTCTGCCTGCCTGCCTTCCTGCTTGTCTGTCTTCTCCGTCATTGTCTCGAAAACTTGTTTTTCATTTTGTTCTCCATCGATCTCAATCTCTCCCTTTCAACATTCTCCTCACTTCGTACCATTTCCCTGGCAGGGGAATGTATGCAGATATTACCAAAGCCAGCGCCTGCTATTGTGAGGTGCATAAGTGCCAATTGGTTCTCTCAGTGAAGTGCGACCGAACAACAGTTCATATTAAAAGGGTGGCAGATACATATGGCAGATTAATGAATCGACGAATGGATTCTGATTAATACATAATTACCGATCTTTCTGCCTTTTGCTCCACCGCTTCATTTCTCTTTCTCTCTATTTTGACTGTTGCTATCTGTGTCCTCACTGTGAAATGTCTGATCTATTCGCTCATCACTCATGCGAGCACTGAAACAAATACGTGGCTTTTTTTTTCTTTGATTGCCTCAGTGGGAGCTTTGCAAACAGTTTTCCAATAAATAACACGGTATTCTGGGATTGTAGATTATTGACTTTCTTGGTGAAAGTTTGATGAGAAGATTGATAATGCTGTCATATCTGTGAAGTAAATATGAAGGTAGATTCAGCAGTCAGCTAGCTTAACTCAAGCAGCAACCTCTGAGGCGGAAGGAATAAGCTGAAACTGCAGTTTCTCAAATGACCACTTGAGGCTTCATCACAAGTGAGTCAGCCCCTATATACTGCTGTGTTAAAATGTCCAACCTTACAGAAGAAATTAACATGTTTACAAACTGGTACAAAAATGGTTTTGGTCTCTATAGCTTATTTCCCCATCAATGACAGCTGTATAATTAAGGGCATAGTTGCTTTAACAGGTGGGTATCATAATAGGACAATAAATTGCCAACAACAGCTCTATTCACGCTCCACCTCTTAGCTCATTACTCGATAAGCCAGGATTTAGGAGGCATTGCCAAGATGGCGACAGTCAAAGCTACCACACTGAGCCTCATTACGACTCTTTGGGAAACCTATAGGCAATGTCATGAAGGGTTCTTCAATCTTTATGTACAGACTGATGCAGGATGAAACAGCAAGCCTGGCTCTGTCTAAAGGTAACAAAATCACTGATTAACACCTCTCCAGTAGAAAATCTTTTTAAAAGCATTTACACCTTGAAACTGTAGTTTACCGCTGGCAGTTTCAGAATCACAAATTCAGACTTCCAGGATTTTATACGTAACATAGCTAAAGAACCAATCCTGTCAACTTACAGGGTGGGACATTCTGTATCATTATTCTTTTTTAGAATCCTTTTTCAGTTCAAATGTGTGTAGCTGAATTACTCTAATATTACAAATTGCCATTGTATTGTAGAGTAGCTGCCTTTACAGAATAGTTTTAGAAAGTTTGAGGAGAGCTGTAGGTGAGCTGGTGCTCAAGGTGGAAGCAGTGGGGAGACATCTGCATATTCTAAAGGAAGCAGAGGTGTAGAGTTAATCTAAGCCATTATAGGACAGAAAATGATTATTTTCATGGAAAAACTCCTGAATATATAACTTTGATATATTGAGATGAATTTTAGGAGTAAAATGACCAGGAAGGGACTTTAAGCTACGCTGGAGGCAGCATCATATTTACCATACAGACTCATATACAATCAGTGCTTCTTCCTCATGCTCTTGATCACTACACCGTACCCGTGACTGGCGCCTCAATGTCCAACATAGTGCGCTCCTGGCGCAGGATGGCGGCGCCCTCATCGATGATGCGCAGGGCCACGGCCTCCTCCAGCCGGCCCTCCTTTGTGAGGTGAGCTTTCAGCAGGTCCACCCGCGGCCGGCCCTCTGCGTCAAACACCTCTTTCATGGTCAGCCGGTGGGCCAGGGGGAAGGGGACCGCTATGGAGGGAGGGCGGGAGTGACGGAGAGGAGATGGAAGTGAGAGGAAGGTGGAAAGAGAGAGATGGAGGCAGAAGAGAATCAATGATGGAGGGAGGAAGGAGGGTGAAATAGAGCAGAAATTTGAGATTAAGAATGAGGAGAAGAGTTTGAATGGGAGTGTGTGGATGGAGGTGAGTTAAATTATGAAGAGAATGTGAGAAGTCGATGCAGGAAAAAAAGAGAAGAGTGTTTATTATAATGCTGAACATGATTTATTGATATTTCCTGTATTCTTCAACAGGCCTGCCCACAATTGTCAGAAGCCCTCAAGCTTCACCATTATCCTGATCACACCTCTTGTACTGGTTATATTGTGATTGTGTGTGTGTGTGTGTGCGTGCATGCGTGCTTGTGTGTGTTTCAGAAGCCGAGGCGGCTTGTATTGAAGCAGGGGCTGCCAGAGTTATCAGGGCTGCCCGCCTCTGTTCTGCAGTAATGTCTCTCTGCCTCTCTGCCTCTGTTCTGCAGTAATGTCTTTCTTACATAATGAAGGCCCCCAGGGCGCTGCTGGGGAGGGGGGTTGACTGACGACGAGGGTGATACAGCAAGAGCGCACAGCTGCACGTGAGGAGGCACATACACACATGCAAAGACACACTTGACACTCGACACACAAGTGTTCTCAACAAACAGGCTCCAACTCAGTGGCAAGAAACAAAAGGCAGAGGTGCAGGCGCGCATGCGTACATCATGTATGGCACAATGGCGTTAACACGCATGATCGCACATGTGTGTGTGTATGTGTGTGTGTGAGCAGTGCTACACACACACACACACACACACACACACACACATACAAGCTCATAAAAGGTATTGTTATGCAGAATCCACAGAGCCTGTTGGAGCCCCACCAGTGCTAACACAGATAATGGCCTAGATCACACACTAAAAACTAGGCCTGGCTATCTCTCTCAACACACACACTTTCACTCTCTGTCACTTTGTCTCTGTTTGCACTCTCTCTTCTGGTCCCTTCTCTGTTTTTTTCTGTTTTTCACTTGTCTTTCTCTCTTCCTGTTGCTGTAGCAGGCCTTGGTCTCTCCAGCGACCATTCACACGATTATCCCTCGTTACATTTTAATGTGAAACTCACGTTTTATTTCATTTTTACAGTAAAGGCAGCTCAACGAAAACCAGACTTTGGGCTGGATAAATCAGTTGCATCAAACACGAATCACCACATTATGTTTAACTACGAGGATTTTACTCATATTTTCATTTATGGCTGGTCATGCATGAACACTGATGTCTGTTTTACGTTATTCTCAGCTCAAACACCATCAGGCCATCTGGATCTCACATTGTCCAGGATCACACTAAAGATGCCCATGAGGACTTCAGGCATCTCGAAACCCCACAACATCCCAAAACACTTCAACCAGAGCATATTTTAGTGTGCACTTCTGGGAAGCACAGAGACACACCTGAATGCATATTTGGATACCCAAAAGCATCTAATGGCACCTTGGGGCTCTATAAGATAGCAGCTAACACACCCCATGACACTTTTACATGCTTTAAGATTGCACACAACACACAAGAGCTCACTGAGACATCCCAGGACACCTCAGGCTGCCAAGCAGAAGGGTCTGTTTTCCATCGATTTGAGAACAGCGGTTCTACATGTTAAAACCAGTTTTGCATTACAAGTTAGGACTGATTAATATTTGAAAAGGTTTGTGCACCCTGGGCTGTCAGAGAACATGCCAGAGAAGGAATTACTCATGCATGCTGGTATTTGTGTGACTTCATATTTATTTATAAAAGGAAACAACAGGGCCCAGACAGTATGTGGCTAAACCTCCTACTTCACTGTACTGTAATATACTGTCCTGTACTACTGCACTGTACTGCACTGAAATGTACTGATGCTGGTACTTGTCATAGAAAAAAGGTGCAAGCACAGTGGAACAGGGGCTGCAATACTCTTTTGAAGCTTCCACATACACATGAACTCAATTTGTGTATGTATATTTCTGGTTTGAGGTAAAACTGAGGCCTCAAGTGTGCGTGTGTGCGTGTGAGTGTGTGTGAGTGTGTGTGAGTGTGTGTGTGTGTGTATGTGTGTGTATGTGTGTGTGCGGGTAGAAACGAGAGGGACACAGTGTGAAACTCGTAAATTGTGAGAGCAGTGTGAAAGTAGGGCAGGTATGAGAGAGTGGAGAACAGCGGAGACACAGAGCTCGGGGAAAGGAACTATACTTGGGAAAACTATACTTGGCAGTTGGGGAATAGAGAGAGGAGAGGTTCAGCACCGACACTGTCAAACCACCTGACGACCGGCCGTTTGATGAGAGCACAGTTCAAGGGGAAACACGACTGGATTTTCACTCAGATTTTCAGAGGCTCTCGACAGAAAGTTGTAAATTATGAAAAGACTGCATCTGACTATAATGCAGCAATTCTGATACAAATTTGAGAAACGTGTCGGTGCAGCTTTTCTTTTTTTTTTTTAACTTCAAAGCAATCGTAATAGATTGCTTACTATACTTTTGCCAGCGTGAATCTGAATTTGTAACCCTGCAGCTGATTTAATATGCATTCAGTTGCACGGCTCATCATCGCATGTTAACGTAATGTGCAATATTTCATTTTACTCATTATCCTTTGTGACATTACTACCTCAGTGTCATGGCCAGCGAAATACTTTGTATTGCACAGTCTTATGTTAGCTTCCTTATTGTCAGTAATGTATCGTACCTATATCTTCTTGCTTTTATACGAGGTACTGCATTTACAAATGTTAGGTAATTTTGTTTCCAAGCAATATATGGCAAAAGAATTTCCATCTGACTGATTAAGTTTTACCTTGTCTTTATTCAGCTAGTGGGACATCTGATTGGTCGGGTTCTCCATGTGTATTTACATTTACTCTATTAGCGTCTTTACTGAACTTAAGTTGGAAAGGAATAAAGCAAAAAAAAGTGATATATTTCACAGTAAGACTAGCATTTCTAGCTATTCTAGCACCTCTATGAGGCTGTGTTTTGAGCTGAAAGCTAAGATCAGTATGTTTATATCTTCCCAGTTACTCATGTTCCACACGATAAATGTTCCCCCTTTTTGGTTTAGCACCTAAAATATTTATTGCAACCAGGCTTGGGGCTAGCATTCAAAAAAATATTGTATCACACACTACTTTTAAAAAATTAATGCGTTCATTTACTTATTTACTCCCTGTGGAAAGTCATTTCCTGCACTACTTTTTACATTATTTTTACGTTACTCTACAGCATTAACTGAGATGCATTGACATATAATTGTCAGTTTACAATATAGTGTTGAACCTTGCATGAGCCATCATATCAGCACAAATCGCTGTCCTGATGAGAAGGATGCATGAAAGATCTTAGTATTAACACAAAATCGTCGAAAACCAGCCCAAAAACTCAGGAATTACAAAGCTCAGTTGCATGTCCATGAGAATCATATGGCACTGGCAGTAGGCTTTACTGCCTCGAAATTAGACTCACAACTCGAACAGATCAGTAATTGTAATGTGATTACTTATATTAGGAACTATGGCGCGTTATATTACTGAACTACAGACAAATGTGATGTGATTTTGAGTAATGCGACTTTGTAATGTGTTACCATCAACATCAAGAACAGCTAAGACTGATGGGAATGTTGTAATTCTAAAGTGTATGAATGGAAAATCAGGTTCATTGTCTGGATGTGTTTTTCTTTTCCTTCTTGGTAAAGGAAAGTTTTGTTTCTTTTACGAGCTACTTAAAGGGACTCCAAAAAATACTTTGGATTTACTGGGTTTCTCTGTATTCATTTTGTACAGTTTTGACCTCACTGAGTGTCTTGAGATGACTCACCGTGTCGTGAATTGTCGCTATAAATACAATTTAATTGGATTAAATATCGGTACCCAGTTTCATGACAGTATATCCAGTTTTTGTTGAAATGTTTTCCTCAGAATTAATATTGTCAACGAAACCAAGCAGAAAAGAAAAAATGCCAAATTCAATGGAACTCATCATCTGATCCATGCAAGCTTTCCAGCCAGTCTCATCCAATAGCTCTTGAGATATTTAGTCTGGACCAGTAATTTCCACTCAGAGCAAGCCCGGAATGAGAAGGTAGAAATGAGTATTTGGTATTGTAGGTTTTGCAGTCTCCTTACTAACCCTTATTTATGACTAATTCTGTTTTTTAAGAGTGTTTTTTATCATGCCTTGTTGTTATTGCACAGCCTAGTGGAGCGGACACTTTGCATTTCACTGTCCAAACTATGTGAACATGCGACAAATAAAACTCTTGAATCTTGAATCTAGTTAAATGAAGCTCAGGTCTCTAACATGCAAGAGGCAGAACAAAAGGTTGTCTAGCTCAGTCGGGCTTGTGGTGAATCAGAATCAGTCAAATCAAAGTATAAATAGTAACGACAGTTCACTTCTCTCAGTAGAGCTTTTTGTCATCAACATTTTCACAAAGGATCTAGTTAGTTTTCAGTGGCTAAACTGAATGTGTGGTGATCATGCTCGATATGCACGTCCAACATGACGGCTCTGCCACCCACCAAGAAGGACTTTAGAGATGGAAATCATTTTTCCGAGTCTATACGAGAAAATTATGCTTTGGTTCCTAACAGAGGAACATTATGTGCCGTTTGATGGTGATGACAAGACAAGACTTAAATTCTGCGTCACAGCTTGTGCAGAACAAATCGCACCGCTGACAATTCAATACGCCGAGTAGCTTCAAGCCTCATCCACCAAACCTAGACAACTGTTGAATTTTGATCATTTCATGAATCCTGAATAGGTAATCACTGATATTATTATGTTAGAGAGCGGTGTAGTGCCGTCATTGATGTTAATATCTAAATCACCTGTCTGATACCTTATCTGTGTCTTTCTAAAGAGGTGTAGTTTCAGTTTGGTTAAGTTTGTAATGTTGCCAAAGTCACATCATCCTGCAGCGTTGTTCATTCATGTTTCCACCACTAAGATATCTTTTATAGCAAGTTACAGCCTCAGCAGGTGGTATTTCCCCCTGTAGCACTCAGCCTTCATGCTTCTCCAATGGGACTAAGCTTGATGGAGAAGCATGAAGGCAATTCTAATTTCCTTGTCTAGTTCTTGTCTTTCAGAAAGAACCCATGTTCTTACACAAAATCCCATGTGACTTAGACCGATGGTAGCAAACCGCAATTCAAACCAAGACATCAGACAAAAGCTTGGAAAGTATTCACCTGCTGTCACAGAAATACCATTTTCATTCAGCTTAAATATACACAGTTACTGCTTCCTTTACCTTAAAAATAACATCCTGCAAGGTTGATTAATTCACTCAACCTAGTCCTGCCACAGAAGCACTGTACAAGGAAAAGATGGCGACAGCCAAATTCCAAACTCAAGGCTTTAAATTGTTTCTTAACAAACCAGAGAGTGAAGCTGGTACATCCATCTTTTATATGCAGTCTATGATTTTACCAAACACTGCTAGCTGAAGGTACAGCAGACCATTCTGATTTAAAACATCTCATACAGGATCACACTTGGGCTTTTCTCATGCTGTAGAAAGAATTCAGGATTATTCAGATGACTGCTCGATGATATGCTGTGATAGAATTTAAACATCTAACCCTTTGCAGAGTTTTGCAGTTAAGGTGCAAATACTGGCAGTTCCAACACATTTATATTCTGAAGCTACAAGAATAATTTGTATTAGAAACAGACCGTTTTAGACTAAGATTCTGTGTAAAGATGAAAAGCTTAGATAAAGACCTGATTGTAAGGATGGAAAATGTTACCGTACCTATGCTATGCTAATGCTACACATCATTAAAGACGTTTCTGAGCCAATAGTGAGAGTTACTTTGCAAACAGAGAACACAGTCTGCTAAACCTAATTTTTATGGTTTGATTTAAAAGATCTGAATCTTCACAGTTTTCTATTTCAATGTTGTTGCTATTTATGTAGAGAGAATGTTAACTTTTCTAAACTTGTACAACTGGCAGCATCTGGACTGCAAGAAACATTGGCTTAAATCAACATTTTTCAGCATCTAGAAACAAAAAATAAGGGTTATGATTAAGAGTAAAAGTCAGCAATGTCTGGCTACTGGTTGATACACTTACTGTGACTCTGAATTAGGATTTTTATTTTTAACTTCTGTTATTTTGTGAAGTCCCTCGTCCATCCTGAGCAGTGTGAAAACCAAACAGTTTGACTTCAGAACATCTTGTTAAAGGACTGCAGTTGAAAATTAGCCAGCTGGCTAACTGGCACATTAATATTAATGCAACGTGTGGTGTCCTTATAAATATATCAATGAAATATGGGATACAAAAGTGATAAAATAGTGTCAGAGTGAGTATTAAATTATTTATCCCACACTGATACCAGCAGTGTAAAGATGTTGTTAGCTTGACAGTGAGCTCAGACCGTAGACGCCTCACTTGTTTGAGTAAAGCGGCGGTGGGTAGTATTTGTCTCAAATGCTGCTGTAAGGCATCTTAACACTTGCTGCCAAGTGTTTCAACCTTGGGAGGCAGATCTTTCCTCCCTGACAGTACAGTCTGAGCTGTGCCTTGTGTGATGACAAACACAGTGAACTCCACTTTCTGAAGTGGAGGCAAGTAGAGTGAAAAAAAAAACCGTTATTCATCCAGAACTGTCCTTTTTACTCAGGCGACCAATCACATGATGCACGGCAGGCGAGATGGGCCAAGAGGCGTAAGACGAGCAAAGAGGTGAAAACATTTTTAGCTCCCTCCTAATGTACCTTGTACTGTTTTTGTCTTCTGGCCTACTCTCCACAGCTGAACTCCCCAGTGTGGAATTTATTAAGCGCCAGAGCTGCCAGCTCAGCCAAAAATCTCCACATCACAGCGCAGCGAGGGGGAGCCTGAGAGAAAATCTATGACATAGCTTTCAACCAAATCTCCTAAATTTGTTTGGGCTGGCCTAATAGCCTAACTGGAGCAGAATCTGATCTGAATCATATTGTTATTGTGTGCATCATCCCTAATGGCTAAAGTTAATTATGGGGATATTTCATCAGTTTTTAAATAACGCAGGGACACCGTTCACAATCGGAGGGGTCGGTGCAGGAAGTGACAGCGAGTGAGAACAGACAGATTGCAGGAATGACGGTCGAAGTTACCCATGATCCATCTGTCCTCATTTGTGTGTCTCCTCCAAATGTTGCAAAATATGACTAAATACGTACGAAACGACACAAACTTTTGCCTCTCAGTCACAAGGGAATCGATACAAACTTAACTGAACAGAAGGATAAATTGTATGTGCACTGTGTGTATGTGCAACACGCAGGCTATGAAGCAACTCATTACAGTGCAAAACTGTGCCTGTCCAGACCCCAGACTGTATCTGTCTGATGTTCATCCAGTGACACTGACCAGAACTGAAAGCATGCCTGCATAAACATATATATGCGTGTGCGTCTGTGTGTGTGTGTGTGTGTGTTTCTATGTTAGATGTGATGCCCTCCTCAGGACCTCTCCTAACGCAATCACACACACACACACACATCTCCCGAGATCAGTTCATCCAACTGCCTGTCTGTGCATGAATAAATGAAGGAGGAAGAAACTGAGGGATGAAAGAATGAGAGCAGTAAAGAAAGAGAGCAGGAATGTACGAGAGAGAAGATGCAACTGTTCACATGCATATTGTGTGTGTTTATCCAGCATCTTTGACCCAGATCAGCTAACATAGATCCACGGGTCTTTGAAGGTGGTGGTGGTGGTGGTGGTGTTGAGGGGACTGCTAAAGATACGTTTGAAGTTGTTCAATTAATGCACAGCACACACATGAAGGACCATCTGTGTACAGACACACGAACAGAAACAACGGCCCATCCCCTAACAGCCTGTCCTCATTAGACAATCCCTTTCTCTCTCTCTCTCCCTCTCTGGAGTACCTCCTCTATAAATAGCCCCTGCCCTGCCACCCTCCCCACAGGGCACACAGAGACCTGTCAAGGTGGGACCCCTGGCTCACAGGAATTACACCAAAATCCAACACACACATACACAGACACACACACTTCATACAGGGCTCAGAGGGAATGGGACAGCATGTTACACTAAAAGGAAATATGCCCAGTGAGCCCCAAGCTTCGCCAGAGGTGATGTGTGTGTGTGTGTGTTTGTGCATGCATGAATGCATACATGCATGTGTGCATGTTGGATGTGACTCCACTCAGCTTCAGCTAATACTCACACACATTTATTGACTCGCTCAGAACTTACCAACGATACACATCACCCCTGCACTCTGAATGTTAGGTTTTACCCAAGAAAGCCTAAAATTCTAGCTGGCTATCTGAAGATGTAATGGCATGCTGTTGTTCTGCAGTTCAACACAGCTGTACATTACCTAATATATGAGGACACGTTTGGCAGCAAAAATAATCTCATGTGTAGTTTGTTCTGTATTATGCTAGCATTCATTTGGTACAGTATGCTAAGTATGACAGGCGATCTCCTAAAAATAACATCCAGCAGCTGAGACTGGATAAGTTGTTAGTTTTAACGTCTACAGAAATATCCACAGCAACTTATTATGCAAAGGCCTGCATATGGTTTTTATTCTATGGTGGGGGTTCAGAACAATTGGAGATAACAAAATAACATTTAATCAACTTGCTTGTAATTTTTAAGCAACATAGCTTTGAGTTTAAGATGGTTATGACACATTCAAATCTAGTGAAATAGCACCGTTTACCTGCGATCTGCTTACAGTAACTGTAGAAACTTTGTTCTACAGAAACTGAGATGCATTCTGCATGTGCAGTTTAGGAGCTGACAGCAAAAACACAATAAATCTGTGAATAATATCCAGCTACAACATATATTTAATTTCATTATATCACTAAGAATTTATTGATCAATAGAAAATTAATTATAGCAAACATTCCTCTTCGTAACATATTGTATTCATAAAAAAGTAGAAGCTGAGTCTGGATTGACTTGCTGTTTGATCTAGATGTGGACTGAGTTTCCAACTTTGTCTGCAGGATGAAAACAAACACTAGCAAGATTTTCTCTGTGTGTTATAGAGAAAAGGATAGATAAGGCAATACTCCTATGATCCACTGAGTCTGTTGTGAAATTATGCCATAAATGCTACCTTTGCAAAGCTCCTAGTATTTATTTTTTATTGTCGCTGCGTCAAACAGATTGATTTAACTCTACTGTCATTATTCAGGCTGTTTGGGTCTTTTTACACATCCTACAGTTTGACATGTCGTGGAGGAAGAAGACGTCTTGGCCGATTCCTTGCATGTCCTCCCTGTGCCTGTGTGTGCTCTCTCCGGCTTCCTCTCAAAGTCCATCGACATGCATGGTAGGTTAATCAGTGATTCTAAATTGGCCGTAAGTCTGCACGGTTGTCTGTCTGTCTGTGTTAGCCCTGTGATGGACTGGCAACTTGTCCAGGGTGAACCTCACCTCTCACTTAGTGTCAGCTGGGATAGACTCCAGCCCCACTGCGACCCTCTGCAGGATTAAGCGGGTGTAGCTAATGGATGGATGGATGGAAGAAAAGGTGTAACTAATGGCAATAAGTGACAATAACTAATGGCCTATTCCATTTAGGTGAACTGGTAAGCACTGACACTGAGCATGCATGCACATTACCAGGACCCTGACGCCGGAGCATCTCAATGGAACACAGCCATGATTGATGTTATTCGTCACACCTGTGTCTGATAATCTACCATGAGAAAAGGTTATTGGATTGCAACATACTGGAAGATATTTTTAATATTTGGCTCACCCACGTTACACTTTCCGCATGTGTTTCCACCATCTGATGGGCTGTTGTATTCACAGGATAGTAAAACAACTGCAGCTATTATTTCATTAGCTCTCCTTCCACTGATTTTTTTTTCCTTCAGATTAATCATTTACTGTGTCAAAATTAAGAACAGATGCCCACCATTAGTTACATAAAACCAAAAGTAATTTAATACACAATCAGATGAAACAGAGAAAAAAAAACATGCCACTTCTCAAATTAAGGAACAAAACGCTTGGCTTTCATGCCAGTTCAGATAACAATAGACTTTTTTTCACAACAGCTCTGCAAGTGTCCCAGTAAGCCATGAACGTCAGCCAACATGCACAACACCAGGACCCTGAAACAATACAGACATATGCAAAAAAAAATGTGTCATTTGGCTAATGAGCTTAATTACAAGTGTGGTTTTACCATGAAAAGGCGGTGCACTGTGCATTAAACCTGATGCATAATGTGCATTATTTCCTCTCCTGTTCTCATCACGAGTCAAATATGAGCCCAGCGCTATCACACGTTGCACAACTCTTTCATTGTCAAAAGGGTTGCCTGCACATTTTACATGTTTAATTTACCTTTAATACTGCCACCCATTATTTTTTTGTCAATCAAGCACCAGTTGTGTGCTTTGATGATGCCCTGTGGGTCTGTATTTACTGTACCCAGCACAGTAGCAGCCTTCAAGTATACATTGCAGGAGTGTGTATACACTACTGTACAAAGGTTTTAGACACTTGAGATGTTTCGATTCTTATCTTAAGGGCTTCAGTAGAAAGCAGCTGGACTTCTCTTAAAGGTTCCTAAAGACGTTTCATCTGTCATTCAAGTGGCTTCTTAAGTTCTATCTGGCTGATGCGTGAAGAGGTCAAGACAACTTGCAATTATATGCACCTAAAACTTCCCATCAGTCAGTTAGAACTGAAGAAGCCTGTTGGATGAGAGGTGGACAGGAACCTAAGAGAGAAGTTGCTTTCTATCGAAGCTCCTTCAGTCACATGACCTGAATGACTTAGAATCTACACAGATATTTAGATTCCTATCCACCATACAACACTGTCAGCCAGGATTGGTCCCAATTTCATTCTGCACCAGCCCAAACATACAACCACATTTAAAGGTTAAGCATGACCATACCAGATGATGATTTAATTTAGCTGTCATCATTTTTACATTTAGTATCTTAAACCTTTGCACATCTCTGTATAATAAGCACTTCCTGTCAGGCCTGAAGAGGTGGTCTGTGTGCAGTTAAAAGTTCAAATGTTGCACATCCAACAGTCCTTGCTGCTGACTCATGGGTCCAGGCTCGTCCTTTGTCACCATTGAACGCAGCACAAGTAAAAGCATGATGCTCTCTATGTTATGTTAATCTCATCTCATCATTTCTGGCGTGAGACAGAATTTACAGAATCTCTCTTCAAGATCTGTTCCACTCTAGTCTGCACTGTATGTACAATCCAAAAGGAAATATGTGGTGGAGAAAACTTTTAAGTAAAACTCACATCCTCAGATGATGGCTCTGAAGCCTGCTGGCACACACACACACACACACACACACACACAGAAGGGCTTGCATGATAAGTAATGGAAAAGGGTGTGAGGAGTCCATTGGTTAAGTCAGAGGATGCCATCCTGCAACTCAGCAGTGTGAAATACTACTTCTCTTGTCTTTCTGTTTTCTCTCTGTCCCTCTGTGCCTCTTTTCCTCCCTCTCACTCCAGCTACTTCACCTCCTCCGTGGCCTTGTCACATTCTCTCCTTCCCTCTCTCCCTCACCTCACCCCCACACTCTCTGTCCATTCCTCTCGGTACAGGCTTTGTCCTTTGGCTCCGTCTCTGTGCGCTTCTATCTGTAAAATCCATAACGTGGGGAACTACCAGGGCACAGTCCATCTGCCACAAATGACTTCCCTGTGACTGATGCCTCACTCCCTGTGCTGCTTCATTCACACTAAATCATTCTCACCTGACTGATGAATTGCTCTGTTTGTGAGAGAGGGGATGCATGTGTGCGTGTGTGTGTGTGTGTGTGTGTGTGTGATGGATGATGCAGGAGGATATAGGTCGCTCAGTTTGTTCCAGTGTTGGCAACTGAGCTCCGGTGACCCAGCTGCATGAAAACACACATGCAAACAGAAGTGAGGATGTAAAAATACACACATGTGGAGGGGAGCTGGCTGTGGATCTAAAGGGTGAAGGTGTGGAGGCCTGATGTGATGGATGGACTCAGAGTTTGCAGATAGCACCGCCCCTGCATCCATGTAGCTGCACACATAGACTCGCAGCCATAGGCATATGCACGTGCAGTCCTGAATCCTACGTGCAAAAAGCTGCAAGACCCCCCTCCCCCTCCGCCCACCACCACCATCATCACCCACCTCCCACGCCCCCAGCCCACCCCACCCCTTTCCAAAGCACGACGCACGCACGGAATACCGGGGCATGCCCGAGCGACGCATCCAACTGTCAGCTTCGCTTCTTCCGACAGAGAGCCCTTTTTGCGAGTTTATTAAGGGGGGAGCCAGTGGGGGAGAGACGTCGTCGCATGTGACAGGCTGCGTGCATGCCAGCCTTGTTGTGACCCGATAAGCACGACAATCTGTGCAAGCTCCGCGGATCACAACCCCGAGCGGAGCCCCTCCTCAAAGCCTCCCCAGTATATCCGCCCACGCGTAAAGGCAGAAACAGACACTCTAAACACATTAAATATTCCATAATCCAATGAGGCAACAACACCATCAGAGCGGGATGCATCATCCGCGGCTCGGATACGCAGCCCAGCATCCTTAAACTCCATTTTGTCTCTCATTTGACACTCAGGGAAACAAGAGGGGGAAGCCAGGGAGACCTTTTACGGAGACGATACGCACGGGAGAGGCAGAATCACCCACTGACATTCAGGCCTCAGTGGAAAAACACATCGACTCGTAGATCCATCACGTTCACTCGTGGGGTTTTTTAAACGTTACATCAGCAAACATCAGGGTGAGTTCATCAGACAGGCCTGTGCAATTAAAGTCGCGGGGGGATGGAGGTGCGCACTCGGCCTGGCAAAGTTACCAGCCTACCTGCTATTCAGACCGATCGATTATCTGACTTTGGCTCAGATTTGACTAAAAATAAAACAAAAAAGCGGATCGCGAATGTAGGCCAACGTATGGATGTTTTCTGGCACATCCAGCGCGCACAGGCATCACCATGACGCGCAGCCAGACACACGGTTTATAAATACTATGAGCGAAAGATCAAAAATCCTTGAGAGTCTCCGAGTGACAAGTCCCCCCATAGCATCTTCTCCCTCCCACTGCCTCCCCCGTCTCTCTCCCTCCGTACATCGTTGCATACATGCAACATCATCCACATCCACAGCAGAACCACAACACCAACGATCGCTCGTTTACGCGTAGCATTTATTTACCTTTATGTCTGCCTTTCGCTGTCATCGTCACACTGCTTGATGTTTCATTGGAACAAGATGCTCATCTCCCTCTCTCCCTCCCTGCTTTTTCCTCTCTCTGCCGCTCTCTCGTCTCTGTAGGGTATTATTCAGTAACACGAAACCACCGCTAGGAGCTTGAGCGCGTATGGAGCTCATGCAGCACAGGGTGTCGCACAATTGCTTTGGCTATACATAGAGGAAGAGACATCCCCCCGTTAGAAAATGGGGTAATGCCTCGGTGAGGGGGTGAATTCTAATAGAATAACGAGGGAAGACCCTGATTATGGCGTATCGTGCTGGATACCCCCACCCCCTTCCCTCTTTCCATCCCCACCTCCCTCCCCTAAAAGGTTCAGAGGCACATGCATGCTGACTCTCCAGCCAAATATGCTGCTTTTATTATAAGGTGCCATAATGACAACAAAAGGATGGACTCAGAACAAAAACAAAGAAACGTGCGAGTATGAGACACTGGTGCAACGACAGGGATGCAAACGGAAAAAAACCGATGAGTTACAGCAGAATTATTGGCACAGAGGAGCTCTCACTGGCCGTGCAGGGTTTGGCATGCCTACATTTGATCACCCGGTCGGCGGGACTTGCGTTGCTGTCGGACATCCTGGAGTCGGGACGGGAACGGAGCCGAGGGGGGGTTGGGGGGGCTCTCTCTTCTGTCAAGGGCCGAGATTGTGGCGTCGGTGGGTCCTCCGGCAGACGTCGACAATATACGCGGTCGCTGGATGCTTGTCTTGCTGCAGTAGTGGCATCACTCGGTGGAGTCTCCGCGCTCTCTCGGACGGGGGAAGCCTGCTGCTGCGCCTGCGGTGACTTTGGGGGAGGATAGGCGGATACCTAGCTGCTGTTGTGGCATGCTTGGATCCCGAATTTGTTTTTTTTTTTGAGAGAGAGAGAGGGGGGGCGGGGGGTGGCGTGGGGGTGCTGGTGTAGCAGTGCTGCTGCTGCTGCTGCTGCTGGAGGTGGTGGTGGTGGTGGTGGTGGGTGGGGGGGAGTAGACTCTGGAGGTTAGAGGCCGAAGAGACGCCTTGGAGAGAGGAGAGACGCGCAGTGCTCTACCTCTCCAGGACGCCTCTGCAAGCGGTGCCGTGCAGCTGGCAACACCCCGGAATGGCGAAAGAAGGAACTCCCACGCAGATTCACGCACACGCGGGGACGCACACGTACACACATGCAGGCTTGCACACACACACACACGCACGCATGCACACACTCAGACTCATACTGCCATCCTGTGGAGACATTGATTAGAGGGCTTTCCCCCCACTGAACAACAACTCTGTGGAGTGGGCAGTTTGTGCGTGGGTGCGTGCGCGTGTAACTGTACAGTACACTGTCTGACAGAACATCACGTGACCCTATAGCATAGTGATAGAATCTGTGATGAAGCAAAGATTGAGGAGATGTAGGACTAAATCAAAGCTGTATATTAATAAACTTTATATTGATCTGTGAGTCTGAAAGGGAACAAAATGCATTTTACACATGACATCCAACTGAACAGTAGCGCAGTACAAGTGGATGCTGTTTCTACAAAGACGCACGACGAGACTGTAAACCTCAGCAAAGGAGATAACAAAATAGCTGGTTGATGGGTATTGCACAGAAAATGTGGTCAGAGTGTGGCCCAGTGTGGAGGTCATGTTACCTGTGAGGGTCCCTGAACTGAAATATAGCCTATTTTGGATTCAGTTTGTCAGATTCAGCTGTTTTGGAGTATATCCGGCCATTAAAGGTCCCATATTGTGCCATCTTTCAGCAAATTGATGTCACTTGTCTCCACAGCGTGTCTTTCAGATTTTCAGCTCAAAATACTGCAAAGATGGCTCATTTACCATGGCTGTGTAACCACTGGTTTTATGCTTGCTCTAAATGGGCTGTTTTGCCCTGAAAACCGAGGAGCTGCTGCTGCTCTTTCACAAAGAACAAGCTGTCTGTGTCAGTTTGGCTTCATTCCAATTTACCGTGCTTCTATACTATAGAGTACTCCAGAAAAAGAGTTGCGTCGTCCCATAGCACTATGTCTAATGTAGTATGCCAAAAATACCCAAATGTCCTGCTACATGTGTTCGGATTTTGAAGTATGCAAGCCACAATGCTCAGCACAGTTACCTCACATACAACTTGGTGTCGCACACAGGTATAAACAAGCTTGAGCCACCAACAATGAACAAACAGATAACTGCTCATTTCACACGACAGACTGCAACAGTTTAAGGCATGATATTATTATGGAGCAGTTTGCCCCAGTTGCATGTATACTGCAGGAAACAGCACGTAGTCTGTAAGGGCAGCTGTAGTACAGTTAAAAGAAAAAGCACGCAGCTTGGAATGCCATCTTTGAGCTGGACGACGGTTGGTTAGTTAGGTGTTGGGTAGCGTCTGGGTCAAATTCTTTCTCGCTTGTAAACCTGGGAGGCCAACAAGTTTGAGGAACTAAACATCGTCATATCTTAACAGCTTTTATTTTAAAACTTCAAGTTTATAACAACCACAAAACGTAACAGAAATGTTTTTTCATGGTGTGGGACTTTCAAGTTTTATCTTATTCAACTCAAAGTTCTGCTGAGAATCCTTGGATGCTGGTTTTAAATGTGGATGTTACTTTGACATGTACAAACCACTTCAGCATTGTTGCAGTCCCTGAAGGCAGCGGCCTCCAACCACACAGCAGAAATTGCTCGAGGAAGACAACCAAGAGCTTGAGGTGTTGACCCAGCCTCCACACTCCCCAGATCCTTATCTGAACACTCATCTGTTGGATAAACAGATTCATGGTTTTAGTTCAAACTGAAGGTTGTAACCGATATGAAGGGAGGATTTACAGCAGGACTGTTGTACTGGACTGCATTAGTTTTAGCTGTGTGAAATTCACGTGTTAAAGCTCCATTCCATGTTGTAAGTCTATTACACAGTGAATACTGAAATTAAGCTTGACTATCAAACATGATATCATAAATTAAACAGTAATATTTGTCTGAAAATCTGATATCTTCCCCCAAATCGTTAAGCTCTGAAAGGAACCAGTCACGTTTTTCATTCACAATCTCCAATCAGCTCCCAATGACTGTCTTTTGGCTTTGTGACAGAAATACAGCATATGAAAGAAACCCAGATAAATATCAGGAGAATGTGAAAGCTATAAGAGCAGAGGATGGTTTAGCTGTGAGGTGTCAGTGATATCCACTGACCTGACCCGCCTTCCCACTCCAACAGAGCACACAGGTGTTAAGATTTGTTTGAAAAGCTGAACTCATTCAGTGTCAGAAATCATCCCATGAAACTCACACAGAATTTTATTGTCCGTATGTTTCTCCATCTCCTGGTTCCCGTCCCTCACTATCAAAAACAGAATTTATTGCCTTGAACTATTGTTCATGTAGTTGCTCTTTTAACACACAGTGCGAGATCATTTTTTTGTCATACAGTTGCTTTTCTGTATTTGTTTCTCATGTCCTTAAAAATCTTCACTAACATCATAAGATGCTAATGTCAGAAATGTCTTTACCTTGAATCTCTATTATGTAATTAATATTTAATCAAAGTAGGAATTTCTTAATTGAATTTGCTGTAAACCACATGTTGTTGTTGTTGGCCTTTTCACCAGCAGACATTTTGATATGTCACAGCAGGAAAGCTACAGGTATAATTAATGGCGTTATTCGTGGTAGCAGCTGTCGTGTGTACAGTCTCACTGATACACCTACATGGGACGGAGTCAGCATTAGCTGTACGTTTACTTTTCCTGTTGTGACAATTCTGATTAGAAACAACATTTTTTATCCTGTTCAAATGTTGATTTTCAATACTGAACTAATTTTGGAGCAATAAAAACCATGGGGCTATGGAAACAGTGCTGTTAACTGCTCACATATGGGAAAATGATCAAGCTCAGGTGCACAGACTGAACTTCAAATAGCATTTATATGCCACTGAAATGTTCTTTAAATACACCTAAGATGGTCCCTTACAGTCTGTGTAGAAAAATCTTGGATGTCTGAAATCACTGCACTACAACTATGAATCATGTCATAATTTCTATAAGTGCTATATATGTGATAGTAGAAGATATTCAATAATGTAAGAACACATTATGCCAACCGTGAGTGACTTGTTAAATTAAGACTACATATTGTTATAAATCACCAGCTTATGATGATGTTTTACAGCGTAAATGCTCTTCATCAGACAAAGAAACGTAAAGAGACTCTGCCTAAAGGAGGACGGGTCATCTGACAGGTCAGCTGATGTCCACAGGCGTAACATGATGGCCTCAGCATACTGATGAGCATAGTGTCTGCGTGTATGCATAACAAAATAAAATACCAAAAATGTGCTTAGAAGATCCAAATAATAAATACAAAACTTGATGTTACACTTAGAATATGAATCCCCTTGTCTGTCAGGAGAAAGGCTTAAGACAGTGCCATGATTGTAGTTCAGGTGTAAATCATCAGAAATATACATGATGACAAGGTGAAAAACTGGGAAATATTTGTATTTGAAGATATTTAAATGAAACATCATGTAAAAACATAGTAATAATTAGCACTACATAATATCATAACAGTAGAAGGTCAGTGTAGTCAGTGGTAGGCACTTGGTTTATCTAATGTACACTGAAAATGTCAGCATAAAGTAGTAATTTAATAAATGTTCTCAGGAGCATTAATACTAGTGAGTGGACGTATACGTTTTTGTCTGGCATCTACAAATTATCACATCGATGTGCATGCTTTTCTTTTTTTAATTGACCCAAGATGCAGGGGAAATGTGAACGTCTCAGGGAAATTAAGGCCTTGCTTTAAAAAGATTAACATGTAACATAAGTTTTTCATTAAATGGTTACTGGTTCTGCTTGATTATTATCGCAATCTGGTGTTTTGTATTTTTGCAAATTTAGATTTTATGTTTGTTATTATCTGACAACCGATATGAAAGAATAGCATCCATTCCCATAGCCAAAAAAATTGTATACTGACTTTTGTGTGCCAGACTGACAGACACTGCCAGACTACAAAGACCACAGTTAGTAATTCATGACTTCCTAAAGTGCAGTAATGTCAAAGAAGCTGCTGTCAAACTTTATAAAACCTAGTGATATACATTAAGAATGGCTGAATTAGCTTCTGCCTAGAAGGTTCTCAGTTATTAGAATATAAGGGGAGTCACTTCTTTTAGTTTCTTCTTGAAAACATTCATGGTGGAATGCATAATCCTGCTGTAGCCTGCTCTATTTCAGGCTGCTGTGGTGATTTATGAGATTTTATATTTCACCTGAGGGTTTCCTCTGGCTTAGAATGATATTAACAAGTGGCAAAAGTATTTCTGTTTATATATATATATATATATATTATACAAGATTGAAATGTACAAAATGTTTAATACCTTTTCTCAGTGATCAGCTGCAAATACTTCAACTGTCGCCATAGCAGTCAAACATTTCTAATAATTTCTAACAGTCTTTCTGCTTGTCTCCACTGGGATTTTGTTCCATTCCTCTTTTGCAAGGATCTCCAAGTCTCTAAGGTTGAAGGCTTCCTCACTCTGGTTTTCAGTTCCTCCATAGGTTGTCAATGGGATTCATGTCTGGACTTCAACATGTTGATGGTGTTTTCTGATTTCTTCACTACTTTGTACGTTTTAGATCTTTGTCTTGTCGGAAGCTCCAACGCTGCCCATGGTCCAGTTTTCTGCAGACTGTCTGATGTTTTCCTTTGCAATCTTAATGTCGTCCTCTTTTCTCATGATGGACAAGGTTGCCTGACCCATCGGCTGGAAAACACCCAGAAGGTATCACAATCCTACCACCATTTAGACCGTGGGGATGGTGTTCTTGGGGTTTAATGTGTCTCTTTTCTTTACCCAAAACAAAGAAACGTCCCTGTGTCCAAACAACTCCATTTGCATGCATCAAACGAGACCAGCCTTGTTCAATGTCTGCTGCAGTGTCTACTTGACACGTTGCTCATTTTCATCAGGATGGTGTTGGTGCTGATCCTTAGATTCATTATGGCCTTTACAGTTCTTCCTAGTACAAGTGCCACTTTTAGCTTCCTACCAGCCCTTTAAGATTTTTCACAATGTGGAACTCCTTGTACTTTTTTGATAATGTTTTGCACTGTGGCCACGGGCACACTAGGAATTTACTTTATAGGCTTTATCTGTCTGGTGAGCAGTCTCAATGTGCACCTTTCTGTCAGTGATGGACCCTAACTAAACACTCCTTGGTTGTAGCTATGACTTGCAGTTAATTACTAACTGACTATAAAACCACTGTATCAGCTGTTCTCCATTTATAATGTATTAAAATACACCACCAGGAAATTACCAGGACTATTGTATAGGAGCTGAATTTTATCAAAAATCTGCAACAATTTCAAGAAGTCTAAGCAATTTTAGACATGGCATTAAGAAAAGACAAAACAGAGAGGGTTAAGATGTACAGTCAACGACATCTCTAACATAAGGTCTCACCACCTTTCATCAATTATTTATGTCACCTCAAGCTGGAAGAAACTTGTTTGTCAAATAAAAATTTACTTTGAATCAAAATTTGACATTGGTATGAAAGATTTTGGACTGTAACTGTAATTGCAGAGCTGGTTTGCTTACTTGACAGATGTGCTCTGATGGTGCAATGGAAATTATAACTCATGTTTTTCTTACTGAATCAACATTTGGATTTGTAAGCAGTGTTGATGTGTCAGTAGCTTCGTGTTTTATCTGAAAAAGCTGTATTTGTGTTTAAAAAGGGGAACTCATTACTGTGTATTACTCTGAACACCACTACAGGTAGGGCATGTACCAGCGGGGCCTACAGGTGACTAGATCATGGTTGTACTGAGGACATGGGGCCACTTACTTGCTTTTCCGTCTTTGTAATAAACAAAAACTGTTGCATCAGACTGTGTGTTGTGGGTTAACCACAGGGAAATGTGCTGTGCTCGAGGCTGAAATATCCGTTTTCAGTAACAAACATCCATTCACCCTTTTAAGTACACACATTAGCCTACACTTTTACCTGAATGTGTTTGATTACACCTGTAACTGAGGAAAATGGCACTATATGCCTCACAAACACAACTCCCAGAACCTACACTCACACGAAAAACATACTAACAAACTGCAGTTATTGTAGTCCCTGAATTATAGAATAATTAACAGTTCCTCAATACAGCTATTCAGTGCCTGTAATCTCGCGATTCCAGCAGCAACACATATCACTCCGCGCTGAGCTAACCCCACAGTGTAGTTTACCTGTATCCCCCGTAAAACTGCGGTTACACTGCCAGCTATAGCCAGCGGACCGGGTGTTTTTGTCACCGTGAACCGCTACACTGTTCATAAAGACGCAAACAACACTGCCACACTCGTATTTAACCATTTTTAGCGCCGCTTCCCAGGAGTTTACCTCATGCAAAACACGAGCTGGGTCGCCATTTTGGCTCTGTCCGGACATGGCGAATACCGCTTTCCCGTCGCGTGCCCGGAGCCACAATGATGCCAGTTGCAGCCCTATGTCTCTAGCGTGCCCCGGGAGCCCCTCAGTGCGCATGTCCGCGGAGGGCTTTCAGCGGCATCGCAGTGACAGATGAGTTCCGACAGCTCGAGTCCGGTTCAGGTTGCTGGCCTTCAAAATAAAAGGGGTTAAAATGTTTTGAGGCGCAATTTACTTTTTTTGTTCACTGTATAATTTATTGATTTTAGAAAAAGATGCACAAAAACGTAATATATTGGGATGAAATTACACACATTAAATACTCGATTAGCCAATCATCTAGAAATGAATATATTTAGATAACAGAAGTCATGTTTAAGTAAGTTATATATATTCTCTGGTCCATCTTCACAGGTATGAAGATTAGCCGCTTTCCTCTGTTAATATCATTGGGCAAAACTTGCCAAGATGTGATGATCAGTTCACCATTTTTATTTTCAAGTTTCATTTCAACATTTTAACACAAACAATCAATTGAGATATAAATTAAGAGATTTATCGGTAATAATGATAATGTAGACTAGTAATAAAGCCTGTCCAGTCTTTTGTGGTTGTTGTTACGTATATGGCAGTCAAAAAGGCATCATACAGTGCAACTCTTTTTTTCTTATACTGTTATATTTTAACTTATATAATATTGTCAGGTCTGTCTTTAAAATTTTAATATATCAAGTGCATTTGTATAATAAGTAGCATTTTAATACTTAAATAGGTACATTTACATTATAAATAATATTATTCTTTATTGTGATATTTAAATTAGTTAGGTAAATTAACAATACATAAGATGTAGGGTTTTAAGCTTAATATTTGAATTAGTCAGGTAAATAAACATAGTAAATAATGATGTTGGGTCTTAAACTTCTGTAACATCTGCATAATATATAATATGAGGAGTTTTAACCCTAATATTTAACTTAGTCAGATAAATTAGTATAATATTATAGAATCTTAACATTAATGTTTAAATTAGTCAGGTAAATTTTCATAATGTAAAATATTTTACAGTCTTAACCCTAATATTTAAATTTGTGAGGTACATTTTAAAATGTAAAATACTATGGGGTCTTAACTTAATATTTTTCTTTCAATTTCTCTGTTGGAAAGCACCTTGGGTCAACATCTGATGTTTTAAATACAACAGTGATTTGACTTACCTTTGTTACAATGTGAGGAAAAAGCACACACAAACATAATTATGTGTCTTTATAAAGTGAGTGCAGTTTGCAGTGAAGTGGCTGTGAGCTGAGGTGCAGGTGTTTTACTGTGAATAGTTGGCTCAGGATGTGTTGTGTTAGTTGCTGCTGGCAGCTCGCAGGCCGCAGTGATTTGGTAGCCGCTGCAGTAGGAGGAAGGACCGCGGTTCTACCCCTTCTATCTTTCAGTTTCGTCTCAAAATTCCTCTCGGTGGCTCCTTCTAGTAGCGATCAGTAAATTGTATGTACACCAGCGGTGTTCTATGATAACTAAGTCGTAGTATTACCGACGGACAGTGATATCAATCGCCATTTTAATCGCACGTTTTCCCTGACAGAAGCGCTAGCACAACAATGGCTCTGAAAAGAATTCACAAGGTAAGGAAGTGAACGACGAGGCCCGGGATTTCGCAGTTTGGCTGTGGGTTTAATTCCAAGGTTGCCCGTCGGATGCTTGTCCGGCGGGTTTATTCTGTTGAGAATAACTCTAAAATATTGACCAGGCTAGGTTTCAAGTGGCAGCTAACGGTCTGTGAAAGGCGAGTGACGACAGCGAGAGCAGCAATGCGCCGCTTTTCTGTGTTCACCAGTGCTGCTACAAATGGCCCAAGTCAACCGATGACTGTGTTGGTTGCTGTGGTTGTGTCACACAGGTCCACGATCTGTATCTGTTTACTATTTATATATTTAATACTGCATATAAGTCGATGTTTTAGCTCGCTACGTCTGTCACCAGTTAATGATATTAGTAGTGTGTTAGCCGCTGCTGGCTAACCTTCTCTGTCCCGGTGGTTGGCTAACTCGGATAAGCTAAAGGTTCTGTCAGCTAGCTTACTGTATTTATAACTGTAGTGTAAAGTAGCTAACGGTAGTTTTCATGATAAGCTGTGGGATGTGTTCTCAATAGTTCCCGTGCACGGTAGTCAAGGTAGCTAACATTATTTATGACTGTTACTGAAGCTTCCTTTGCTCCGTGTTTGATTTGACAGATAACTGTTAAGTTAGCCGAGGTGCTAACATTAGCTTAATTTAAGAGGACTCTTGCCGTCATTTTATTTACAAATTTCTCATTTCATTGTTGTTAATTTATTTAATTTTCTCTTGTTATGGGTTTAAGTAAATCGTAAGAGCTCAGACTTGAGGATTGATGTAGGCTAAGCTAGCTTGTATCTGTTCCTTGTTTTTTCAGTAACCGCATATTGTCCTCGTAACACACAGCCTGTAGGTATTTAAAGTAGTCCGGATAAAGCAGATGTGTTGTGTTTTTTTATTTAGTGTGAATTTTTGTTTGTGTTTAGGGTAATAAGTAGTAAATAAGGAAACCCTTGTTAGTGGTGATGTTAGCAGTCTCGCTGTGGTAAAAACAGGCCCCACGCGCTGTTCGCCTTTGATGGCATGTTGCTGGTAGCAGACGAGCAGCTCATTGTTATTATGCCGTTTGTTCGGTTGATTTAGCTGCTTGTTGTGTTTTTCTGTCTTGTTGTTATTTCGTCAAGTCTGTGATGT
The DNA here is from genome assembly GCA_024666655.1 of Dascyllus trimaculatus. Taxonomy (NCBI): domain Eukaryota; kingdom Metazoa; phylum Chordata; class Actinopteri; family Pomacentridae; genus Dascyllus; species Dascyllus trimaculatus. The sequence goes on along the minus strand of CM045457.1, from coordinate 11,719,870 downwards.
GGCTAAACATCTAGCTTTATTGTTTGGCTTCCATGACATCCTGTCATGTTGTCGAACCGGAGCTGTTAGCATTGAGGCTAAGCCAAGGTTTCCACCATAACGTTGCACCGGGCTGCCCAGTTTACCGGACTGTAGTGAAACCTCTGTTGTCACGTTAACGTGATCTCAGTTTGTCTGCTACATGTGCTATTCGCTGTACCTGGTGAAATGTTTTTATGTACTAGTAGTCACTGCAATAATCAAAGCTCACGCTGCTGTGGTGGTGGTGGTGTTGTGTCAAAAGGAAATGTTTGTCGAGTTGTTGCAGTTGAAGTGACACCTGCCTTCAAAGCTGTCTGCAAACACTGTTTCAATCAAGACAGAAAGAAGGCACATGGTGGAGATGTGACGGGATATTAAAAAAAAAATGTCATCAAACTACATGAACCTTTTTACCAGGAATTTCTTTTGTGTGGTAATTTTTGTATTACCAATCCCAGTTGAGAAAGTGTTTTTCCTCCTTATATTTACATAAATGTTTAGAGCAATACCTCTAATACTGCTTCATACTGCAGGACCCTGTTAACTGACTTGTTATGTCTTTTTCAGGAGTTAAATGACTTGGCACGGGACCCACCAGCCCAGTGTTCTGCAGGACCAGTAGGAGATGACAGTAAGTAAACATCAAACCCACACTGTGACCTTAGTTGTGTGCAACTCGGGCTCAAAACTGAACAATTTCCTAAGCACATTACGTATTTTGACCAGATCACTTCGTAAAAGTGTCACAAATAAATGAATATTTAAATAATCAACATATTTACAAATACATTTCAAAAACAGACCTCTGAATATCCCCTTGGTTCTAAACTAGAGGACAACTAGTTTATTTCCTCTTGACTTAAACTGTATGATTATTGTGACATGTTTACATGTAAGAAATTGTCCACAAGCTTTTGTTTACCACAGGCTTCAAGTCAGTCACGCAAAATGCTTTCATTCCCAGGTCGTGTAACTTGGAAAAGGAAAATACAAACAAGAGTAAAAGAATCTAAAGCATTTACTGAAATTAAGGAAGCACTTTTTTTTAGATAGCAGAGCCAGGAAATACATGAATTCCCTTTACTGAAAAACACTGGTGCATTGTTAAAGCATAATATTCCCAACTCTGTTGCTATGTCATTTTTACTTTCAGGCCAAGGGAATTCTCATGTGGCTATAATTATTTTTCTATGGTTCCATTTTTTTTTTTTTAATTTCCACATCAGTTATTAGTTATCTCACAGAGATTGAACAAAAGGTAAAACTAAAAATGCATTAAAATGAACCCAGTTTTTTATTCATTTAATCACACTGGATTAAATAACTTATAAATGCTGTATTTCCTCAGTCTTTCTTTTTAAACCGCTAAGTCCAGCCAGGGTCGTGTTGACTGTGAGCAGCCCAGACATCCCAGTTCACCATAACTTCCTCCAGCTCATCCTGGGACATCATTAGGCCAAATGGGAAATGTAATTTGTCCTGTGCCGATCGCAGGGTCTCTTCTCAGTTGGCTTGGTAGACCTCCAGCTGGAGGTGCCCAGGGTGCTTCCTAATCAGGTGCCTGATCCAGCTCTTGTGGTCATTACCCAGAGTTCATGACCAAATATGAACGTATGGATGTAGCTTTGTATTCTGAATCAGCTCGTCGTTCACCACTACAGTCCAGTACAGCGACTGCAATACTGCTGCTGCCTGCAGCCGAGCTCATGAATCTTCTCCCATCACTATAAGAAGACCTTATAATACTTAAACTCCTTCACTTGTGGTAGATTCTCTCCCCTTGTGAAGAGGGAGCACATCATTCTTTTACATTACGGAACCATGGCTTGGAGGAACTGATTTGCATACCACCTGCTTCACACTCGGCTGCAGACTATTCCAGTTAGTGCTGGAGGCATCCAAGTGATGGTGCCAAAAGGACAACATCATCAGGAAAAAGCCAAAGACATCACCTTCCAGCCCTCACACATAACACCCTGCTGATCTCAGTTGGCTTTGATACCCTGTCTATGAAAATCACAAACCGACGTTGAGACGAGGCAAAATGTCACGAGTCCAACGCTCACATTGAACAAGCACAGCTTAAAGCCAGACACAGCTCTCATTGCAGGTGTAGAAAAACTAAGTGGCCACAGCACGCCATACTCCCACAGAATATCTCGGAAGTCCACGAAATACATGTAGAGTGGATTGGTGAACTCTTAAACCCCTCAGTCGTCTGTGAGAGGGTGAAAATGTGGTCCACTGGTCCAAAGCAAAGACTGGATCCACATTGTTCCTCCTCAATGTGAGGTTGGACTACCGACAAGAGTCTCTTGTCCTGCACCTTGTCAAAGACTGAAAAGTGTAAGACTCTGATAGTCAGCACACACTTCTCCAGTTTTCTTACTTAGAAGAAAATATTTCCTTGTTAACAAATGTTTTATATGATGTAAGGTACAAACCAAGACAGTGACAGAACGTGACTAATATCATATAAGTAATGTATAGCATCCAAAGGGTGTGCAAAGTAAAAATGACAAGTTAGCTAAAAATATTCAATGTGTTTGACAGATAATCTTATGATAATATCCTTCATACACTTGAAACGTAGAAAAAATGCATTTTTTGGGTAGTGAATGATAAAAATGAATATTTTATAGTGTGTTATATATTTAGACTGTATGCAGCCAGTGAAGTCACCTTTGTTTCTGCTTTAATTTTTCTAGTTGTTCACTCATTTTTAAACAATTGTTCGTGGTCGGTGTTCATAATTTTGCGACTTTACTGTTAAGTGTGTCTGGAAGTAAATTCAGACCCTCAGAACCAAATTTGTCTTTGGTCCCATATTCTGATGCTGTAGTTGATTGCATGACATTGAAAGGTGAATCTGCATTTTAATATCCCCCAGCTTCACCTATTCACCCATCTGCCAGCACAGTTATCCATAACGGGACTTAAATACATGAATAAACATGCTGCGACATTTGTGGATTTTACAACCATAGTGTAATCTGTCTGTACAGGGAAGCAGATCGGTTGTCTGACAAAAGACATCTTGCTGTTATTACCCCTAATAGCGTTGGTCAGAACAAAGATGTGTTATCACATGTTGGCAGAGTCAAAACTATTCCTGTCACTGGCACAGTGTAGTTCTGCTTAACACTGGTTCAGTCAGTTTCCTCTGAATTATTTGAGGATATTTTGATGACATAAACAGGTTTTACTGTATTAGATCTTATGGGATCACTTCCCCGTTTGTGGTCACAATGCTGACGTTGATAGATTTTGAAAATTGGTTTGACACACAAACAATAAATCAGGTGAAGTGAGAGTTATTTTGCTATCATACTGCCATATGGTGTCTGTTTAACCCTATTTTACCACATTAAGCAGCTGATTTTGTTCTGTAATTTTTCACATTAAATGCAAGTGTTAAAAATTATACGTTTAAATTATTTTTAAAAAACGGATTCGTATTCGGGGTAACTAGCCACAGATGTGTTTGTTTATTGTTTCTTCCCAGTGACTGGTGTTGTAACATTTAACTTGTCAGTGCATGCAGGTAGCATGTAAATAAACAGATTCCATGTCTATAAATGTCATGCGGGGCAGTTGTACAAGCTTAAAAGTCTTTGTTAAAAAAAAATGAATACATTTCAAATGCACACTGATGAGCCTTGAAGGTTTGACATAAACTTAGTGAGGAACAGTAACGCTGATGCTTATCGTGACTGCAGCACCAGGGTTCCACAAGGGAGCAACACCCACAGCATTATCTCATGTTAGAGGTTTGTCACATATGCAGGTGGGAGCACATGCATATTCATAGACCATCAGAGCATCTCATGTTGAATTTAAATGGGGAAAATTGACTTGGTGTTTACGTATTGTGCAGAAACATTGCCTCTCAAGTATAGATGTTTGTTTATGTAATATGTGCTTATTGAAAAGGTGTGTTGCATAAATCACTTCCATCTGATTCCTTCTTTTCTGTTTGTTATCTTAATCTGCTCACTAAGTAGAAATTGATCTTAAAGAATTATTTGACTTCTGTTGTTGTGCAAAGCTGAATGTTTTCTGAAAAGATCACACTGTACACTTTATTACACTCAAGAAATCACAAGGTTTGAACAAACTAAAGTAACATTTGTCAAGTATGACAGTAGATGAGTTGTGTATATCGGGTATAACACATGGATTAAGTCTATGAATATGTTTAATTTAGGTGATCCAGGAAAAACAGACACTTGCTTTTATATGAGGGCAACAACAGAGTGTTTGCTTTAGCTTGATTGGATGCGTCACTTTTCTCTGTTTCTTAGTATTATTGGCAGCAACAGTTTGGTGAAAATGTGCAGGTGTATCTACAGCCTTTTTCTTCATGCTTTTTTAATTATCTGGCGTGGAAACAAGCGAGGCATATCTCCGGTAGAGTCTGTGCCCTGGGATTAGGTTATATGTGTTCCGATAAGAGGAAGCTGTATTGTCAGAGCTGAAAAATTCTGTGACGATTGAGACCTTAAACAAAGTAGAATGTAGTCCTTAATTACCATCTTAAACTTTGATTTATTTTGATGTATTTTAATAGTGTTGCACTGGATATTTGTGCATCTTTTCATGTCTGTGGCACTCTGTGACATTAAAACAGCACCCTGGGAAACATCAGTAGCACCAACGGTGCTCTGCGCACGTAGCTTCCTGCCATCCAACATCAAATAAACCGCTCAACTATAAACTCCAGGAGTGTTTCTTGTGACGCATAATTGCTGTGGTTTTCTCTGTTTTTTTTTTACAACATGACATTTTGTTCTCAGACCTCAACAGGATGCTTGAATTGGACAGGTTCAAATGCTCCCAATCAAATTATGATGGTTTGTTTTTGTAGTTTGAAATTACACCTCAGGCAACAATTTCCTCCAAAGCAGCAGTTTTTATATTATTCATATTCTGTAGAAAGTGCTGTTATGTGACCCTTGGCCATTTGTAATTTTAAAAACCGTATTTTCAAGAATATTTGTCCTGAGCTGTACTTTATGGAAGGGTCTGTTACTCAACTGTACAAATAAACACGCACACTTCATGTGGTATTATTTATTGTAACTCTCAGGCACACATTGTGTTCTTTGTGTTTCATAACCAATTTATCTGGTTTTTGTTTCAGTGTTTCACTGGCAAGCCACAATAATGGGACCTGTAAGTATTCACTCTGTCACTGCTGTAACCGTGCTGCTGTAGTGTTTACTGGGAATTCACATTCATACACATGATGGCAAAATGTTCTGTTATTTAACTCTGCTAAATGAAACTGTAGAATTGTAAATTGTAGAATTGTAGAGCTTTTGACTGACTTGTGCTTCTTAAATGACACTTAACACAGCATATAGAGCTAAGATGAACTAATTTGGCTGCTTTCGTAATCGGTTTCTTTTTTTAGGCATGCATTTGTCATGATTGTAATCGAGTTACTAACAGCAGAATGGATTTCTCTCTGCATTAGAATGACAGTCCTTACCAGAGCGGGGTTTTCTTCTTGACCATACACTTCCCCACAGACTACCCCTTCAAACCGCCAAAGGTAAGCAAACAAGCAGCATTTGAAGGCAAAGCAACAGTGAGCCACATGTAGCACCTCACAGCTTTACATCATTCAGTTTCCTGTTGTTCCTGTCATCTGCCCCTCTTTCTCGCCCCCCTTCTTACATTTTTTTCTCGCTGTTTTTTCAGGTTGCATTTACCACAAGAATCTACCACCCAAATATCAACAGCAACGGCAGCATTTGTCTTGACATCCTGCGATCACAGTGGTCTCCGGCTCTCACCATCTCCAAAGGTAGGCTGCTTCTCGCTGACCTTCAGACTCTGAAGTACACATACAGCCACAGACAAACGGCAGATGTTACCGCCTTTATAAACAGCATGTAAAACGGAGAAAATGAAATGCTTCCTACAAATAATACATGTCTCCTGCAGAGGTCCTGGATTTAAACTGAAGTGCCAACTCTGTAAATGTCAGCTTTGGCTCTTTCAACACAGCAGTAGGTTTACTACTGGACACACAAATGGTGCCCCTCATGCATGAGTGTTTTTGAGTCCCAGTTCTATGTATTATCAGCAGTACAAAAACTGTGACACCCCAGCTAGCATATGAGGGTCATCCAGTGGAAAATAGTGCAAACTATGAAAATGTTTATTTGTTAAAACTCTTAACCTTTATGTGTGTTGTTTTTCCCCCCCAGTTCTCCTGTCCATCTGCTCTCTGCTGTGTGACCCAAACCCGGACGACCCCTTAGTACCTGAGATCGCCCGCATCTACAAGACGGACAGGGAAAAGTAAGCTAAATTATTTGTTTCCTAACTTCATGTGTTTTGTCAGCATTAAGTTTAATTCTCTGTGTTACCAGCTGCACTTTTCTGAGACAATCTGCAGTTCAGTTCGACCATAAAATAAGTAAAGTGTCTGCTGGCCTGAGTGGAGCTGTGCTAAGGGCAATTCTGCTCAAAGGTCTGATTCTTGCTGGGGCATGTCATATGCCTCGCTGTCCCAGCTTCACTATAAAGTCTCTAATAAAGCTTAAACTGCAGAAAAAAGCATCTTTGAAAACTACATTTACAGATTAAAGATATTTTACTTTTGAAAAGTGATAAAGTGTTAGTTTTGTGACATTTTGTTATGCTCATCCCCACATTTAGTGATGTGTCAATTTGACCTTCATAGTTCTGCATCATACAGCAGCTTAAGATATCAAACAATATTACAAGCACATATTCCAAAGTAAAACCTGGATATTATGGTGCATTTTGCCTTATCAGAACACTAACGAGAGCAGTGCAACTGCAAACTTGTTGCAGATTCAGTCACACCTCACCTTGTTATCTTTCTCCATTTAAGATATTTCAAACATGTCGGCATGTAGCATGTTGAGCTACACATATCACCCTCAGTCAGAGGGAAATACTATGATGCAAGTTCAAGATATCCAGGATATCCTTTCTTTGCGTTAGCTGGACAGATGACAGTAATTATCACCTTTCTTTGTTCACCAGGTTTTCTTCATCAGCTTCTGAGCACATAACCGGGACTGTTTGACGTGTCAGTTGACTCTTTGTACAAAATAGACCTACTTCAGTCAAAAGGAACAGACTGTTATAATAGACAGCTATGATGTTTATGAAAAAATATATCTTACAACCAAATGTGTTGATACTTCAAATAAGACGAGAGGAATGTTGATGCAATATTGTTAATCGTGTCAGTTAATATATTTATTTTACCTCTTAATGTAGAAACTTATTTCTGATGTGACAGCTGCACACTAGAGCCTGAAACTCTAAACATTTTTAACATTTAGACATTGCACTTCGACACTGTCCCATAATAGAGGACATGTGGAGGTCACTTGGGTTTTTGACCAAATTATAATGAAATTGATGTTTTTGATTGAATATTTTCTGTGATCAATGCCAGTAGAATGATCATTTTTCTAATTAGCTGCAATACTGCAGTGTAAAATGGACACACAAACAAATCAGGACCAAGCATGCAAACATATTTGCATAAAAATTAGTATTGCTGGTCAGGAAAAGAAATGGGGAGAGGTAGAAGCTTTTTTACAGCTGATTTAAATCCCAAACTCTGATCAGAACCTCATAAATCTCTGGCTTTACGCTCAACATACCTCGCTAACTCATTAATCTTACTTCATAGTACAGCCCTCAAGGAGTCGTCAGAAACGAGTGGTTCTACTTCCCTGGAGACTTTTATTTTTTCTAAAAGATGTCAAAATCCTAATATGCTGATCTTGTGTCACTAACTGCTCCTCTTCTCTGTTTTTCTGCTTGTTCACAGGTACAACAAAATAGCTCGGGAATGGACACAAAAGTATGCAATGTAGTGTTGGGGTAGAAACATGGCCAACCACCTCTACGACGTAAGGTTAGGGGAGCTTCAGACGTAAAGAGAAAACAAACAAAAAACCATACAAACAAATGAAAAGTTTAAAACAAGATCTTGTTGGTTTCCATTGGAGTGCTTTCTTTGAGCCACGCCTCCCCTTCACCAGAGTACCTGTAAAACTCCCTCTGCCCCACCTCCTCTCTCTCTCTCTCTCTCTCTCCTTCCCCTCTCTGTTTGACTCCCCCCCTTCCTCCCCTCCCGCCTCTCAGCTCACCTGCCCATCCTCCAGTGTACATATTGTCAAATTGCAATGGTAAAACCGTCTCTCCCTGCTCTCTTTTCCCACCACTTCCCTCTCTGGTCACCTCTGACCTCCAGACTTCTTCTGTATTCCGTTACATTTTGTCGCCAAGCAGGTTGGGCTGCCACTGATCCTCCAAACTCCCCCCCTCTTTTCTCTCCCACACGCCTGCATCCTCACCCACCACTATCATTAAAAGCATTCCTTTAAGCACCTTTAAAGCTTTGAGGGGACCTTTTTTGTTGTTTCTTTATTTCCTATTTTTAAGGGGGGAGGGGGACAATAAGATTGAGGGATTTTTACACTCTGCACCCTTTCTTGTTTTGTTGTCCTAAAGACTTCCATCCGTAGAGGTGACAATTCAAGAAAGCAGTCAAAGGGCACTCTGTATTTTATACATAGAAGAAATCATCACAGGCTATGTAAAAATGGAAAAAAAATAAATGCACATGGCCTTTTTTGGTCTTCTGTTGGATTCTATGAAAGGACTTGAATTTATCCCCACACTTCCTGCTCCTCACTCCTCCCCCCACCTCACCCATTTGTACACACATAGACACACATGCACGCACAACTGTAACCCCATGTCACCCCCCACCACTACCACCACCTTTTCTTTATTCACAAAGTGGAGGTTCTGGACCAGGTATTTAAGCAATTTATTTTTCTTAGTTTAACCTGTGTTTTTTTTCCCCACCCCCATAATTCTTTAGGTTGCTTTTTTTCTGTTTCTTTTTTGTTTCCTTTCTTTCTTTCTTTCTTTTGCTATTGTTAAATTAGAGGCTAACATCTTAAATGGCTATGGGACTGGCTTGGGCTCTGGGTGCGAGGAGAACCCACTCTTCTTGCACAAAACCTCTGTATATTGAATTACCTGAGAGGCTCGTTGAGCTTTGTGTGTTGATTAAACTGTGTAATAAAAACCCTGGACTCCTGTGTTGACTCATTCTCAGGCCCTTTTTCAAAAGACAGACAGAGGCAGGAAAAGAGACAGTTGAAGCCAGGTCACATCCATGACCCAGTTCTGCGGAAATCTGACAGGATGAATAATGGCAGCAGTTAACACATGCTCTGACTGTTATTTAATAGTGAGATCACTGCTTTTATGTTTGGAATTATGGGATTAATAAACAAAGCGTGAATGAAATGGACAGGGTTTTGAAATTGCTCAGAATTAGTGTTTTTTTTTTTGCGATTTTGAGCGATTACAGTCGTTTACAATCTGCTGCTTATCTTTTACTTTCCTAGTGTCAAGTCTTAACCTACACTATAACAGTTTACAGGTAATGCAGTCACCAAATTGTTAAATGTAGTGCATAAAAATGATTCCTGCTGTCCTCATCTTTTACATGCTGCACTTTAAATTCCAATAGTCTTCGTATTGGGTGGTTTTGTCGACCTCTGGTGGTAGTTTCATGTAAAGTAATTTCAATACATATATTTTAAAACATGGGGATAATTTCTGCATATACAAACAATTAACTGCTACAGAGGAACAATGAGTTTATTTATAAAATATCAATTTTCGAATAGTTTAATTAGAAAATATTTGTTTTGATTCAGGGGCTCGTATAGTTTCTAGAGAAATAACTTCCTGGAAAGGGGAAATGGTACTTACCAAAGCTCGCAAGTGGTCAAGATATTACTACCGCTGGAAACAGTTGTTTTAAACTACACTGCCTCGGTTAAGAAGTAAAATGGGATATTGTGAGTTCTGCTGACGGCAGATATTCGTAAAGTGTGACGGTTTTTGTCTGAATCATGTACGAGAAGAATTAAATCGGATTAAAACTGAAGTTATCGCAGTAGTTCGGTCTTCCAGCGGCGCTAAAACGAAGCCGTCAGTACGTGGGGGGTCACGCTCTTCTTCCGACTGACGTTTTCTGTCTCCATCTTGAGCTCTGATTGGCTAAAACTTATGCGTGGTGACGTACGGACGGAGCGCAGCCGGAGCGGACAGAGTTCACATAAGCTCCTCGGTTGACCTTGTTGTTGCTGAGCCGCAAACAGCGCACCGTCCAGGGAAAACATGACAACCCCAGGTTTACCTCCCATACCGATGCCTCCAATGCCCGCCTTAGGCAGCTCCGGTTTCAGGGTAACGAAAGGTAAAGTACCGAAGCTAGCTAGTAGCATGCTAGCATTAAATGAGTGTTTTTGGTGGTAGCTAATGTAAACTTAACATGTCTGCTAACTAACTACAGTCAAAATTGCAGGATACATCACAGTTGCATGGAGACTGTTTCATGTAAATTAAGCCTAAAATCATTTTAAAATGAATTAAAATATAGTTATTTAATAACTACATTATCAACAGCCACTCCTTCTGTCTGGCTAGCCGCCATGTAGCTAGCTAACTGTCCGGCCAGCCGAGTTGGACGCAGGCTGTGTTTCCAACTTTAGCCGGTCACTCGGACAGTCTGGACCCTCCACATTTGGAGGGGATCCCAGCATCTACCGTAGCGGTGTCTTCATGTGTCGTGGCGTCTAGCTGCTCCAGCGAAGCAACTAATCACAGAAGTTGCTGATCCGGACTGACAGCAGGGCCCCAGTGTTCCTCTTGTCTCAGACTTCACATCATGTGATTCTCAGTGGATAATCCTCCCTCTCTGGTCTTTGTAAAAAAAAAAAAAAAAGGGCCAATTTCACGAGTCGTGCTCAAAGTGAAAAGCAACTGCAAATACCTCTCACTTTGTCTGTACTCTCTGGATGAAGTATTCAGGCTTTGTTCACTACAAACACACTCTGAGAGTCAGAGCTGCAACAATCAATTAGTTTTCAACTATTCTGATAATTGGTTGATCAGTTTGAGTAGATTTTTAAAAGAAAAAATCTAAATACTTAGATTGCAGCTGCTAAAATTTGACTATTTTCTGGTTTCTTTCCTCCTCTGTCACAGTAAATTGAATATCTTTGGCTTGTGGACAAAAGTTTCAACAGTGTTTATTTGTCACATGCTCATACAGTATGTGTAGTAAAATGCAAAGAGACTGTTCCTCAAGGCTTGCAATAACAATAAGACTTATAAAAGAACATTCTTAAAAATACAATAGAAAAAAGTCACAATGTCATAAATGATAAATAGATGAGACAAAACCGGCATTTGAGGACATCATCTTAGATTTTTCACCTTTTTTGGGGTGTTTTATAGATCAAACAACTACTCAGTTAATTGAGAATATAATCAATGAAGATAGCAGTGAGTTCCAACCTTAGAAAGAAAAAGGAAGAAAAAGCTGCCGATGTATTTTTGGTCCAGGATTAATCGGTTCAGTGTTGGAACTAGACAAAACGGTGAAACCTTAGAATGTAGAAATGGGATTAAATATACATTCCTCACCTTGTGAAACGGTGTAAGAGTTAATATCGCAGATTGATGTTATGTAACACTGTACAAGGGTGGGTTTTAGAGGGCAACATGCTGACATGCTGTAACTGTAGCAAAGACACACAGGAGCTTTGAGAAGCAGAAACATGTAGAAAACATTAGTTTTACTTGGGCCTGATAAATGTTACATTCAAATGGTATTTAAATGGACAGCTGGGTACCAAAACACATTTGCAAATCACTCAGAATGACCAGTGTACCAGATGCACCTGTACAGTTGATTTTTTGCAGACTGACTTTTGTGGATCTGTATGCTCACCATGTTCGTGTCTCTCCAGAGCATTTTGTGGTCGCTGTGCCGGTGGCAGTGGTTGCAGCCGTCGGAGGTTTCCTAGTCAGCCATTACCTGAGCGGGCGGAGCTGTAAAAAGGGCCAGGTCAACGCATCCATCAGCAAAGACAGTCCCAAAGTGGTGCACAGCTTTGACATGGAGGACATCGGCACCAAGGCTGTGTACTGCCGCTGCTGGAAGTCAAAGAAGGTTGGATGCATCACTTAATGTCCTTTTAGATTTTGAGTTGCTGTTATCGAGCTTTGTAAGCCATAAACTTTTCTACATTTACAGGACAGAATTTGACTCTTCGGTAATGTCCCGTCAGGTGATTTTCTGGTGTCCCTGACTGACACGTAGTCAGAGGTGCAACATGCATTGAAAGTTTCCCTCCACGGAGCTCTGCTAAACATATCAGAGGAAACACTCGGTGACCCTGAGCTCTGGCTTTAGTTACCATCTGAATTTAACCCAGTAGGCAGCAGTTGTTTTGTTTAGAGGTTATATTTGAAAATGAGAGACCTGAAATGCACCCAAGTGTCTCTGGAGCTCTTCAAGATGCATAAACAAAATGCAAAAATTATGTACCAGACAGAGAATAAAGAAAGAATTGAATGTTTTGACTAGAGGTGGGGTGAAATCATGATCTAAATCAAAATTCTGCTCACAGATTTGATTCAAGTCATGTGATCACGTGAATTGTTGGGCTGCCTGGATACAAAGCCTGTCACTTCAACTCAAGGCTGAAAGCACAGCTCACAAGTCTGACAGCCATTTTGTTGAGGCGGAGCAGGAAAGTTTGGACTTTTATGTGTGAATTTAACCTTTAATGATGCAACCTTAATGATAAAGTCTGCACGATTCCTCTGAAACAGCAGGTATCACCCCGATATATGATCATCTAATCGGCCCAGCTATGGTTTTGATGTGTAACCACTTGAAGGTTATTTTATTTAATCAAGATCTTCAAGATAAATCTGGTTTTTATTCACTTTCCCTGTGCTAGCGTCAACTTTAAAGCTTCTCATGTACTTACTGTTTGCGTTAAAGTCCTGATTTGCCAACAGCTCTCCATATCAATAAGTACAAAGTGCTGAAACTTGATAAGGGCACATTTTGCTTCCCTCTGACGTTGTGTGTCCTCCCTACAGTTCCCTTACTGCGACGGCGCCCATGCCAAACACAACGAGGAAACCGGGGACAACGTCGGACCACTCATCATCAAGAAGAGGGATGCTTAATCCGACTTCCACAACTCCTCAGTTTCCCCAATCATTTATTATCATTGCAGTGTCACATTGATGGTTGCACTATGACACAGTTGAAGCAAACGGTGGTTGTTCTTCATAGCTCAGAACAAAAAGTTATGAGATTATTCTGATTTCATGCAATCGTAACTCTCTTCAAACTAACCAATTTTGAAATCAAAGGTCACTTCAGGACAGATAAGGAGGGGACTTTGACAATCAGCACAGCCAGACATGGAGGCATTATGGCTCACATTTACTTAATGCGGGGTTTGTTTAGGATTCTCACTGGACCTGATATAAATAAAATATTTTGCTAATGCGGGCATCGTGCCTTCTTGTCTGGTGTCACCTGTGAGGCCCCCCCCTCGTCTTATTGGCTCCTGTAGGTGTGGAGCAGGTGGTGGAAACATGACACCGGCCCTCAGTCCAGTATTTGAATTCAGCGTAGGCCTTATCTTTGAATCTGCAGCCCAGAGTCTGAACAAACACAAAGCCCATGTGAATGTTACACACTATGATTTCTTTTGCTGTGTAGTCGGAGCTGATGCAAGTTTGTCTTAAATGAATTAATCTGCTGTTTGTAACTTGCTTTCTGAGGAAACTGCTGTATTATCTGTAAAGTGTTCAAAGCTTTTTCATCAGATTTATTTTCTACTGGCTGCGGTGCGTCTGGTTTGTTGATTCATTTTTCTGTATATTGTGAATAAAACTTGTTGCGTGGTCAGATTTGTTTTTTGGAGTTTCTGGCTGGGGTCAAACTACATGTGTTGGTGTTTTTTTAACCACAGGATTACTTCACCTGTGTGTGTGGAACAGAGCGGTGTGTTTATGGATTAACAGTGGACTGGGATAATGAGTAAACAGGCCTGTGTGGTGACTGCAGCGGGATCACATCAGGCCAGTTCACTGAGTGTGTTTGTGCTGCTGCTGCTGCTGCTGCTGCTGCAGTGTCCACCAGCACCAGTGGCCATTTTAAGACGCTGCAGTATCTGCGGTGACCGCTAGAAGACGCTGTGTTTGCACGGATAGCCCCGGACAGCCAGACGGTGTAGTGTGTAGTGTGGTGGGCCCCTGCTCCCATAGTGACACGCACACACACACACACACACACACGCACACGCGGGTACGCGCGAACACACACATGCACGAGGTATTTGGCCGCGTGCCAGATGCAAGGGAGGGCTCCGAGAAGAGGTGGAGTGGACTCAGCCATCCCTGAGTGAGGAGTCACCTTTAGCAGACAGCTCCACTGAGAGGAGGAGGATCTGCTGTGTGCACGACTGTCACACTGGAAAACTGCAGCACTTTAGTATGAAGGATACTCATTCAAATGTGCAAATACACTGCTAAAAGTAAAGCAACATTAGCATGGAGGCTAGGTAGTTTAAATATGCTAACCATACAGACTATTAAAATTACAGCAGCATTAGCATGAAGACTGGTCATGAAAATGAAAATGCTCAATTCACAGCAACATCAGCATGAAGCCTAATCAATTTAAATCTACTAGCACATGGCGAATGCTGAAATTACCGAAACATTAGCAAGAAGGTTGCTCATTTTAAATCTGCTAACATACAGACTGCTAAAATTCCAACAACATTAGCATGAATGCTAGTAAGGTTGAATATGCAACAGACAGTGCCGCTGAAGCTACAGTATGATTGACAAGGCCAGTCAGATAAAACTACAGCAACATTAGCATGAACGTTAGTCAGTTTAAATATAAGTGTCTGCTCAAATTATGGCAACACTAGCATGAAGGCTAGCCAGTTTAAATATTAGTAATTACTAAAAGCACAACAACATTAGCATGATAGCTAATTATTTTAAAAGTGCTAAAAATAATTAGCACTTTGATTGCTAAAACTATAATAACATTAGCATGGAGACTAGTCAGTTTAAATATAGGTGTCTGCTACAACTAAGGCAACATTAGCGTGATGGTTAATCATTTCAAATAAGCTATTACACATTGCCTGCTAAAATTACAGCAGCATTAGCACTGAGGGTAGTCACTTTAGATATGTTAACACAAAGTGATAGCTTAAACTACAGCAACATTTGTATGAAGGCCAATCATTTTAATATGCTAACACACAATGATAGCTAAAATTTCAAAAACATTAGCATGAGAGCTAATCATTCCAAATATGCTAACATATTTTGACTGTTAAAACTGCAGTAACATTAAATAAAGGAAAACTATTTCAAATACAGTAACACAGAGACTACTAAAATCACAGTAATATTAACATGAAGCCCAGACGGTTTAAATATAGGGACCGCTAAAGGCTAGTCATTTTCAAAGTGGGTCTACTAAAATTACACTACCAGGAAGGCTAGTAATTTCAAATATGCTAACGCACAGAGACTATTAAAATTACAGCAACGTTAGCATGAAGGCTAGTCGTTTTCAATACAGGTAACTGCTTAAACTACAACAATATTAGCATAAGTGATAACCATTTTAGATATGCTAACACACAGTGACTGCTAAAACTACAACAATATTAGCATGATGGCTAGTTATTTTAAATATGCTTACACAGAGAGACTACTAAAACTACAGCATTGTTAGCATAAAGGCTAGTTATTCTAAATATGGGTGACTGTTAAAACTATACCAAGATTAGCATGAAGGCTAGTCATTTTAAATATGTTGACACATGGTGCCTGCTAAAACTACAAAAACATTAGGATTAGAGATAGTCAATTTAAATATGGTAACACACAATAACTGCTAAAATTAAAGCAACATTAGTGCAAAGATTAGTCATTTTATTCATTTTCATCTACTTATGTCAACTATATGATATACTGAGCTTAGCATATTGAGCTTAGCAACCACTAATATTATTGCTAACAGAGCAAACAATGACTTGAAGTGGAATAAGCTAATAAATCAGACTATTGAAAACAAAATGTGATTAATTTGTGTTTGTGCTACTTTTGTTAAATTATATTGTTAAAACATTAAGTACTCTACAGAACAATTGCACTCAGATGTTCCCAATTGCTTAGTTAATCAGTTGTATAACTGCTTTTATACAGCGAATAACCCATCTTTCAACACATGGCTTAGATACTGTCATTTATTGAACATAATTACTGAAAAAGAAATACGAAGTTAAATAATAAACTGGAATATTCATAATCTGCATAATCTATTGATATGAACCTAAATACACATTGTTGTGTTATTTAATTTTCATGAATAATAATTGACGATAATTTTCTCGTTTTTTATTCTTGCAGTTTTTTGTTTTTTTAGTTTTGTTGTGAAAATACCTATTGAGCTAATATTAATAATAAAAATATGTTTTTCTTGGTGGCAGTTCCCCTCTAACGCCCATGTTAACTGACACGCTGGATGTATATGATGCTTTGGGCTGATGCATGTGTTCATATAGTGTTTATTCTGTCAGCTGTTAGTGTATGTCGAGCCGATCCCGTGGATATTATGGGGTCGCTCTGACCACAGCCTCGTCTGCAGAGTCCAGTTCGCATTTTGAGCGACGCCCCCAAATTCCGTGCAGAGTGTTTGCAGACCCTCCGGGACGGAGAGGTGGAGGAGGAATCGGCAGCTCCGCCGTCCGTGTACGCTACGATCACCTCGCCATTAGTTCATGACTTCATCATATCTTTGACAGGAGAGTTCGGGTTGTATTTGGAAGGTAAGCGGGGACGTTTTCTCGACTGTTGCTGTTGATTTTCGCTCGTTTGTTTTGTCGCCTTTTCCTGCGCGCTGCGCCGTGTCGCAGCGACCACTCGGACTGTGGTCAGCTCGCCGTGGCGTCGGTCGAGCACCGTCTTCTTAGGTAACCTTAATCACGCTGAAATGATCGATCTGGCGGCCCGATCGACCCGCCACAAGCTTTATACACCGATCCTGTAATAGCATATGTGTCCCATGTTTAATCGGTGGAATAGTTTTTCTACAAATGTGGACATGGATATAGCCTGGTCTTTTTTTATCCACAGCAACCGCATCGTTGCGCACCTCGCTCCTCGTCGTCGATACCAGACAAAAGACAGCCTGTTTTTTTTACGGTCCCTTATTTAATGTTTCTCTGGTGAGCTTAAGCTTTGGCTGGCACACATAACAGCAGTCGTCAAAATGTATTTGAAAAGCGCGCTCCACATTTGACCTGCGCATATGCGCATATCTTTGCATATTGTTGTCGCTCTGTTATTGATTGCATTGATATACCGTGAAATTCTTAAAGGGATACTGCCTCCTGTATGCGGAAATCATTGGCAGGGCATGCACTGTCACATACAAGGCTGTGCTCACCTCTGTTCAAGTGGTTTTATTCCTGAACATATATACATATATGTTATTTTTGTGTTTAAACACAGATTCTGTGCACTCTGCGTCTATGACTGTTTAGTAGCTCTGGCTGAGGAAATATCTTGCCGTCTTATCTTCCCTGTTTACTCTCTTTCTGCATTTGTCTCTCCAACATTTCTATTCTTAACCTTCCTCTCTTCATCCCCTATTCATTTCTAGCTCTCCAGGACTCTGAGGCTGCTGCAGAGAATGGGAATAGGGACACAGGCCAAGGCTTGCCATTTTGGCTGAAGTAACAGCAGGACGGTTGTCAACCCCGCATCGGCTTCAATCCCCTTCTCCCTCACCTCTCCTCCCACACACTCACACGCACAAGGACAGACACCCCCCGAACACAGCCACTGCTATGTCCACCGCGGTAGACATCGCTGGCCCATCCTCCCCAGATCAGGCCCACAGCAGCGCTAAAATCCCCAATGAGCCACTGAGACCGAGCCTGAAGCGCTCCAGCCACCCCTACAGCCTCTCCCATTACATCTCCACCCCTTCCCCGGCCGTGGATGTGAAAGGCCTGATCCAGCCCTCCCCGGCACAGCAGCGGGCCGCCCAGCCCGGCAACACTAAGCCTCGCCGGGCCCCTTCCTGGCCCGACATGTGGGAGTCGCCCAGCGGGCTCCACCTGGCCCACGCCGCAGAGCTGCTGATGCGCGCCGGGCTGCTGGCTCTCACCCCCGCCACCACAGAGCAGGCCGGCCTGGGAGCACAGAGCAGCCAGCCAGCTAAAAGGGAGGCTGCAGATGCGAAGGGGGGAAAGGGAGACGGCGAGGGAGGTGGATCCGGGCCTGAGGAAGAGGAAGAGGACTCTTCTGGATGTGGCACTGACTTCCAGCCCTTCCTGGGTGCCTGGTTCCCCTTCAGCCCCGCTCTGTTCCCCCTGGCGGGCTTCCAGATGGGGGGAGGCCACTGGAGAAGCACGGCCATGGGAACTGAGGGCATCGAGGGGCTGGTCGCCGAGGGCTACTCTCCCAGCTCTCTGGGTGGAGGCAGCGGAGGGAGGAGGAAGAGGAAGAGGTGCGGGGAGTGCATACCGTGCCGACGTCAGACGAACTGCGAACAGTGCAGCAGCTGCCGCAATCGCAAGAGGGGACACCAGATCTGTAAATACAGGAAGTGCGAGGAGCTGAAGAGGAAGCCTGGAGGGCCCGGGTTTGAGAGCAGAGTGTCTGGGTTTGATCTAAGGGGGTCCGACTTTACTTTGGGTCTGGCACAGGAGAGAAGCAATGGAGCCTTGGATGGATAGTAATGCTTGTGGCAGCAGCATTTGTCAGAGGATCCTGGTTGGATGATTGTTGAGGAGCTGCAGTTGAATAAAAACACACAGGACACCATGTTAACACGCTCGGACTGTGGTTCAGAGATCTTCGGATCTTGTGTTTTGCGAGGAGCTGCAGCTCCGTTTAAGAATGTCCACACTCGTTCCCATCCTTTCTTTTGACAATCAGAGAATTGGAGAGGAGAGAAAGAAGGATACCAATGTGTGTCAATATTTAGATGACGACAAAAATGCTGTAAATAGACTGTAAATATCTGGAAAACATTATGTCTTTTTGTTTTTTTACATTGCTTTCCAGTTTGGATGTATTGTGCTTCAACATAAGAAGGAGCCAAATGTTTTTGTTTCTAATGGGGAGTTTTTGTTTCTGTTGTTCTGACGTCACTGCATCAGTAAGAAACGGATGAGTTCAGCCTCGGCTAAATTATTTCATGTGCAACTTGTACTGTATAGCTCTGTTTGCCCTTTTGAAATAAAAAATTTGCCATGTGCACTTGTCTACAAGGTTTATGCCACGTCTCTATGTGTGTGTGTGTGTGTGTGTTCGTTTTTAATTGGACGTGTGTGTCTTTGCAGCCGTGCGCGCACGTGTGTTCATGTGTGTGCGAGCTTGTGTGGATTATGAGTCACCTAATGGTGTGGCTGAGAGCCTTATCGCAACCCCACAGACGCACACACACAAACACACCTACACGCTGCCTTGGCAAGTCCGGTGCATGCACTCGAGCACACCTAACCTGACACGCAGCACACAATCACACAGCACTCCTGACGCAATTTTTTGTTAGACGAGTGTGTGTAACACATGCAGATTTTTTAAAAAACACTCAGCCAGCTGGACTGAGGCTACAGGGTGGGTTTTTCTTTTTTTTTCTCCTGCTTGTTGCCGTAACGATGGCTGATGTGATAAGACCTTCTTCCTCGGCGCCACACTCCAGGGGACCGCAGGGAAGACGTAACCATGGCAACGGCCGGCCCGAGGTGTCACGCTATAATTGGGCCACGGCTGCACTTCCTGTGAGCCTTCAGTCAGGGGGGATCGCAGAGGGACTGTGTGTGCGTGTGTGTGTCTGTGTGTGCGTGTGTGTGCATCTGTGGGGGTGGGGGGGTTGTGTGTGTGAGTGTGTGTGTGTGTGTGTGTGTGTGTGTGTGTGTGTGTGTTTGTCAGGCAGGCAGAGAGAGAGAGAGAGAGAAAGCACTGCACGCCAGCCAACGCAGGACACTGCCAACTCATGGAGAAAAGCAGCGAGCTCCAACATCATGCTATTACAACGCTCCCACTGAATGAGAAACACACAGTCTTTTAGTTTGAGTCCACAGTCTAGTGTTTCTTCATCTCCCAGACAAAGGGGGAATTTCAAATTCTTGGATCTGCAGCTTTTTTTCCCTCTCTCTCTCTCTCTTCAGTGCCTTTCTAGTGATTTGGAGCTTAATCCCCCCCACACCCTCCACCACCACCACCACCTCTACCCCCTCCCCTCCACGGTCTCGTCACACATGCACACACACATGCATGCACACACAAACACACACACACACCGGAAATCTGTGTCACCCGCTGCCCAGCAGGTCCAGTGACTCCCTGAACGCCTGCAGTCTGGCTCCACTGGCCTGCAAGATGGCAGGAGAGACGGGGGAGGAAAAAGGGGGGATTGAACGGAGGACAGAGAAGAGGAGGGGGGGGTCGGAGGGGGGAGGGTTGTGAGGGAGAGCTGGGGGAGGTGGTGGTGGAAAGCGGATCCAGGGAGAGGGTGAAGAGGGGGGGGAGAGACGTGGTGAAGGGCAGGGAGAGAGAGTGAGAGAGAGAGCGGGTGAGATGAAAAGCAGGCCACAGGGGGAGAGGAAAGAGAAACGCAGGGAGGAGGACGGGGGAGATGGACAGCAGGGGGATGAAGATAACCAGACAAAGGAGGAGAAGGAGTGAAATGCGGCGAGTTGCGGGGAGGTTAATGATGGATGCATTGTCCGGATAGCCGGTGTGCGCCGTCACAGACCCCCGTGGAGCTTACATATGTTAGCACCGGCCGCCCTGCCCACTCTGGAGGAAAAACTCCCCTCACATGCAAACACGCTGCAGTGGAGCAACCTGCCAGCCCAAGGCAACCTGCGCTGGAGCTGGGCGGACCCCTCGCTCATGAGCCAGACCTTTGAAATTTTGGCCACTGCGTGCGCTCGGAGACACTGTGTCTCATTGTGAATGTTTTTTTTCGTTGGCCGTATCCCCAGCGTTAGGAAATGTGTAACAGCTTTGCAGCAACAGCATCTTTCTGAGATCACTCCTCATTACGCCTCTGTTATCCATTTGTGTTCACTTTTATGAAAAACATGCTACTCCTCCGGCAGAAACACAATGACCCTCTCACATCCCTGAAAAGCTCCGGCTCATCTGCCTTCAGGTTGTATTTTGGTGACACCGGAGGTCAAAGGGGACCCTTGACCTTTGACCTTTAAAGCTGTTAAAGGTGGATTCAGAATAGACCGACTTCTATAAACAGCATCGCGCTCATGCTGCTAATTAAAAACAAGCACAAAAACAACTAAAAATTATATTTCATTTGTTTACAATCAAAAATCTTAATTGGTTTCTTTCAGTCTAATCAAAAATAACCATGAAATCAGGAGTTAGCTCCCAAAACGAGGTAATGTTTACACTAAAATCTGTTAATCTTTAGCTCGCTGCTGATTTTTTAAAGAAGCTTCCAGGAAATTAGTCAAGGCACAGTGAAGAAGTCTGTGTGTGTGGGGGGATCTCTGATCACGGCTTGTTTTCGCACCACCTCATGATGTGGAATTGATTGTTACCAGTGATTATTGATCCTGGACTCGCTTCTCTCCTTTCCAGAGAGCAGCACGTCTTGACCAGAGCTTAGATGTCTGTTAGCTCTTCAGTTTTGTGATATTTCTTGATAATTTAATGAATAAATAAATTATAATTAGGGATAATAGACTGCAGCAATGACTTAACTAACCAACTGAGAAATGTCAAACAATATTCATTTTCTCATAATTTCATGAAAAGAGCTTCAGTGTAGGATTTTAGAATCAAACTTACTTACTGTACTCTAAGTTTAGACACGGCTAAGAGTTTGCATTCATGCTAGCAGTTCTTTTAGGCTTAGCACAATGCTTACAGCTAAATGCTAATTTTAGCATGCTATCATACTGTTGTTTAAATGGAAATGGCACTCCTGAGCTAATAACCACAACACAGAAAGTGGTGTAGGCTAAATGCTTGCCGTTTAAGTCTTGAGAATACTGCTGTTACTGCATCAAGTAACCATCAAGGCTAACCACTTAGCAAGCTAACAAGTGGATAACATTGATAGGAAAAGCAAAGGCAAGATTAAAAATTAGGCTATTTTGATATCAACAATTTCTTGAGACATTATACAAGTTAAAAAGAAAACTTTCAATCACTAAAGTTAAAATATACTAACATCCAATACACTAAAATATGAACCTATATCCTCCCCCATTTCTGAAACCACTAGTAAACAACTCATGAACTCATGAAGAGTTGTTTGAACATTCCCACACGAGATCATAAATACCACAAATACGGAGAATTAGGATATAAACGCTGTAAACTTGATCCCATTCAAAAGCACTGTGTTTGTCATATTCACCCGCTTAGCATGAAATCATGCTAGCAGCTAGCCAATTAGGGCTAAAGACCAAGTACAGTCTAGATAAATGGGAATGCCATTAGTTTCCTGTGGTTTATCTTTGACCAAAGTACTGAAGAAATAAAGTTTACAGCTCTAAACAAGATTTCAGGGGATTTCCACAATAATTTCAGAGCAAATTGTCTCCACTGTGGATTAAAGTGATGAATCAACCAGCCAGCCAACAGTCCAAAAATGCCATCCCTGCAGTCATGCCTCCAGTGTTCGCTCATTTATTCATTTTTTACAGTTGAAGTATTGTAAACTGCAAAACTGGTCTGCCCTTTATTTTCCCATTATGCAGAAATTAAACAAAATCAAAGCGAAAATATTATTACGTCTAGTTTTTCTTTATTTAGAAGAGAACTTCATTTCAGTTCTCCACATTAGCTCAGTCATAAGCTTCCAGTTTCAAAAAGCATTTGCGTGACTTGTTATTTATTTGTCAGGGTCCATGCACCAAAACTTGAATCTCACAGGAAAAGAGATGGAAATGCTTTTTACCAGATTTAGCAACTAATTTCCATCTGCACTCCTTGCTCAGGTAGACGTAGTAGTAAATTTTTAAAAAACCCTAATATACATACAAGTTACTACATACAATAAGATGACATAGTCAAACATGCATACTCTCCCAGTGAATCATCAGTATATAACATGAAAGTCAGTGTGATATAGGAGTAAAGTTCATATGTCTGTGGCTGATTAATAATGACAACACTTGTTTATAATGATTTAGTTGATATGATACTTCTTTAAGAGAACTTGCATTACAAATGGGAGGCATAGTGTTTAAAGGTACATTAATGCTCTAAATTATTAAGGTGTAATACTGAATCCCTACAAGTTCAGGTTGGCTTATAAAGTGAGAGTAGGCTTGGTTGTGATTTTACTGTTAAAAATGTCATACAAAGTGTACAACTTTTTTGTATAAATGCCATTTTAGAAGCAAGACAAGTCCTTTTTAAAATTACATAAGGGTTGATTATACAAGTTTTATTCATTTCACATTGCGTACTGTTATAAGGTGTTGTGTTTGATGTTCAAAGTTGGATTAAAGCTTTAATGTGCAAAACTTGAAAGACAACACTCTGTAGCCAAATAGGGAACTCCTGGCTTGAGTTTCATTTTCATGCTGAACTGTTTAATTATAACCTGAATTATTACACATAAAGTCAGCAACACTGAGGTCACAAATGAGAAAGAAACGCCTTTCTGGTGCCAAAACTAATGTTGCAACTACCGAGGCGTTACTACACAGTAAGCAAAGGGCTGCTAAATGTCTGTTTTTCTGATTTATTGCACCTCCTCACAATGACTTCATTCAGTAAATTAGATGTGCTCTGGTTTATTGTCTCTCAGATTGTATTTGAAGTTTGCTGTCATCCAGTCAGGTGCTTTCTGTGTCCTAATTTCACCTTTCGTGGAGGACAGAAAGCAATCGAGGGCACCGGCAGACTGATACAGCAGATACAAACATAACAACAAGTCAATGACATGCACTCTCTTAAGGAACAAAGATGAACGGGCTCCTACAATGCTTTGGTGGGAAACCCAACACTGTCCTACTATATATAGCGGGGCTTTTCACACTGTGTGCATGACTGCTCGTGTCGAGTCACATGATTCAAGATATATGGGTGGACAGACACACACAGACACACAGACACACACAGACACACACGCAGCTGAGGGTGTGGAGGTGGTGAGGGAATGCGAGGAGGTTTATTGAGTTGACTGTGACGTCTCGCTTCCCGTGACCAGACTCTCATTTGCTCTGTCTCCCTGAGCGTCTCGCCCTCTGTCTCTGTCCAAACCACATGCTAATCAGCTTTCTGTGCTCCCCGTTTGATCTCTGGCAGGCCAGTTTCTGATGCCTCCCGCTGAATAGATAATCATTGTGCAACTGACCACTATCAATAACTTCTGTTATTCCCCAGCAAACCCCACCTTCCCCGGCAATGCACGCCACCAACAGACACGACTTTGTTAAAAGCAGGAACACAACATGAAAGCGCTCTTTTCGTTGGAGTAATTTGTTCTTTTTCACACCAACGACAGACATTAAGTAAATACACAATACAAATAAAAGATAAAATACAAAAGCCAGCATCAGCAGAAGCAGGAGCAGAGTTTAAGGAATTAATCAGTGACCAAGTAAAGGGAACATGTGACCAGATAGTTAGGTAGTAACTACAGCTCAAACACTCCTTAAACCTTCAAAATGAGGCACCGTTGCTTCTCTCATGTTGTGATCGAATGCTTTTCTGTAGCTTCTTGCATCTGATATCCTTTTAAAGCTGCAGTGGAGTCTATAAACATTTGTCCAGGAACGTGTTTTCAGTTGTTTTAGATCTGAACACCACCACACTATGAGGTTAACAAGCTGACTCAAAGCTGCAGGAGAGTTTGAAGGAGTTCAGATCCAAACTGGCTGAAGTCATACAAGTTCTTTTTATACACGGTGCCTCTAATGTGATGACAGAGCAGTTCAGTGAGCCTAAACTTAGCAGAGTTATTAGGCCCAAAACAAGTAGAATAATTTCTTGCCAAGCCAAGCCATTTACCCGAACTCACCCTGTCAACTGACCCCAGTATGACAGATCACGAGTGAGCGCAACAACAAGCGAGAGCTGAAGACGCTAACTGTGAAAACACCCTCAGGCAGTGGCTGAATGCAAATGATTTGCATCCGAGTCATTAATAAGTACAGTTACTTCATTTCCACAGCTTTTGGGAACAAATTATTGCAAAATGACGTTTGCAGAGTTGCCATGGACGTGTTTGATTACATTTACTTCACATTTTTATTGAATTCTGGTCTTGGTGATAACAGATAACAGTAAGATGTGGCTGAAAGCTCTGCAAAAAATAAATAAATGTAGTTTTTGTGATTATAAAATACTATTTACAAGTTCAACTAAGTATGAAAACTTTAAGTCTGTATTTTAATTTATTAAACTACTTTAGATCCACTGAAATCAGGGAACTTAGAGTAAGAGTTAACAGATATGTTAACATCAGCATGCTAGCAGTGACAATGCTAATGCGTATTTACTAACAGTTATAATTTTTTTCATTCAGAAACCTACTTTAGTGTGTTAACATGCAAACATGCATTGATTAGCGCAATAAAAGTTGGCATAAAAACTGCAGCTGAGAGGCAGAGTTTCTACAGGTATTTGGACAAGAGGTTATTGTAAATCATTATGTATTTAATAGTTTTCAAGACAATTCTCCAGAGTCAGTGACAACAGTATAACTCATCATCTGGAGACCATGAACGTCTTTCCAAAATGTGATGACAGCCTGTTTAACAGAAGTTGACGCGTTTCACATAAATGATGGATCAACCAACTGACAGGCGGACAGACCCTCCAGCCTCGTGCTGCTGAATCCAATGAGATGGATTAGCCAAATAAATAAAACCGCTGCTGTCCAAAGTCCACATCTTCTTTCTGTCTCCACACCATAAACCATTGACAGTAAGAGAAAGCGAACAAGAAACCAAACCCTGAAGGGCTCCTGATGAGCAGGTCAGCGCTTGTCAATGAATGTGTCTGAGCAATGTTCAAGTGTCTTACAATCAATATAAATAAAGGTACTACATGCAGTATATTCAGTCTGTTTATCATGTAACATTGAATAACTCCTTTTATTTTATCCCCAAAACTCCTGCAGCAGCTGACATGTTGGAGGATGATTATGTCCACTGAAAGTTAGAGGTGTCAAACAGTTCATAGACATGGAGTACATTTAAACAGTTTGGATCAGTACAAAGAAGTGGTTTATCGTGCTTTTTTAGCTCCCAACAACTTCTGCTTCTGACGTCTCAGTAACCAGTGTTTCTCACCTGTAGTCAATAGTCTGCGTGTGTCTCTGTTTCTCTGGACACCTCGCTCTCGTGTCTGCCTGTCAATCACAGATGCTATGTGGACGTATTTGAACTTGAATTTCAGCTCGACATCAAAGCTGCTTAGTTTTATCATTCAGGTTGACTTCAGTTCAAAAGCTTTCAAGTCTTTGTCTCACTGCAGCCCCCAGACGTTTCTCTGTCTGTGGGTCAGACCTTGAAATGAGCTCTAATAAAGTGTGTTTTAGTTCACAGCTCGGGTTCATGTGAGGATCCGTGTCTTTCAGTGTGTGTAACCTCAGCCGGGACCGTCACTGTATGACTGAGCTGTTATTCCCACACAGGCCTCATGCTGGAGGCTCTGTGGGATCAAGTGTTGTCTTGTAGGGCGGAAACTCAGCGAGTCCTAATGGATCAGTGGTGTGCGTCTGTTCTGCAGGTGAGCAGGTTTGGCAGGTAGAGGCGGTTTGTTGCAGGCAGGTGATGTGATGTGAAGATCATCTGTGAAGGCTTTCCTGAGCTGAGCCACGCGACCTTCTGGCTTCTTTTCGTGAAACACAATATCTGAGAGTCAAAGAGAACAGGTCAGAGTGAGTTCCCTGAATCCTGGTTACACTGATTTATTAGCAACAGATTCTGGGTTACTACTGTTTATAGTATAGCCTCAAATTTAACATAAACACATTAAAACTGTCCTGTCCTGTCAACTATCTGCAAAAAAAACAAAATGAACTACTGCTTTTAAATATAATCAGCTTAACAAATATGAGTCAAAGATTAATGCATCCAGCTGTATATAAAGCAGGTAAAATGATTTTCACCTCAGTGTTCAAATGTTTTACATCTTCTCAAATTAACATAATGTGTATTATTATTATAATAATATACATGAAGACACAGGCCTGCATAATGAACACATTTACTTTTCATGCTGTTGTAATAGCACTACAGTGCCCTTTCATTGTTGTTATTAGTAAAACAGTAGATGGCCATAAAGTGTATAGTATTCTATCTTTTTTAAAATTACAGATTGTAGAGTTCTGCAGCTGTGATGTGGCAGAAATAAAGTTAATCTTATCTAAAAATTTTAAATCTTATTTTATGTAGCATCACAATCACTTCTAATGATGCAGATTTACAATGTGACAGCATATCTACCTTTATTGATTTTTTTTCACCACTGAATACAAGAAATTTGCTTTATAGTTAAGAAAACCGCAGCTTTTGTAACCAGATTTCGTCACAGGTTATAAATGTCATTATATATAAGGACAAAAAGATCTGAGAGATCACATTTAAATGCTTAATTGTTGCACTATTTGTACTTTAGGATATGGATGTCACCAATATCAGATTTTTACTACACAATTATTGTGGCTGAAATAATTCACAATAACATTATCGAAATATTTCTAGAAAATTTGTAAAAAAAAAAAAAAAAATAATGGAATGAGTCAAATTCATCTTTAACTTTATAGATGTCGTGTTTCGTCTGTTTTGGCAAATTAATTACAACCATATCCATAATTTTACTGTATGTTGGTCCTATGTTTTCTCTCCACGTCTTCCCTCCGCTCCTGTTTTCTCACCTCTGTCCTGAGCATCAGTCCTCCCTGTGTCTGACAGCTGGGCTTTGAGCGGCTGGTTGTCATGGCTACTAAGATGGGGCCTGTAGAGAGGGGCCCAGTCGCTGAGGTTGTCCGAGCTGCTGCCTGATTCGCTGTCGCTGTCCTCGGCAGGGTCCTTCAGGTCGTCATCGGCGCTGCAGGAGTCCACGTCCTCCTCGGACGATTGGTCGGTCGGCGTAGATGGGTCATCCTGTGTGTAAGTGGGGCACAACTGGATGGTGAGAGTCCAGCACACTTGTCATGTTGCCCTCCCAACTTTAAACCCTGCGCAGAAACACTCACACTAACATCTGCGAGGGGCAGCTGGATGTCTTCTTTAAAGCCGAGCTGCTGGGCCTCTCTTCCTGGCAGCAAATCGGCTGTCTGGATGCCATTCATATTATCACTGTGGAGCCTGGAAGACAAAGACGTCCATTTTTAGTGCTACAGACAGACTTCCCAACCTTTAAACCAATCCTCTAGTCAGTCATTTGGCAAATAACTTCTATAATCAAATTGGGACGAGGAGACTGCTAGCTGTCTGAAACTCTTCAGTTCACTGTTGATCTTATCAAAGACAATTAGAGATACATAAGACCTATGAGGACGTGTTGGTTTGGAGACATGTCATACAGGATGGATCAACTAACTAACTAACAAAGCTGGGACAAACTAACAGATGTCAGCCCATCAATTTTAAAGAATTTAGACTCTTTTCTTTTGATGTCATGCTAAAAAAAATACAAAAAACACCAACAATGTTCATTATTTACTGTATGAAATAAATGAGTTTATTATTCTTTGAATTTATTTGGCTCGGCCTGTGAAATATTCAAAACACAAGAGATTTTTATGTTCTGGGCGGTGCTGTTTCCATCAAATTAGTTAGAAAATTTGGCTGTACAAACAAATTTCGTGTAAAACATGAGGTAGTAACAGTTTGCAGTGGAATTTTTATCTTTCTCTTTAGCGTGTTAAATATTCCAACCACAGGAGATGTTCATGTTCTGGGAGGTTTAGTTTTCATCAAATTCTTTTAAAAAAATTTGACCTGAACAACCCATTTTGTGTAAAACATGGCAAAGTATTTAAAGTTTGCAGCTGAATTTTTATTTTTGTCTTCAGTGTCGTCTAATAACATTAACACAATAAACAAAGCTGACACTATGTTGCATAACCACCCAGTAGATACTGCTAGTTTGTATGTGTACGTCCTAATCACGTTTAAATTGGTGTCAAAAAGCCTGAATCAGTGCCGCTATGTTGACATTTTTAAAGGGTTCATTCATGTTTTGTGCATCTACCTGTTGTTCATGAGGCCCCGGAGGAGTTTAGAGGACCTGAACTCATCCATCTCCCCGATCACAAAGACGCTCACATCGCCGTCCCGACCGAGAAGCCAGCTCACATGTTTACTGGAAGCTGGAAACGAAAAGAAAATAAGACAAAAAAGCAAAATAGATAAGTCTAGTGGGAATAAGTTTCATCACAGTGTCAGAATCCAACATTCAGTGAGATTGAAGTAGTGTTTTTGTAAATTGTTATTCTGGCTTGTAACCAGAAGGTGGTGCTGTCTTATAAGTATAGAGTTGAGGAAGCATCAGCGACACACTTCGTCCTCCTCACAGTTGGACTTTTTCAGATTAGCTGTCTGGCTCCAGCTAACTTTTCTCTTTTTATGTGTCCTTTCGCTGTGTTTTTTACTGGCTTTCCATTGGAGCTATTGTGTCTGGCTACAAAACAGTTTTCATGTGGGATCATTAGAAAAGAAAGGGAGCAAAAGAAAGGGAAAACAGCAGGCAAAAGCAGCTGCACTGCCTTTAATGAGACGGAAGGGCTGCATGAAACTGATTCAAGACATTTTATCAGAAACCTCTTCTTAAGTTTTAACTGGAAATGTCAAGATATTTAATGTTATATATATTTGTCAATTACAAATGACCAAATTATGTAACATGCTACGTCCACGTCCTGGAAAACAACACATTTTGACTCATCGTGACGCAGTAGTCAGAAATAGACCCCACTCCTCACAGTGAGTGACAGCTCAGATGTTTTCCATGACACTACAGCACCTGATAAAGACCAAACACCTGCCGTGATGTCACTGATCGGGGTGTGGCTTGAAAACTCAAATCCTCATTGTAGAGTAGCATCATTTATCTGCCAGCTGTAATCCAGAGCATTAAAACATACAGCAGGATCAATGGAACCACAAACCAGCCAACAAAGGCAGTTGTGTTTTTGCTCATTCTTAGGAAGATGACTTGTGTCTGTGCGTTATCTGACAGCACACAATCACAGTCTGTTTGTCCAACACACCTTTATTGTCACAGTCACCTTATCGAGTTATAAATTGTGATAACAGCACACAGAGGCCGTTTCAACTAAACATCTGAGGTGTTCGTCTTTATTGTGACCGTACCTGCAAGTTTTCCAGAAATGCAGCCCGTAACAGAAATCTGCACTCTCAGGTTAATCGTGAACGTGGCATTTGAAGGCCTGTCTGCACACGTAAAGGCTGGGTCACATTGAACAATGAAAGAAAGACACCTAACTGGATTTTATGTTGTGTAACTCAAACACACATGCGACACACACTCTCAGGTGACATGGCAGAGATTGGGTAAACAAAGATGGTAACTTAATATGTGGTTTAAAGTGTGGCGACGCCCCAAACCGCAGTGCTTACTCAGTCTTATTCAGCTCTCAGCGCACAGAAGGACTCGACTGGTTGTCTGTCTCACACAAACACACAAGCAGACACACACTGGCATTGTGTAGCTGAACCGGTGGAGGTGACAGGGTCTCAATGAGTCAGATTAAATGGAGGGAGGCTGGGTGAGGTGAGTGAGACAGGACGGTGGCAGAGCAAGTAAGATAAACAGGATTTGTTTGGGTGTAATTTAAACACATTAATCAGATTGGTAACCGGAGAAGGTGTTGCTACACAGGTTGTGTTTCGTTACTCATGCGCACTGAGAGTTAAAAAGATTTCTGGTCAGCATTAATTACTTATAAAAGGGCTCACATGTGCCATTTTACAAAATCTGAATGTTTATGGCTCCCAAACACATTTGTTACGGATAAATTACATTAAATATTGAAAATAAAGCTGCAGTTATTAATTTTAGTAACAGTTAAAGCATAGTCATTGCTCTTTCTATCATCAATAGCTACTTCTTAACAATAATAAATTGTAAATGGGCTTATGTGTACAATTTCATGAAATCTGTACTTTTGTAGCTCCCAAAAATGGTTGCTATGGCTAAATTACATTAAAAGTGAGCATGAAATAACAGTAATTAATTTTAGTTACAGCTAAAACACAGTCATTGCTCTTTTGGTGTCATCATTGGTAAGTTTTTAACATTATTTACTTGTGAAAGTAAACTGCTAAATGAAGCTAAAGCTAGCAGCCTGCTAGCTTAGCGCAGCAAGTATACTGGAATAGGGAGAAAACTGCTAACATGGGAGAGATACCAAGAAATAGTTAGCACATAGCCCAAACAAAACTGCAACTTGTTATTTTTTTACTCTTGAATTTTTGTAAAAGATAGCTATTTCTCCCTGTTGCTAGTGTTCTTGCTTGAAATTGAGCAAACTTGTAGCTCCCAAAATGATTGCCAGCTATAAACTACATGAAAAAATGAACGTGAAGTAATAGTAGTTAAGTATAATTACAGTGAAAACACTGTAATCACTCACTTGGTGTCTAAAGCTTATTTGCGGAATTAAAGGAGATATTCAACACTACTCTCACTAACAGCCTGATAGTTTAGCGTAAATACTACAACCGTCACAGGTCTTCTTGCTTAAAATTAAGCTGACTAGCAGCATTCTGTAGCCCTTATTTTCACAGGCATTAATATATGACAAATGTATGCTAAAGCCTGTAATTCTGGCCTAATGTCAACGATAAATGAATCATTTGAGTGACAGGTTTCTGTCAGTTGGCTTGTAACACCTGGTGTTTGACGGTAAGGAAATGAGATCATGTTAGTGCCAGTAGAAATATTTTCATGTCTCAGTTATGTTGTTGTCAAAATGCAAGCCACGTTAACCAGAAGCCTTGTTCATTCCTGTAACAGCAAGAGTGTTTCCTTCTTAGGTTTACTGGAAATTAGACGTTACAGGATAACAAAATAAGACATGTGTGTGCTGTCTGGGGCAGTTCAACCAGTAAAATCAATGTGGTACTCCACCTTTCTTGGGCCTGGTGTTGTTTCGTCCTTCCACCTCCTCCTTCTCCTCCCGCTCTTTCCAGCGGCGGACCTGCTCCTCCCTCATCTTCAGGAAGAGGATCCTCTTCTGCTCCTCGCTGAGGGCCTCCAGCACCTCCGGCTCCACCCACATGTCCTCTAGGATTTTAGCCAGCATCCTGCCTCTGTTCCCCGGGCGCTGGAGATGACCGTCAGCCCCTCTACCTGTCGTTGAAGTAGGTCGAGTTTCAACAGTGGGGTATGATCGCTCCTTTTTCCTGCTCTGCTCAGAGTCAGGTTGCCTTTTCTTTGAAGGATGCGGGATCAGGTACAGTCTTTAGCTGCTGGAGGTCACTGTGGCGTCCTTTGTGAAGTGCTGCAGGAGCTCTCTGGAGGTGGAGGTGCAGCGTGTCCGGATCAACTGGGCAGGGAAGGTTGCTGTTGTGGGTTTTAAAAAGAGAGAGAGAGAGATTAAATCTACTCTATTGTTTTGTTCCCCTCCATTCAATGTTGTCCTGGCTGGCAGAACACAATAGGCCCTAAGCAAATAAGCCACAATGCCAAGTGTAATGTGTGAGTGTGTTGCTGTGTGGTGTGCAATGCCTCTGTGCTTTCAAACCCTGAAAGGCAAACAGGAGCAGGTTTGTATGTCAACACACTCTAACACAGGGTGGGGTGCTAATGACTCCATGCTATCTGTAGTTAACAGACACACACTGAGAAAAGGGCTGCTGCACTAGTTCAGTTCATTTTTTCAAACACAAACACCACCACAAGTGTTTTTGCACCTTGTCAACACACGTGACACTGATAGCCATGAACAGACGTCCCAGTTAGTTAGAACCATTGAGGAAGTCCTCAAAATCCCAGAAAACAACCTTTTACCGTAAACTGTGTAAACACTGTCTAACAGCGGCCTCCTCCCTGCACACACTTTTAAAAAAAGTGAAAGACAGCGAGAGCCAATAGGGTCTGTGTCTGTGACAAGAGCTCACCAATCAGCACTCCATATTACAGTGAAGCAGCAGACGCTGATAAAAAAGTGAAATATCACCCTTTCTGTTTGTGTTTCAGGTGTGGCAACATGTGCACCACAGTTGAACCATTAAATGTGACTAAATCTTAGACTAGACGGGAATAATTCTGAGGTTTCAGCACAAACAAAGCACCAAAACAGTCATTTTCTGCACCTGATACCTCATGCAGGATGGAAAGCAAAATGATGATCATAATTAAAGTCTCTCTGGTCATAAATTAAACTCTTAAATACTCAACTCAATGCATAAAAGTTACATATTTAGGTGTGTTTCCTTTAAAATAATCCCTTCTTGGTTTAAACTGGCTTAAATGTGAATGAAACCCTGGACAGTAGTTGATACACTGCAGTTTCAAGGGGGAAACACCTAGCAATGGTGTTTATTTTGCTTATAATGTGTCCAATAATGCATTAAAAACTCTGTATGGACATGTTGGTCAGATAAGAAGAACTGGATTTTTACTGGAGTGTGTCTTCAACTCTTTGAACTCCAAGCAGGTTTGGGGTGTTTTTTTTTCCACTGTCAAATTTTAACTCAGTGTTTGCTCATTTTTCACTGCAATATAAAGTCTTGCATCTCCAGAAATGTCCTCTGCGACACAGTTATAATGCCATAAACCATAAAAAAGAGAAATCAAAAGTTGAAAAGTTTCCCAAAAAGTTTCAAAATACCTTTGAAAAACCTGGCATCAACATCTGTGAGCGCCCACAGGTGTTACCAATATTGTAGAATAACATGGTGGCTCAGTACACAAGATATTTAATTCCCTACTCGTAATTTGTTTTAATTCTAGTCTCCACTCTAGTCTGTGCAAACACTGCCTGCAGTTCAGCCAAAAAGTCCCTAAATTTTTTGAATGTTAGTTGCAGCTGAGTTAGTCATGGATTCTCAGTTGTGCTAAGAGGTGCAGAATGTTAGGTTTTTACAGAATCTGGTTAGAGGAAACACCTCGTGATTTTCATTAAATATCACAGTTTTAAACTTAGATTTAGCTGAGTTATCCAGACAGAACTGCACAACACTAATGATTCATTCATAGGCTGACAGAAAACTGTAGATTTGGTGATTAATCCAGTTTCTTTTGTTTTGGCTCTGGTAAATGGTGTAATTTTGATTTTGTTTTGTTTTTTTTTAGATAGGACGCTAAGGTTTGGAGTGCAGGGGGTTAAAAATAGGATTAAACAAGCTAAAACAAAACATATTGAGTGCCGGTTCTCTCTCTTTTTAAAGGAATAAGTCAACATTCTGGCAAATTAGCTCATTTCCTAGCATAAGTTACAAGAAAATAATTATGTTAGTCTCATTAAATATGAAGCTAGCAGTTAGCTTAGCATTAAGACAAACAGGGAAAAACAGCTAAACTTAATCTGATGGTAACAAAATTCAACCAAACATGTCAAGAGTTTCGTTTTAGGATTAGTTTCAGAGCCACTGTCCATTCATTCTTCAGCTCTCTGCAGCACTGCTCACAAACTCTGCCAGTAGTTTTCCCTTGTGAGTTCTTTTCTGTTTCATGTTCTCACCTGTGTGAGTGTCTATTGTCTAACAGTGGAAGGGAAGGTGTTTTCATATTGTTACATGGTGTAGAAGCTGTAGTTCCCTTTGAGACTCTGTGATTGAGGACAAGACAAATAAACCCAACCTGACGAGATTTGCAAACACCCTGCTCTGTAGTTAATTGCTTAGGCTTGCTGTACAAGCATCACAGCTCCTCTAATGAACTGAACACAAATCAAGACGGAAAGATTTCCTAACTCAGATGCATCCAGGCACTTCAGAAAACACAAAATTAACATATAGCGGCTCCACATTCACACGCTCGGCTCTGTAAAGGTAAAGCATCCAGCTCTGGCTCCGTGCCCACATGCAAATAAGTCCGGGATTTGCCTCACAGAGAAAAGAAAGAGAAGCAGAGGAGAGGAGAGGAGAAAGGTATGTGCACGGCATACTGAGAGAAAAGTTTGAAAAGTCTCTCAGTCTGAGGAAACAGTGGCCATTTCACAGCGACGGAGAAGAGTGTGAGAGATAAATTAACTCAGTGGCAAGCAAACAGCACAGACACACAGAGAATGAAAGAAAAAGGGAAAGAGGAGCAGAGAGGAGGGAAAGAGGACTTACTCAGTGGCCGTCAGCCGGCAGCATCTCCCAGCTCTGGTTGTGTGTGTGTCTTTGTGTATGTGTGGGATCAGATCAGCAGTGGTATGCAGACTCAGCTGCTGCATTTGTACTGAGCAGGAGTGGGACGGACTGACATCACTGCATTCATCTTTTCCCTCCTCCTCCTTCCTTCCTTCTTATCTGCTATTTACAACACCTACAAGGAAATATGGTGAAATATGTGTGAAGATACGTACTAACACTCCAATAATGTAACCTCACAGCTTAATCTTTCTAATCTGCTCCCTTGTGACATTAGCTCAAGGACGTGAAGATTTTAATTTCCCCTGACAGGCTGCGCAACTTCTCCCAATGTAGCATCATGGGAAATACTCTTTACTCTGCTTTTCAATTTAGCTGTATTTACCCCCCTTTTTCCTTCTTTCACTTCCTTGAGGAAGTCCTGCTGGCTTTGAATGAAACCATTAATCACGGCACCACATGTGCAGGAAGGAATCTGGGTATTTTTTTCCGTCAACAGGTTGTTGACACAGATTTGATATCAGCATTCAGTCATTGTTTTGTCCTCTCCCAGTCTCCGTGCCGTCAGATCTGATAAGTCCAGTTGGAGGCTGTAAATGTCATTCACGTGCCTCTGAGCGACCACAGCTATGAATATCGGAAAATGTGCGTCCATGCGGAGATAACCGGGATGTGTCCTGATTTCTAGTGACCTGGCTGTCGGGGTTGTGTGGGTTTGACCTGCAGCAAGTGTTTACATGAAATAAAATTAATGGCTCTGTTTTGCTTCAGAAGGTGCCTGATATTTATAGTACACACAACAAGTGAAAACAGCCTAAAGTGGGATGTACTTTCCCTCCTGCTGAACACAAACAGAGCAGTTTAGATCATTTATGAAGTAGCTGTAAAACAAAACAAACATCAATTTTACATCTAAAGACATATTTATGTATTAATATCTTATTGCTGGTAACATTATGCTCCATATTTGTTGATTTTTTGGCATTTCATCCAACCCTCAACTTGCACTAATTGACACCACTTTGTCTAAAATTAGTATCAAGTTATTTGTTTTTTTAAAGGAAACTTCCTGGTAACCTGTTTGGAGTCTCTGGACAGGTAAATTTAAGGTTAGAAAGTCCACAAAGTGACTCAGTAATATCAGTTACAGAGCAGTATCTGTTTGCAAACATGAGCCAACATAACCAGGCTACTGGTCAAACCAGACCAAGTAGGACTGCAGTGGAAAAACCCCCTGAGCATATCAAGCTGAGTAAGAAATAGATGCAGCTGTTCATTTGTAGGCTGAAAGTGTATTTCATTGTTTTGAAAGTGGCACACAGGCACAAAGGAGAATACATGCATCTAAATGTTATATCATAAACTTCTTACAGTGTAAAAAGATATTGTGAGAAGGCTAAGCCACAATTTAAATCCATGTGTGAGCACCAGATAAACTCTTACTGCGCATTTTCATGATAAACGTGTGTTTTGAAATGTGTAAAATGTGAAAGAAGCATTCAGATCTTTTACTTCAGTAGAAGTACCAATACATCAGTGTAAGAAAACTCCATTACAAGAAAAAGTCCTGATTCAAAAATCCTACTGAAGTCAAAATAAACAAGCATTAGCAGCAAAATGCAGTTAAAGTATTAAAGTAAAAGTACAAGCTTGGTGCCTTTGACTGACTATAGGAACAGTTTTCATTCTGAAAGCTCATTTCACGATCAGTGGGAGAGAAAAGAACAAAAGTCAAATTTTTCTTGGACTCATGATGAGATATTGGATCATTTTCAACATTTATTCAGTTGAGGTTAAAACAATGTGGGAAGTTTTCTGGGAAACATCACTATTGGCTAAAGCTGTTAACAACTTAACACACTGTCTATGTAAGAAGCCATGAAGGTTGGAAACTGCTGGTTTAATCTTTAATGATATTCAGTAGTTGAAAAGCTTCTCGTGCTAACTGCTGTGCAAAATCTTCATGTTAAAAGTAACTGAAGCTGTCAGATAAATGTAGTTGAGTATAAAGTGTAAAATTTCCATTTGAAATGTATTGGAGTCGAAGTATAAAGTAACATGAATTAGAAACACTCAAGAAAGGCACTCAGATTTTCTTGGTAATTAAATGTATGTACATAGTTAATTTCCACCACTAGTGAGAACTAGTAAGATATACATTTTCTTAAAAACCTAATTCTGCCCTAAATCCTATATTATAACCAGCTTGGTTACAAAAACATGATTAAAAATAACCTATAAACAATAATAAAAAAGAAACACCTGTTTTAGTTTGTTTTTGTCACAGTGAAAACATCATATCACCACACCATCACTGAGATTTCCCCAAACTTTAATTTACATTTTGTATTTTGAGCATTGTGCAAAATGAAACCACAGCCGTCATCCGTCAACACTGTTGGGTTTCCACCAAAACCAGTGTCTCAGTGATACCAGGCGCCTGTTTATTTATCTGCAAGAGGTTATCAGAGCTGAGAGTTCAAAGTCTGCAAACTGACGCATGAGTACCTGCATCTTTTGTTCTTGTGAAGACTAATATTAAATAATCATGTCTGGCAACAAGTCAAATTCCTTTATTGCCTCAATTTTGGTATGAAGTTTACCTGTAAGTCCAGTAGGCCTCATTCTAACCCCAAATCTACCTCTCTAAACCTCACCTTTCATCAAGTATTATCTTGATACATGGTAAACTGGCTTCTCTGTTGATTTTAGCTACTTATTTCCTCGAAGGTTTGTACACATAATGGGAAAAAAATCCCTCTTATCAAGATGTGACTGCACCTTTCAGATTTAGTGGAGTCATTCAATAGAAGGAAACATTTTGCAATAAGGAACACTTTATTAGTCTGTTATCAATCCCTGTCTTACCTTTGTAGGAATTGCTCACCTTGGGAAAGTCCCAGAAGTTGTCACATTATTTTTGCTTCTGAATCCATGTGAAGGAGAATTAACTCATTCAAATGGTAATTTTGCATGAACAGCGTCCTCTGCTGGAGGAAAACAGCAGGTCGGGTCAATAATACATGAAAGGATCCCAGTGTTTGAGTCCAGAGAGGAGCAATGAATAAACCCTGGTCAGGCATTAACAAATTAGAAGAAGGTTCAAATCATACTACAAAGATATATGTGCTTTACTGATTAATCCTCAGTACGTGCACAGATGTGATTAATACTGAACAATCTAAAGTCAGGATTTATCTCCTTTAAAGGTCTGGTTAAAGTCAAGTCTTGTGAATAAAACAACAGTCAAAATTAATGCAAATTCTTTAATATTCAAAACCTGGAGTGTTTCCTTTGTTAGGGTGTTTGCTGGTTATTGCATTTCCTGCATTAGATATCTGAATATGACATTTATTTGTTTTTACAGCAATAAAGAAACAACAAATGTAGTTTTATGAGTGTGTGTTTGGTTTAGTGAATATCACCAGAATCTATGCTAAGATGGGAGAGTTGAGTTACATTTTCTTCCTTGGGTGAAATATTCCTTTAAATCATTTTGCCCTGCGCCTTTTCAGAGCCTTCTGGGACACTAAAGTCACCGAGGCAAAGCAGACAGCTGCCCCAGAGCCCCAGGTTAAGTGTATAACAATTATTAACTTGTGGTAATTTGATTGACTGATTAATATAACCTCAAATACTAAAGGCGTTTTACCTAGTCTTGAGGCTTTACAGTGGAAGCCTGGATCAAAATCTGTTTTCAATACCCAAAAATCCTCTTTTTATTACATGTAAGTGTATGATTGAGGATCTATGCAACCATTCATCTGTGTTTTGATTCTATAATCAACCTTTTGCTAGCTTGTACACCCTGTTTAAAGCTTTTGCCACTAGTTTAATATTAGTTATTCAGTTCATATTGCACTTAAATGGGGTAAATTCTCCAATATATTTACAGTATATACACTTCCTAAGATGGTGACCTCGAGGTGAGAGAGAGCACCAAGTTGCATCCATAACAGGTTAATCTGTTCTTGAATCCATTTTGGGGGAAGTCTGGAAGGATATACAACTGACAACATCTCCATCACCTCTAACCTCTACAATCGAACATGCATTGTAAGATAAGAACAGACTGCCAATAAACCTCTGCTGAGACCATATTTGCATAATCTATCTAGTTTCATTATGCAATTATTAATTTTTATCTACAATACTTGCATAAGAATGACGATGTGTCCCATGTGACATCAATAGTGCATGCGGAAGAGGTCAGCTTTTGCTTTTAACCGCAAAATTTACACTCCCCATCATGCTTTTAAGGGTCTTATTCAGCAATATGATACCATTTATTGGTATTCCAGCATGTTCTCCCCTCAACCGCCCCATGTTTAATGCATGGTCTGACATAGAGCTTGCCCTATGAAGAGGCTGTGCATTAGCATGGACTCACATGAGAGATGCATGTGGTTAAACAGACCGCGAAGAAGTGTTGCTTTAGTCCTCAATGTAATTTAACTGGAAGAACAAACTCTGCTGGAGCATGCACCCCTGGGTGTTTGGCGCAGCAGGCTCCCATAACACTGTATGTTGACTTTTTTTGCATAATTTGCATAATGAGTTTTAAAGAGTTTTCAACAGACTTTAATATGATTTCACCACATAGGCTGTAATTATCAGGTACATCCACTGTAGGTATGAGTCTATCTGCATTCCTGAATTTAAAAACAAATACACTTTACTGTAACTAGGTTTACATGGATTGAAAATGAAGCCCAACATTGAGTGTGGGTATTACCAAGGGAGCTGCTTCACTGATTACTTGCTATGGCTGAATAAACATAAAGGAGCAGCAATACTTAATGCAACATTAATTAACTAGAGCAGAACCGAACAAGCTATAAACAACAGTTTCATGCAGCAACACCTTATAATGTTGTTGTGGTTAATGTATTAGCAAACAGGTGCTTAACTGCACATTCATCAAGTCGTGCTTTTGGTCATCAGGTGAATGTAAGTCCAACATTCACCCTCCTTTTGGCTCTGTTTTGGTCTCTACCAACTAGCAGGGGTAATATCTGGCTTTTTTATCAGCTGAATACTGAACTATTTTCACTACCTATTCACTAACTTTGTCTGTCTGCTGTTTGGTGTTAGGTAGGTGGGTTTATATCACTTTTTTTTTTTACAACAAACTTCAGAGTTTGGAAAATGTAGCAGTGGGAAAATCAGAAGTTACTGAAATGTCTTCATGAATTGTCTCCAAAAGCAAGTCAGTCTTTTTAGACCTCCATGTTAAAATGCCCAACCTTCAGCAGAAATAAACATGTTTACAGCCTGGTACAAAAAAAAAACATTTAGTCTAATATCACCTTTGATGACGATTGTGCATTGAGTGAATTTGTATATACCTCACTTGTTAACAATGTATGAAGGCTTAAAGTTATGCATAATTAAACTCGTGGATGCTCTGTATTGGGTACTGTCAATGGACAGTCTCCATTCCATATACTATAAATAAAAAATGCCCACAGCCACCTTTTGGTTTTTTGAACTTTTGAAGCATCAAGTTTGGAATCTTGCTGTCGTCATTTTGCCCTTCTGAACCAAAACATGATAAGTAAGGGCTGGATCTAACTGAGAATTTATTCTAAATGGGATCATCATTTACAAAATGGACATCATGCTGTATTGAAGGAGACTTAGAATTAACAACTAAGACCACAAACTCATTAGGATAATGTTTACTACAGTAGCAAATCAAGCTAGAAGTTCAGTCATTTTCTCATGAATTTCTTTGTAATCTGATTTCTTTTTATGACCAGATGAGTTGCCCCCTGCTGCCTGTCAGAGAGAATGCAGGTTCTGCATTGGTTTCAATTTTCAGGCCACGTCTATCTTTTATACACGGTCCATGCTCCAACTCATGTTCCAGATTGTTGTCAAATTTTGGATTAAGTGTGGGTTAGGGGGTTTCAGATGCTACCATGACGGCTTGACGTCTTGTAAAATAAAAACATGAGTATGAGTGTGCTTCAAAAAGTTTTTCGGTCTCACCAGAGAACGTCACAGGAGTAAGATTGGTCTTGTATTTTTCTTCTAACATATTCTCCTATAACTTCAGTGCATATGGTTCAGAAGAAGGTCACATCTTGAGCCTACAGATTCTCCTCAACAACATGCATGACTTCATCATCACTCTAAAAATGGCGACCATGCAAGTAGGATTGTAGTTTGGGAAACAGATAGAAGTCAGACAGCGCAGGTCGGGTGAGTGAGGTTCATGGAGCAACAACTCAGAACCCCATTTGGTTGCTTCTGCCAACTATACTGTGGTTCTAAGACGTCTTCTCCTTTTGTCTTTGACGGCTTCAAACATTTCAGTTTTTGTGGACAGTGACATAGGGCTCTATAGTGTACAGTGGAGGTACAGGTGAGCCCAAGAACTGTTTGAAAAGTCCTCGTATGTGTTTGACATCTTTTACACGTTGTATACAATATGATGAAGTTATGCTGATTTAACTCACTTTACAGTGATGTTGCACTACCAAGACTGAGGTTTTAATTTCCTGCATGCATTAAAAAAATGGGTGCATTTCTGCCATAAGGTGGTTCTTCAAAAAGCAAGTTATCTCATCACAGCAGGACAGTCACATGAACCACCTGTGAAACGTGACATCGACTCCTCCTGTTTATTAGCAGGCCACATCCAGAAAACTTTTCAACTACCTTCTCCAAAGAGATCCAGACTTCCATAGTGTTTATACAACTTCCGTATCGGTGCCACAGCTTGGCACGCAGGGCTCGAGTGTGACACCGTTGCCATGGCGACCGGTCTGTCTGCTGACCCGACTGCCCAGCAGACGTTGTCGCTGCCACACACACAGCGTCTGTAACACACATGGCACATTCTGTCACCATGTTGGCAAGGTCGCCAGTGTTTTCCTCGTTGGTCTGGCTGGCTGTCTTTTCTCTCACACCCTCACGTGTGAACCCAAATAAACACAGATTTGTCCATAAATAAACATGCAAGTATGCGTCTGTAGATTTGTTGTTTTTGTTGTTGTTGTCATGCCTCTGGGGAAATGTTGTGGAGTTTATGGACAATCAATTGCTCATTGCCAGTTTCATTTTAGACGGCTATAGATCTTTCTGTCGCACTAACAGCATCTCTTCCATTATCTCCATCTTTCAGCTCCGGACAAGTGGTCACAGGTGGAAGATGCTCAGAAATGAAGACCCTCCCCCTTGCGCTGTTTGTCACGTGGAGGGAAGTGTGTCATTGTAACCCGCTTTTTCATGCCTGTGGATATAATGACCCAGATGAGAGCCACACACACACATACTGACACATTTTCACACACACACATCACAAGTGCTGACATGTTGGGTCCCCCCTCCTCTTAAAGGGGTAATGAATGCTGATGAGGTAGTCAAGGGAATCACTGGAGTCCAACACAAAGGCATGCAGCTAAATAATGATGTCCAACATGGAGGTAAGCGTGAGGCCTCTTTATTCTTTTTCTACTGAATGTGCTGACAGATAAATGTGGTGGTGCAAGGCCTTTGTGTTGCTGATGGTGCAGGAGCACTAAAATGTTTGCATTTTGCAGCACATCCTCTCTAAAGTGTAATAAATTAACACAAACCACTTGTTTTTTTTAACACTAGCAGCAACTGTTTAATATTTTTTGAAAGCACAACACATTTATAGCATCTACCGCTCAGAAATAGTTTGACATTATGGGAATTGACTGTGTTAATAAATGTTGATCTTTTTTTTTATACTGCAATAGCTGTTTTTTTGGCAAGTGAGTCATGTTTCTGGCCACCAGGCAATAAATTCACCCTCGTTCTAGCTGTGTTTTGCTCTCCATCAGCTCCTGAAGGAAATATCTGTCTGCTTTCTATGTTCACCCTATCATCACAACTGAACTGAACCAAAACACCAAAACAATAAGCTGGAAGATATAATTGCAACAGTCACATGATTCAGTGTTTATATAAAAGTATGGATTATAGTGGATTTGGGTTGAAATCAGCTTACAGAAATACTATCTTTCTCCAGTACATCTCTGCTAAATTTGGCTCCTAAACAAGTTTTCTGCTACTCCTGTTTACTTTCTTTAAACATTTCACTGGAAAGCATAACTTAGGATTTCTGCAAAAACATGAAAGTTTTACAAGAAACAACTTCTCAGATGGTGTCATGGGAGTCTTGGCGTGCAGCTCTGGAACAGCTCTCTTCATTTGTGTTCATCTTATGCAGTGCATCTAGGCACACACTTTAATTTAATACCACAGATACACACATGCTTTTACATTCAAGCACACTTTGCTATGAAGTCCTGTGATCAAAATCAAAGACCCACACCATGTGCACACACACCCTGTGATGTGTGTGTGTTGTGTATGTGTGTGTCTCCCCAGCTGTCTCACAGAGCTCCCTGTTGTTTGGCCTGCCGTGGCAGACGGAGCTGGTGCTGTAAACTCTGCGGATCAATGCTTGTTTGGAGAATTTCTCTATTTAATTCCACCTCAGTCAGCAGCACTGCATCCTCTTGTGTGTGAATGTGTGTGTGCACAATGTATCTCTATCTGCCTAATGACTTGTGTGTGTGAGCATGTGCAGAGGAATGCTGCAGGAGGTCCCAGTGTGAGCGTGGATGCAAACATCCATGCAACACACAAAGAGTACACACCATCGGTCTGTCTGGCACCTCCCCCTTGCTTTGATTACACCCACAGTGTTATTACTTGAGCAGACCAGCATCAGCATATTGATTCATCTCCCCCAATACCTGCTTTCATTTCATACACCAGCTCCCTCTCCACGCCAGCACACCTTGCACATTTGGACCATGAATGAATGCATGCGTGATGGAGCACATGCATATCCATATTCTGACACCACATCCGTGCACATTAACACACTTACCATTACAAGAGACCACCCACCCCAGCAAAACCAAAAACGCAAGCTGTTAGCTTTCCTCCTCTCCGGTTACCTCCCCCTTCCCTCCCTGCCTCCCTCCTATTGTCACATCAGGGATTTCCAGCGTTCCCAACACATTGCCGCCATCACGACCCTGCAGATGTCACTTAGCTGCAGACACACCTCTTCATTTCTCCATCTATCTGTCCCCCTGCCTCTCCTGGGACACTTGGGAGGGACACAGCAGGGAGCACTGAGTGCATGTGTGGCTGCGAAGGGGGGGAAGGGAGCTGGGCAGGTTAATGAATTAGTAATTAGGATTGACATTGCGTCTGCAGTGGGTTTCCCCCAAACTCTTTCTCTGGTCATCTGTGCATCCTCTAAAGTCTCTTTGTCATCTTCAGCCCTATAATCCCCCTCCTCATCTTTCTCCTTGTAGCATAACCCCCCTCTACCTGTCTTGCTGTGGGCCTCGCCTCTCCAACCTTCTCCTCCCCTCGCAAACAAACACCAGGCTCTTTTGTTCTGTCCACATCTTCTCCACTGCTTTATGCATCCCTCTTGACTCCCTTTCTGCCTTGCCCCTTATCTCTTTTGAGTCACTCCCCCTCTTCTCCTTCTTCTTCTTCTGTCTCCTTCTAATGTGCTATTGATCGCCGGGGATCACTCAGGGTTGACGTTCCCAATCCATGCAGACGCTACATTAAAACTTGGCACTGTTGCACATTACAAAGGGATCTTTTCAAGGCCTCCGAAGAAAACATCGTAAAATTTTGGCAGCAGACAACACAGAGCCATATGCATGATTGACTCATGACCTTGAGGTGACTTA
The DNA here is from genome assembly GCA_024666655.1 of Dascyllus trimaculatus. Lineage (NCBI taxonomy): Eukaryota > Metazoa > Chordata > Actinopteri > Pomacentridae > Dascyllus > Dascyllus trimaculatus. The sequence continues at coordinate 11,674,929 of CM045457.1, read as the reverse complement.
ATAAGAAGGTATTCTCCTATGATACATGGCTTGAACTGGTTTGATTTAACTGTGCTGGTTTTATATGTGGTAAATGAGTGAGAGTGAAACAGAGAAAAGAGGGGAAAGGGAGGGAAAATGGGCGGCGGCGGGGAAAAATGTCCTCTATGCTTTGTCAAGGGCAGAGGAGACAGAAGCTAATTTATGGCGTATATTGACAGATAACTGCTGGGAGGCCATTACTTTTAAAAATTCGGTGTTAGATCCTCAAACATGGCATCACAGGCTCAAAGGAGACAACATTTGCTTTTTACTTTTTAAACTATGCGATGTGTGACTATCTTTTTTCTCATGATCTAATGCAAAAATCAGACCCCAAATCTATATCCAGTTTGATGAAGGTGAGTGGGTACAAAACACACATACACACACACACAGATGTACATTTCAAGGAGGCGATATAGCATTACTCATACTTGCAACAATACAGAAACACACAAACAAGGCACAAATTTGCGCATAAAAATTCTCCAGAATGCCGGAAAGAGTCTCAAAACCTGCACCCACGTATCATATATTCATACATATAGACAAAAGTACTCTATTAATATCCTTTTTACTGAAAATGTCATCTCACACTGAATATTCATCTTTGTTCTCCAGCCTACATTACCGATTGTCTTCTTCAGTGGTTTAATTATTGGCATTCCTCTTTTGGATGAGCTGTAATTAAAGTCCTGCCACACTGGAAGAAGTATTGACAGTCTTCTTAGGAAAGGAGAGACGAACTAAGTTCAGCAAAATACACTGTAAAAACCACAAATAATGAATGTCTTCTGTTGTGTTTTGTTCAGTTTCTGACAATTGAAGACACGCTTTAAGACAGGATCTTGGGGCAGGTGTAAGGCAGTGCCAGCATAAGTAATATTTGTCAGATCTGATAGATTCGATGTGAACTCAGAGTACGTCAAAACAATAAATATTAGCTATTGGACGTAATAGCTCTATAAATACGAAGGAAATGGAAGGATAGAGGATTTGTTCTTATTACCTTATATGGTTAATTTTATTTTCAGACATCTGTTTTGGTATCTGTCACTTCAACAGCTCCCATTCATTGTCTATGTGAAATGGCCCGCAATGCATTCTGGTAGCATTTCAAGAGACGGGCCGTCAACTTTCCTGCCTCTCATTTGCATAGCGTTGAGGGTACTTTATGCAAATGATGAGGGTCAAGAGTTCAGATTCCACAACTTATTTCTCGACTCAAATGTTTTCAGAAACACATTTTGCTGAAGCGTTTTCTTCATAAAAGTTTTCAGAAAGAGTCGCCTTGTTTGTTCCAGGAGCAGATAGTGAAGCATCGTCCAGTCAGGTGCAGCCAATGTTTACACGACTGTCGGGGAATGGATTCGGCACAGATTTTGGTTGAAACATCCAGTGTTGGAAGGCAACACAATCTGACATGAACCAGTACTCGACAAAGGCAGACAAAATGGTGCTTGAAGTCCTCTCTGTTTTTTAACCAATCAGGGAGGTCTTCTCCAAATTCAGCCAATCAAAAGGACCTTTTTCAGGGCTACTCTGAAGTTCCTAATGTGAAGTATAAGTATTTTTTCTCTTCTGAGAGCAGCCCTAGAAGAGGTTCTACAGGGCTGGTTGGTTCCTGAGGTTGGAAAAAAGCTTGCTGCCATCCTAAAGGTGCATTTCTGTAGTGGAAAGCAGTAAGTGTCAATAAATGACAACAGAAGGTCAAGGGGTCAAGGCAATGTGCTAAAAACGGAATCCTCAACTCAAATTCAACTTGATTTCTATTGATTGATTGACTGACAGGTTAAAATCGTGAAAATGGATGCACATTTTTGTCTTGAAGGTCCTGAAACATCCAGGTCTTATATAAACCTTACACTGTGTAAAAATAATAATGCATCAGACAAAATGTTGTTGTTAATCATTGACATGTGCCGGATTGATTTTCCACTTAGCACTTATTATGTGTAAAATGAACCTTTTTTTCTTTTGTTTCACAAAAAAACCTATGTGGCATCATCCACTTTGCACTTATTCTATGGAAAATAAATCTGTCATCAAGTCAGCAGCAGGTCAGAGGTCTGATGTGATTAAAAAAACAAAACCCTCCACTCAAATTCAGCTTGATTTCTATTGACTAAATATTTTTAATGAATAACTATTTGGTAGATATCAGGGCTGGTGTTGGTGAAACAAAATGAGTCATTGAACACAGACAATATTTGTATTTTTATGGTGTTTTTATTACATTTTTATGGTGTTTTTTGATGAAGTCATTTTTGTCCTGAGTTTGAGTCTTGTTTAAACCTTACACTGCATGAAAAATAGTGCATGTGCATCAGACACAGTGTCCTTCATCACTGACACATGCCAGCTTGTGGTAATTTTTAAAAATCAACTCAGCACTTATTATTGGGAAAAAGAAATCATCAGCAACTGTGTCGTCATGTAAATAAACTGGCTTTTAAAGGGTTAAAATCCTGAAAATGAAATCATCTTTGGTAGTTAAGATCAGGGCTGATGTTGGTGAAACACAGCGAGTCATTGAAAGGAGAAAATAATTGTATCACATGAAATTTTCGGCATTGCTTTTTGACATCTTTGTCTTCAAGGACCTCTGTGTAACTTTTTAAGATTCACCCCTAAGGGTTAATATCTGTCCAGTATTTTTGGCCATAATTAAACCGAGCTGCTTCATAGTTAACTATGAGTCAATCCTGCTATTGACTGTTTCATAGGTCATGTTTTCCCTTGCAGACATCAAATTCCTGCCTAAACCAAACCGCAGCATGACCAATGCAGCATCCAGGATATGACAGCTGCAGGACTTTAGACCTTGGACGGGACTATCTGACTGGCTGTAAATCATCTGCATGCTCCAGAACTTTGGTATCAACAACATTTGGTCCCAATGATAGTGGGATTAAATCAGGCTCCTCAGTCTGCAGTTCATTTTAATGGCTGGGTCTTTGAACGCATCCCAGGTGTGGACAGATATCATGAGTGAGAAGCGCTTGTGTCAACAGCGCTAATCTTCTCTGCAGGCGACGGTGTGTGATATCAACAGGCCCTGGAGATACGTCCCGTCCACGGGGGAGTGACGGTGCTCCGTGGAGCCGGTTCACCAACTGCCACTCAACCGGACGGAGGCTCCACTCGGAGGAGGAGACCCGGGGACGACGCCTCCGTCTGTCCGTCCATTCATCTCATCAGCTCCCCGCCGCCCGGACCTCCCGTGTGCCCCCCTCCCTCTCTCCTCACCACCACCGTAGCAACGGAGGCGCGAGACAACCTCGGACGTGAACACGCGCGTACCGGCGGAGGAGAGGAGCCGGAGAGGAGACGGACTGTCGGTGTTCAGAGCCCGGTGTGGATGTGGGAGAGGTGGGGGAGGAAAGACAGAAAGAGGAGCACCGGAGAAACTCCTCCAGCGTCTGGCTGCGTTTTCCCGGTGAGTGAAGAACCGTTAATTTAAACCCAGTGTTATCATTTTTTAAGCTAGCAGCGGCGGCGTTAGTTAGCGCTTTAACCCCGCTTAACCGCTGTTTTACCGTTAGATACCGTGGTGTGTAGTTATTTTAGTAATTATCAGGCAGGAGAGGCTGCTTCATTTCTGTTTCCTCTCTCTGTAAATCCGTAGTTTTACTGGAGCTAACGTTAAAACTGGAAAGATATGCACCGTGCGGGCCGTGGGATTTTACAGAAGGTGTGTGTTTTTCTCTTGCTTTTTTTTCTGGGGTAAAAAAAACGTTTCCTCTCCGCTTTTTTTTTTAAAAGAGGGGGGACAAGTCGATCTTGAAACGCGACCAAGGTCTATTTTGGAAGGAAAAAGAAGAAAAAAAGACACAACCACCGGCCTCAATTGAGCTTGAACCGTGTCTCCCAGCCATCCTGTTGTCATGGTTACTGGCTCGAGGAGGCTGGGAGACACACACACACACACACACACACACACACACACACATAACAAACACACACACTAAACCACACACACGGACACGCTCACACTAAGAGAGAGAGACAGGCGAGAGAGAGAGAGAGAGAGAGAGACAATACGCCTCGTCTGTCTGCTGTTTGTTTATGTCTTTCTACTGGGGGACTCCATTGTAAAAACTGCATTTTAACAGCATCCTATATACACATATATAGGGTCTGGTGCATCCTGTAAGCCCCCACAGGGATAATCTTACACAAGAGATTAAAATGCCATTACACACTTTGCCATAAATTCTTTGCAAACTATCCCAGACAAACAAACGGCCTACAGAAATCTATGTATAGACTGTGATTTTTTTTTTCAGTGTTAGACTGAGCTTCACCAAGATGTGGGAGGTTTTTCTTAAACAGGTGTCTGATAGCCGCTTATGTTTCATCCCCGAAAGTCATTATTATCTTAATTATAGACATTTACACGTCTGGTCTCGCTCCATTGTAATTCATCCCCCAAGTGAAGGCAAAAACGTGATGATCTCTCCCCATTGTATTGGTTTTTTAGCTCAAGGTGTCAGACATCCAGACACACCAGCAGCAGCAGCAGCAGCAGCAGCAGCAGCAGCAGCAGACCAAACTACTCTTCTCTTTTTCCTTCTTCTGACTCTTGTTGTATTTCATCCTGTATCATCTCACTGATGACTTGATTAGCACCAAAGCTGATCTGGAACACCAGGGTCAAAGTCATGTGGGAATGCAGAGATTTAAAACCCAAAATTTTGCACATTTTATAGTGTGAAAATATATTATCTGGATTGCAAAAATATGAAAAAATGTTAATTTAATTGACACTGAAACTCCAAAGTTAATCTACCATTCCCAAGCCTGAAATAGGATGTAATGTTTGTGTTTGTGTGTACTAATGAGTGAATTTGTATGAGAAGTAGCCAGAAACATACCCCAAAACAAGATAAATGACCACATTATTGTGAGCACAGAGTTAGATGTAAGCGTTTAGACTGACAAAATGTGAGAGGACAGTTGACCTTGACTGCACAGAAGTGACATATTGGGGTGATTTGGGGGAGCTGGCTGACTGTTACGCTCCAGTAGTTCGGCATAGCTAGTTGGAGGCTCTATGGCGGTCACGGAGGCTATAGGAAAACACTCTGGACTGTCTCCAGGTCCACGTTTTCCTGCTTTCCTGTTCCAGGCTTATGACCAGGAAATGATGAAATGATTTTCTTCCTCTCTGCAGCTGTGTTTGCAACACAACAACATTTTTATTTTAAAAGGTGACTCTGTCCCTACACTGTGTGGCTGCAGATATAGTGCTGCATCCACCCTGCATGTTATGAACAGGGTCAGTAGGTCATTTATAGTATGAGACTGCAGTGTTTTTTTTGTTGGCATGTCTTGCTGATTGCCTGAAAAAGAGAGAAGGAGGAGGAGGAGGAGGGGAGGTTTTCCTTCTGTGTCCTCAGTATGCAGATGAGATACCATCCATCAGCTTGCAGATTCATAAATTAATTTTGATTACTAATTAGCTCTTTATGAAAAGTATTTAGAGGGTTGTCCCGGTGGTGTTAGCATTTACGGTGTCTGTTGTGATACCCTTGGTTAGGTTTGACCCCTATTCTGTGTTTCAGCTCCCTCACTTTCGAATTTCTCCTGTTTTTCTCTACTATAGATTTTGTAACAAAAGCAAACACAAGGGGAAGTACCATGCCGGTTATGTATGTATATGTGGACTATCTGTGCACTTTGTAGTGTAATTGACATTTTCGAAAATGAGGAAATCAACCCGATGTCAATGACCACTACAGTGAAGCACTGTGTCCTTCACATCACTCATTGATGTTGTGGTGCTGCCATTTAGTAAGAAACCCTTGTGGTGGCACAGAGCGCAAACAAAAGAGCTGAACACAAATGTTTTTGTTTGAAATGAACACGGGCAACGCTACAAATGTAATGAGGTCAGACAAGTTAAAAGTGGTCAATTGGCAGCTTGTTCCACCACTTAAACACAGTAAAAGGAGGTGCAGTGATGTCCAACAGCAGCATCTGCAGGCAGAGTAGAGCTAGAGATAGATAGATAGATGGATGGATGGATGGAGAGGCAGACAGACAGACAGACAGACAGACAGATAGATAGATAGATAGATAGATAGATAGAAAGGATTAAGGAGATTTAGTTTTCATAGAGCACAGCAGCATAACACCAATGTCTATTATATATTGTTGAGGCTGTAATTTAATCACTTCATATCACAGTAGTTGTGTCAGAAAACCTGCAGCCTGGTTTTCTTTTCTGCTCTGTCATTTGTTAAACTTTCAGAGGATCCTGGGTAATCCTCTGCACTGCATCGTGTTACATTCAGTCACTGCAGGTCCACTCGAGAAGGGCCTTATTTAAAGGCACAAAAGCATCCAGTTGTTTCATTTTTATGTATTGACTGTGCAAAGTTCAACTCCAGTGATTTTATTCTGAAAGGTTAGTTTAAAAGTCATGGAGGGTGCTGCTTAGCCTCTGAAATTAGCTTTACAGCATCTTCTGTGATTCTGGAGGAGCTCTTTTTGAGAATGTCTGAGATACAAAACATAGAATTGAATGAGAAGACTACAGATCTTCTTTATTAATTTCAGAAAACTTCATTACAAATGGTAGCTATGGATTTAGAAAGACAAGGTCTTTAAACAAGCAGGCAAAGCCAAATGCTGAATTCATATGATGCTGAGAAACAGGGAATTTTCCAGTTATTTGGCAGAGTTAATGTGGTATGCCAAACTGGCCTCCTTATCAATAACCTGCTCTAATTGTACTATTATGTTTAATATTTCATATAAATGTTAAGGGTGGTGTTGACTGATAGCATAGTGGTGCAGTGGTTAGCAGTGCCACCTTACAGTAGGAGTACAGTTTGCCTGTTCTCCCTGTGTCCAGCTTCCTCCCAGTCCAAAGACGTGCATGGTAGGTTAATTGGTGATTTTACATTGGCCATGGTTGTCTGTCTCTTTGTGTTTGCCCTGCTATGAACTGGCAACCTGTCCCAATGTCAACTGGGAAAGGTTCCAGTTCTCTGTGACCCTTTACAGGATTAAGCGTGTATAGCTAATGGATGGATTTAGATGCAAAAATGATGCCAGCTTTGCAGCCTTTCCCCAACCCCTAGTTTTCTTTTCATCAAATGAGAAGGATATTGTGCATTTTAGAAATCTGCTACATCTTGAAACGCAAGGTTCCCCATTTTTCATAAAAAGTGTAAGTGCATGCACAATTTCAAGCTGAATTGAATAAGTATTGAACTTGAGGATGCAATGTCATGAACTCGGCTTCATGCTTCAGTAAGATCTTCTCACTTTGTTTTTATTGTCCTTTCATTTTGAAGCCTTCAGTCTTATTAACTCAAGAGTGTTGTGTCCCTGCTGCCTATAGAGACCACTCATGCTTATCACTGGAGACTCTCAGTGGACTGCGGCTCTCAGGGATCAATAAATTAAGCTGAAGTGTACATTAAGTGTGCATTCTTTGCAGGGCAGACGGATATAGATATATAATATATATATAAAGAGGCAGAAAACAGCTGTTTAATGGTAATTTGGCCTTTTATCCAACGTCATTCTCACTGGATTGGTGAGTTAGATGTCTGGGGGATGGAATGATTTCAGATGTGTTTACGTGTTGTTCACATGATTGGCAGATGGTCCGATCGCATTTAAAGGAAATTGATAAGGCTTAAGAGCCCCAGTGTTCTGCTGACAAAAGTGGAATGCAGTCAGTCCTTCCTGATAGCCATTGTATAAACGGAGACACAAAGACTGAGAGACACACACTCAGTCTCATAGCTTCCCCCCCAACACACACTCCCTTTCTCTAGCATTGGCTGTGTTTTCTGCATCCGTCCATGTGGGGTGTCTGAGCACATCTGCTGTCTCTCCTCAGCAGCCGGATTCATCGTGCTGCTCACTTCCACAGTCCTCTTTTTTCCACTGGATGAGACCCATTTACCTCAATTACTACAAAATGAGAGGCCGCGACAGGGAAAGGAAAGAGAGAGAATGGAGTTAGACTGTGAGATAGCAGAAAACATAATGTAGAACAGATGAAGAGGACAGAGTGGGAGAAAACCAAGACACTGGAGACGCAGAGAATTCCCACGTATCGTGCCTGGTTTCATAACAGTTTCCATTTATGGAGATGTGTCACCATTATTTGTGTGTGTCTGCATGTTAATATGTGCAAATTCTTCTTCGTGGAATACCATAAATGGATACAAATTGTGCATGTTTGCCTTTGCATAGTTCATGTTTTACACAGTAACTGAGTTTTTAAAGACGGTAAGCAGATATTAATCGATGTGAGTGATTTAGGCCTGGAAATTTTTCAGTTTTATTATCTGTTTCTGAGATGCATTGTTCTTCATGTGTCACTATGAAGTGCCACATGACTGATGCTTCTGCAGATGGGCTCCACTGAAACAGCCTGCTGACAAATAAATAATGCCCATAATCCTTCTAGTAAAAAAACGACCAAAGGAAAAAAATGAGTTGGCCAATCACTGATTGTGTATTCAGAAAGTATTTGTTGAGACATAATTCAGTTTCTCCTTTGAGATCACTGCAACAGCAGACAGAGAGGATTAGAGGAGGCTGCAGTAGCACATACACACAGTGGCTGGTTGTGATGTTTTGTTGTATATTCAAACATTTCTTCTCATGTATTTCTCACTGTGACACAACACAGTTTTTCCCCATTTAAACTGAAATGCACCGAGAAAGATGATAGCGTAAAACCAAGGTGTTTGCTTTCCTGTTTTTTGCCTTTAAGCGCTTCAACAGTACGTTCCCACAGTGATCTGAATTGAGACCTCCACAGCACTATTGCAGTTGTGTGACAACATGAAGCCGGAAAGAGGAAAAAGTTCTGCTTTAATTAGGAACTTGAAATGAAGGAGCAATTTATAGGGTTTTTTGGGCTCTGCATAATTTGCATCATCCTTTTGCAGCTCTGATGAAACATTTAGTGGGCCTCTGGTGTCCTCATGCTCAGGGGCTGAGCCAAAACACGTGCAGCATCATAGATACAAACTTGGCTCACATCCTAACCTTTCACAAATCTTTCCTCTTTCCTATGGTCCTTTTTTTGCACAGTTTGACACAGAAATGCTAGAAATTTCCCCCTGAGAAACCACAAAGTATTTTTGGCAGGATTACGGAGGCTCATTTCAGCCTAACTAGGTTCTTACCTGCATCTGCATGCCATCAGCAAAGCTACGAATCCAGTAAATATTTTACTGCAGTTATGCTACAAGTCCCTCGCTGTGGATGATTCAGCAGAGCAGAGATCTAGTGTGTCAGTGTCTGGTTGGATCAGGCAGACAGGGCTGCTTCCTGGCTGCACTCTGTATGATAATTATAGCACAATACAGCAAGAATATGTAAAATAAAATAGAAAATATTTCAACTGATTAAAATTATCAATAGCTGTTCTGTAGCTTTTATCATGCTAACTACTTTAGCTCAAAGTTTTTTAAATTCTCAATTTCACAAGCTTATGTTTCCATTTTTCTTAACATTTTAAAGACCTTTTTAGTGTTGAGGATGAAAGTTTATTCTGGACCTTCAACAAATGATATGCAACCAACAGTCAAATGCCCAAACAATGATATTCTCTTTGTATTTGAAAAGCTGGAACCAACAAAATCTTTGCAGTTTTACTTTACAATTAATAATTTCTGGAAATTGTTGGTACATTTTTTGTGCTGTTATTGTGGATAGTCATTTCACACACATCAAATTCCTCATCCAATTCATCAATTTATCAAAAAGGTCAATTTCATTATTATTCTCACTAAAAAATTTTTTTTGAAGAAGAATGATATATCAAAGCCAGCATTAAATCGCCACTAACTATCTCTGCAGAGCTGTAATTAAGAGCTGCTCATTAGCATTTGCCCTTGAGCCTCAGTAAGAATAGAGGAAGACCTACTGTACAGAGGTCTCGCCTACTCTCGCAGCACTGCAAATTAGAGTACCAGTAGACCATTATGACACGTGTTAAAATCTCAGGTTACTATCATGCATTTACACAAAGCACAGAGGAAGTTGGGAGCAGAGAGCTCTTCAGCTATAAAATCTCCACGTAGATCAAGAGCTAGCTATGAACTTGTATGACCATTCTGACAGGAATCTGCAGGGTTTATTAAACAAATCTGCCTCCTTGCCTGCCTACCTGAGCTCCTCTGCTGTCTCATTTCTTTACCTTTTTCCTGCCCTCCTTTCAGAATTGTTTTGGGATCATCTGGTGCAGAGGACAAAGTGTTCCAGGGATATACATCTCCCTCTCTAACACATACACATGCACACTCAGAAAAACACTGCAACACACATAAGCACAGCTGCTCCTTTGTTAAGGGTGACCTCTGCGACTTGCTATTAAGACTAGAAATAATCAAGTGACTGCACTGCCATAGTTATTGCAGTCACTTCATAACACAGCCCTTCGTACCTTGTCATATTTGCATTACTTTGTCTTCATTTTATACTGATCTCCCTCTATTCTGTGTGTCTTTCTGCTTCTTTTTTCTCAGCAAAGGGTTCGTCCTAACTGCTAATTTGAAGCTCTGGTCCACATATTCGGACGGAGTGGACAGTCGCCCCCCTCAGTAAAGGGCACCATGACCCAGGAGGGGCAGGATCTTCCCTCTCCCACCCCACCAGAAAACCCAGTGGAGCCCAACACGACCACAGAGACACAAAGCAAGGCAGATGAGGACAAGCTGGAGGCTGGGGCTAAGCAGGACATAGAGAAACAAGAAGACGAGATCAGAGAAAGAGAGGACGAGGGACAAGAGGAGACACACAGAGAAGGAGAAGGGAGGGCAGAAGTAGAGGATGAGGGAGGAGAGAGTGAGGTGAAGCAGGAGAGGGAAGATGGCATTAGAGATGAGCATCAGCAGGCAGAAGGGGAGGCGGAGGGAGAGAGTGAAGGGACGAGAGGGGAAGGATGTATGAATGTGGAGGTGAGCTCAGCGGGGGAGGAGGCAACATGTGAAGCAGAGGAGATGAAAGAGGAAGAGGAGGGCAAGGAAAATGAAGAGATGCAGCCATCTACAGAGGAGGAGGCAACTAACCAACAAGCAGCTGGGCGGTGAGTTCATGTATTTACTGTTGTACAACATATACATTATGTTGATGCTAAGGTGTGACTAAATGTTTTGATCTTTAGGTGTCAAAGGAAGATATAAAATTAAAATTACCAAGAAAATGGATTACCTTTTTCCTGGTTTGTGTGGTGTGAGAATCCACATGCAATCAGCAGTTTTTACAGCTTTCATCTTAACCCTCTGAACCCCAAGCAGTTTGTGGGCATATTTTTTGCTTCTGTCACATTTTTACTCACTGTGGGCTCTTTATTTTTCACTGCAATATAAAATCCTGCACCTCTTTTGAAAAAGCATAACCATGGTTGTAAGCAGAGAGAAAGTCTTTTTGTGCATAATGTTAAAGCTATAAATCATAAAAAAGAGAAATCACAAGTTAAATCAATCCAAAATCAACATGTACAACATTTTCCAAATGCCCACAGATGTTACCAATACTTGAAAAAAAAAATAGTAACTCTTATATTTTTAATTTGTTTCCATCGTTGCCTTCTATTTGCTGTGTAAACACAGCCTGCAGTTTAGTCAAAAATCCCAGAATTTTTGTCACGTGACTTTTGGTCACAGCTGAGTCAATAAGGGCTTCTCTATTGCACCGAGGAGCTCAGATTTTTTTTTATTTTTCACAGAAACTGGCAACAGCAAAAGATTTATTTTTGGAAAAATTTTAAAGAGACATTTGGAATAAGGCCATTTTGATAAAATATCACTATGTTTTAGCTTAGATTTGGTTGGATTGGATGATACTTTCTGTTTTTACAGTGTGCTGGCTCTGGTATATGGTGTAATTTTGGCAATTAAAAAAATGAAATGCCTGTAAAACCCAGTAGCAAGTTTTTGGGTTTAGAGTGTTAATAAACACACAATCATTCTTTGTTATAATAGCCTAAGACTGCCTGTAGTGGTTGGGCAACCCATGCTTATGCCTTTCATTAATGCCATGATAGAGTTTCAGTCCTCTATCCTGAATAGCTTAAATGGCAAATAGTTTCCTCAGTGTGATTCTCTGGTGCATAATTAGCTTAATGATGTGCTTCACTCACTTTTTACAAAATAAATAGGCAACAAGCCTCAACTAAATGAGCTGAAAAGAAAGCAGCAAAAATTGCTTAATTTTATAGAGATGAGGGAACCACTAACCATTTTTTTAGCAAGAGAAAAGACAGATAGCAGATCTCAGAAAGACAGATAACAGTAGAAAAGCTAAAAATGTGACAAGAAATATGGCTACTGACTTGCAGTGAGAAGAGAGAAATGCACAGAAATGTAAGAATGCACTAAAATACAATAACATGAACATAAAGTGTTGCTGCTGTTTTACATCAGTCTTACATGATACTAATTAAATGTCTTATTTCTGTCCATTAGCAGCAAACGGCACAACAGTAGAATTCTACTGTTTTAAATAAAAAGGATGAAACAGGGATGCTTTGACAGACGAATAGAGATGAGTTTCCAGCTATTCACACAGAAGCAAAAAGCGCAGTGCTTTTTTTATCTTTCATCTTGCTTCAGTTGTCAGTGTGGCTATTCAAGCTCAAATATTTGCCTAGTGTGCAGACTTCCCCTGAATGAGGAATTATTTCAGCAGTGAATATGAATGATCTGTTTTGCATGTGTGTATAACTTAACAAAGAAACTGTTGTATGGTTAATTCATATGCTAAAGATGATTTCACATTTTTCTTTACAGACTGGCAAATGGTATAGGTGGGAATGATGACGAGGATGAAGTGGGTGAGGAAGATGAGGGAGGAGAAGAGGGTGGGACACAAACACATTTGGACACTTTCAGTTCTAACTTTGAGACGACTGTAGAACAAGCTGACACAGAAGTGGAGGAAGAGGAGGAAGAGGTGCAGAAAGAGGGAGATGGAAAAGAAAACCAGGACAGTTTCAGCTCGGCATTTGAGCAGATTGTTGAACAGGTTGAAGTCCAGGAGGAGGAGGAAGAGGAGGAGGAAGAGGAGAGACAGTTGGAGGAGGAAAGAGAGAAAAGTAGGGTGGACAACAAAGATGGCTTCAGCTCCACGTTTGAACGCATTGTAGAGTCTGCCCTGCTGAGGGGAGGAACCTGCTACAGCAGCCTGGACTCTCTGGACGTGCTGTCGCTCACAGATGAGACGGACAGTTGCGTCAGCTTTGAGGCACCACTAACTCCGCTCATCCAACAGAGGGCACTGTTACAGGGTCCTGAACCACTGGAGCTGGAGTTGGCAACGGTTCAGGAGCAGGAAGGGGCTGAGGCTGGACCAGACGCCCCAGGTACTGATGTCACAACTGGGGAGTGCACTGTCTGTGGAGCTGGAGCAGGAGCTGGAGTAGGAGGAAGCCCGCTGAGGACCACCATACCAGGGAGCAGGTCGGAGTTTGTGCTGAGCCAGCCTGGACGCTGGGCCATCCCCAATGGATACCATACAGACTCCCAGGGAGCCATGGAGGGTTGTGGAGCCATGACCAACTCTGTCAGGTAAGATGGGGGCTAGTTTTAGTGTATTTAAGCTTGTGTGTTTAAAAGTGAGTATATTTTCGGCATCCTTGACCAGGGTTTTCCTGGCTCAGAATGGACCCTTAGGGTGGTGACTATGCATGACAGTCAGCATTGTAAGATCACGTACAGTACAGTAAGTCTGTGTTAACTTTGACAAAAATCTTTGCATTTTCCTGCTATGTCTGGCTATTTAATGAACAAAAACATGCATGCTTGAGTAAATGAAACCTCAGTTAATGAAACGAATTAGAAAATGGTAATCCTAGGAGCTTCAGAAGAAAGAAGCTGAACTTCTCTTTTATGTTCTTGAAGACTGGAATTACCATGACCTGGATGGCTGAGAATCACAGACTTGACAAGATTAGGAAATTCTAATTTTATTCTCAATACTTATTATTTTAGTGTTGGTGATTTTCCTCTGGTGCAGCCAAAAACCTCTTTGTTTGGGTTGCCAAAAATTCCTCTAGCCAGGAAGCACCTTGCCTCAACCTTATTCTGAAGGTATACTTTTTGTCTAAACATAAACTAAATCCCTGAAGAAAGCTGGTGCAATATCCACGTCTATTCCAGCCCTTTATTTTCTATCCAGGTCAGTTTTGTTGTAAAATGTTATCAGTGTGCATCTCCTTTTCGTACTTCACAGTATTATTTTTGATCTTACCACTAGCTGCGTTACTGTCAGAGATATTCAAACCTTAGACAGAACAGATTTAAATGTATATATATATCTTTTACTGCTCCTTCAGTATAAACAAAAGTGATATTGTAGTCACATTTTCTGTTACTGTTATTGTTTCTTGGCACTTTTTAAATACCGTGGACAAGTTTTCTTCCTAAAGTGAGTGGTACAAAATAGATTTCTTGTTAGCTCAAAATGAAGGCGTCAATCTGACATTTGTTGTATCTACATATACTTTGATATTAGAATCATGACTGTTGTGATATTTATTTGTCTATATTGTTTCATTAATACAATCTACTTTAATATGATTATGAATAACTGCTGTGTGACAGACACTTTTCTGTTCCACTTTTTCTTTTAATCTACAACAATGTAGACGAAACATGCAGCCATAGATATAAACTTTATGAGCTACTTTTGCCAATGGGTAATTTCACACTGTGAATGTTGAAAGCTTTTGGATGAAAGTCTAGATTACTGGTGACAGATTCCAGTGCATGTCGGGGTGTTGAAGCTTTGTGCAGATGTCGTACTGAAGTGTAATTAACTTGCTGTGACCTTGGCTCAACCAGCAGGTGGCATGAGCAAGTGAGACCCAGCTGTGGGATCTTTCAGAAAGGGGGTAGCGGGGTTAGTTGGAGGTGAATGAGGTGGTCTGGCTTCTTAAAAGATAGTGGTTTGTACATACATGAAAACTCTCACAAATCCTTAGCAGTCTCCCAAATAGGAACCAGCCAAGTGGCAAAAACGCAGAGGAAAAAAATGTTGCTCAGCTTAAAACCCTTTGTATCTTTGGAAAGGGAGAGAACTGTACATGGTTGTGCAGCTTTGTGCGCGTCAGAATGCTACTTTTACACAGCAGACTTGAACAGCATCAAGCAAACAAAACGGTCAGACTGAAAATTTCAAAGTTGCAGCAGGAGAGCTCTTACATTTTTATGGAATGAGACTGCTGAAGCAGGATTGTTGCATTTCAAATGAGAGGAGCTGGCAGTGACTGAGAGCCTAGTAAATCCTGACAGCAAGTTCACGCAACAGACCTACAGACTGTGACTCAGGTATTTGCTCTGTTCAACCATTTTTCTGAAAGCATACTTGCACAGCAGGAAGAGATAACCACAGTGCTGCCAAATTACAAAAGGTGTATGCATTACAGAAGATCTTTGAACAGAAACTGAATTCATAGCACTCGTGCAGCAGTTTTGTATGTGAGAAAATTTACACAGCAGGATGGAAATAGGATACTGAGATGCCTGTCGGTATACTGAATCACTTGAACAACTGAACAGCAAGTGTATCCTTCCTTTGTCCCAGATTGCCAGTAGATATTTATGGCAATACTGAGATTTCACACTATCTCTGATCACTAACTCACCCACTCTGACCATCATTTGCATAAACCCCAAGGGATTGTGAGAATACCACAACAGCTGACACTACTTTTTTACATTTAATTACCTTAATAGCACTAAAGAGGGTTGAGGAAGACAGTGCAGAGCCACTGAAGGGGGAGGCTGTAATTGGAACCATATGGGGAAAACCATGTAACTTGAACTATGGCTATACGTCTGGCTGCCTGGCTGGCATGTACACAACCCCTTGTTCTGCCCCTCTGAACAGTTTGTACTAATTATTGTCTTGGACGATTACTGGAGACGACATTTGGCATTGGTATCCTTTTTTAAATAACCGATTATCAATAAACTAAGTGTGCTGCTTTGGATCTGATGTAGCTGCTTCTCTTTGTCTTTGGTCACTCGGAGGTCTCAGCATTGTCTTGTAGGCCTGAGTGGGCAATAAAAGTGTTAAAACCACAAAGATTGGGAAAACAGACAAAAGCAGCAGACGTAGCTGTCGACACAAACTGTTCAATCTCAAATCAGTCGATCTCACAGAAACATAGGAGAGGGTACGAGCATCCTGTAATGCTCAGATATCATGTCTCTTAATGCTAGTGTCCATATTCAGGGATAGTAATCCTTGCAAATGGAGAAGCCTATTTATGAATGACAGGTCCCCTGCTATCACATGTTGTTAATAATTGTTTGTTCTATATAGCCAATCTGTCTTGATCACCAATTTTGGCATCATTATTAGCTCTGGAAAATAAATCCCTAGTTTCTACAGTTACAGACTTACTGGAATGCCAAATAGATGTGCACATCTCTGACATGATCTGCTCAGCTAACTGCTGGGATTTGTTGTCAGACTCTTCTGGTGCTTCACAGCTCAGTATGAGTTTTAAGATGAATAGAGGATTTTGGATGTTGGCTCTTCTGCTCCTATCCCCCCCACCCCCCGGTCTACAGATGTTGTCCTTTAAGCACGGCCTTGCTTCCTGACCACCAGCGCCAAGCTGAATGAGCTATTGTTTATGTCATGACATCATCGTCTTCAGCTTTCCTCTGCCCAGCGGGGTCTTACAGCGAGTGTGTATGTGTGTAAGTGAGTGATTATTGCTCTGTGTTAGCCAGCTTGCCAGACATTTGAGCACTTAAATGTAGAGTGGATACATCTGCTAGTCAGTCTTAAAGGGAAAGTTTGACTTTTAAGGACACTTTATTAGGTCCTTGATTCCCTTTCAACATCGTTTTTTTTAGGATATTAAAAAAGAAAAAGTTACAAGCATCAACAATTCTAATCCTTGTCAAGTCTGTCTTGTAGTATTCTCTAGCGGGAGCATGCATAATTTAAAATGGCTGCTTTTCAGCCCAATTTAATTAAAGTAGCTTGAAGTAGCATGAATATAAATGCCAATAATTTAAATAAAACACCACAGTGTGGTTGGAAGTTTTTTTGTTTTTTCTTAACGGATGGCTAATTAGACAGACAGGGTAAAATAATACCTAAAATTAACATTAAAAGCTTTTTGTGATTCATAGCGCCTGTAAAATGCGTAGCCTATGTGTCAAAGCAAAACATTTATTTATACGAGCTGTAAAGGCTGCTGAGTGCGTTGTCGTTCATCTAAATGTGTAATATCTATATACATTATACCATTTAAGTGTAATGTAAACATCTCTTTCCTTGTTTCATTTCTTCTCCTCTCTCCTTTATTCTGTTATTCATTCTCTTTGTTTGCTCTGTCTCACCTCCTGACGCTCTATTCATTTCTCCACTTCATCCACCCTATCTCACTTTATCTCATCCCGCATCCTCCACACAGTCACCGTCAGCCTTTCTTCTTCGCATCTTCTCCTCTTCCATTTCCCCTGCAGTGCAATCCTGCTGCTGCTTCTTATCTTTCACTTCTCCTCTCCCTACCTTCATTCCTGCCAGTGGGTAGCCACGGAATTGGCACAGTTACACATTTTGGCACCTCAGGCGTGGTGGACAACTAGTCTTTTTCACTCCAGGACAGAGCTGCTGCCTAGCAATGGATAAAAAATGGCGAGTCAATCAGTCCGTCGCTCAGCTTGGCAGATATTTAGTTATCAGTCTGTCAGTCCATTTCTTCACCGGTCATCCAGGATTTCTGGCACTTGAATGAAATTTTAGGTTTTATTTTCTTTTAAATAATGTCTCCATTTAGGTGCTGCTGCCATGTAATTATTTCTGTGGCGTTTTTGTCCTGCATTTTCCACTTGTGTCACTTGTTGACTTTGGATGGCATACCTCAACTATAAATTGGAAAAAAATAGTCTGTAGCCATGCTAGCAGCTCTGTGAGGCAGTGCTTAGGCACAGCAATGCTTTAAGTTTAATGTTGGCATGCTAATATGCTCATAATGACAGTGTTTGTCAGGTAGAGCTTAATTGTTTACATGTTAGCATTTTAAAATGTGCTCATCGGCTTTAAACACAAGCACATCTGAAACTTAATTAAAATTTTCAAAGTACTTAGAATTAATTCAAATTTTGATGTGATCATGGAAATAGCTGAAAAGTGAAAGAACTATAAATAATCTTGATGGGGGTCAACAATATGTTTACCAGACTTCATGACAATCCATGAAGTAGTTCTCCAGACTTTTCACTCAAAACCACAAATATGAGCATCATAATGGAAACAGAGGTAGAGGAATCACCAAGTAATCAGAGTACATCCTCTGGAAACCATTAATGCCATAATTCTTGAGATATTTCAGTCTGAACCTACATGACAAACCAATACAGCTGACTTTCCCTGGAACTAAACAGCTTGTGTGTCTACAAACTGTGCTAAAAGTATTTATTCTAGTGAATATATAAATAAGCAATGAACAAAGATAGTTTACTTGCAAGACACACACGTGTAAACATGGCTACACAGCATGGATGTTTGCTAATACTGGTGTTAGAGAGTGAATCCAAATGACAAGACGGTGGAAGAGAGAATAGTGTGTCTTTGCAAAAAGTCATTGGCATGCAGCGCGAAGCAGTTGGATCAGCATATGTGTCTCAAAATGCTTCAGAAACTCTGTTAGTGAGTCATAAATCAGTGCTACACATGTCTAACATGCTCTTTGTGAATGCAGCTGAAATAGCAATTCTCCAGTTTTTCTTACTAGTACTTTGATCTTGTTTTTTTTTACAGATTCTTTAACGGGATAATCCTTTGCCATTATGTAAAGCATCAATGAAAAGAAACAACATAGATTTATTGATTTTCACCTAATCCAAAGTGATTCAGACAGCTTTCAAACCTCACAGCCCTGGTGCATACACACAAAATTCAGGCTTCAACTTTCATAACAGACAGAGCTTTGATGACGCCTCGGGTGGAGACAAGAAACCTAATCTCACCTCAGCCAAACTCTCCCCGTAGATCCTCTTGCTGCTGTTACTGATTATTCTGACATCAGTGGATGAAGACAGTAAAGACGGCAGTTGGCCACAGGGATATGGAAGAAATTGACAAGTATTTCAGACATTGTAAACATGCCATCCAGCACATGCAAATAGTAAGTGACAGTCCTAGTCTCTTAGTCAGCAAACCTGCTTGTTAGTTTTCAGGCATTTCAGTCAGTACATTGTGTTGTTTGTCAGCATGTCAGTCAGGTTTTCGATCAGACAGTCAGTCACATCTTTATTTGGTTAGTTAGTCAGCTATTCCTACTTTGACACTGGTTGTGTACCTCCGGGCTCTGCAGGGACCGTTGCTGAGGTTGACGCTTAACCTTAATCCATCGAGCTTCCTAAAATCGGCATGAAAACATACTGACTGCCTGTCAGCCTGTCCGTCTAGCAGCTTACTACAGAGGAGGCTGTATTTGCACAGTGGTGTCAACTAGTTGAATGCTGTTTATGTGATAATGCAAACTGCTGTGTAGTATCCCTGCACTCAAAAATGCACACACAGAGAAATATTCAAACAAACTGACGTACATACGTGTCTTTAAACATCACATTAAAGGACAAACCAATATGCAAAAATCATGCTATAGGACTTGAAGATTATGAACGCCTGTACACACTGTATGCACATGTGCAGTATCTCTAGCCTCAAATTTGCATGCATGCATGTGTTTCTATGTGTATCTGTGTGGGAAACATGCTGCGAGTGTGTGTTCCTCCCACTAGCTCATGAGTCTACCAGATCTAAGCCCAAGCAGAGCAGATAAAAGCCAGGCGCAGTTGTTTCCATATCAGAGAAGCAGCTCTGCCATGTGGACTAATCTCTTTCATACACACTGTCGAGTGCAGAAACGCACATGCACGTAAAAGACACACGGACCAGCAGTGTGCATGCATATACAAAAAATGCATTTAATTCTCCTACATCCTGAAGCTCGCTCAGTGACACAGATATGGGAGCTCTTTATATCTATCTTTCACACCCTGAATCTTTCCTTCTTTCTGTTTTTCTCTCACATTCCAGGATGTCACTTTGGGAAATAAAACCCTTAGCATGGTTCTATAGCACTGCTGAAACATCCTACAGATTATCCTTTCCTGGCTCTCACTCAGGCAGTGATATGGACACACTCATCCACGCACAGTCACACATAGACATAAATAGATGTGTACACACTTTTTGCAAAACAAGCAATAACACATACAAAATTCTCTTTCACCTTCTCACCACAAACACACACACAGAAACTGAATCATTTCAACGCCGACAGATTTATCCCTGTCTATTTATAGCTCGACTCTATGTTTTATGACACAGCCCACAGTCTTACTGTAGCGCCGACTGTTTTGGGTGAATGAGGTTCTTCTTCTTCTCTCCTCTGAGGCGTCATGTCAGCATTTCCTGTGGGTGCCGAGTGGAAGTCGAGCCACGCTCTAGAAATTTTTTTTTTGCCTGTTTTTTGGCAGTTATTCTGTAGCTGTTGTCAGATGAAGCTGTTGCGCCAAACACAATCCCACACCTGAACATAATTAGTCTCACCCAGCCAAAAGAGGTCACCATTGTCCATTGTTTCCAGCTGAGTAGGTGTTTTTTGGGTCTTGTTTTTGTGTTTGAGAAAGCAAGAGAGGGAGTGGAAGAAAGAAATCCAAGCCACAACGTAAAACCCCAGTTTAACAATTACATTCAACAAGATTACTGTTGTTGCCTATTAAAAGTACTTAAAATGAGTATGTAATTTTAGAAATTAAGTGGTTACTCTCTTTTTATTGTTAGTGGTAGTGTAAGTCTTTCTTTTTGATGTCAGTCTACACTGGTGTAATTTAGCCATTCTGCATTTTTCTTATGCATTTTTAAACATCACAGGAAATTAAGTTTGTTCTGGTTTTTAACAGCTATGCACCATGTTGGAAATAATTGTTCTCATTTGAATATCATCATTTTCACTTGAATAGATTTGAATTGAGCCTTTGAGGCCTTCTGGATCCATAGTTTAAAATAACCTGTGCTATATCTACCTATTGAGGAATAAGAAAGTATTTTTTAAGAGCCAAAAGTACAAAAATGAAGTTACGATCATGGGTTCTGCAATACAATTTAGACCATATTTATAGTAATTTTACTCCTTTTGGACTTCAGTTGGTAGTAGTCGAATGGCTGCACATACTACAATAGCAAAACTACTATAGAAAAATGACATTTCAAAGAGTTACAAAGAGTTACCAAGACTCTGTAAGCTCATTTGTTTAAGTTAATTTACACCTTCCCCACCATTTGACAAGATTGATTCTTAAAATGAGTATATAATTTTGTAAATGAAGTGGTCACTTCATTTTTATTTTTAGTGCTAATGTAAGGTTGTAAAGTGTTCTCATTTGAATATCATAATCTTCGCTTGCGTATGCCTTGTGGGCCCATCGTTTAAAAATGCCTGTACTATATCTCCCTATTGAGAATTTAGAAATGATTTAAACAGGGGAGAAAAGTACCGCAATTTAGTTTACCATCATGAACTCTGTCGTAAAATTTCAATCATATTTTAAGTTTTTAGTTATTTTGGACATCAGTCAGTAGTAGTTGAACTGGTTGCAGATATGGCAATAGCAAATCTACAACAGAAAAATGACCAAATTTTAATTGAACTTAATTTACTCCCACGTCACCTAAGATGATTTGGATGTAATAAACGCCTGACTGAAACTGTAATATTGAGGCCCAAACCAATACGGGAAAAAAATGCTAATTATATTTATCATTAATTGTTTCGGTGAAGAACTGTGACTAAGTTTTATGGTAAGTGGAATATTTTTCATTCCCGTATCTTTGTGTTATTGTTTTCAAAATTCCCTTTGCCTAGGAAAATAGCAACAACAGCCAGCAGCAATGTACACACTAAAAATGGCAAGGTTTGCTGCAAATAATAAAATCAACAAATGCATTGACCTGGTTGATTTATCGATTTAGCTCTAGTCAGTTATACTACATGTTGAGTTTCAATGAAATGTGGCTTTTATAACAGATGCATCTCAAAAAATAACATGATAGGGATGAAGAGGGCTCTAAGACATGCTTTTAATTTGATTCAGTTAACCATACCAAATAAATATAAATTATCCAACATAGATGTTTAAAAGCATAATTCACTTTTAAGTGATGCTATACTTTTCCATTATGCATGGATTCATGGTTTCATGGATGCATGGATGGAAAAAGGAATTGCTGTTATAAAGTAATATGTGGCCTTTTGCTTGTTTAGTTTATTGGTGTGTACAGCGTTGCAAGAGTGAGCTCAAAGTTCAAAACCTCAAGTCCTTTTCGAGTTATACTTTGGCATTATGACAGTCTGACTTGGCTGATTGATTGAAAATCGCAAAACAAGGACTCCTTCTAATACGTTGCACATGCTGTCGAGAAGCATGTGTAACCTTTTCTGGCCAACTGCTCCAAAACTGAATCAGTTTTTCCCATGTGCTGGCTGCCACGAGAGCATCTACGTCTGTGCTGCTGCAGGTTTATAAATTCTGCTGTCTGCGAAAAATCCATTGTGTGTGAATGACAAAGGTTGAGTCATTGCAGTAAACTGCAAAAAACTGACTTGTGACCAGTGTTGCACGCTGAATGTCTGTGTTGTTGTTGAAATTCTAGCCATTGTCGGGTGTAGTTAATAGTCTGCAGGCAGTATTATTGCAGATCTGCCACCTCATCCTCTAAGTTGTATACTGTTCACTGTGCAGCTGCTTGTCTGTCCTTTACTTTTTCTATTGTTCTTCTTTCTACAATATTAGAAAGAGGAAGGAGGGATTCAGATGTTGAGGACAGCGTGCACAGACATGTCAGTGTGTGTTATAAAATTCTGTGCATGCGTGTATGTTGTGAGGGCATCTTTTTTATTTATAACCCAGCCAGTAACATCTTAGGTAAATGCCTCATTTTACATTAAAAAAATGGATTGTCAGTCCTGCAAAGTAGAGATTTTTAAGGTTATATTGAGGCCAGATTGTTATTAAAGCAACTCACAGAAGAATGTGCAGAATTAAACACATGCAATAACTAGAAAGCAACTTCAGGAGTGTAAATACGGGACGTCCCGCAGATATTGAAGCGATCTACTGGCTCACAGCCCCTTTTACTTTAGTGCAGAGGAAGTGGTGCTGGCCGGGACACACAGGGCCATTGTAAAGCCACCACTAGGAACAGTGTAATTCATCAGGAAAAGTCTGTCCTGTCTCCGCCCCCAACATCCTCTCCTGAGCGCAGCGTTCAGACCAGCCAAGAAACTTCAAGGAAAACCCTCCAAACGCTGCCTGTTGACACTGTGCTGGAATAATTGATCATCTCCGAACAGGGCTGGAATTATCTATTACTGGACCCCCCGCTGGAGAAATCTGATTTGGCTGGAAGTTAAGCAGTAAACCGGGCCGATGCAGATTTTACCGACTACTGGATGATGAGGCGGTCGGACCGTAGCGCGCCTTTAACCGCTGATTTTCAAGATCCGAGATGTGGAAAGACGAATATGATGTTCACTTCGACTTTTTGCTGCAACTCCTGTAAGTTCGATATGTGTTTTAGAGCAGTTTTTTCACCTTTGACGTGCAAAATGGGTGGGAGCGTTAACTTTATGCTGCGTGGCAAAATGGAAATAGTGAGGTAGCTGTGGTGTAATTTTACCCTGACGAAAAATCATCACGATACTAATATAATAATCTTATGTAGACTTATTTATGGTAATAAAATTGGGGGAAAAGTTAGTTAAACGACATGTTTTAATCTAATATGGCATATCCACATAATAACTTGAACCATAATTTACATTTCATTTAAATGTCATATATTCAGTCAATATACTGCTTTGCAGTATGTAATATTGAAATTCCACCTGTCATTAACATCTATTTTTATTTATTTTATCAATAAACTAGCCGTTTTTGATATTCATCTATTATATAATGACTTGCCCCAAACCCAAAGATACTCAAGAGAAAAGAACAAAAATCCTGAATGCAATAAGCTGGAAACAGTGATAAATGACTCAAACAATGTCTCAAGCAACTAAACTGTCAATCAGTTAATGAGCTTTAACCCTGATGGATGTATTAATTAAAGATTTGTACCTGTAAACCACCTAAAGGATGCCGGATTCCTCACAGCTGTTTGTATTTGTCTTGTGAAATTGATACAAGACAAGTTTCTATCATTGGTTTATTCAGTGTCCGTCCTTCCAATGTCAGTCGTATTATATGAAATAACATGTGCTAGTACATTGTGTGATTCAGTGTTTGTTGGCCAACAGTGAGCAGTAAAAGTTGTTGCTGTTGTCAGTCCGCCTGGTGAATGTAAATTAGTCATGATGCAGGGAGGTGTCTTTTTGCTTGTTTCAAACTCAAAAGTGCAACAGTGTTTTTTACAGATATTATATCTACAAGCCGCAGCAGATGACCCGACTTACACTCACGCCCAATCGCACTCAGACAGCTCCCCTGTGCATCGGTTTCTAATCTATACCTCTGTTTGATTAGTATAATGAAAATCAAAGAAAAGTCTGTGGAATAACAGAATTTCATAATGCAGGTAATCCCATAATTGCTGATTACGCTCATGGACGATGCCATTCAGACCATCCTCGTCCTCACACCCACACACACCTTGCATGCAGACACACCTTGTAGGTACGGGCGGTGTACGGCCAAAGAAGATTAGCTTTGAGTCACTGGCATGCCTCATCATGCTCTCTGACTCTGAGACAGTCACACACAGACTGAGTGGCGGTCACAGTGACTGAATAAGTGTGGCCCGGGGATACAGAATTGTGCTTTTAGATAGACTAATAGCTTCACTGTGTGCCACTTGGCCCTCAGTAACTCCAAGAGTCTTGGCACAAAAGGCACTTAATACTGTGTCTGTGTCACTACTGTTTTGTGTTTGTGTGTGTGTGTTGGCTCTGTTATTGCTAGACAGCACTGTGAGGAGGCAAGGAGGGGGTGATGCCGGCATCATTTTAGCCCCATGACTGATATGAGCTTTGAATGATGTATGAGGTCTCTCAGAATCTAGTGAATTAAAATGGTCAGACAAGCGAAAGCAATTTCACTGCAAATAGGAGCCGAGATATTGTTTTGATGCTTTGCCACAGACTCATTTTATGTGGTGTGCACTCATATATATTTGTGAATATTTACATCTTAAAGAGTATGTATGAATTGTACCTATTCATATATTCTATGAATCATTTTTTAAAACCTTTTTCAAAAACTTGTTTGTGTCTTATGTAACTGCAGCTGATATGTTGTAATAAAGAGGTTGTGGCTCTGCCCTGTGTCCAGAATACCTCTCGAGGGAGCTGTACAGGAAACATTTTAATCAGATCCCCCAAACTCAATCAGATGGCTCATTCTCCAGTAGTTTTACTCTTTCCGGACACTCCCCACCCTGTCCCCAAGGCTGAGTCCAGACACTCAGCAAATGACTGTTTTCTGCTGACAGCTTTTGCAATTTCATAGTCATTCTTGGTAGTAAGACTTCAGCATGATATTAAGGTGGAGGTGTCTGCAAGACCCACCTGATCGTGGTGGAGGAGTTTATTTGTCCTGTGACTCTGGGAAATGTGTTGTTTGGGTGAAAATGCTTGTTGTTCCTAAGGCAAATTTGCCCCAGCAGGTCAAGGCCCAGATGAAGATTCATGAGATTAATGAATCAGCCCAGGCAGGAAAGTGTAACCTTGCCTGGAGCAGGGAAATCAGAGCCCTGTGTGGAGGTCAGCTGCATGGGCGTAGCACACAGTCAGCTAGACGGCGCGTGAAGTCAGGGGACCGACATCTCGCCATAGAGACATTTGTGTTTTTGCTGCAGCTTTTCATTTTTTTGTATTAGTCCGTGTCAGACAGCCTTAAGATAGGCTGTTGTCATTTTTCTTCCAGCATGGGACACTTAGCTTCCGCTGTGTCCATGGTAACCTGCAAATCCCTTATGGCAGCAGCGCCATAATGTATTGAATTTGTGAGGGTAATGAAATTGGGCTGATCAGATTATGCAAAAAACATCTGAATCATCTAGTGAGAATGCTGGCAGTGGCAAGCAGATGCACACATGGGCAGGAAATGAGGAAATGTCACTGAGAATGATGGCGCTGAATTTTGCACTTGTCATTAATTTGCTGGTAAATACAAGAACAGTGTGATTTATATTTGTTCCTTTCAGTGTGGATGATAGTAAATGTTATGTTACGGTGTACAAATGTTAGCTGTGTTGTCTGTGAAGGTCAGAGTGGAAAGAATGCATTAAATAAGACATGAACATGCTACGTTGAGCAAAAATGTCAAATTGAAATAACAAAGCATTTTTGATGACTTGCAATCAAAAACAAACAGTCTTTAATGTTTATTCAAACGCCAATAAAAGGCTAATTAACTCCTCGCTGACTGAATGTGGTGGGCAGCAATTTGCAAGTATACAGTGCGATGTACAGTGGACACAACTCAACATCAATCAAACTACCACAGTACGTCTTAAATAAATAAACTCGGCACTAATTAATACTCAGCGTTGATTCTCTCTGCTCTCCTGACAACAGTTTAACAGTTATAAAGAGTGTGAGGCCTCTGCCTGAGCAGAGACTTCATTAAACTGCGTCCTTCAGCCACACACTGCAACAATGTCCTTGTTTCTCTGTGGCAAAGGGCCTCTCGACTGATTTAACCATATGTGTCAGTGTATCTGTCACAAGAAGTGCTGCTTAGAAGTTGTATAATGTCTTCTGTAGCTGCAAGAAGCTTTTTTAAGTCTCATAAACCTGAAGATGCCATCACGCTTAAACTCAGATTGGACTTTAAACTTCAAATTTGTACCACAAATCCTGTGTTACAATCTTGCTGGATTTGCAGTATTTGAAAGATGTGGCTATTTCCCATACAGGAATGGTCTGATGAAAGCTGCTTTCAAGGTGCATTATGGGAAATGTAGGATTTACTGTTCCCTTGACGCATCACTCATACTTTGGACTAAAAGTCAGAACATCGTAGCTGCTTCAGTCTTTTCATATGTTTCTTTTTAGCTTTCTGTCTTAATGATAATAAACATCTTAATAAAGATCTTGTGCCAAGTCATTGCTGTTCCAAATCTAAAAACATTCATGCCCCTTCACCTCTACCAGAATGTTTTCCATTTTTTATCATTAAACATGCCAAGGAGACTAATAACAAAATAAGAACCACTGGCTAAAAGATTTATTTTCTGTTAAGTTTTTAAGCTGCTGAATGAGGTTAAGCAACAAGTTTCTCACTCAATAATAGAGCTGAACGAAAAAAATGATATTGCGATTATTTGATAGATATAGCAACTGTGACATAAGTGAATGGTAGTTTTTATATTTGTTTTACACTGAAACAAATGTGGAAACGATGATGCGACTTTTGCTGCAGTCTTTGCCAAACAAGTATGTTCCATAGGTTTGGAAAATATGACTTGGCGCCCATTTCTGCAGCATCAAAATGCTTCATTAATAATGACATGTTGCGACATGCTTACCTTCATCAAAAAACTGCAGCTCCTGCAATTTAGACATTGCACTTAGCCATATTGCGATTTCATTAATATTTCAATTATTTTTTTAGCCTGTCTAAAAAACACTGCAATTGGTTGTTTTTTTCAAAATCCACTTAAGCAGAACCTGGATGGAATCTGTTCACATAATCAGCTCTAACAGTTTGTATTTCAATAAATTTAAACAACTACTACTTCAATTCAGTGTCACACATTTGCATGTAGTGCATAATGTGCCAAAACGAGGCATTATTACTTATTACTAACAGGATGCGTCCTGCTGATCTGTCATTTATATAGCCTCTGCAAGTTATTACTTCCCTATAAAAACTGCATGCTCAGTCATGTATTGAACAGTTTGGCCTCTCATTTTGTCCTTTCTTAACCTGAACTTGTCCTACAGAAGTGACTGAGTACATTCAGCATTTTACAAAATCTGCTGGTTTCATTCTTACACAGATGCACCAATTCATAGCTGGAATAGACGGTCTAGTGACAGACAAAGACCATGAGATGGACAGCTTAGTCGTTCATTTGGAAGTAGTGATAGAGTAGTACATGTTTTCCAATTTCTCTGCTTCATTTGCCTGAAATAGAGGAGTAGAATTTAGATAATATTTTTATATTATACCACTTTAACTCAAATTATAAATTCACAGTCTGAGATTAGTAGGGCTTTTTAGAGGAGATTGCAGCAGGTGAAATCTGCTTCAGCATTATAATCATCCCTCATATCCACTGCATCAAAGTAGGGCATTAAGTGGCAGTGAAACTGGGTCACTGTCATAACAAGTCATTTAAACCTCATTTGACTTGTGTTTGTGTGTATGTGAACATATGTTTATGTAATTGAGTTTTATGCTCAGCAGTTTAGTTTCCTCTGTCTAGTTTTAAGCGAGTGGGCGTGCAACAGTGGACATGTGTTCCATTCATTAACCTGGGCACCTGTGTGTGTGTGTGTGTGTGTGTGGTTGTATTTGGAATTGTGTGTGTTGTCCTCCCCAGCGATGCAAACCTCACAGACGTGCTGTCTGACTCGGAGGAGTGCGATTTGGGCAGTCTGGAGCGTTTGGAGCGCGGCAGCACTGACACTCTGGCCAATGGCTGCCGGGCTGACTGCGAAGCCGCCAAGAGGCTGGCCAAGCGCCTCTATCACCTCGAGGGCTTTAAACGCTGTGACGTGGCCAGACACCTGGGCAAGAAGTAAGCACGAACGCACACAGCAACACATGGACACACACATGTTGACTCATGGACTCATAAATCACCAGAAGAGGGGAAAACAGATTGAGATATGAGACTGTAGAGATTAAACACAAAGACATATTGTTTATATTGATGCTCATACAGAGCTGTCGTTTTGACAGCATAACCAAACACATTAGAATATGCTGAAGATTTAATGAAATCATTTATATAACATTCACAGCTCCTCTGTGCCATGTTGATGTACTGCTGCTCTTTCTGTCTCTCTGCAGTAATGAGTTCAGCCAATTGGTGGCATCGGAGTACCTGAGCTTCTTTGATTTCTCCGGCCTGTCGCTGGATCGAGCCCTGAGGTAATGCAAACTCAGCACTTACAAGAGATGAGCGTGTGATGCTGGAATATTTGTGCACGTGTGTGTGTGTGTGTGTGTATGTATATTCCTCACATTCTCTCTTCACAACGCATTAGCTTTGCGCTAATCAAGCTGTCGTGTTGAGTGCAGTTAGCCAGTGTAGCTGACAGCTGCAGAGTACATTACGGCCTTGTACCTGACACGTTGCTGTCTCAAACTGCTGCCTTCAGTGCAGAGTGTTTGGTTAAGAGGCCTCATGAGTTCCACTTAGGACTAGGACAGGTTAGGATACTGCTGTCGGAAAGTAACATACTTAAAGCCATGCATTCATAATGTTTGGATACTGGCAATGTAATTGTTTTGTTCACTCTTAAATGAGCCACAGTGATTTCTGGTAAAAACGAAGTATTTTACAGTAGTTTCATCACACCTTATAAATCTAAATGTTGATTAAAACAGTAAAAAAATACAGAACAACACAAATTTTATACATCTAACAAGCTGGTTCCATCAAAAATTTTGAGCTTTTGCTTGAAAAATTATTAATTGATCACCAAATTTCAGGTTGTTTTTCTTTTCAATCATTGAACTTACAGTGTCAGCTCTGTCTGTTGTTTTACGTCAGAATGTACACTGAAAGTGGGTCTGCAACCTTTATGACACCTATTGTTTCTGGCACTGAGTTACAAAATCTATTAATTAACAGTTCAGAAGTGGAACCAGTTCTCAACAGGACACATAGTCGCTGCTTATGGTAGAACTCTGCAGCTTGCTTGACCAGTTTTATGAAGCAGGTTAATTGTTACAGCTGTTCTCAGAGTAAAATGTTTCTTAAGGTTTGCTTCTGTGTCGCAGGAACTTCTTAAAAGCCTTCCCGCTGATGGGAGAGACGCAGGAGAGAGAGCGGGTCCTCGTCCATTTTTCCCGACGCTTCTGCCACTGTAACCCACAGACACCCACTGCTGAAGGTCAGAGTTGTGGGGGTGAAAATGGTAATGAGGAAAAAATTGAATAAAGACATAAAAACGCACAAATGTTCACGCTTAAGCATCTGAAAAAAAAGTGATTTTACACATTAACTGCTGCTGCTTTCCATATAGATATAAGTTAATCAAACATTTGTGATTGCAATGGTAGAATTGATGTATTTGCATAAATTTAAAATATACTGAATCAAGTTACTCAACAAAAGCAGCAGCTCAGCTTTTCTATATGCAGCAGTGTGTTCATATGAAGCTGACCTTGGCCTTGTGTATTGTCTTATTGCAGATGGAGCCCACACATTAACCTGTGCCCTCATGCTGCTCAACACTGATCTGCATGGACATGTATGTACTTTAGTTGTCCGTCTTACTGCTTCTGCAGAATCCATAGTCCCGTATTCTTCTGTTTGGGGAAACTAAGTATAAAGGCAGTTGTTTGTCAGCGCTGGCATGCCTCCATTTACATCTTCTTCTGATACACTTCTTGTTCTTTCCTCGTCTGTCTACCGTTTTCTCTCTGTTCTTCTCTCTCCCTTCCCCGGCCTACTTTCTGACCTGTTTCTGTCTCTCCTCTCCCCGAATCGTCTCATCTGTTTAGTTCTAAAAACGGGAGCGCTGTGATCTAGGCAACATAACACGTTCACATCCTTTGCTTTTCCCACAACCCTCCTTCTGAACTCAAGTCAGTCTCTGCTGATAGTGATTTTAGTGAATATCCCTCCTCTAACTAATATCTTTTCAATTCCTTTTCCTCCTTTTCAAATCCTTCCCTTGCTAACCATCTCTGGTCTCCTGGTCTCTCTCTGCCCCTGCAGGTGGTAAGTTTACTTCCCATACTAACACTGACATCACCTGACAACAGACATTTAAATCATACCTTTTAAAATAAATGTCATATTTGTAGTAAAGGAGGCAGCCACAGATAAGCTCAAACCACATTTTAACCATTTATATTCAATGACACAACAATATTTAGTTGCTTATTGCAGACAAATCCTTTTGACTGATAGTCATCCTGCTTAAAATAGAACTTGGAATGTCTTTATAGCCAATGAGAAAAGCCACAGTGTAAAGCTTTAAATTTCAACATCTTAATAGATAATAGATTTAATTTTGGATCAGCTATACGTAGTCACCTTTATGAGACTTTAACTTAGTAAGAGCGCACTGTCTTTGCATTAAAGTATATGAGTAATTAATCCAGTTAGAATACTGTTACCTTTTTATGACACTATAAAGTGGAAATATTTTCCGATGCATGTCACATTTTTCTGAGTAATTTCTACACCTCTGAGAAAACAGGAATAGGGTTGTCTGGTCTGTTACGTTGCCTCCCTGGAGGAAAATGTGAATAAAAAGCTGCAGACCAATTACATATATTTTTGTAACAGCAGTGAGTCAAGTCAGTTTTATTTCCACATTTGTATCTATTTAGGTTACCAGCTAAATAAGTGCAGAAAGAGGTAGTATTACACCAACCGCTCCCTCTGTGTTCTTCTCTAATGAGGCAACATGATTAGAGGTTAAAACACTTGTGAAAGGTGTGGTAAGCTGATGCCTGATAAGCTCTAATAGAGGCAGAACCACACTGACCAACACCGCTTACAGAAGTCCAGCAGCTTAACATTGCCCCCCAGTGGACAGCTGCAAAACTACATCCAGGTTGGATCAGATAAAACTGGGTGGAAATCATCAACGGCTGTGAAATTAAATATTTGTCTGTTGATACAGAGTTGAACAAGAGTGGCTGATTTCACAAAAATAATTTCACATTGAACTCAAATTGATTGTTTTGTTTCTGTGTTTCTGTCTGTCATTGGTTGGTTCTCGTCTCCTCAGAACATTGGGAAGAAGATGTCTTGCCAGCAGTTTATCAGTAATCTAGATGGCCTCAACAACGGCAAAGACTTTCCCAAAGATTTGTTAAAGGTACAGATTTCTTCCTGAGAGAGTACAGCTACTTTAAACTGTAACCTTGGTTGTTATTTTTGTCTTTAATTATAAAAGCAAACTGAAAAGAAAGAAAATGTTCACATTTTTACTCTTATTCTCCACACAGGTCTTGTATAATTCAATCAAGAATGAGAAGCTGGAGTGGGCAGTGTGAGTATGCATTTTGTGCTTATCAAAAGGAAAAAGTATTTAGGGTATGCAAGTTTTTTAGACGTAAGTACACTTGAATACATGCTCTATCTGAATGGGTATTTGTATGTGCAGTGAGGAGGAGGAGCTGAGGAAGAGTCTGTCAGAACTGGTGGAGGAGCAATGTGAGGGCGGGAGTAAACGTGTTGCCAGGGTAACGGACGGCAGTAACCCCTTCATCGCCATTCCCATCCTCTTGAACGCCGTCACCTACAAACACGGAGTGCTGACCCGCAAGAGCCACGCCGACATGGATGGCAAACGCAGTGAGTTCATGTAGATAAACACCGACACACAACATTTGGCCAAAGTTGACAAATCCTTCATCATTAGTTGTATAAGAATATATGAAGAAATAGTTTAATTTCTGTGTTTCTCTCGCAGCTCCGAGGGGTCGCCGTGGCTGGAAGAAGTTCTATGCGGTTCTGAAAGGGATGATCTTGTATCTCCAGAAGGTACCGCATCTCGTCCTCTGCTCTGTTACCATAGAAACACATCCACCACCGCAGTGACAGCAGTGGTGGATGCTGCGAGCTGCTGTGCTCTGTGTGTGTGTGTGTGTGTGTGTGTGTGTGTGAGGGAGTGAGATCGAAGCAGCATTAGGCGAGGAAATGAGGCAATGCTGCACCAGTGTGTGTTTGTCTCCCCCTGCTGGTAGGAAAGCTGCACTTCTCACATGTGAGATTGTTATGAGGACACTTCAAAATCTTCTCTACATCACCTGGAAACAAGGGATGTAACTCCCACTTTGGGTGTATAACTGTATACTACAAATCCTTACATCATTGTCCACAAAAATTCAAAATGTTTGAAGCAATCAAAGAAAAAGGAAAGGAAATCCTGGAGCTGGCTGCTGTTGTTTCAGGACAGTGCATCCATCCACACAGTACAGGTGGCAGAAGCAGGAAATTGGGACAACATGTGAACTGTTGCTTCATGAACCTTATTCACCTGACATGTACCATCTGACTTCTATCTGTTCCCCAAACTGAAATCTCTGCCTGTAAATGCCTGTATTTTTTTTCTCTTATTGAATTAGGATGAATACAAGCCAGACACTGACATTTCAGAGGTGGACCTGAAGAACGCAGTCCGGATCCATCACGCTTTAGCCACTCGTGCCACCGACTATAGCAAGAGAGCCAACGTACTGAAGCTTAAAACCTCGGACTGGAGAGTCTTTCTGCTGCATGCCCCGTAAGACACTAAAAATCTCTAAAAACATGTTAAGCAAGAATTCTTGATTAAAAACTACTCTGCAAGTTCCATAGGATGATTCAAACTCCTCTAACGATTGACCAGCCGTCTCTCATTTCTGTAGATGTAGACCTTCTTTTTTTACAATAATCTTTTTACAATGCTTTACTTAAATAGATGTTTAAGTTTTTTTCAGGGTTGATATAATTAGTAGTAATTAAGGACAGCAATAACTGATATTCAGAAATAACCATTTCGGTATCAAAATTCAGAATAAGAATTAAGAGAGAACTTTTCAACATTTGTGCTTCAGTATTAATAGACTTGGGATATATAACTAATCAGATAGGACTACTGATCAAGACCACATAGTGACCACTGAGAGAAAAGCAGAAACATTAACCAAAGGAGTGCAATTTTAAATTGTTCATTAAAAAAAGAAAGCCAATCTCTCATCATAACTGATACAGGCTGGATGCCATTATGACTTTCTTTCAAATTAAAACAACTCAGTTGTTTTGCAATTGTTGTCTTCAGCCAGTTAAATATATCAGACTATTGTTAAAGAAAAACCTGTGTGAACATCATCATAGAGAAACATCATTTATATTCTCTCTCTGTCCAGGAGTGAGGAGGAGATGATGTCTTGGATCTTCCGGATAAACCTGGTGGCAGCGCTGTTCTCTGCTCCGGCCTTCCCTGCTGCCATTGGCTCCATGAAGAAATTTTGTCGGCCGATTCTGCCATCCTCATCCACCCGACTCAACCAGGCACGAACACAAACGCACACACAGCCAGCAGCATAGAATTGAAACAAGAGCAGCCATTACACCCCCCTCCCTTATCTTTAAATTACTAATAATTATATACTGTTATTAGTACCACAATCAGCATACAGTTGTGATTGTATATAGCACACAGTATATTACAGCAGCAAACACAGTACATTTAAAACAGCTACAAGGACGGACAATCTTACATATTCTATTTGTGTCTGCTTGCATCTGATTGGCTGTGTTGGGGGGTCTTCCGGCTTTTTTTGGGCTGC
Organism: Dascyllus trimaculatus; assembly: GCA_024666655.1. NCBI lineage: Eukaryota > Metazoa > Chordata > Actinopteri > Pomacentridae > Dascyllus > Dascyllus trimaculatus. Next base: position 11,640,415 of record CM045457.1, on the reverse strand, counting down.
AATTGGTGCAGGAGGAGCAGCTGCTGAGTCACGAGAGCAAACTGAAGCAGATGAGCCTGGAGCTAGAAGAGCACCGAAAAAACCTGCCCTCAGCCGACCCAAAAAGCCGCGAGTGGGAGGAGTACCGGCTCAAAGAGCACTACCTCACGTACGAGGTACAGGCTTGTGTGCAGCTTTTATTAATTTGTCTGTGTTGTTTTTTAAAACGGATGACTAGTGTCTGCTGTTTCCTGTACATATAAGGATCTATTTTTAGTTTTTAATGCATAAAATACTCTGACCCATCTATTTTTCGCAGGCTGCGGAGTGTTTTAGTGTCTGAAACTTTCACTTTTTATATTATTGCCTCAGTTAGATCATACTGCAGCCAGTTGGGACGTAACAGTTACCTCATTTACACCTGGTTTAGGCATGTGATCTGTATGAAGATAGCTTAACAGAATAAAGGAAAACACAAGTTAAGATCAGATCAGCCAGAATGCATTTTGGAGGTGGTCAGGTTTATACTATGAGGAGACTTAGATGCCTAGCTAATCTGAGATTAGATGAAATTGTGAGCAAATTCAAGCTATTACATTTTAATACCAGGTGTTATGAAAGGACTGAGACGTCTAACTGGCATATTAGATTCAGCTGAAATTGTGAGCACATTTTTAGCTAACAAGAATACATTTTCATACTATGTGTGACACAAAGACCTGTGAGATTGCATTTATCCAGATGCCCTATCCAGATATAGACTGCATGTTAATAGAAGGTGTAAATGATGCGGAATACATTGTGATCAGGATGCAATCAGGTCAGCCGGACCACATTAGGAGGTGGTCAGGTTTGCATTATGAGGGAACTTGGATGCCGAACTAATTTGCAGTTCAATCAAATTGTAAGCAAATTTGAGCTAACAAAGACATATTTTAAAATTAGGTGCAATACAGAGAGACCTAGAGCACATGTCAGTAACCAGATGTCATATCCAGATAAAAATTGCTTGCTGGTAACAGGTGTCAATGCAGCAGAATACATTTCGGTCAGCATGCAGTCACATCAGCCAGATCGCATTTGGAGGCGGTCAGGTTTGCATAATGCGGACACAGGTGTGTCTGACTAATTTGCACATTGGATTGGGTCAAATTGTGAGCAAATTCAAGCTGACAAAAAAGCATTTTAATACTAAATGAAATACAAAGAGACAAATATCGCATGTCAGTATCCAGATGTCATGTTCAGATATAGATTGCATGCTAATAACAAGTGTACATGGGGCCTGTGTGTTCAAACAAGCCCATTAGTATCCTTTTGAATCTTACTTCAATTTCTATTTGGTCTTTCTTTCTAAACTCTTTTCCCTCCTCCTCTCTCCAAGCAGAAGACTCGCTATGAAACGTACATCAGCCTCCTTCAGGCTAAAATCCGCGCAGAGACAGACGACCTTGAGAAGATTGAGGCAAGCGTCATGGGCAGCCTGATCATGGAGGGAGGCCTAGCCGGCCGCGAATGCCACCTTCGCAAGACTCAGTCCTCCCCATCTATCAGTCAGGCCCATGGCGGCCTGAACGGGAGGGCGGCTGGATGCACCATCCCGGGACAGAGGAGCTGAAGAAAGGGCAGGACGGAGGCACACCAGCCCACAAAGCAACATCCCTCCAAGCCAAACTAGCTTAATCCTTCAACTGGATGTGTTCTTAGTATGTCACGTTGTGGGCTTTTCCACTCCTCAGTAAGACGTCACTATCCTTCCCAGAATTTATCAACCCTGATGATAAGTTTCTGTCCTTGAGCAATAGATGAAGAAGATGAAGAGCGTGCCCTTGATACCCAACAATAACCCTGCCAAACCTCAGTTCTTTGAACTTTTGTGATTGCACATTAAAATGATCATAACTTTGATCACTATTTATAGCAACATCATCAGTATTATTTTGAAAAGTCAGAGTGAAACAGTTGTCTTTAGCTGAAATGTGTTCATAGTTATGAGCAGAACTTTGAGTAGTTTATAATGTGTCAGTACAAGGCCAGAGAGAGAATGGAAGCAGACTGGTTTGTCTCCTCTGTCCTTGTTGTTTAGTCCAGGATTTAGGCAGCGATTCAGACAAACATGGTAGAGATGGTACTACTGTAGCATTCTGGCCTTTTTTACACACTCAGCCACTCACAGGTGTGTTACTGTGTGGATCTACAGTCTGGGTGGAGTGTGGTGTGTAAAGATGCAACATATCTGTCCCGGAGTTACAAAAAAAAAAAACCTCTCAAAAGAACTCAGATGGATCGAGTCCCTGTATAGCATATTTATTTATTTATTGAACTCTTCAAAACCTTTATTCACCCGAGGAGGGGTTCACACTGAGCGTGCTCCCCTTTTTCAACTTCCTAACATTCATACATTTACGTACATTCACACGGAGCTGCCATGGTGTTTAAACTGCTCACTGAACTGCTCCACCAGAGGAACTGGAGGTTGAGTGCCTTACTCAAGGGCACCTCGACACTAGCTGTTGAGGGATTTTGGAGGATGCGACTCTTGTCACTTGTTAGAAAGATTAAACGTCTGTTCCTATGATTTTTTGAGCTGCCGCTAACCCCAAATACTAATGTGTATTTAAATATTCAGTTTGTTTTTAAGGAGTAAAAGAGGATGACAGTATGTAACTGAAAGAAAGCACTGTGCCCTGTCATGTGTTTACCTCTTACTGCTCCTCTTATGTCAGGACTGAGCTGATATGTAACAATATATGGTCGGGTGTGAGTTTTGTGGAGATTGAAATGAAGGGCAGAACAGGAAAGTGTGGGCAGGAGGCGTACAGTATGAGCAGGTCAGCTGGTGTGTGCGTGCACTGGCATGCTTTTTAAAGTGGTTCCAGTTGAGATGCTGAAGCTGTAGGCGCCCAGAAGAAGTAAATATAGCAGGGTCATGTTATTGTATGAAGCATTTATTTAGCATGTTTGGTGAGAAACAATCCAATGTCCTTCTGCTGAATAAGTCCACCGTCACAATCAGGCCTGAATCTCTCAAAAGCATCTTTAGTGCAAGAGATGTACCTTTACCTCTTATAAAATCCAACCGCTCTGATGTATACAATGTTACATGGACCTATCACAGCTTTTTTGGCCGGGTACACTATTGAGCATTTAGCAGTACTGGTGTAATCCTTCCACTGCCATCCTTCCCATTAGATGAGGATGTTTTTGGGAAAGCAGACGCCAGCCTATTATAAACAGTCTGGCTGATTGCAGAGCGTAGCAGCAGGACTGCTCCAGCTTAGTGTGCTAAAGTCACGAAACCTGTCAGTATGTAGAGGAGAACGGCAGCAAAACAACTCCACCAGCAAAGTAGCCATCAAAACACCCTCCACATGAGGGTGAGGCGGAGGAGAGACTTGTTTTCTAAGAAGAGGAGACTGGTTTGGTTTTCTTAGAATGACCCTCTCTGCCAGCTGAGAACAGGCCAAACAGATATCCAGCACACATTTTTCCAAACACTCTATTAAGCCTTGTAGTCCTGGAAGGAGGACAGGTGTTAGGTTGTGGGGAAGTGGAGATGTGGTGGTACTGCTGTTTGTTAGCACCTTAATTGATATTTTTCCCCTAAACTCACACGTTCTCTCGCTTATGACACAACTGTAGATCAGTGCGTTCAGTGTCCCTTCACTCAGCCCCAGTGTGGCAGAGAAGCATGTTGACGTAACCAGAGTTGTGGATATTGACTGTATGAACAATTATGTCTTTTGCTCTGGACACAGCACTTCTGCTGCATTAATACTGACTGATGGGATCTGACATCCTTTTGGGACTCGGCTGGAAAACTGGAATCACAGCTGGAATCCTGGAAGCGGATTCTTGTACAGACCAAAATGCTGAATCAGAGCTGAGTTTTCAGAAAAGTACCGTTTTCTAAAGCTGTATTGTTAGGATAAATAACTGCTTTCTTACCGGGAGACTTCCCCTTATAGTCACTTTGGCTGTTGTGCTAACCATTGTTTCCCAATGTTCTAGGGTAGGCCTGTGCTGTAATATAGGATTGTGAAAAAAGTTGATTGTTATGTTTTATTTAAAAAAAATGACAACTTCGGCACTTTGATGTCAGCATTGGATCTGTCTTTTTGTTTTGTTTGTATATCTGAACTTTTTTTGACAGGATGCTCATACTATGTAAAGGACATATTTACTGAACATTTAGTCTGTGCTTCATAAAGTAAGCTTTTATACAGATCATTGTGGCTGTAATTTATTGATATTGTCCAGACTGTCAACTCTAAACAAGTTTTACAGCAGTTTTTTTTTTTTAATTTGTGGGCCACTGACGTGAAATTCTGCAGACATGGCAATTATTTTGTAATATTCTGAACAAGTTTTGTTCAGAAACTTTTTTACGTTACCACTACAGGTAAATGTGTGTTAAAAATCTTGAGCAGTTAGGAGCTACATTTGAGAGCAGCTGTTAACTAGACCAAATCCAGAAGCCTTAAAGTACCCTATATCCTCAGGCACACTGTCAGTTTCTATCCATCCGGAAAGAAGTAATTGTCAAGGATCTCACCTTTATAATTTGCATTTCTGAAAGAGGTTGCAATTTAAGTTCACTGAACAAGCTTAGTGTGACATTCGATGTGTTATTGTACATGCTGCATCTTTTCACAACACTTCAAAAAATGTGTTCATGTCTTTTGCAAAACATGTCGATCAGCACACGGTCCTTTGCAGTGCTGCGTCATCTCCATTTTCCGTTAATGAGTCAAATCTAAACTTAAAAGGCACTACCTTCTTGACCTCAGGTGTATAGCAGCATTTCTGCTTCATCAGCAGGTATGTTGGAGAAGTTCAGCTACAGCACCTGAGAAATGCTGATTGCATTTGTAAACTTGTTTCATGATAGCTGCTGATAGATGCCACAGTGTCAAAAAGACATGGTTACTTGTGAAACAACTCACGTAAACTGTCTTAAAGGGTAAAACAAAACACAAAGCATTTTTTATTGTCGCTATTTGAACTAACTGCTGTCAGTCTGTACTGTTTTGGGTTGAACACACAAGAAAAATGTGTAAATCCATATTTAGCATAACATCAACATGAGCAATGCTGAGGTTTTTGGATGTAACTGTAAAAATATGCATAGTTTTATCCTAAATCTGGTATACTAGTATACTCAGGTCATAACGTTATTTAAAAAAAAATTATCAATAGAATTTTTCATCTTTACCTTCAAATAACCAAATATTAATGTAATGTTTCCTAATATTATTCACTGTAGTCAACCATTTGTTATGATTTATGGTGGAGGAGGTTAAACTATCAGTATTCTGAGAAATAACAGCCAATTAAAGCTGCAAGCAGCGTTGACAGGTCCTCGCTTCTTGCTGGTCAGCGACCGATGCATACCATCAGGGCAGGACTTTGATCACGCATATGAAGTTTGAGTTTGATCGGAGCATGCTAATTAGCGTGCACTTCCTGTTTCATAGCGTGCTAGCAAATGAGACAGGAAATTGCCACATGCCTGTCATTAGGGGTGAACTTTTATCACGCATGTGAAGTTTCATGCCGATCGGAGCACGTACAGAGTAGTTACACTGCACTTCCTGTTTCATGGTGGGCTGGTGACTGAGACAGGAAATGGTCATATGCCTGTCTTCAGTCCTCGACTTTTATCATACGTGGATTTTCAGGCCGATTAGAGCATGTACAGGGTAGGTAGACATCACTTCCTGTTTCATGCCTTGCTTGTGACTGAGACAGGACATGGCAATATGTGTGTCATCAGAGATGAAGTTTGATCATGCATGTGAAGTTTGAGGCCAATTGGAGCATGTGCAGTGTATTTGCACAACACTTCCTGTTTCATGGTGTGATAGCGAGCATCAGAATAGGCCTGCAACTGAGCTATCCTTATATGGTCATGTGGCTGTCATGAGGGGCTGACTGTGATCGGGTATGTGAAGTTTTAGGCCAATCGGAGCACGTACAGACCAGTTATACTGCACTTCCTGTTTAATGGCGTGCTGGCGACTGAGACAGGAAATAGTCATATGCATCTCATCAGGGTGGGACTTTTATCTTGCATGTGAATTTTCAGGCTGACCAAAGCACATATCAACAAATTAAACAGCATTTTATTGGCGAGATAGCAAAATGGCCAAACGCTGCCTGCGGGCCGCCACGCCCACGCCCACGCCCACGCCCAAGGCCTCATACTTTTGTAGAACATTTTGATAACTTTTGCTCACCAACACTTGTAGTATATGCCAGCCAAATTTGAGATCTGTAGGAGTTATCCTCTAGGACAAGTTTGCTCTTGAAAACATGAACTTTTAAAAAAAAAATTCAAAATGGCGGATTTCCTGTTGCATGGCCAGTATGGGTTCTTGAGGCTTTTTTGCGTATCTTGTGGTGAAACATGTGTAGTGAATTTTGTGGCTGTATGTCAAACTAATGACTATAAAGGCTTTTTAAATTTTCTGAGGGCGCTACTTAGCCATTTTGCCATTCACGTGTGTAATTCCCCCAAAAATATCAAATGTTTCGCCAGGTCTGACGTGCATGCCAAGTTAGACGTGTTTTCGAGTATGTTAAGGGCCTCAAAATTGTGATAACACTTCCTTTTTCTTAAATGGCAAAAGGTCAAAATGCCACGGGCTGCTACGGCTACATCCTCATACTTTTGCAGAACATTTTGATAACTTGTGCTCACCAATGCCCATAGTATATGCCAGACAAATTTGAGATCTGTCGGAGTTATCCCCTAGGACGAGTTTGCTCCACAACATTGGAAAATTTCTTACAGTAAATTCGAAATGGTGTACTTCCTGTTGCATTTTGGGTATTGCTACATTGGAGCTTTTTTGTGCATCTTATTGTGATACATATGTGTACCACATTTCGTAGCTCTACATGAAAGTAATTGTATAAAAACTCTCATTTTAAATTTCCAAGGTGGCGCTATTGAGCCATTTTGCCATTCACATGTGTAATTCCCCCAAAATATTAAATTTTTCGCCAGTACTGATGAGCATGCCAAGTTATATGCATTTTTGTGTACGTTTAGTGCCTCAAAATTGCAATTCAGAAGTCCGGAATACCATTCCTCCTTAGAAGAACAATACGGTACTATGCACCGTTGGTGCTCGGACCCTAATAATGAGTGACACTGAAAAGATTTCATAGCTGAAAAAGTCACCAGGTAAGAATCAATTGAGGACTTCATTAAAAATACAGGTATCCGACACCATGAGCCTGGAGGCTGTAGTGTGCAACAAGAGTTTTTAAAAACTTAATTTAAAACTGTGCTATAAAAGAATTGTTCTACACAAATGAAGAGCGTTGCCCAAGAAACAGTATATTCAAGGGTCAAAAGGTAGATTTAGAAAACCACCTCAGCTGTGCTACAGGATGCCTGTCACTTTAAGAGAGTGGTGCATTGTGGGTTGTTTGTAGCTGTTCACCTGCTAACAGGTGTCTTAATTTCCACCTGCTGTGTGTTTGTCCATATGTCCAGTTAGCTCATGTCATTGTACAAAAAATTAAAAGACTCTTGTTGTGAGTTTAACCCCCATAAAGACTTCCACCGACGTTCACGAAACAGGAAATGAATCCCTACACCAAGCTGCCAACAGATGGCATCCCTGAATGTTGTGTTGGAAGAAAATTAGCTGAAACTGAAGTTTTAAAACCTGCTAATGGTTGGTGAAAATATTTGAAGCTGCTGCAGACTGTGACTGAACTGGACTGAAGGAACATGGCACAAAGGTGAGATTTGTTATGTTATTCTAAAACAGTATTTTTTAACTTTGACATAAGAAGTGGCTTCACGGATGAGCAATTTCATCGTAAGTAAAGTTTCAAAGCTATAGGAAAGAGCAGGACAAAGTTGAAACCCTGAACCCAAAACAACAGTATGATGCCAGTTTGACCTGAAAGCCTGTTTTACTGCAAACATTTCGACTTTCCAAAGCAGGAGAAGCTCAAGTGTTACTAATAGTACTTCAGATGACTGTATGTTACATTACTGTCCTGGTTTATGACCACGATTGCATGCAGAATAATTAAATGCAGTTGTGATTAATTTAATGAGTACACTTCTAATAACGATGCCTGTTGGAAAAAATAAGTAATACGATTATTTTTGCCGGGTGTTTTGCTTTTATTAGTTTAGCTGTAAGTAAAAGTACTATGTTTTATCCTTAAACAGTCTTAATTCAAAAGTAGGTGTTGTGTTCAGTTCTAGTGCTGGAGATATCAGCTGTGTTCAGTTTGTCCACGTGTTCTCTATTGATTGAATCAGTCATTTCGTAGTTCTGTTTGAATACTCAGCTTTAAATTTTCATTTTACTGTGCACAACAAAATCAGACCCAAATGTAGTTTATAAAAGCATAGATAGATTTGGAGCGTAAAGATTGTAAAGTATTCTTTGTCTGCAGTCGAAGAAACGGCACTTTCAGGGCCACGTTTTTAGAACCCTTAATTTTTTGCATCAGCACCACCTACTGATTTGGGTATATATAAACTAACTCGCTCCTTGCTAACTTCCACGCCTTTTACCAATGCGGCCCAGAAACTGCAGCTTCCTACACAGCCGACACATAATGTTGGACATGTCCCGTCCTCCGTTTAAGCAACAGGACTGGTAAAACACTTATAGGAACTATATTTTTAACTTTAACTAGAAGTCACGGAACAGCTTCTGGCTAAATTGCAAATAGTTGTACATTAGCTCACTGCTTCAATACATGTCTGCAAGCGCTAAAAATTTAAGGTGGTGCTTTAAAAAATAAAGGGTTCTTTTAATGTACCTGACTCCTTTGCTTGATTAACATTAACTCACAATATTTTTCATATATATTTGAATATTGGTATATAATATATACAGCTGCTGTTGCCATCCTGCTTGTGTAGGTGGATACAGCGCAGCCAAAAATAGCAGCGTTGTTGTGTCCATGGCCTCGAATATGATGCAGATGTTGTGGCGTTTGTTGATGAGACGGAGATAATTACAAGTATCCGGTGCATACTAATATAGCAGCGTTACATCCAAGTCAGGTCTGAAATGTATCAGCAGCTGTCTGCCCTCTGTCTGTTGAGTGGTCTATGGTGCACTGTAACAACTGAAACACTATGTAGTGGTGAAAGGGTGAGCAACTGGAACAAAACCTGACATTATCCACAACGCAACTCAAACTGCAAGCAGTAATGTAACATTTAGCCGCTAGCTGAGAAGAAGCCTGTAAAGATTTTGTTTTTATTTCAAATCTCTAGTTTTCGAATCCAACCAGCACAGTCTCATGTTACATCAATTTATTTGATATCTCTCAGTTTTTCCTTAATACATTAATTTCTTGTTTTGCTTCATGAAAGCCTTGGTTTCACACACGTGCAGAAAGGTTGTATGTACGTATTTCACACATGCACACAGTTGCCCTTGTAGCACAGATGCATGCAGAGACAAATTTGTGACAGTCTGCATAGTGACTATGCTTTAAGTACGATAAGATGCATGGAACACAATGATCACCTGCACACATATGGAACAGAATCGTCAAAACAGACTCCGGTGGACTAGTATAATGCCAAATACGCAACTGCTAGATAGAATAATTGAGGCTTAACACTGGTCTAACTCCCCAAGAGCTGGAAACACACAGTGATATGTAAAGTCACTGAGGAAGTCCTTAAATCATTTTAGTTGACATAGTTTATCTCCTGCATCTGTGCAGTTACAACTGTAAAATAGCCCCAGCTAGCCCACAATGAGGGCCACATGCTAGAGCCAACAGATAAACCCCAAATCTAATTTGACATTTGGTTCCCTTTAGACTGTAATTGCATTGGTTTGATATAATCCAGATGACTGCAAAAGGACCACACAGTTCAGAAGAGAAGCTGTTGTTGTTCATCACTACTGTACAAACCTAAGAGTAGCATTAAAACCATCCTGTTATGTCAGACAGATCGCTCCTTGAAACTTCTGTGTACAGCACCTTAATTCTTAATTCTTTCAAAACATATGCTTAATATCAAGCCGTGTCTTTTTAATAGAAGTAAAATTGCATCATTGTTAAATGACACTTTAGCTGTGAATCATCGTAAAAAATCTCAGCCTCCTCCTCTTTGGTTTGGTTCACAGTAGCTGAGAGTTTAATGTGAGGTGCCATCAGTTAATTGCTTTCGGTGCGCTGACATGTTGCCTGTCGCAGAGAGAAAAATCCTCACCTGGATGATAATACTGTTCTGTCAACACTGTGTCCTCTTTCCCACTGTGGCAACAATCTGGCGTTCTACCTTTGATTTTCCACATGAAAGTCAAAAGCAGATGTCTGCAGCTCAGTATAAAATTTGATCTTCGGGGGCAACGTAATGGCAAAGTGCTTAAGTTCGTAACACATGGGCTGAAATGCTCTCAGCAGCTGGGTCTCCGGTTTGTCTTATATTTATTTCTTGTACTTTGCTCTATCTAAATTTTATCTAAATCAAAGCAAAATGCCCAAAAATGTGTTGTTGTTTTTTTTTGTTCCTACCCTCCTATTGGGTCCATTAATTCATCAGTACTCAAAGCTTTTTACGGAAGCTATCGAAACTGTTTGGGAGTCACATTTTTTTAAAAAAGATTTAAATGATTAGAAGTGATGAACAACAATGAAAAATGAAATAAATCTGTCATATTTGCACCAATCAGCCACAACATTAAAGCCTCTGATGGGTGACGTGATTGATCATCTCATGTACTACGAAGCCAGTTTAACATATCCAGGCTTTCTTTGCGTAAATCGGCTCTACAAACCCCAGTAGTCAGAGATAACGGGTGTCGGCTTTCTTTGGTAACTAGGTTTTTTTTTGCTCCGGACACTCTGCAAGTTCGACAAGACAAGGGCCTTTAATGCGTCATGTGACTTTTATTCTGCACAAAATGGCCTGATGTGTGCCGCATGCTTCATTCAACAGGTTGCTTTAATGCAGAGCTACGAGAAATATTAAAAATATATGACAGTAACCAGCACTGCTACTGGAAATGATGCAAAACAGGAATGCTGGAAAGAAGCTGGTAATCATGTGTTAATATATTTATTTTTACTGATCAATGCAGCTGCTTATTTCTAACTGACAGCACATTATAGCTGTTAAACTTTAAACTTCATTTATTTAAACAATATGTTTAATTAAAGTGTATTAAGGTCTGACACTGACACATAATGCAGGATATAAATGTAATGTTTGGCCAAATGAAAGTGAAATTATTGTTATTGATTGAATAGTCTCTGTAATAAATGCCAGTAGAATAATACATTTTCTAATCTGTGTTCTATCAGCTGCGGTACCAGCAGAGTAAACAGACTTGCAAGCAAATCAGGACTAAACATAAAAACATTTTTTTCCATCAACAAATAAATATATGTCGGGTTCTGTCGTAACATGATGCATACAGCATGCGAAACTCCACAGCTTCATTCAGTGGTTTTAGTAACAAACAGCCCAACAGGTTTGCAGATGTAACATGTTCCCTCAGCTGAGAATCTGTATCACTAATATGGAGTTATCAGGAAACTCACTGGTTAAAGAGAGACACTTCTTACAGCTAATTTAAATCCGAAACTGAACAAGAACTTCCTCTGGACCAGGCTAACTCTGCAGCATCAGTTACCATGTTGATCTAAAAGAGAACCACCTTCATGACAGTGAAAACTTTAGGCTCAACATACCTCGCTAACCCACTGATCTAGCTTCATAGCCCTACCCCAACAGGACAACGCACCTGCTTTAGAATGACTTGAGGAATACAACAAGACCCAAAAGACTGCTGACCGGGCCTCCAAGCTCCCCAGATCCAAATCCAATTGAGTATCCATGAGATGGGCCAGAAAAAAAGCTCTGTGGCCCACGGGATCTAAATAATCCACTTAATGCTAGGGGTTGGCCAGTATGACTTATTAGGAATCAAGGAGAGCAATAACTGATATATATGTGTGGTAACAATACAAATATTGGTGTCAGAATCTAGAAAAACACCAACTCTACAACAAAACCTCATTAAAATGCCTTTATTTCTGTTTTACATGTGTTTAATCTAAAGAGAAGGTTTTAAAAGTTCTTCACTGTTGATTGGCTGTTATTCGTGGCATTTAACTAATCAGATTGTGCTGTGGGCGGGGCTTAAATGATGACATAGAATAGTGATTACATATAGAGAGAGGCTGCATCAGGCCAAATAACAGAAATTGTTTTTTTAAAAATAAAACCCATAATCTGGAAAACAAAAAAGGAATACCCGATTTAATAATCTGCCAGACTGATAATTAGCTGGCCCCCAGTGCCAGTGTCCCAGTGCTCCCAGTGTACCCAGAGCGGCTTTCGTGGCATTAAGGGGAACCTACAAAACACTGAGCTGGTGGTTTTAATGTTGTGGCTGATGCTGTGTGTATGTTGAACTAAATATAATTATCAATATGCCTGCAGTGCCAGTTTACTTTGAGAATGACTATCGTAACGGTAATATTGTGCAGTATTCAGTCAAAGGATGCTGTTTATTTTGATTTACTGAGCCCAGCCCTGCTAAGAATGGATGACTGTAGTGTTGAGACAGTTGTGCCGAGACAGGGACATGTGGAATGACATTTTATTGCGCGATTAGTCATTTTTCAGACAACAAGGCTCCCCCAACATTAAAACAAACAGCAATGTACAAAACAGCACACCTTTTTTGTTTTTTTTTTGCCATCAACGGAAATTTAATAAGGTAGTGAGAGTACATAACAGAAAGTAATGGAGTGTAAGGACGCGAATTATGATGATGTTGTTGAGATGTTTAGGATGAGCTTGATGTCAAAGCCAAAGTAAGCACCATCGTCATGTAGTCAGGAAAGGCCATATTTCAGTAAGAAATATTCTAGAATGGGTGAGGAGCGGTTAAACATGATACAAGAGGGTTTGTTATCACAGTTTTCAGACATTTTTACCAACTAAAAAAAAGAACAATATCGGTGTAGCACTACTTTTTCATGCAATTTACTTTAGTAAACCTTCTGACACACAGACAAAATATACTTCAATAAGTAGAACTCAATACATCTCTGTCCAGCAATAGTCACAAAGCCTGTAATTTATACTCTTTAAATGTGAGATCCCTATCAAAAATAATATGCAGATTTTATTTTTCTTAATATATCTAAAGTGCAAGTATTTATCCATTTTTATTCAATGCTTTCTGTAAGTATAAAATACAAAGGAAAAAAACAGCAATATGTTTTTCCTGTTTACATGTTATATTTTTCTGAAAGGAGGAGCATCATATATAACAAACCATATATATATATATACACACACACACACACGCCACAGATAAAATATTTTTGAAAGATACAACATATTATCTCATATGGGGATGGTAAAGGGATTTAGACCAAACGGTGACATGGGATATGTTCATTGTGCATTGACCCCACCCCTTAAAATCCAGGATCCATTTCCCAACATCTTCAAAACACTTGAAAGAACGTCTTTGTAACTATACACAACAGTAGCCTTTACAGTCTGCAAACATAATGGACCCTACTAGTGTGCAAACATAAGATGTGCTGAATGAGCTCCTCTGTCAGTGGTTTGTGATGAGTCATATAGTGCTTGGCTTTGACCAGAGGCTGCGATTGGCTGTGTGACTTAACCAGGAAACTAGCAGAAAAAGCAGACAAAGTACCTACAGCTGCAGCCATCCTAGCAATCTGACTTTACATGCAACAAGTAGCTGCTGCTGTACATTTGAGTTTAATTTCTGTGTTTCTGTCCATATGTGAGGAATGGTCGGGTTAGCTGGAGTCTGAGCAACAAATAACAGAAGCTCTTTTAAATAAATTCGGACAAACAAACACTGCAGTTGTAACAGACAGAAGGCGTCATGATTAGGGATTGCTACGATGGCTACCGCTGTGCAATAAAACCAAAACATCTCTCTCATCAATGCTAACAGCTTCGGTGCACCATCACTCATGTACACTGAACTTAGCCGTCGAGGACAGCTCACAGCTCGTAGAAAACAAGATGAACAACATCTGCCTACCATTTTGCATTTGAGTCCCAGAAACTGATGACCGTGTAATGTGGGCACAACATGGCTGCAAGGTCACTCCAGGTTTTGCTGTGACACCGTTTTGAACTCTCATAAAATGAGATTTGATCACACTGTTTTCAGCAAAATCACAAGCGCCCCCTTCCTGCATAACTCCAGCAGAGCTACGACCCAAAAATGGACAAGTCATGTTTCACAACAGAGTCACTCTGTGCTAAAAACACAACTGGCCCAGTAGCACCTTTCCATTACAGTCTGTAACAAAACAAGACAACACGTCTTTTACTCTTTAAAAAAAATGTGTGCGTTTCACAGAGTGAGGCCTCCACAAAGTGAACTCTATGAGCAGGTTCAGCCTCTCCTTATATTTGGCCATAAGAGAAAGAGAAAAAGAGAACGGAAGTGTTATATTTCCAGTCTTCATGTAGCATGAGCCTCCTGGAGGCCTGAATCCAATCAAGCTAAAGCTCGAACACTTTGGGGAATAAGTGCTGTATCACAACAGAGTCCAGACTCACGTTGAACTCAAGATGAACTCAGATTGACCTCAGATGTGCTTTGCTGGGCACATAATCATAGGTGGTTTGCACATGTGTTCAAATGAAATGGGCTTTTCTATAATTCACAGGGCAGTGTAGGAAATACAGTCGTCTCTGCAGGAGGGGAAGAGATTGTCTGTTCTTCCCCAAAACAGAGAGTAAACTGGTTCTGTGTACCAGCGGGTCAGAGGGTGGCGGTGGGCTGCTGCTGGTGAAGCCCCCACAGTGCAGCACCAGGCTTTGTCTGGCCTCTCAGCATCACTCTGAGACAAACTTGGGCCAAAAAATGCTGTGTGGAACAGATGGAATTTTCTGGAACATTTCTTTCCTGCCTCTGTTGCAACAGGCATGACCAATCAAATGCAGATCAACTTTTTACTTTTTATTCCTGACACCTTTTCTCTTTTTAGCCCAGGTGGGGAATTCTGCTTCAGTCTAACCTCAGGTCTGGTCGGACCAGGCTGGAACTGCCTGTCTAAACGTCTATCTGGCCGAGGCCTCTAAAGCTGCATGTGTTTCCCCATCATGTCAGCTGGATGTTATTCCACGGAGACTAGGCTTCGCTTTAGCTTTACCTGCTTTGATTAAGCCTGATTAATGAACTAAACACTTGAAGGTCATTGAGCCTAAAGGTCAGTCGGGTCAAAATGAAAGGATCGACCGTCTATCCTAAGTGACGCATATGGACAACTTCTGCTGCACAGACAGTGAGTCAGGGCCTTTTTCTATGCTTTGAAGCCCGAGCTGGGAAAGAGAAGCAGATCTGAGATCAGCCCACACCAGAGAGAAGGATTTTGATCCTCATTGTAAAAACAACAACAAACTCCTCTGTCCTTTGGCTCTGCCGCGGCGGATCATTATCGCCCGGCTCAAGTGAAGCCACAAAAAAAAAGCCAAATCGCAGTTCACCTGTCCGACGATCGACGGTCCCAGGCGAGAGAAGGGGTCGCACTCAGGCTCCAAACACACAAGTTTCCTGGCTTCTAATGACAGAAGGCCTTGTGCAGCTCTAGACACCATTCAAAATACTTTAGAGGCCTCCCAAACACTCAGATAGCAACAAGAGGCCTCGACAGGGGGAGACTGTATGAGTGTGTGTGTGTTTGTCAGCCACCCCTGGACTCAAGTACCAAGATACTATTGAGCTTCAGCGTAGGCCACCGCTGAGGGCTGACATGGAGACAGTCGGAGGCTGTTGACTGTGTGTGTTTGCAGAGGAGGGAAGGGTTTTTCTCTGGGGTGACTCCGCAGGGGGACGTACAACACCCGAACTAGTCTACGCGCACTGAGAGACGGACAAGGCAGCCTACTGGTTTTACAGAATGACAGGAAAAAATACCTCACTACTAGTCTGACTTTTTTCACTTTGAGAGCAAGTGCTTGAGAAGAAAGTCTTCACATTTCGGAAAATATAATGCAGATGCATCAGCCTCGTCGTCATGCTTTCAAACATCTACTGATCACATAGCCTATACATTTTTTCGTCTTTTTAATAGTCTATACACGTGATACAATGCCACGATTGGCACGTACACAATATTGCACACTAATATGAAATGTCCTCCACTCGTCAGCGGCTTCGTCTCTGGCTGGGAGGGAGAAACCTGACGCGTTTCGGACAACATAACGTGGAGAATAAAGAAAAAAAAAAGAGCATCAGAATAACAATAATGCAAAAGTGACATATTCTGAGCGGCGAGGCCCCCAAGGAGCGATCGAGGGGCTGTAGCACCATAAATAGAGATAGACACTGCCTGGGCCCTGCATCGACGGGCCTCTACATCCACTGGACTGCACTCAGACTGACTGCATGGGACCGGCCGGCTGGCTGCCTGGCTGGCTGGCTGACTGCCTGGCTCTTTCACAGCATCCATCTCAGCTCTGACGAATAACCTCAACCAGCCACTCCTGATTTAGTTTATTTTTTTGTTGTTGCTGTTTTTTTTTTTTTGTTTTTTTACATCATGGTGCATATGGTGTGCAAAGCCACCCGTAACATCCTCCATGCTTACAGTCAGTGCTGCCACCGGCGGCACGTCCTGGGTCCGACTGCAGGGAGACACATCTCATTCTGTGGGAGGAGGACCAGCCAGGGGTGACTACTGGGGATCCAGGGTCCAGGCTGCTGTAACACACTGAGCCCCCACGGCCCCACAGCTCCCTCTAGACACTCCCTCTGTTGCCCCCCTCAAGCTCCCAGCAGCCTTTCTGCGTACTTTTGGTGTTGCCACGCATGCTCCATGCACTGCAGGGCGTGAACCCACAGCCCTGGTGAGTATATATTTCTGCCTACATAACAGCACTCGTAAATGAAAACGTACAGCGGTCGAGGTCACAGACCATCCACGTGAGAACACGTAAACGAGTGGAGTGTATAAGGCACGGGTCGTAATGACGTCAGAGAGGATGCGTTGCCTCGCCGCGCGCCGCGCTGACGCGTCTTTTATAGTTTGTTTCCGCGCCTGGCGCCCCCACAAGTGGACCTCGTCCTTTAGCATCCCCCACCCCCCCAGAGGAAAAAAACAACAAAGTAACAAAGAAAAAAACTTAACCCACAGAAAACGTGGGCATCTTAATAAGGATTTTTTTTACAGCTGATTCACAAAATCATAATTAGTACATCTAAGTTAGCACTTTTTTCATTTAAGTTTATATGGACATGGTGCAAGAGAGTTGATATTCAATAGAGTAGCTCAGAGATAGCTTCAGACTATCCCGCTTGTTTGAGGCGCACAAAATAGGCTATTTAGTTTTGAGTCTCAACCTTTCCATTATGGCATGATAGAAATGCTTTCGATAGCCGACCACGTTTTAGGTCAAATTAAAGACTATAGCCTACTTTGCCAACTTCTTTTCAAAACATGAGTCTACACGCATGCTGACAGGAGCTTACAGGCCTGTAGTGCTGCGTTCATACACTTTTAGAGCGCTTTCATATTAATTCTGCGTACCTTTATAATAAACTATAGGCCTACATCTGGTATCAGATTTTGGTTTCATAAAGTCCATAATATATTCTCTTTGTGCTGATGTCAAATATTCGTTCTACATGAAGACTGTCATTTTATATAATAGACCTCTGGTTTTATTTTGATTAAATCTTAGTATATTACCAGTTTGAAAACATTTAAACATTTTTTTCTCGAAATAGCTTTGATGTGTGCAAAATCTGTCATTGATAGAGATATAAACACTCTGTTCATTGTCATTTAAATCAAGTAGGAAACAGTTCATATCTTACAGTTCAATCCTTGATAGCAGCGGCTTACTGTTACATGGGTGGTAAGTGGGGTGACATCCAGTCAAATGAGCGAGGAGACAGCAGAGCAGCTGTCATGTCTGTGGAGGTTGTGTGTGTGGGGTGATTCCCTTGGAAATTCTCTTTCTATTTTACAGTTAAAAGTCTGGTTTTCTCTCAGAGTTCAGGTTCGTCTCGGTTGTTTCGTCTCAGCTCGTCCCAACATCCGCGTCAGTCATCGTCGCCGTCATCTCCGCCGTGCGGGCCCTCAGGTAGCAGTTCGGAGGCCCGCTTCTCTCGACTCCTCTCCTGGATCTTCCTCATCTCCTCCGCGTATTTACAGAAGGTGTTGCCGAATTTGGACCACACTTTGCAGGGGACCGTAATGGAGTTCCGGTACGTGGGCTTCACCTCACTAACCCGCATGAAGACCCCGTACTTATTGGAGCCCACGTCGAAGAAGAAGCGCTTGTTGTCGACCGTGAGCGAGGTGCCCTCCGGGAGCTCCGCCGGCTCCTCGTCCACGCCGTAGTCGTCGATGAGTTTGGCCAAAGCGTCGCGGAACTCGATGAGCCCCTGCGCCGGCAGAGCGATGGTCTGGCCTTGCGCGCTTCCCAATCCGGGCCCCCGATTAACGGTCTGTCGGATCCTCAGGAACCGCCCCCTCTGGTTCTCTTTCAGATCCATGTAATATTTCCGATTCTCCCGCACCAGGAATTCGCTCTTGAGCGCCCGCCGGGGCTCATCCTGCACCATGTCCGGGTTGGACGGGCCCAGCTGGGCGTAATGTTCGATAAAGTCCCCGAGATAATCGCGGAACTCCACGGCGACCGACATGGAGAGAGTGAGGCGGCTCTTGTTTCCTCCAGCCCCGACCTCGGCTATCTTTAGGAAGCGGCCTTTAACATTCTGCTTCACGTCAAGGTAGAAGCGCTTGTTCTGGATGTCGACGCGCTTGGAGGCGAGCTCCTCGGTGTCGTGCTGCAACCGAGACATGGCGCCCATCGCGCCCGGAGGCAGCGAGCCGGGGCCTGCGGTGGGCCCTCCGTGGTCACTGCCACTGTCTCTGTCCGCCATGATGCTGCCTCCCTGCTTTACCTTCCACCGTCTCCCTCTGCCTGCTGCAACCTCGACTGCCCGTCAAACCGCTCCGCCGCTCTATCGCGAGAGGAGGGGATGAAAAAATGAAAGTAACTGTAGTCGGTGCTACTGTAGTACTCGGAGCGGGCTGCGTTCAAGACACCGGCGCTGTTTTTGCAACGTTTTTTTGCAGGACTTCTCCTCGCAGCCTTTAACGTTGCTTTATGTTGCAAGAGAAAGTGAAGCCCCACCTGCGGGAAACACTGCAGCAGCTGCACACACAGACACACACAGATATTGATTTATAAATAAACTTGTACATACATAAACAGATGAACAGCCAGGAATTAGCTTCACATCAAACTACATGCAGATCACACCTGTTTGCACACTGTTTAGAAAGCACAATAAAACCCACTGCACGGACAGAGTCCTACCTGCCGGTTGTCGGTTCGGGTGTTTCAGCACCTCGGACAGCTGTTGGGGGCTTCAGCACCACGGACAGCGAACCCGCGGAGGCAGCCAGGAGGTGGAGCAGAGATTTGTGAATGAGCCGCGGATGGAGGCTGAGTGGGAGTCAGAGGCTGATTCTCTGTGAAGCATCATGAATCATTACCCTGTGATTGGACTGGTTGTCAATGAGGGGCATCTGAAGGGGTTAACCAGCAGAAAGTAGTACGAAGTTAAAATAAAAAACCTCTACAATAAGCAGCTATAATCACTTAAACCTGCACAAATCTGAGCAAGAAGGTTTATTGATGCTTGCACTGATGTTATTCAATTTACTTTGCAGGCAAAGATAAAACAAAAACTACGAATACAAAAATAATTAAATTGATAATTAAATAGTATAAACAAGTTGAACCAAAATTTTATAGAGTTATTGAAACTATATATAACAGTCAAATATAACAACAACAACAACAATAATAATAATAATAATACATTTTATTTGTCTAAAATCACTTTTCAGGACACTCAATGACACTTTACAGCACAAATAATATACATGTCAAATAAAAACATGTACAAGATAAAGTATCAGCTATAATAAAAAGAAAATTAAAGTTAAGGTAGTAAAAATGATGACAAGTTTAATAAAAATACTGGCAGTGTACACCTGACTTTATAGAATATAACAGATTAATTAAAAGCAGTGGGGGGAAAGCTTTCTTTTAAAAATGTCAACCTTTGGGAAAAACTGTAAATATTTTGATCATTGTTGTGAATTAAGTTTATGTACACTTTGGCAGAAATGTTATTTAAGTTTTATTTGGTAGCTTTACAATAAACAATATCCAACATGTGATCTGTGTTTGGTTATCTCAGTCAGTTAATTTTATTTTCACACTTAGATTTGTTGATTGACACAAAATACATTCAGTTTATCAATATAAGTTACTTTTCAGGAGTATGAAACTGGTAAAACTTCTCAAATGTGACGCCTAACTGCTTTTTTCTGCTCTAAATTGTGTTGAAATTATGAGTTTTGAACACGTAACCCCTGAGCACTTGACATTTTTTAATAATTTATTGATATTTTGTAGACAAAACAATTAGTTTCTCGCTGTAGTCAGTAGTTTAATTTGGTGATAAACAGTGTTGTTATAAGTGTCATGTGTCCTCCCATCACTTGA
Organism: Dascyllus trimaculatus; assembly: GCA_024666655.1. NCBI lineage: Eukaryota > Metazoa > Chordata > Actinopteri > Pomacentridae > Dascyllus > Dascyllus trimaculatus. The sequence continues at coordinate 11,619,879 of CM045457.1, read as the reverse complement.
TCATAGAGGGGAAGGTAGGAAATTAACTAAATCGTCAAAGTTCAGCACCACAGCAGCGACAACAAAGCTTCCCCTTTGAGTTTTTCTGATCATTTTCAGTAGAAGCCTCAACTAAGACAATAATGACAAGTTAGTTGCTTGATTGTAGTGAATATTGAATACTATTAAAGTCAGTGGTGAAAATCTGGAAAAGGAGCACCAGCTATGCTTTAACAGTAAACTTTTAGTTGTTTATATATAATCTGTAGCCCTGCTCTGTAGAGAAAGCTGACTTGAAAGTTGCAAATCATATGAAAAAATGTGTATTCTATAGGAAAAGATGCACAGAAAGTTCTGATTCTGTATTTGGAAGAGGAGAGTGACGTTGATGTAGTGCCAAAATAAAACCTCGACTGAAAGGTGGCCTTCAATGTGTGTCACTATAAGCCCAGTCATTTCACTGTGATGTGAGTGGATAAGTCAACAGATGGGACTCGACTTTGCCCAGGAGAACTGCTGGTGATGTAGAAAAATTAGAGAACCTGTAAGAGGAAATCTGGGTCAAGGGTACAAAAGCATATAATAACATGAAGGATGGCTGAGTGGCTAATATTAGCAGCCTGTATTTTAGCAAGTGTATCATTAGAGGGCGGCTCAGATGACCTCATCAGCATCCAGCTGGACGGCCTGAGAGTCGGGGTACCAACAGGAGGAGACCCCCTCTGAATCATGGAGGCAGGAATCGGTTTTCTCTGCTTTGTCAACAAATGACTTGTTTTTATGGGCTAATTTGGAAATTCTTAAATTGTGCGAGAGGCTTCTGAATGATGATGGGGCTGGATAAATGGAGGGGAGATGGACTGGTGAGTGGGAGGGTCACAGGACGGATCAGACCTGAAGGGCTGGATGTATTCATTTATAAGGATCAGACTTCTTTTCTTTTACCCCTTGATATTACCTCTTTCAAGTCACTTCTCGTAACCCATTTTATTTGTTTATTTTACCTCCTATTTTTAAAAACACATTTATTTTACTTATTTATTTACTTTATTTATGAGAGTGGTGGCAAAAAACTTATATTATTATTATTAATGTCAATAGATACAATCTGATAAATGGTTTTGCCTTTCTGAGATGTGACAAAACACTGATTTTTAAAAAAATTTATGAGGCTGTTACTTTTAAAAAAACAAACTTTAACATTAGCCTATAACTGTTTTACTCTTTTACCCTTTTTAAAAAATTAATTAATTCACTTTTTTATTTACTTTTACTTACTTTATTTATAACAGCAGTGGCAAAAAAAATGCTTGGAGAAAATACTGAATTTTATTGATGTCAAAAGATCCAATCTGACAAAGGATTTCCCCTTTTGAGACCTTTTTTTTTTATAAAAATTATATGACTCTTACTGTCTTTGTTGTTGTTGTTGTTTTACCCCCTTCTTATCACTGTCTTTTCAGAATAAGTGTCTTATTTTAAATCACTAAAAGAAACTTTCTTGCAAGTTACTTCTTAAACCCATTGCATTTGTCTACTTTATTCTCTTTTACAATTTTTAAAAATTAATTAATTATTTAATTCACTTATTTGTAACAGTGCCCAAAAAGCAAACAAACAAAAATAACTTTCCCTGTAAGTTTTAAGAGGATTTCCAGCAGCCGCCTCCAGCAAGAGAATAATGACAAGTTAACTGCTGGATTGGAGAGAATATTGAATATTATTACATTATTAATGTCAATAGATAGCATCTGGAAAAAGATTTCCCCCTGGACACTGGGTTGTATTCATTTATAAGGCTCTGACTGTTTTTTACTCCCGTACATTAACTCATCACTGTCTTTTCAGATCAGTGTCTTCTTATAAATTCTCTATTCTTCTTCTTTATTTCTCTACTTTGTTCTCTTTTTCCCTTTTAAAAAATATTTGTATTTACTTATTCAGTGTATTTACTATTATTTTACCCTCTGATTTCTTTTATTTTACTTGTTGGTGCTTTTAATATATTTTAAAATAATTGTCCTGGTTGTTTTTCTTTCTGTTTAGTCTGACTGACCTTGTGTAGTTCAGTGGTATCCTCCTTTTTTGACCTGTTTGTAAAGCACTTAAAAAACCCTTTATTATGAGGTACTATATGGATTAACTTATTATAAATATTCATCTTATTCTTTTATATGGGCCTGTATCATACACCTCACATGATTTGATTATGTAGTTTTTTTCTGAGCTGGGAAAATCCATTTTCACTCACCTGTGAGCTGGAACAACCTGCAGAACAGACTAAACCTGGACTCATTTTTATCCTTCAAGGCATTTCAGGTTTTTAATTTAATCTTATTTTACTTCCAGTTGCTTGACTCATTTGTTTTAATACCTAAATGCTCTAATGATTGTTTTTATTGCTGTCTAAGTTTCGTATTTGTGAACCAACGCCTTTTTTTGTCAGCTGATTTGTGAAAGACTTCTTCATACCTCGATGTAGAGTTTAAATTAAGGTTGCATGAATGACTGAAATGCACCTTTAGCTACAGTTCCAGTGATCTGTAAACCTGCAGGTTCGATATTAAGCAACACCGTGGACTCTAACTGCACTTGTACCTCCCTGTAAAACAGATTTACTCCTTAAATTCATGTTTTGTAAAGGGTGCATGCAGGGAGGAGGCTGTCATTCACTGCAGCAGCCTGGTTGTGGCCTTCAGTCCATGTGAGGCAGCATGTGATCGCAGCACTAAAGCTGTCAGCGCCACAGTCTGCTCCCTCATGTGACCTGATGAAATGGCCTCTCATACATTTTCTTTATCATCTCATTCATCTATAGTAAAAAAGGACCTGTCTTCATGTCCTCTGCATGACATTATATTTTATCCCTTTCTGTGGATGGACAGTGACCTCTAAGGAAGGGCGCACATGGGCTCCTGACAGGGAGGGAAATCTTATGAATGGCTGCTGGTAGCAGGGAGATGGAGGAGGGGATACTGGTGGTCACCATGAAAAAACTCAGCATATTCTGCAGAAGTCTCATTTCATTGGTGGAGACGCGTTCAGTGAGGAAAAAAAGTGGTTTTATTTGGGTAGGGTCTGTCTCCTCCATAAAAACCCGCAGTTTGTGGTAACCACGTGTTGCCACTTAAACTGAACCCGAGGCAGCATCAGTGAACTGCAGTGACAGTGTGCAGGATGTCAGGTTTTTTTGGGGCGGAGATGTCTGAAGTGTCTCCTCGCCATGCTGAGGAATCCATTGAGAGAATTTCGCAGCGTTAGTCATCGCAACAACTATCCGCAGTGTGTGTAGTAGTCGCCTATAGCCTCTCTTTGCACCTCTTGCACCGAAGGATCCACAGTGGGCGCCGCGCAGGGCTGGTTTGGCTGCAGACGCACACTGTGCAGTGCGTGCGTGATTTTCATCCACCCGCAGAGGTTTTCTTTTTTTCCTTTCTCTCCTTAACGCACCGGCATGGTCAACACGCCGGCTGGCTCCGTGGCGCTGCTGGGCCGGTGGGTGCCCGGGTCATTAGGGGTGTTTGCGCAGGACGTGGCGAGCCGACGCCAGTGACCGGGCAGGTGATGTTTGCTCACGTAAGCCGCTCGCGTTTGATGAGGGGCGCAGGGGACGCGGCTGGAGGGTGCGCGCTATTGCAACGCCTCACCGGATGAACCGCCGATGTTCCTCCTCGGCTCTCTTTTTTAAAACAGAATCTGCAAGGTCGAGATAAGTGGATAAGGATCCGATTTTTTTTTTTTTTTTGCGTGTGTCTTTTCTTGTGATTCCCCATTACGCGCAAGAAGCCGCTTTTTTCCATCCACAGAGGCAATGCGCCCACCCATGCGATGCTAGCCTATTAGCTGGAGAGGGAGAGAGAGAGAGAGAGAGAGAGAGAAAGAGAGAGAAAGAGAGAGAGAGAGGTTTCAGCCCTGGATTCGAGAGGAGGCTAATTTACGAGTCTTGTTTTGCCTTTCAGGAAAAGGGGGAGATCAGAGGGGGAGGGTGGCTGGTGAAGGAGAATGCAGCAATCACATTTTTAAGCATGCACAAGCGGGCCGTTCCCGGTTCCTAGGCTGGTGTGTGTCCCCCCCATCCGACGCCAGCAGCCGTATGGGGAAAGCAGCGGCAGACACAGATGGCATGGACACTTCCACAAGGTCTGCCGCTCTGCCCTGCCCGCTCTGCCGCCGGAGCCCGTTCGCCGCCGTCTCTCTCTTCCAGCTCGCTCCGCCGCCCAGCAGCACTGCAGCACAGCACAGGCTGACGGCATGAGGCTTGATCCAGTGCATTTCTCCATGCTGGTCATCGGGGTCTCCTTCGCCTGTTACGCCCCGAGTCTCAACTCCCTGCAGGACCAGGCGTACCGATCCGCCGTGGTCATCGAGGGCGAGGTGCGCTCCTCCCCGGAGAACGTCTCCTCCCGGGAGCCCTACAGTGTGAATGTCAAAGTGCTGGATGTGTGGCCCGTCAACAGCGGCGGCCTCGAGAGGGAGCAGCTCGTGACCGTCGGGGACTTCGGCTCCGAGGCCCCGTGCACCACCGTGGAGAAGGACCACAGATATATCTTTTTCATGGACCCCACCGCCGAGCCTTTGGTATTCAAGGCATCGTTCGCCCCTGTGGACGCCAACAAGCCGGAGCTGAAGAAGGATGTGGAGCGAGTGCTGTGCGAGGACTGCGGTAAGTTTGAAGGCTTCCCCGTTCATACCTGCCGTGCACCATCATCAGGGCCAACCGGAGCTGCCATGGTGATGTAAGGAGACCCACTCTGCGCGTGCACGTGTGCAGTCCATACAGTGTGTTGTCAGACATGTATGCATGAATGACATCTCCATCCTCCATAACCCGGTCACCCATAATCAGATGAGTCAGGAGATGTGTGAAAGTGTGGATTCAGGAAACCTGCCTGGATCCCTGCATCATCACATCAGTACATGAAGCAGCCAACATGTGGGGATGGAAAATCAGCTTCTGTGTCTATATCTGTGTGTGTGTGTGTTTGAGGCCAAGCATGTGATGGGAGTCAGGGACAGCAAACCTGGTCTTGATAGAACCTGCTTTTCCAAACTCCGTCAAATCTGCTGCTGTTTTACATCAGAAATCTCGGCACAAAAATCCCTGACAGTGCCGGCGTCGACTGCAGCGACAGTATGTGGGTGGTGGTAACAGTTCACATCTCTAAACTTGTTGCCAGTGCCTACCATGTATGTCTAAAATTGTCCTTTTTGTTCTTGCAGTGTACCGAGCAACACAAACTGCTGTAGCGCTGCTTCATGAGAAGCAGCTAAAACTGCAAAGAATAGGTTTAACTCTGAAGCATGACACGACCACAAGAGGCCTGGGATAAAGTTTTAACGTGATGCTTGTGCACTTTGTGTACCTTCTTTTTCTCTCAGACAGGAAAGAAAACGTCAAATTTCCTCTCTGAAGCTCAGATAACATGAATTACCTCTGTGATGGATGCGTTTTGTATCTTTACTCAATCTACTAGTTGTAAAAGCTCTTGAGCCTCTTTCTTTCAACAATATTCCCTTAAAAACAGCATCGACTTCTAGGTAAATTATCTTTATTATCCATTCCGCCTATGCTTTCAGGAAATGCAACACTGCCTTTGAGAAGATTTGTCAGCAATTTGTGGCATCTTCTTGTCCTCTAGTTTCTTCTGCTGCACAAAAAAGAGAATAAGAGTGTCATGCTTTAGTGTAAAACTTCAGGACAGAACCAGTTTTTTGCCTTCAAATCCAGAATAAACACGACTCCTGTACAAACCAGGAGGCATCTACAGTATCAAAACGCGGATGTCTCAACAAAGGGTTCATCCGGCGTTTGAGTCGACAACGTGACGTTCTATTTTTACCTGCACGACACGCTAAAATTATCGAGTCATTTCTTTATGACAGCGCCGTTGCAATCAGCCTAAACGCATTTTCCGAGCAGGGTTAAGCTCAGGGGAGGAGATGCCCACTTATGAACACACAAATTTGTGTTTCCATCACTTCAGGAGACGTTTCAGTGACTTTCCTTCAGGTTCTGGTGACTTGCCCCAACCTTTATTTTAACCATTAGGTTCTAGCTTTTTGTCCCCACATTGTGAGCGTGTGGATAGATTTAAGCGCCCACATGCACACACTTAAACGCACTAAACATACAGGAAGAAACACAACCTAATTAGACACTTCAGAGTGTGTGGTGACTCTATAGATGCACTGTGGCAACCAGTAATCTCTTGGAAACCAGTGTTTGTCTCTTTCTCCAGATGTTTTCGAGGACTGTTGGGTTAATCTGCAAATCTAAAACTAATCTCAGAAGTGCATTGATTAGAGATGGTCATAAGATTAAATTAGTATATTTTTTCAGCAATCATTAACAAATAACAACCTTGAAACCCTTGTACAAGTGAAGTATATTCAGGCAGTTCTGCTATAGTGAAGTTGAACGTGGACCTAGTTTGAAAACTGGAAAAAAATATCAAAATTTAAAATCTTTTAGCAACACAAATGCATTTCCACATGTCATTGGTATGCCTGGCGCATCTCAAACACACAGACCTTCAGTAAATAAGTGTTACAGATTAATCCCCCTCTGCATGATCTCTGTAACAGCTCATTGGCAGGACTATCTCGCTCTCTGGCCACGCCGGCACTTTTCTCCGGATGGATGCAGTAACGTCAGCGTAAGCCGGTGAATGAGCTACGACCGAGCAGGACTTCGTGCCAAAACTCGGGCCGGGGATGTGCACGGAAAGATGCTGCAGGAGGCTTTAATTTCAAATAGAAGTCAATGCAGCTGGGAGACGGGTTGGTGAGGGGCGTGTCAGCAGACACACACCCTGAGATGAACCAATCCAAAAGTAAGTCCAAACAGGCAGCCGGCCAATCCCAGCCAAAGTGTTGGAACACCCACCTCTGGACTCACATTCCTACCAAATTTCTATCAACACCATCACATTACAGCAGTGGCTTTAGCCTCAGGTACCAACACAGGCTCTGCTGCTTCAATAGCATAGTGTAAAAGACTGTGTCAGGGCTGAAACTAGTTAAAAAATAAGTTGTCACAGACAATTTTTCTACAGTTTTGAGTTGAAACTGTTCACAGCAAACTGGTAGCAAGAGTGATTGTGTAAAATCTTGGAAAAGAACAGAGATCCAGCTTTAAACTTCCTTTATGCACAAGAAAACTGCAGCTGCACAGTTAATTACGAAGGACGCAACTTATCACTTTATTCTGCTACAGTGGAATATGTGTGAAAACTTGAATACAGAGAAGCATTCACTGCATCACACAGCATCACCAGAGCTGTAGAATTGCCATTTGCTGTTTATTCCAGTTAAAAATCACTTATGTTTGTTAAAAAACCTACAAAACTGTATAAAACAAAGAAGGAGCTGCAATTCTACCTGTATTAGTCGGCTTGCTTCCTGTTTTTCCAGACTACCAGCACCTGAATTTTCCAGACCTGTTCTGGAGATTTCTTGGTTACATGAATATATTGAACCCACATGATAACGTCATTTTTGGCTGTAATACCAAAAAAAAGATGTTAAAGCTGCTTATCGGGTAACAGCGCGAAGGTTTTATTCAGACTTTGCACCACCGAATGTTGACATTTTAAAGTTAGAAGACCCCTCGCTGTGAGAGAAATTATGAGACAGTAAATCTTTTTGCGCCATAAAAGACACAAGAGCCATCTTCCAAAAGCACAGCCAATGTTGATTAAATGGAGAGAGCAGCAGCCTCTCTTTTACTGTTTATATGTTATTGAGCCTGCCATTGCTACTCCAATAAGCTGTTTCCCCACTCCAGCTCAGCCCACACCTCTGACGCAGCTGTCGTGGGGATTATTTACATGGAACTTTCCCAGAATCTGCAGATTAGTCTCAGTATAAAGAGGTGCAACTTTAACTTGAAGCATTTTACATTACACTGTCTTCATTAGGCGTTCAAGGCTGCAGATGCTGGATAGGAAATCTTTGTTCTGTACAGTGTCTCCATTGAGCTCAGCCGGCCTTCACTGCTCTGCCTCACTGATTTGTGTGGACTGCTCACACTCTCCTGTTTAAAAAAAGTACAAAACCAATCCTATCTGACATCCCAGGCAGTCTGCAGCGTAATGTAGGTCTTCTCTGATCATAGCTGTTGGCGTGCCTTTTGAGATGCATTGACAGTTTCTTCCTAAAATAGCTTTATCTGATGCCCAAACATGCTCCTGTCACTGATGCTGTATCTAATGCTGCATAACTCGAGCACAACTCTCCCTCCACCCTCGCTCAGAAACCCTCCTGCCTCTCTAGCTGGACTGACTGGTTCAGCTTATTCCTGCCCTTCTGTCAGTCACAGAAACACAGAGGAAGATATTTAGCTTTGAAACTACCAGGAGGTGCCAAGACACTCGGTTCAGACACAAGTTTGTTTGGCCAAGAATGTCTAAAACTGAATTTGCTGCTATTCTGTAAAACGCTGGCGTTGTCGTCTTCTAGCTGCCGTGTTTAAAACATTAGCTCACATAAGTCCTGTTTGACACAATCCAAAATCGAAACCTGTGCTCACCAGCTCTATCTCCAATTCAGTCCAATTTTAAACAACACAAGTCATCCCAGGGTACTTCACATAATATGGTGACAACATTACAATATTATATTATACAGAGAAACCCAACAAATACAAGAATTCCCTTTATGTCGCTCTTTGGCAATTGTGGAAGGAAAAAACTCACTTTTAATAGCAAGAAGCCTCCAGCAGAACCAGGCTCAGGGAGGCAGACGTCTGCCTCGATTATAAAAAGACATGAATTCTGAGAATTTGAAGCAATTGAAGTTCGTCACAGGTCTTTAAATCAGGTTTGTGGTTTCTGTCTTGTGTGGGATGATTATTCTTAGATGTAGTTGACTTATTCTTTTTTTAATCATTATTTTCAGTGTCAGTCGCTGTTTAGTTAGGTTTAGCCACGAAAACCACTCAGTTATGTTCAAGAAAACAAACACCAGGGAGATTTTCAGACCAGAAATACCTGCAGAGAACAAAACACAAACTACAGGAGGGTCATTCCATCTTAAATCATCAGAGGCCCTCTGCTCGACCATCTGTGATTTGCTTGTAAACTGTTTTACTATATATTATAACTATTTAAAGGGGTATCTGGGAAATTTTAGTCTGATAGATCAAATGTTTTCTGAGATCATCTTTTAAAATATTTCTCATCCTGCCATTGATTCTAAGGTATTTAAAGTGATATAAATATAGTGATTAAGTAAATGAATTCAGTTAGCATGAGAGGTAACAGTTCACTCTGTTTCTCCGGCCTACAAAATCTGGTCAGAAAACAAAAATATCTGTTATATTAGGAGAACCATTTTGAAACTCTCATTTTCAGTACTCTTCTTTTTGGATTGGACCCCAACAATATTTTTATTTTTGTGTTAAAATAACTTGTTTTCCATTTTGGTGACCAAGTATTTCATATTAAACAGTATTAATACACTTTGTTCTGTATTCTCAGAAAATATAACACTTTGAATTCTGCAATATCAGTGTGTTTGTTAGTGTGAGCTTAACTTTTCGTGACGGCTTCATTTTTTTTCTTATTTCAGCTCACCCATATGATATCAGTGTTAAAATATCAGGTACATCAGAGATGGTCGAGCAGAAATTGTTCTAAAAATGTGATGATTAGAGATGAAGTGATTTAGGAGAGAGAATGTGCAAAGTCAGTCGGATGCAGTGGCTGCATAAAAACGTATCTTGCAACTCAGTGTGCAAATTTCCGAAACTGTTATTTTTCAAGGCATGCTGCAGCATGTAGTGCCTACTAAGACCACAAACGCTTCATTTCTGGGTTAAACATACAAGATATTCTGTGTAAATTTAGAAACGTGGGTTTGCAAGTATTTTTTTATGTTTTCCCTGGTTTCGAGTTTTTATGCTAAGCTAGGCTAACTATGTTGTGATTGCAGCTCTAACATCAGAACATGAGATTAGAACCAACCCTCTGGTCTCAGAAAGATCGTGAAAACTTATTAAAATACTGAACTGGTGCTCTGAAATAATCATTTGTGCGAACCGTGTGTCACATACAATTATTATTTGTTCCGAAAAAAAAAATTTGTGTGAATGTGAGTGAAATGAGTGTGTAGTGAATCTGTAAAGTAGACTGCCTATACAAAGCCTGACCGTGGACCGCATACATACAAATGATGCTATTTTGATTGAATGACTTGTCCATATAAGATTGTGTTTGCGTGTGCATTTAACATCAAATGATAAAGAGCAGTATGATTTTTGCAGCTTGACTTCACCAGGAAAACAAGACGGCTCAGTTGTTTAAGGGAAATAAAAATGACCATGTTTATGTATGTGACATCCTGCAATCTTTGGAATAAGTGCATTTAAAATCTCTCAACTTGTCAGAAAGCTGGTGTCGTCATCAATGTTGGTAACCAAGAAAATTGAGGAGAAGCTTGTCGCAGATGTCAAACACTCTATTTTAACCCAAACCACAATCTGAAATGTAAACAAGTAGTTTTGATAGTAGAAAAGAAAATAATAGTAAAGAAACTGAATAATAAGTCATCTACCTCTAAGAGTTAGAACACAAACCTCAGTCTCCTGGTTGAAGGACCTCAAATGCAGAATTTGTGCGTCTTTATAAAGCCCCGTTTGCAAACACTCATGTATGCCGTGTTCGGGAGTCTTTGCAGATCGACTTATTCTGTCGTTCAAGTACGAGGACGTGTTGAATTTTTCTCGGTTAACATGCACCGCTGTCTCTCAGCTCAGGTTCACATCAGTGTGTGCAGCAGCTGGAGGGCAGAACCACTGTGGCATTGATCTCCAAATCCCAGAATTAGGAGATTTTTGCTCTGGGGCAGCATGTCAAAACAATCCTTGCAACGGGAAACACATCCAAGGCCACAGCAGCAAAGAGGTTTTAAAACAAGCCCAGCGAATTTAGGCTTTCATTACGGTCTTTCTGTCTGGTGCTCGCAGATTCAGGTCTCTGTTAACACAGATGTAGCAGAAGCTGTAGATTTGTCTGCTATGGGCTCAACACTGCATCGTTTCCTTAATTAAGAGGCATTCCACCTTAAGCAAAGGTGGAACTTATGCATGTACTGTATGTGAATGTGCATCCAGGGAGATTCACAGGTTGAATCAGTGAGTTGACGAGACTGTGTGTGTGTGTGTGTGTGTTCATGTGTGTGTGTGTGTGTGTGTGTGTGGCCTCTCGCTTGTCTGTCTCATCCTTTTCCCCTCTTTGTTGCGTTATCTGTGTCTATTTCAGACACCCTCTGTGTGTCGCTTTCTCTTCTGTTTCTCTCTCCTTCTGTCTCTCTCACTGTCCTTGTCTCAACAGAGCATTATACCTCTGCACACACACACACACATATAGACACACACAGACACACACACACATAGACACACACACAGCAATGCCAGTTTGCTGTTGCTGCTGTGCTGCAGATGCCCCAGTGTGCTGTCATTAGCAGAGAGATCTGGGGCTGCTATAAATTATGCACACTGAATAACAGAAGGCTGAGGATTTCTCCCCTCTGCTGCCTGCATGCGCATGTGTGTGTGTGTCTGTGTGTGTCGAGGGAGGATGTATAGACTATGTCGAGGTTCATTTATGTTCTACCAACATTATAGTGATCAACTCTGCTCGCTGAGGTGTGTATCAGTGCACCCTCTCTGTGGCTCAGCTCACTCACGACTGTCTAACTCTTGTACATGTCCTTCAGTTATTTAGTGCATGTGTGTTTGTGTGTGTGTGTGTGTGTGTGTGTGTGTGTGTGTGTCCTTGTTTGTGAATAATGTATCAGCACTCATCTTTTCCAGCAGTCAGCCTTAGTAGAAAACTCTGACACATGCCTCTTAAAGGGACCAGCCCGGTGCCACATGGCTCAGTTTGTGAATGAGAGAAGGTCTTTGTGTAACCCCACTAACGCACACACACTCACATGGAAGCGCACACATGCAGATGTACTGCACACACCACCCACACACACTCATGCAGCTGCTGCCGCTGCACACACCCTCCTTTACTGCATCAACAAAGCGCCTCTTTCAGACAGGGTGGATTTGGCCGATGCTCTCTGTTTTTCTCAGCAAAGATTGTTTTGCACTGAATTAGATTAGACATCAAATTTAAAATTGAATAATTAGATATGTTTGTGCCAAGGACTCATCAGTTGGTGTTGCAGATAAAAACACTGAAAAATTACAAGTTTGCGGTTTTGATAAATCTGAGACGTCTTACTCTTTTCTTGGAAAGACATTTTAATCTTTGGCATTCTTCTCCATAAGTGGCCCTGCTGTGCCAGACTGTACAGAGCTGGCATGCAGTCAGCATCGCCTGACACTGGTGAAGTTGTAAAATGACATTTTCAGCTGTTACTCTGGGTCATGAGTAGGACTCCACTCTGTCACATCCAAGGTGCTTTTGAGCAAAGCATTCGACCGATGAAATCTGTTCCAGAGGTGGTGCTCTGTGTCTGTTTTGCTCTGCATGAGGATTATAATCACTGTAAAGACAACGTACGCTTTGCAAAATCTGCCGGGGAAAGAAAAGAGTTAAAACGCTCCTTTGGTGCTATATCAGGCTATCTGCAGCTCAGAAAGGTGGGCTATCTTTATCTCTCTTTGTTGTGGCGATCTTTGATGGTGACAAGTAGAGTATCTTCATCTGTCTTCCAGATGTCCTCCTCTTCCTCTCTAGACGTTATCTTGATACTATTATGGGTTTGCGGTAGACAGAACCGTACATATGATGTGCTGGGTTTGGCATCTTTTTATGTGTTTTCGACCACAGAGGTTTTACATATTGAGAAGTGAATTTTCTTTGGAAGAAACATCCCACACATTAATTGAGACGGCGATGATGATACGTTACCTAATTCCAGCTTATGAAATGATATTTCAGCTTCTCTTGTCAGCTCGCTTTAAGATTTCAGCTTTTTTTATTTGTAATTCGGTCAATTATGCGACAATCTCAGCAGCTCCCAAGACCGATTGTGCCTCATTCGTTTCGAAACTGAGATAAAATACCGTAGACTTTATGCTGCACATGGAGTCCATTACATTTAGTCAAAAAATAATGTCATTAGAGGGAGGTGTCTAAGCTGGGACAAATTCTTATTGTCATAAGATAAGATAAAACTTTATTAATCCCGAAGGAAATTCTTGTGGCAGATATTGCTCCAAAAACCCCACCAAACTGATACAACATAAGAAATGCAGTGCCTAAAAACTAGAAAAGCAATAAGACTTAAGTACAATACATGACTAAAATATAATAAATAAACTAAAATACGGCTGGAATAGAAAAGTAATGTTGGCAATCCCACTGAGGTAACAAGTAATATCACACATGATAATGACATATTGAACATTACATGTATATTTACTTTGGTTTTGCTGTAAAATAATGAGACAAGCTTCATTTTTAGCCCATGTGACACACAGAACAACAAATTCCTTAAAGCACACAAAGGTTTTGTCTATATTGTTCTTACATGTCTTAGTTCCTGTGTTAAACCCACTGGTTGTACTGAAGACGTAAATCTTTTAACACCGGTCACAAATATATAGATGCATTTTCAGACAAGGGTTCAGTCATTTTCTAAAAATAACTGAGCACTGTAGATTTTAGCGACATCACTTGAGCAGGAATAAATAGTGCATTTGTTGAGGGACTGTTTTAGCTGTATATAAATACAGATTTGATGTTTTAGGGAGTATTTATAGCCACATACATGTATGTATATATGTAGGATCGACTTAAAGACCCCTTCCAATGAAAAACACTGTTTCTAACCTTTTAAACACGTCGACATGGTGTTTTATATGCTAGAAGATGCTTAAGGAGCAAACGTCGCAGTCAACACCGTGGCTGAGAAATTTCATCTCAAAACTGCAGTGTACTGATGACAATCTCAAAAACATGGATTCAGACTTCCTGAGTTACGTCACAAACCTGAAGAACCAATCCTGTCATCTTTCAGAGCAGAGCTTTCTGTATCATTATTCCTATTTGGAATCTGTTTTCAGTTCAACCATGTATGGCTGAATTGCCATTGTGTTGCGTAGAGTCGCTTTACCAAGTTTGAGCAGAGTTGTAGGTGAGCTGGTACGCTCAAGCTGCAGTGAAGTGGATGATAGAGGCAGGAGCTTCATAGATCTTCACATTCTGAAAAATGCAACAGTGTAAAGCTACACCTATGTAATTTTAAGATGGGAGGGGATTCTTTTCATGAAAATATGTAACTTATTTGAGTATTTAGGGGTTTAATCAAAGACCTGAGAGAAACTAAATTCCTATTTCCTAGTGATGAAGACACATCTGTTATTGCAGTGGTTTGGCTGATTGAAAACTATATAATGTAAATATATTGGGGCATATATTGGAAAGAGGACTGACCCAAATTATTTGAAGCTTTAAAGCTTCAAACAGAAAATAGCAACCCAGCATAATTCATTGTGCAGCAACATTTATGACTGTTCTCCAACAAGGACATGTGCTCTCTGGGACTTTAGCATCTTATAGGCCAAGAGGTTACAACTATGCTAGAAAGATGCTGAAAGGGTTAAGTATCTTGCGAAATTTTCAATCTTGACCCCCAAAAAGTCAGCTGAGATATCAAAAATCTACAAGGTTGGTAAACGATATAAAAACTTTGAGTAAAAGCGTAGCCATGTAGCTGCTGCAATCTGCATGCTAACGGAGTAAGTATAATGCTAGCTTACCAACTGTTGCTGATTTTCATGTCATCTTACATGCATCTGTTGTCTCTTGTGGTCCTTCAGCTCTGAATACTTGCAGATAATTCCCAACGAAGCTTCGAGGCTTCAAAAATAGTTTTTTTTGGCAGCAGTGCTTTGATCAGTTCCTTGTTGGTTGAGAGATTTTCACAGGATGTTGCTAATTAAAATATGAAATATCAATGGACTTGATCCCTTATTTGTATCTGTGTTAGGAAATATTTTTGGCTGACAAAGTTAACATCCTTGTAAACAGATTTAACATGTTATTGAACCCCTGTAATTGTACTCATCACAGTGGGAAGGGTGGAAAAAATAGCTCAGGGTGCATATGATAATAATAATAACTTATCCTGCCTCTCAGTAGTTTGGCATGTTAATACCTTTATTAACCTCATTTGCTGAGGTCTACTGCCCGTCTTCATTAGTGTCCTCCATTTTTCTGCCATGTGTCACCTGAAGAACAGTGCATCGGCTTTGCTGCTTCGGTTGGCTCATCAGTATTTATACTTTTATAACCGTGTTGTAAAACCAGAGAGGTGACCAAGGTAGACTGTGTTGGACTAAAATAGGAAGACTGAGACAGAGAGGACGTCATCTGTTCTCCCGTTCCCCTCACTGTTCTGGGTTTTCATGAATTATTACTAAAAACTGACAGTTTTAATTAATTTTACAGTATCCTACTATTGTAACACACACACATGCACTGTCTTCTGACCAGAGCTGAGAGATAATTAAAAAGCACTTCCTGAAATCACAGTCCGTCTTGTTGTATATTCCATTGCTGCATTGTATTTACTAAAAAGACACAAGCGCCATGTATGGCTCTCATTAACCAACTGTAAATGACACAACACGTTTTAAAAGCGAGACACAAACAGTCTCTTCAGCAGGGACTAAATGTGCGTTCTGTTCAGCGAAAGTTGGACTCAGTCACAATAAATCTCTTGCTGTGCTTCTCTCTTTGGTAGGAATCATCAGAGGCTGACCGGCTGATGAAAGAGCAGCCTGTGATCAGTTTACTGAGGTTACATTACAGGGTTTTGGGGATTCAGCTTCAAACACGCAAAACTGGTTCCTCTCATTGCTGTTCGGTGCTGCCAACATGCAAAGTTGCCAAGTGAAGATTTAATCCTTAATAAACGTTTGTCACTTCAGAGCAGTGCATTAATCTTAGTGGGAATGAAAATGCCAGTGGGACTCAAATACACAGTCGTGCCAGTCAGACAAAAGACCAGTGAGTCACTTTAAAAAAAATCAAATCTACGTAGTAATGTAATTTACCACCATGTGTGCAAACATTTAAGAGATATTTCCAAGTAAACAAGAAAGAAAATTAGAAAAATGTCAAACTCATATATACAAACTGTATGTAAAGTATAACAGTAATGCAGTGGAAACAACAGCTCACACATTCAAAGAAGACAAGTTTTAAACCGTACATACAGTGTATGAAGTAACCTTAAACATCTGAAAGTGTCATTTAAATTAGTTTTTACCTGGAAGTTGCATTTTGTGACATGATCCAATCACATCAATCCATCAATGATCTTAAAAACTTACACGTGTGTATCTACATAATGGTTTTTGAGGCTCTACACAAGTGCAGTTTTATTAGGTACCAAAGAGTTTCTGCCAACCAGTAAGAAGGCATGGCAACATAACAGAAAAGATTGACAGAGTTCTTTCTTGATCCCTGAAGGGAAACTGCAGTGTTGCAGCAAAAACATCACAAAAATATACATTAAAAACACAATATTAGAAATATGTACTAGATTAAAAAAATCTAAATAAAATCAAATAGTTGAAAAGGGAATTTAGAAAAGACTCTGCAAATTAAAATTAAATGTAAAAAATAAAGTTCTGTTCAAAATAATATAGTTGTATATTGAATATTATATATTGGAATAATAGCAGGATGTCCTATAAGCTTTTCTGCACCCTCATTTCTGCTAGGATGTTGAATAAAGAGTAAAAATAAATACACGTAAAAGATAAAGTATACAATTAAATGAACAAAATAAGTGAACTTAAAAGTGTAGACAAGTTTAATAACAGCACTGGCATTACTTTTATTAAACAGAGTACTGCAAAATCTACTAGATCTGTGTTGGCAACCAGAGAGCGTTTAGGGGGTTTAGGTGGCAACTGGCACCATGACAAAGACTTCTGTGGCAGTTAATGACCTCCGACCAGAGCTCATACGCTTAAGACAAACCGAGATTGACTACGGCTACGCTAACAGTTTAACTGTATCCCAAAGCTGGAAAGCCTAATGTTTTATGTCCTGGGACAGGTTGAATCACTCTGTATTCTGCACAGTATTTACTAAGACCTAAGAGAGAGAATTCCAATGGAGCTGGTCCCATGGACAGTTTCGGTTCCACTTTTACTGTTTGCCCTTGGTTTTGTCTTTCAAAAAAATTTGTTTAACCAAGCATGTTTGTATGATCACATTGGACCTAAGCAACTGAAATCATTTCTATGGCTCACAGCCAGAGGGAGGTTAGTTTGGCTAACTAGTTTGGGCTTTAGCATTTTGACCCAATTATAGAACAAGTTCTTAGGTTGAGGTTCTCATTGGAGCTTCACTCGATAAATAATAACCTCTGTTTTGTCCTTATTTACCTGTGACCTATTAGAAATATAAGGGGCTCTTGTCCTCAGATAAAGTAGAAATTTTGACTTGTGTGTCATCTGCGTAACAGTGGAAGCCAACGCTATATTTACAAATGAACGTAATATTAGCATATACAAATGGGGAAAAAAGAGAGGGAATGGAGCCCTGGGGCACACCATGAGAATTAAATGTCATTATGCTCATTTTGTCTTTCAAAGCTGCAGTAGGGCGTCTTCTTCTTTGTTTGGTCTCTCAAAGGGACAGTAGGACATCTTTCTTATATAGAATTTGTGACTTGCAGAGGACGGATGTAATCAATGCTTCAATCACCTTATCAGGAGAATCATTAATGTTGGATTTATTTTAGTTTTACCCACAATATTTTTATCTGTGGTCATTAGAAAAGCTATCCTGCCAAAAATGGCCCTTTTAGGTCCTGTCAAAGCATCCTTAAAGAGGACGCTTTGATGGGACACACAGGCTTTATTAGCTCACTTGGATGTTTTCCAATTTGTTTACAGACAATTTTACAGGTAAAAACTCACAACTACAGAAGTAAGCACTTTCTTTTCTAGATTTTACAGTTGTTCAAAGGTCGATATTATAGTTATTTATGATGTCCACAGACCTTGTAATCTTAACGACTTGAGTAGATAGTTTCTTTTTTTACTGACACAGCTTATAACAGCGACGTTATTCCTGTATTCACTATTTGCAAAAATCTACTTTTCCATCCCACATTATATGATCAGATTCTTAGGTTTAGGTTCTCATTGCAGCTTCACTCGATAAATAATAACCTGTTTTGTCCTTATTTAACTGTGACATATTAGAAATATAAGGGGCTCTAGTCCTCAGATAAAGTAGAAATGTATACTTATGTGCCATCTGCGTAACAGTGGAAAACAACACTGTATTTACAAATGAGCCAATTGGCAGCATACACAAACAGAAGGAAAATAAGGACCAAGGATAGACCCTTGTGG
Organism: Dascyllus trimaculatus; assembly: GCA_024666655.1. Taxonomy (NCBI): domain Eukaryota; kingdom Metazoa; phylum Chordata; class Actinopteri; family Pomacentridae; genus Dascyllus; species Dascyllus trimaculatus. The sequence goes on along the minus strand of CM045457.1, from coordinate 11,601,557 downwards.
TACACCATGAGAATTAAATCTCTCCATCTGTGTTTTGTCTTTCAAAACTGCAGTAGTACATCTTCTTCTTCAAAGGGCTCTCAATAGGGCAGTGGGACATCTTTCTTCTATAGAATCTGTGGCTCCTTGTGGAGGATAAATGTGCTCAATGCTTCAATCCCCTTATCGGAGGATTGTTCATGTGAGATTTATTTTAGTTTCATTCACTATATTTTTTTCTGTGGTTGTTAGCAAGCAGTTTTGCCAAAGTAGACCTTTTTGCAAGATCTTAGAGGAGGATTTGATGGGACCCACGAGTTTAATTAGCTCACCTGGATGTTTTCCAATCTGTTTACTGACAATTTTACTGGTAAAGACTACTCACAAATACAAAAGTAAGCACTTTCTTTTCTAGATTTTACAGTTGTTCAAAGGTCAATATTATAGTGATTTATGATGTCTACAGACCTTGTAATCTTAGTGACATCAATAGATACTATTTTTTACTGACACAGCTTGTAACTGAAACTTTATTCCTCTAATCACTACCTGCAAATGTCGACATTTCCATCCAACGTTACAGATCAATTTTCTAGGCAAAGGTTCTCATTGGAACATCACTCGATAAATACTTAACCTGTTTTGTCCTCATTTAATTGTGAAATATTTTATGAAATGTATGCATTGATCAGAAATCCAGTAGAGGCTCAGCAGGGATGTATACCTCAGACAAAGTAGAAATGTAGAGTTGACTGTCATCTGCGTAACAGTGGAGACCAACAAATGAACGTAATGGCAGCATATACAAACAGGAGAACAAAAAGAGACCAAGGATAGACCCTTGGGGTACACCATGAGAATTAAATCTTACCATCTGTGTTTTGTCTTTCAAAACTGCAGTAGGGCATCTTATTTGTTTGAGCTCTCAAAGGGGCAGTGGGACATCTTTCTTCTATAGAATCTGTGGCTCCTTATGGAGGACGGATGTGATCAATGCTTCAATCCCCTTATCAGGAGAATTGTGTCTGTTAGTCTGCTTTACAAGCCTGCAGTTAATGATGTGTGTGAGGTGGTGGTGGGGACGGAGGGAAGGAAGGAGGCTGATGGGAGAGATGAGAGGTGGGAAATGGAGGGGTGAGGGGTGGAGGATAAGAGATGGAGGAGTGAGGCAAGATAGCAGGATGGATGAAAACAGGAAAAGGAGGCAGAGGTGAGAGGAGGGGCGAGATGGATGGATGAAAGGAGGGGAGAGGTGAGAGGAAGAATAGAAAGTGTTGAGGAAGAAGAAGAAGAAGAGATAAATGGAGGACAGGTGGGGAACAGAATGACTTGCACATGACTCCCAGCCCTGAGAAGGGAAAAAAGAGGAGAGACGGAGAGAATAGCTTTTCCTCACCGCTCTGCCCGCAAGCCCTTCATTAACTATTCATTACTAACTCACTGCACATCTATCTATCTATCTATCTATCTATCTATCTATCTATCTATCTATCTATCTATCTATCTATCTATCTATCTATCTATCTATCTATCTATCTATCTATCTATCTATCTATCTATCTATCTATCTATCTATCCGTCCTCCCTCGATTTCTTCATTCCTCTCAGTCAAATCTTTCTCTCCTTCTCCCTGGCTTTCTCACACCCACTCCCTTCTCTTTCTATCTCTTACAAAAGGCTTGACTGTACATCTAGAGCGGAAGACAGCCTCTCTTTTTCTGTGCGTGCATGTGCGTAGTTGTGTGTCGGTGAAAAAAAAAACACACATATTTCTGTTGAATCTGAAGCAGTGTTTATACCTAAATAGATCTCACTGCAGCCAATAGAACAATGCACAGCACCAAAGATAGGAGACAAGGTCAAGTCAGTATATGTGTGTGTGACTACAAAAAAGCAGAAAGGGGAGGAAGGGAATGATTTATTGATCACTCTTTGCAACCGTGCACACAGAAATATTTTCTTCGTCATGTGTGGATATGACAGGCAAAAGCACACTCGGTTTTGCAGCAGGCTTACCCTGAGCTCGCTATTGCAGAGGTTAGCTGGGTGATGCTGCATGAAGGCCTGCTGTAGCCGCTATCATTCAACAACCATCTCTCCGTCTTTCCCTTTTCTCTCCTACTCTTTCTCAATCTTATTTCCCCCTTTCTTTCCTGCCTTACATCCTCTCTCTCCCCCCGCACTCTCTCTCTATCTTCTGCTCCCTCCCTGGTTTCCATGGTGACAGCTGTGCGCTGCAGAAATCACACTGATCGGAGAATGAGATAGAAGGAGCTTCTCTCTTCTTTTTTTTTCTACATGAACACACACATCCTCTGCACATGTTCTTTGCACATTTTATGAATGTACTCTTCCCAGTCTATCAGCTGACCCACACACACTCTCACATCCAGCCCATGTGTGCAGGCATGTTGCCGGCTTCTGTACCTGTCTGCGAACACACCTAATTGGTTTGGCTTCCGTATCGCTCTGTTATTGGATCATGCTTAGCGAGAAATTAGATCAGTTCTGTTGATGCTGGCTTTTGCTGGACAGGAAAGAGGGAGGAGAGAAGGAAGGGAGGGAGCATCAGCTGACCTTGAAAGAAGGACCTCTTGATGGACGGCTGATGGGAGCGCTGGTCACGTGTGATTGGATAGTGGAGCGGGCCGGTCACAGGCTATTGGCCAGACGCTGCTGTCCATTTGTGGCTCCCCTCCCGCCCACAAGCCTCCCCCACCCCTCTCGCTGAGGAATTCTCCCATCACTCAGTGATACAGAAGGCTTGGATCAGCAACTTATACTGCACACACACACACACAAACACGCATTCAGTGCACATTTACACACAGACAATCACATGTATCCATCAGTGCGGACAATAAAATGTACACGTGCGCATCTGTGCATCACACATGTTCTCATGTATGCACTCTTTAACTCACACATTCATGCATGTCGTATACGTGAAGTGGAAAATCTTAGTGTGTAAATTGCAGCTGCAGAATTAGACTTGTTGTGGCTTGCTTGGTGTCGGTGCTGTGTGGGATGTGTGAATCTACACTAATTGTGTTCATGTATTTCTTTCACTCTCTCCTTTTATGCATAGCGGAAAATGTGTGTGCTTTTTCAAAAAAAGATGTTTGCAGTCAAGAGAATAATTCCTTATCAAACTGCATCTCAACCCTCAGACCTGACATCACCAAATTAAGTTAATGTGGGATTTATTTCAGTTTCATCCGCAATATTTTTTTTTCCTGTGGTTGTTAGAAGAGCTGTGCTGCCAAAAATAGGTCTTTTTTGCAAGATCTTAGAGGAGGTTTGACGGGACCCACAGGATTTATTAGCTCACTTGGATGTTCTCCAATCTGTTTACTGATTATTTTAAAGGTAGAGAATCACAACTACAAAAATAAGCACTTTCTGTCTTGGATTTTATGATTGTTCAAAGGTCGATATCATAAATAGTAATTTATAATCTAAGTGTAACATGGACTTGAGGAGATCTGTGTTGATAACTGATACTATATTCTTGGACATATGTAGAAGAATGTCTACATTTCCATCCAACACATGCTAACTATATAATGTTCTGCCCAGAGCAAAAACGATTAATCAGAAAGTTAGCTTTTTGATTTGATTATTGGTTTGACAATTGTTTAAATAAGAAAAGTCAAAATTGTCTGATTCCAGCTTTTTATATGCAGATATTTCTGGTTTCTTTTCTCCTCTATGACAGTATATTAAATATTTCTGGTTTGTGGACTAAACAGGACATTTGAGGACATCATTTAGGCACCGATTCACATTTTCCATCCTTTTCTGACATTTCACAGACCAAACAACTAATCGGTTAATTAATTAGTGAAAAGTTTTTAAGTTAAAGCCCTAGATCTGCCCAGTATCCCCATGATGCTATTTGCACATCACTCCCTGTCCCTTAAATTTGTGCAAATGTTTCTTTATGTAGTAGTTTGTAGCATCTTTTAATAAATATTTGGTATCTGTAATAACACATGAGCCTATGTTATGCTTTTAGGTAAGGGCGTTTTTCTAAGGAAGTGTTTATAAGATGTGTTTTATGTTCTTCGTGCGCTGTCTCACGTGTGTTTTTGGTAATTAATGCTGTGGAAATGAAGGTCCAGGCAATGAGGCAGGATGGAAATATCCATTGAATTACTTATTTAAAACATAATCTGTCTGCCATCCAAATGTACCCTATAGGTGCTAATGTGTTTCTGGCATAGAGAGAGTGGTTTTAAGATTTAATGGAGAACCCTTCACAGTTAATTCCTTCCTCCTCAGCATTTGTGATTTGGTTTTGGAACATGAGGCGGCAAGCAGAGTGTGCGGCAAGGTTGTCCGTATGTTTTGTAGTTTTTTTTTTCAACCTATAAGTAAAAGTAATTCAGCTATAATAGATTAAACCCATATAGGAATCTACCTGTCACATATTAATTCATCAGCACATCAGAACAGAAGGCTAGTGAAGGTTTGTATTGAGTGATACTTAAAATAACTATACAATAAAGACACAGGAATATCTTTAGTTCCCGCAGCTGTATTCATTTTCATTAGACCCTGTTTCAGTTTATCAGCTCTTATCAAGGACAAACTCAAGTATGTTTGAATGCCCAAAGTGACTTGAAGAATTATGTCAAATGCTTAAAATGAGTTAAAATCGTAGAGGGAATTCGTGGTGCTTCAGTCGATCCGACACCGTCACACTCATAAATGTGGATGTCACATCCATGAAGGGTAATTTCTTTCTGGTTTTCTGCTAACATTCATGGGCTGACAAAAACCTCCATGTTGCCGGAGGAGAGCGTCCCAGAGAGAGATGAGCTCATTGGTAACCAGGTTCACCTCTCGCAGCTGCTCCGGGCCGACTTTCACCACTCATTTCCACACTGAGCTCCATAAAAGCCTGGAAGCCTCACCTCAGACTCACCAGGTGACGAGGCTCATCTGGATGGTTGTTAGGTGGAGCTGCTGCAGTCGTATCCATCTTCAGAAGTGTTATTTTTCCTAACACAAGTAAACATAATGTGCCAGAGGGGTAAAAACAATGTCACTTATTCCAGTGCAGATCATTTTGCTTCAAGGATTTCTTCAAATACTAGCAGAATTATTTGTCTTTATTTGGCAAGTTGGTTTCTAGAAACTGAATTTGTGTTGAAGCTCTTCTGAGAATTAAAATGCTGTTCTTGAATTAACTGTTTAAGAACAGTTACCCTTGAAAATCCATTAATAAATATTAATTTGCCACCAGGTCAAATGTTGATGACATTGTAACTTGTCATCTTACATACAGCAGGTCTAATGTAGTTTAATGTGATGAGATAATTATGATGTCATTGGTCATTTTGCTATATATAAACCTCATTTCCTTCCTAAGGGTATATTCCTGAGGAAGACCAGTAGTAGGTCGACATGTCACTAATCAATTTAAAGACAGCTGTGGTTCCAGTGTGCAGGTACTCCTTGTAATACAATAGACTCTTAGAATCTTAGAATCTTTAAATGATGCTGTATTTCTCTCAAAACAAGCAGCATGTTGAAAATGATTCTGGATGAAATACATGACAAAATGATAAACTTAAGGACTTCAATTTGCATGTTATGGTTATCATGCCTTTTATCATTTCTCTTACCTAAAGGAACCTTGCTGTGGATTTTAAGCTGTAGAGTTCTTGATAAAAAAAATTTTTCACTTCGGAGAGAGTCAGGCCTCTTTCCAGTCTCAGGCTAGGCTAGGCTAACAGAGCCGTGGTTCTAGTTGTGCAGTTAAAAGACAGACATGACAGTGATTATGATCCTTACATCTAGTTCTCAACAGAAGGTGATTATTTCCCTCAAATATTCAGGTTTTCTTTTTGAAGCATGCGTGTTGCAGAGGCCTGACCACACAATGGAAACAGGCCTGAGAATTTGTGACTGAACTGGAGGGATTGATTAACAGATTGACAGAAGGATTGACTGTTATTTAACACTGGATGTATGGACAAACTGGCTGTCCTCTCCTTCTCCTCCTGTGTGTCTTAACCTCCTACTCGTGTGTGCGTGTTGCCAAGCTTTAGAAAAATATTCTAATCTGCTGAGACCTAAATTTCATTTTAACACCTCACTCCCTTTTCTCCCACACATATTTTAAATGAACTCCCTGGTTTCTGAGAAGTCACAGCTATCGTTTCTGTCTGTTTTTCTTGTGCTGCCTTTTCCACAGTGAAATGATAGATATTAAAAACTATAGTGTGTGTAGAGTAGCTCTGTAGTGCAACACCTTCACCCTTTGATACATGTTCTAACCGATACTGAGGAAAGTACAGTCAGTACATTTGACTTTACATATTTGATTCTGCTGCATTATTTGCATCCTCCTGCTGCGTTTCCTTCTTTTGTTTGGTGGCATTTCTAGTTAATTTACTCTTGATTATTTCTAATGTATTTACTGACTGTGAAGCACTTTGTAAGTTGCTTTTGAAAAGTGCAGTACAAACAAAGATTATTATTCTCAGAGGTATTTTGTCATTGTGAAACTAAATGTCAAATCCGTACCACTGGAATTGGCCTAATGTCGCCCCTCCCACAATGAAATCTCATCTCTTTTCCACATATGGTACATTGTTATTAGATTACAGTTCCCATGATTTCCTCATTGTCTCCTGCAAAATATCCAAAGCAAAATGCAGGATGAAAACAGCAAGCAGGCTGTTCAGAGTCCTACAGAAAACAATTTGTCATGAGCACAGTAAAGAGTAAACTGGTGAGGTCTGACTTTATGCATTTTTGCTAAAATAATGAAGCATCCTGGTAACTAATCTTTTATTTTATACACACAGAATGTTTCCTGTAGTGACTTCCAGTTGTTCTTCTGAAGCAGGGCCTAGGAAAACCTCAACGTGATGCCATGTTGGATTTATTATACATACGAGCCATCATTTGGGATCTAAAGATGCATGAAATATGTGAATTTTTCTGCTGTGAATGTGTTTGTGGCTGTTCTGATGGCCAGCGTCATAGAAAGAGTGTAGTATGATTTATATACAGAGTAATGGTGCACATCCTCACTTCTGAAACGAATCCTGCAGACAGAAGTGACAGAAATTGTTGTGAGAGAAATTAAAAACTTGAGTTTAGACCCCAATTCTTCTCTCATCTCCACACTGCTGACTGATCATGACGTACTTCGCGAATGTCGGAAGGTTACATAAATGGTCTGACGTCAGAACGAGTTTTCAATTTTCAGTTAAAAGCAGCCTTAGCTGATTTCTTTTCAGTACTAAAAGCATTACAAATACGATAAAGTTGGGCAGTTAAAGAAAGCACAGTGGGCAGACATGAAGAGAGGTTAGCATAAATTTGAAGCCAAGTCTCTGGCTTTATGACTCATGCAGACCTAAACTCAAAGGAACATTTGCTTTTAGTTATATTTTGGTCTCCACCAACCACTGAGGAAAATGCCCGGGCTCTTTAGCTAAATCTTCCACTACATTCATCAACTACTTGTTAAATGTCTTTCTGCTGTTTGCTTCCTCACTGCAAAAAGCTGCCTGCTGCATCTGGAAAAGACAGATGAGAACACCAAGACGTAACTAAATCAGTAAAGTTGAGCACCATAAAACCAAAATAGTTGGCTGAAGGATGCTAAAATGTAAATGCAAAGACATCTGCAATGTGTGATATTATTGTTAAATATTGAGATTACACTATGACTTGTAATATTATAATGTTTTAGCTGTGAATTTCAGATGTATTTCTACGTTAACAGGTACATTACTGACACAGACCCTAAAAATTCAATAGGCTATGCTTTTATAGAACATATTGCACATGAAAACCCAATCAGATAAACAGAACATAAATTAAAATTAGATGTTATAACTGCAAGAAATAAAATAACACCTTCCTTAGCAATTGTGCTAGCTAACTTTGCAGTCGCTGCCAAACTGGCATGAGTGGCTGATGGCTAACTGGTTCTTCATCTGATTGGTCAAATGTTGTGAATGCATGGCCCATATATCCAAATGTTTGCATGGGAATACAGTGCAGTGATGATAAAATGCAATTTAGCATCAGAAAATACGAATTCCTGCAGCTATGAAGTCATGAATGTGATATTGCATATAAATCTACAAGCAAGTGAACGATGATTATCTCCTACATGAAGCTTGTGAGTTCATCTGCATCAGGAGTTGTTTGTTTGGTTCCATCAGTAAACACCAACACAAGCCAAGACCAAGTCTCATTGAGCTGAGTCAAGATTCTACAGTCATCCTAGCTGTGGCATCTGGAATCTTGTTCATGAAAATACCAAAATAGCAGGCGAATGATTCCAAAAAATATATGATGACTGTGACGCTCAGTGCAATTCTTCAACATAACTCATTACAAGCCAGGAGCCACAGAGTGAGAGAGAGAGAGCCGGCATCTGGCGATGCTGAGATGATTTACTTTGCTGTGACGTGGAATTATACATCAACAGTGTGTGTCGAGTCTGTGACAAGACTAAATCTCACTAAATGTGAAAACTGGATTTAAGGATGTGCTGCTTGTTCTGTTGCGAGTCTAAAAGTCGTACTTGAATCCTACTTACATAACTGCAAGCTGTCTGGATGGTACTTCATGGAGGATCTATGTTTGAGCCCCATTGAGTATTTTTTTTTCCTTCATTGACTTCTACTTTTATAATTTCCAGACTTTCCTTTTACGTCTGTGGCATTTAACCCCTTTTTACTGCTTGAAAATGGGTCAAAATATTTATTTCATAATTACACAATTTCCCAAAACAGATGGACCCTGTAGTTTTAGCAAAGTGCATTTGTTGCAGATTATTTTTAGCTGTGGATTAATACACATTTGAATTCGTGACACCACCACAGTGTACATGGGACTGAGTCAAGATAAACTTTAGTGTGTGTGAATGGCAATGAAAGACCTCAGCACGACAATGTGTCTCATTGACGTTTTTAATAGTTTTAGGACAACAAAAGAGCTCAGAGGAAGGAAACATATCAGGTTTTGGTTACGCACACAGTATTTCTTAGCAGAATCGTGGCTTTGGCATTTTCATGGGACTAGTTGGAAGAAATGAAAAAGGTAAAACATCAGCAGCAGCTTTCTGGTAGTGACTGATGTAAAGATCAACAGAGAATGAGATGTTGGTTGCTTGTAGCTGTTAACATGGGTTTAATGCAGCTTATTCAACATGTGTCATCCGCCAATTTATAGTAAGCTATTGTTAAACCTGTAGTGTGTAACTTTTGTTGCCCACTTCTGGCAGTGAGAGTACTTACACAAGCACTGTTGACGTTTCTTATTGATTTGAATCTTTCCTCTGAATTCTGAGTTTCTTTTTTTATCTGGATCATCAGAAACTTCATGGATGCTTCCTGCAGCCTTCATGCAACAGGTGACCTCTTCAGCTCTGGCAAACTGATCATTGCTGGTGGATGGATAATGTATAACTGCCAGTGAACCAATGTGGCAATGTTGCTACAGAAATTAGATTTAAAACTATGGTTTACTGCAAAATACAGAGAATTACCTGGCGCCTATAGGTTTGAGTATTGTGTGGCGTTGTAGAAATGTAACAGACATTCATTCATATGTAAAAGACCTACACACTAGCTTTAAAAGTCAACCTACAATTGTCACATAGTTATGATTTTTTTTTAAAATTTCATTGGATGAACCCTCTGTGAAATCTACCATAGGTTCTTGAAACTGTGTTTTTATTTAGCTCTGTATGATGACTCCTTACTCCCAGCTAATCCAAAAATGAGTTGGAGCATGGAGTGTCGTATGATGAACCCACCTGTCACTTACAATGACTATAAGTTTGAGCCTTTAAACAATTTAAATAGTTGAGTTATATAACAAAATCACCCCTGTACAGTTGTCATGAAAGGGAAAATTAATTATAGACATCAAAATCATTTTTTTTCACCTGACATAGCATGTTTGTTTGTGCTGTAAAGTTGTACATTTTAACATGGGGGTCCAAGGGGATCACCAGCCCCAAGTGGCCATTTGAGGAACTGCTGATTTCGGCACTGTTGCTGGAAGATGACTCTTGTTCTTTTTCCATTTTTCTGACTGCTTCTGGGACATGAAGAAATCTCAACTACCAAGGTCTGACTGGTCTGTTGAAATTTCAAAAACAAAGCAGCCGTCACTGACCGCAAATTTAAATCTATTTGAACAGCTGAAAAGAACTTAGATGTGGCCTTGAACTGGTTAGCAGCTATTATTAAGATGTACAGTGTAAGTCTGGGCTTTTTTTTCACCATCATCATCACTCTGTGTTGTCAAAACTAACTGATAAAATTAAAAAGACATCATGTGACATTGTATCTTATCTATTATTTTGAAAATTTCCCATATATCTGGTGAAAGACACAGAGCATGACAAAAAAACCAACAAAAAGCAGCATAGTATATTCAGTATGTTTGCAAGACTAACAAGATGCACACAAAATTACTGACCCACAGTTTCTTATATGAATGCATGAAGCTTGTGTGTATCTGCTGCACCTACAGTGTACGAGGACTAATGGAAGATGCAGCATCTCTGCGAGGGGCTGTGGGCCTATACAACAGTTGTCTTGCATTTGATCAAGCGTGTCCTATCACTACACTGTGTGTGGGTTCGGCCCACGTTAAAAGAGTATGTTGTGCGTTTCATTGGCTCTGTGTGTGTGTGTGTGTGTGTGTGTGTGTGTGTGTGTGTGTGTGTAAATGGTACTAGATGGTGCTGAGTTGTCTCTTTGCTTTAGCTTCTGTGTGCTTGTGTTGCCTGCGCTGGTGTCAGTGATGCAGTCTGTTGTAGTTTTTAGGGAGAGAAGAGAGCGAGTGAAAGTCTCCTGGGACTGATGAAGCACATGCGCGCTCACATGCACACACACACACACATACACATGCATACGCGCACGCACACACACACACACTTTGCTTCATAGTGAAAATCTACTGCAGAGAGTTTCTGAGGCAAGATTTTTTTCCGGCATAAGCTTTCAGTTTGTCTTTGCTTTTCAGGATTCAGACCTCAACCAAGTGCTTTTCCTGTAAGTGTGTGGGTCTGTGCATGCACTTTGTATCTTTGTGAGGACACTGGTGGAAAGTGAGGATATTTTCACTTCGGCACGTACCTTCTAAGGGTTGTTTGAGGGTTCAAACTTGATAAAAGGGTTCATGTTAGGATAAGGTTCGGGTGAAGGTTAAGGTGAGCGACCAGGGAATTAAACTGTGCCTGTATGTGTGTCTGTGTGTTTTGTGTGAAATATAATTGATTTTCCTCCGTCCTTTAGCCATCGCTCATGTGAACTCTGACCTGTTGCCTCAGGTTTTGACCTCAACATCTGAACCCTCGCTAATAGATTTTCATCACCGACTCACATAAACACATACGCAGACACATATACACACCTACATAATTAAATGGAAAGATTAATTAAATGTCTGTAGTTCATTTCAATAATGCAAGCTTTGATTTTCTCTGTCTGCCACACACCAACCCTTACATTTCCTGTCTGTCTCTGTATTTCTATGTCCAGCCTCTGCTCCAAAGCTGCGGCTAATGCGAGGCCAGTCTCTGATGGAAGGGGACAAGCTGTACTTGAAGTGCGAGGCGTCTGGGAATCCCAGCCCTTCCTTCCGCTGGTACAAAGATGGACACGAGCTTCAGAAAGGCAGAGACCTCAAAATAAAAACCAACAAGTGAGTCTGTCAGGCTGGACATTTTGTATCTTTTTTTTCTTACAGATGATACTCCATAATCATATGGAACTCTCTTCAATACTGGCTCCATGCAGCATGGTGCCCTGGGCAACTTCAGCTCGCACCAGAACTGTGGCTGTTGGTCGATAATTGGACTTCCTGAAATGTGCAATAAGTAAAACTTCACGTTAAAGCTGTACCACTTAATATTTTTACAATAACATTGGGTTATTTTACGCAGATGAATATTTTTGCAGTATATTTCCAGGATTTTGGTGTAAAAAGTGTTGTAGTGACAGATCATCATTTCGTGCTCTATGAAACATTTTACCACCTTTCAGCTTGTAGTTTTTCATTTGATAGTTTGATTCATTCTTACGATGATTCCAGCTTCAACAGGCAGATATTTTCAGAGTAAAAGCTCAAACAGAGGACAGAAAAAGTTAGCGGCTATTTGTTGAACATTTTGCAGCATTTAGCAGCCAAAGAGCCAGATATTACCTGAGGTAGAAATCAAAACAAAGCTGAAGGAGAGTGAAGCCTCGCATCACGAAAAGATGTGGGAATAACACACCTAGTCTCCAATGATATCAGAATGCATTTCTCGCATTTGCCTTGTCATTGCATGGGATGTAGTCATGACGTATGACCTTAACCTTAACCATAACCATTTTGTGTTATTTTAACAACATCAATTGATGAGAGAAATGTAAAGTGTTCCTGATTTTGCATGTCATTTACATGCAGTCCCATGATATTTATGTTAGAGAGTCAATGCTGGCACTAACACATTAAACAGATGAATATTCCTCCAACCCTTCGAAACAACTATTTGGTCACCTGGTTAGTATGAGAGCCAAATATTAGTTGTTGAGCAGTACTGACTGTCACTGTAACCAAGTATTTTTCTTCTCACACAAACAGAAAACCCCTAAATGAAATCAATCTTTGCTGTGAGCACCTTTTGTCTTCTCAAATTTGATCACAGTTTTTCAGGGTTCTTTGCAGGTAGGTTGTTCCCAACATCTTGGAGAACTCTTCACAGTTCACCTAAGGACTTTCATTGTCTCAGTCTTCATGTAATCCCAGAGTGACTCCATGATGTTGTGACTGGGGCTCTGGAGGGGCCCATAGCAGCTGTTGCACGACTCCTCCTTGGCACTGAACATAGTTTTTTGTGACTTTGGCTGTATGTTTGGGGTTTTTGTAATGTTGCAGAATGAATCTGGGACCAGTTAGATGCCTCCTAGGTGGCACAGTGTAATGGATACAAATCTAAACATCTAGAGTGCCTAAAACGTTTCGAGAGTACCGCATAAATCATGTACAGATTGTGGGTTTGCAAATGGTCCATCAATATAAGTTTGACTACATTTATCTATTTACGCATGTTGGAAAAAATGTTATTATTTTGGTGTTGGTACGAATCTGTTTATACATGCCCAAAATTTGCAGTCATCCACTGAATCTACTGAACATCTAAATTTTATCTTATTCACTCTTGTATAATAATGTAAGTATGTCTTTTATATTATTGTTTTTTCTAAGCTATTGCATGTTAAAGGGCAGTTTCGTCTCCTTTATCTGTATAGTCTGTTTCTCATTTGAATGTACGGCAATTACTGCTAATTAGCTCTGCCAATCACTATCAGCATTCGTGGATAACAGTTAGTCTTTTATTGCTTTTTCTGGGCTGGAAATAATTCAATTTCTCTTCCAGTCAAAGATGTGCGTGCCACTTCTGTGAAACAATAACTGACACTGTTCTTTTTCTGCTTTGCATCACTTCTCCTTCTCTGTCTCTGGCTTTTTCTCTCTTTTTCCCTTTCAATCAAGAAAAAACTCCAAGGTGCAGATCAGTCGTGTCCGTGTGGAAGATTCTGGCAACTACACTTGCGTGGCTGAAAACTCTGTAGGACAAGAAAACTCCACGAGTATAATCAGCGTGCAGATCTGTGAGCGCGTTATTACCTGTCTGTATGATCGAATAATCACAAACTCATCTGTTATCATTTCACAGGCTGTGAAAAAATCTGCTTTACTGACAGTTACAAAATAGAAATAAGGGCAACAGATTAAGTGCTATAATTACTTGCAAATATTTTTTAACAGTTTTAGTTTTGAGCTTGAAATTAAACAATATGTTTCTGCTTCTTTTTGCTCACAAAACCAGTAGTTGTGAAGCAAAAAACTGTAGAAAGCACAACAATTTCACCTGAAAGCCACTCCAAAGGTGGATAGAGTTGCTACACTGTGGCTTGATGTGCAATGCTGCTCCTTCTATCAGCTTTTTGTCATATAAAAGAAAAACATAATGCATTTTTGTCTGCTCCCTGTCAATCTGCCCTCCTCGCAGTGACCACCACGACCCCGTCTCCGGGTGTGAGTCATGCAAGACGCTGCAATGACTCGGAGAAGGCCTACTGCGTCAACGGAGGAGACTGTTACTTCATACATGGTCTTAACCAGCTAACCTGCAAGTAAGTCTGCCTCCCAGTTGGCGTCCATCCATTCAGTCGTCACTGTGCAGTCGCTCCCCCTGTCTTCTTCACCTGCTCTGTCCTTCTCTATCCCTTGTCTCCGTCGGTCTGTGATCTCAGTGTTTGCTGGTCACTCGTCTTATGTGTCCTGGTTGTATCTTCTCCACATCGGCGACGCTGCTTCTTTAAGATCATTCCATTTAAGAGTGAGTGGGTCTGACTGTGAGAAGGGAAGAAATGCAAAGGTCTTAAAAACAGTCTCAACTACAGTGTGAAAGTCTTTAAACACTTTTTTATAACAATAAAAACAATAAATCCAAATCCAGTGGAAACAATTAGAAATCTTGTCACAAGTGAAAACAGTAGGTATCCTTGTTCTTTTCTGTTTCTTAGTATGGAGAGTGAAGACTGTGTGTGTGATCTAGGTTTCAACTCTACAATTTATACATACATGTGTGCAAACAGTCTTTTTTTGGTATAGGAGATTTATGCTATGTGCAGTGAAACATAACAGTGAAAAATGCAGGTTTTTATCTTTAATAGCTCCTGAGATGTTGTGGTTTAAACATAGCCTCAGATTTCAATGTGTGGAAAAACATGCTGACAGCGTGTCAGGGGGCAACTTTTATAAAGAATGTTACCACGGAAAGTACAAAATATATTGATCTAAAATCTTACACATATAATTCTAAATATCCATAGTTTATGATAAGAAGAATTCAAGCAAATTAGAGATGGTCGAGCAGAAGGATAATTTGAGATGAAACACCCCAATCAAAAGTACGTACCATAATGATTCTGCTTTGGTTTTATCTGTGGTAAAAATGTTTCTGAGCTCAGGGTTGCTCAGAAGAACAACACTGACATGAAAAGTAGAACAGGACGTCCCGTTGACAGAGTGTATTAGCTGCTGCCTCTGTTGTCGGTCACTCCGTTGGCATGTAACCATGAAACACTTTGCAAGCTGAGGGCACTCAAAAGCAAAGAGGACAGAGGAGGCGAGACTGATTTCAATACCCAAAAAAAGTCCAGTGATGTGAACTTGTCTGATATTAGTGGTGCCTGTTTGTCTGTATTAGCCTAAGTTGTATTTACTTGGTCAGTGTCACAGTTGGACTCTGTCATTAGTCTTTGTTAGCAGCTATGCAAGTCGCTGAGCAACTATAATCACAGTATTGTTAACCACAAGCATTAACTATACTAAGGGTGGCATCAAGTTAATAGTCTGATCCCAGGAACTGATATAAACTGGTACCCAGTAAGGACTGAACGATTACCGTCCCGACAGATTATTGAGGCCGATATCGGGCGTTTGCACCATTATTGATATTATTATTTTTATTGACTGATTACCCCAAAATAAGGGAAATTTACTACATTGGCTTTTATTCAGTCAGCTCTATTTCTCTGCAGTCACTCTGTGGTCTCAAGCAGTTTCCCACCCACAGCTCTATCTGATTGGTTGTTACCAGCCAATCCCTAAAAGCTGTTGTTTCCACAGAGAGGCAGAGAGTGCTTTTGTTGAGCAGAGGAGCTCCAGTGAATTAACACAGCTGTGTTTCAAAAATAAGGTGGCAGATGTTGCTAAAGTTGGAAAAACCACTGCTAAATTTTACAAGCATGCATAGTGTGCTTGTTATATCCATCGCCAAATCAGGACATTAGCTACTTTCATAGTGGCCACGGCTACGCTAAGGGCTAGTGGCTAAGTTAGGAGGCAACCACAGATTGCCCTGAAACAGAGTCTGGAAAGCAATGATAATGCTTTAAGATCTGGACCTTAGTGGGCAACAAAAGTGATAGAATAGAAAAAAACGAACCGAACAGAGAAGAACAGACATAACTGCAGAGACAAACTGATATTGATCTCAATAATCAATCTCAACGTAAACAGACCCTCTGACCCTCTGTAGGATAAAGGATAGATAGGTACTGCATAGATGGACAGGCTCCGATAAGACAAGTTTATATTTTATTATTCATTATTGTTGATTTCATGCATTTTCTGCAAGATATGCCAAAAATAAGAGGATGGTGGTTCAATCTTTAGCCCAGGCTTTTACCGAGCATGCTACCTGCAGCCAGCTGTCCCAGATGTCACAGAAACAGATGTTTGGTGCACATTTTGAAAAATTTATATTATGTAGTGTTTCTTTTCTAAAATGATGTCAGTCAAAATGCTTTAAAAAAAACGTCATCTGTTGCCATATTAATAGACATTTTTTATTTACAGATGCACAGGATTGACTATGATAATTTAACATTTAGCACATCGTCTGTGTGTTTTGTGTCTCTGCATTTATGTGTTGTGACAACCTCTAAATTGGCTTCCAAGGCTTGAGAGTTGTACATTTTAATCATTCCAACAGCCATGTTTTGTTATGTTTAGGTTTAGCTTAATGTTTTTTTTGTGGCCGACACTCCAGTTTTGGACGTCGGTATTCCGAAGATAAAAACTCCTCACACAGACACAGAGAAGCCACATTTAGCAGGTGTTTACCTTCTATATAGGGAGAATGTGAGTAATATATACATAACTCAGACCTGATAAACATTAGTCTTTTAAATGTATTTTTTTTTCCTGTTTTCCTCTGAGACTGTTTGCGTCACCGTGTCTCGTGTTGTCCCTGTAGGTAAGAGACAGGACAAGCTGCTAATTCAAGCTGGATCTGAAATATAGTAGCCGGGATGTCGTAACATTCTCTGCTCTGACGCAGACCAGGAGTGTTTAAAACTGCTCACGCTAATGATCCAGGTCCTCTTTGTGTTTATTACTGTAAACATAAAAGTGCATCACTTCCTGCGAGTGGGAGGATTTTTTCCCACGAAACAGCTACCAGACTGGTAGGTGTTCAGAACAGCAAGTGCAAAAAAATTTCATGAAGTGAATATTAGATGAATCACTGCTGTTCTATCAACTTATTACAGAGACAGACAGACAACTATTTATATGAACATGTCACAAGTTGCAGGTCTAGCGGTTAAAATAATAAACCAAAGTGCATAATTTCGTCAAAATTGCTTTGAGATTTTGTAAAAAATAAAACAATATTTCTCCGCATATTAGCAAAAGCTATGGTACTTGCAGATTGTATCACCTTGTGCTAATCTAGATGTGGTAAATAGCATCCTGTTAGCGATTATCTTGCGCCTTTCTTTGCACTCTAAAAAGTGTATAGTGTAGTGTAAGTTTTGAATAAATGTATCTTTCTCCTTTGGTGCTGGCAGCTCACCTTTGTTGATTCCGTAAATTTGAAATTTGCAATTCTTTAAATTAGAATTCAGTTTTCAGCGAAGGTACAAAAAAAATAGGTTTATTAGTTCTTTAGCATTGTGCAAATAGCTTGATCACTGTTTTCTTTGAGCGGGATGGCAGGATAAAGAAATGTGAAGAAGTATATTGGCAAAATCAGGTTTTACTTTTTATGTTTGAGTAAAGCAAATAAGTATATCTAACTTCAACCAGTAGCATTAATATTACTTACTAACTGAATTTGGATCAGTTGAATTTTCCCAGCTGAGGCAATTAATTTAATCTGCTGCAAAAAAAAAAATATTTCAGTGTGGTACACATGTAAACAAGCTTAATACATTGTTGTCGAGTGAGAACTGCACCAAAGCTTGGTACCAACCTGAGCTATGAAAAACTCTTTGTTTTCCACATAGTAAAATGTATATTTTCTAAACTGGAGGCTCTAATCTTTCAGTTCCAGCTTGCCGTACACACTGGGTCATTCTGTAGATGTGTAGCAAACACGTTTCCTGACAGTGTGGATAACAGATGGCGTGTAAAGTCATGCATGATCAAAAGCTTTGTTGTTCTGCTTCCTGTACAATAGGATGTATCTGCTAGAAACCCATCTTTAGATCCTTGGGTGTCTGTTTCACATCTGCACTCCTTGTTTCTTCATTTACATCTCTCTCTCTTCAGTATTTCTATCCCTTGTTTCCCCTCCACACTCTCTCTCTGTGCCTCTCATCTGATATACCTTCCGGTCATTGCTGAAGGATAAATCAGATTTTTTTTCCTATGGTGCTGACAAGCAGAAAACTTTGTTTGAGAGGGTTCATAGAGGCATTAGGAGCGGCTTGTGTAGCAGTTTAGGGGTGCAAAATGTGCAGGATTGTACAACCTTGTGCACTGGATTGTGCTACATACAACACACTGCATATTTAAGGAAGATACGGGAAGCTAGCAGCAGACTAGCCAGCAGTTTCCAGAGAGTTACTGTAGCTTCTCAGCTTTGTCATCCTTTGTTGGCCTGTCTGTTAGGGCCAGTGGATAACAGGATGTAAATAAGACTGCTGTCTGTAGACTGTCTGCGATGCTTGTTCACTTCAGAGATATGTAGACCTCCACTCTCTCCCTCTCTTTCTATGTCTGAATCTGCAAATCAGTCCACCGCATGGCACTAGCAGGCAGCAAAAAATGTAAATATCTCCGAAATTTGAGGTGGTATTTGCAAGCTCCTTTGTGCCGAACATGAAAACCTGTAATCTCCTCTTTCCTGAAGGAGAAAGTAGTGCTGTACTGCAAAATGGAGTCTGTAGGTTAAAGTGGAGGACGGCACATACAGAAAGGCGTCCTGGATAAAGCAGAGTGTGGAGGTTAAAGTGGAGATGAGCCCATACAAACATTCCCTCTGGCACGCTGTGGCCAGGTTAAAGCTGGGTGTGTTTTGCTTATTCAGTGTTCCTTTTAGTCTACAGTATGATGTCTGTGTCGGGCTGCAGATAGCAGAACTTTGTTGGAAGAAAACATCCCAGCTATAGGTTGAAAATGCCAAACCCCCCTTCATGAATCAATAGTTCATTTAATGTAATCTAATCTACAAATGCCATGAGTTTAGATCAGTATTGATGCCTCAACATAATGTCCACGGCTGTCTGTGGTTTTTTTTTAATGTTAAATTTGATAAGTCCTTTGTATCATGAATATAACTAAACGAATTGTAGGCTTTGCTTGCAATCAAATGGTTGGAACAAACGGTTTGCAAGCTTTTTCCCTTCATTCTCAGGGCTGAAAAAACAGCACAGTTCGGGGGAGAAAAGGGGAGAGCAGACACAGGCAGATAAAGAAAAGGGTGAGGAGAGAAGGGGAAATGAGAAGCACAGAGAGACAAGAAAGAGAAAAGAAATGATATACAGTAAAAGCTTTGCCGGCATAGGGCTGCTTCTGCACCGAGTGTCTCCCACCTCTCTCTCTATCTCTGCTCTATTTATATCTCTCTGGGAAATTGCTGAGTGGGCTCTACTGAGGGTTTTTGCTGTAATTGATTCAAAATGCAAGTTGTCTCTTTAGTGGTGAGAAAGAGGAGAAAAGGATACACAGTCAGTTATACAGACAGTATATACCAGCACGAGGGCAGCACGAAGGTGCTTGCATTTTAAACCGGATGAATTTGTTGACCTGATGCTAAATTACTGTAATAAATACCGTGCTGTTATTACCAGGGCTGTGTGAAACTGCTGGGGAGCTTCTGTTCTCCTATAATGAGTGTAATGGAGCCACACCCATAATATCATAAAACTGTGGTCACTTGTTGTGATTCATCTACGGCATAATGTGCACTGCAGTCGAATCAGATTTTCTATAACATGCCTATTTTTCATTTGACTGCAGTAAAAGCTGATCTGCTATCAATTACAGCAATAAAAAGATTAAATCAATTATTCCTGGCTGGGTAAAAGCCGTGACACCCATTAAAACACACAGTTTCAAGACATTTCAGATTTTGAAGCACTCTCTTAAGAAGATTTTTTTAAACTTTTAAGGATGCATTTGAAATTAGATCTGTGGTGTTTCATTGAAAGAATGAGGATTAATGGAAAAAAAACTGCCAGCATTAATGAAACCAGAAACACCAGTACTCTGGACTGTGTGTGTGTGTGTGTGTGTGTATCAATTTTCTAGTTGCTGCGATGCGGTGAGGAGCCTACTTGTTAGTTTCAGTGTTGTGAGTTTGATGGCTGATGCCAGAATATGAATCATATTCAGCCCGTGGTATCGCTGACAGCTCGCCACCCATCCAGAAACACAACACCACATTCTGCAGCTGCATGTAAACTGTTGCTGTTATTTATGCCCAAGAAATACCGAAACCTATTCCAACCATTTTCATGCTCACACACTGTGGAGGGCTGCTTCTCTCTCTGTCTGTGTATGTGTGTGTGTGTGTGCTGTTACTTTTATTGTTGAAAAACGGTTCAGTTTTAAGAGTTTTACCATTTCTGCAGGTGCTCATCCTTTAAGGGTTTATTTATTTATGGAGTTCACATGAACATGAGAACACACAGAGCAAGGACATTGCATTGAAGGGAAGATGCATGGCTATGCTCTCCTGAACATCTGCGTTGCTGAAACAGGGTGTGCTGCCACTTTTAGCTGCTGTAGTGACAAACCTGAGGAGAATTAATCAGTTTAATACAGTTTTATTTAAATAGAGACAATTTGCAACACAGGTCATCTCAGGGCACTTCACACACTAAGGTGAGAACATTACAATATGATATTATGGAGAGACACCCAACAAATTCAACAAATTATTACCATGCAGCCAACCACAGATTTAGTCCTACAATTAGGTTTGTTTTGATTTCTCTGATCAACCCATTTCCAGCATTAGTACTAGAACTGCCTACCTGTTCAGCACAACTAGAATTAGCAATTAGCTGCCATGGAATTTGGTGAGAAAACAGACAAAATGCTTTAGAGCAGATCCAAAAAGGCAATTTTTAAAATTATTTGCCCTTGGCAATAGAAAAATGTGAAAAAAATCTTCTGAAAACAGATGGGAATTCTCAAAATTTAGACAGAATTATTTCACAGAACTAAGTTTGGGTCCTAAATACAAATAAGTGAACAAAATCTGAGATGACAGAGCATCACCACTCTCTGAAATAACCGATAAACCAGTTTCTAGTGTGTGTTTGTGTGTTTGAAAGGGGTTGGAGGTTAACTACAGTACATTTGACCTCTCCCACTTCCTGCACCACCATCACATGACCCCACCCCCATGACTGTGATGATGTCTGAACTGTAGTGGTGATGTCATATTGATGGCGGTGATGTCACAGTATGCAGGTCATCTCTCTCTCTCTCTGTACTTGGTGGATTGTGCTGTTTCTAATCCCTCATCTCTCTGCTCTTATGTCTCCCTCTTTCCCCTCCTCTCTCTCTTATCCCCCTTCTCCTTATCTGTATATCTTCCTCCTCTCTTTCCTCCTGTTTGATCCTCTCTCTTCCCTCTGTATTTTTAACCTCCCATCCCCTCCCCTTTTCTCCCCCTCTGTGTCTCGTTTTCCCTCCATCAGGTGTCCCAATGACTATACGGGGGACCGCTGTCAAAACTCCGTCATGGCCACTTTCTACAGTATGTCCATTTGCTCTTGTCTGTCTCCTTCCCACTGAGATGCTGCATGCTACATCGGAGGGGTTGGATGGAGGGAGCAGTGTGAATGAATGAATGAATGGGTGTGTGTTTGTTTAATGTAAGTTAATGAGGTGTGTGTGGTGGTGTTGTGTGTTTGCATGCCTCTTTGTCCACCCCTTCCTCTTCCCTGTCTCCCCTGGTTTCCTCCGTGCTGCTCCTCTGGTAACCAGAAACAACCACAATCTAGAGAAGTTGTAATTTACTTATCATATATTTTTCACTCCAGTTCACCTGCTTGAAATCTCATTTATTATTTACTTGACCTACAAAGCTGCTAAAAAAACAACTCCCAAAACTCAGTAAGCAACAAATATATTGTGCTCAAAATGCTTCTGATGCAGCTTGATCCAGAGACTTGCACTGAAAAAACGAAACGGAGGAGACAGAGAATTAACACAATACAGGAGGTTAAAGTTATTTGCTTTCATTGTATCACTTGTAGATGGTCCATTGGTGCAGTAGGAAAAAATAAAAATTAATCAAATGATCAAGACAAATTTGTGTGAATGGAAGTTATTAATACAAGACCGGATGTCCTAACTCAATGCTGCGTTTCTTTATTAAACAACAAGGAAAAGTCTGTCATTGATTTTACTTTTCTGGGAAGTAGAAAGAGGACTGAAAATTGGAGGCTTCAGATGGACTCTAAGTCCTTCTGACGTTGTTTTGAACAGCTGCCAATCATTACAAAAAGCCACAGTGTGTCCAAAATCCAAACAATCTGGCAAGTGTATGAAAATAAGATTTAGAGTCAGAATATATTTAACATTTTGAGTCTTCAGGTAATGAGATTTGAAAGCATCGCTCGTGGTTATTCAACTGAGGGCCAGTCCCAATGTGATATTGATCGACTTTTAAGTTGAGTTTCTTGATATCAGGTCAAAAAAAAAAAAAAGGTCTTTACAAAAGTGAATCTGTTGTTTTCACTCTGAGCATCCATGGATCATCTGATAAGTTCTCTTTATGGCTACATGCTGCTTGAAATTCTTTCAGGGTTGATTTCTAATGTGTTCTGAAATTGTCACATTTTTTGCTGCTAACCACAGTGGTACTGAGTTAAAGGAGGAGTTTGACATTTTGGGAAAGTTCTTTATTTGCTGTTTTGAGGAGAAATAGAAAAGAAGACTGACGCCACTCTCATGTCTATACATTGAATGCAAGGTCGAGGGCAGTTAGCTTAGCTTATCACAAAGACTGGAAACGCGGGGAAACAGCTAGCCTGGTCCTCTAAACAGCACTGAAGCATACTAAGGCTACTTTCACACTATTTAATTTTCAAACTAGAAAAGCACTTGGAGAGGTCAGACCTCCACCAAGCAGCTCATTTCACCCCATGTTGGGATTTACACCCAGAAATAATCGTCCCAGGATTGTTTTATCTACATTATTAGACTCCTTGACCAAGAAAACAAACCCTTAGCATTTGGATTCACATTGATATCATTATTAGTTCAACAGTTATTCACCAAAATCTCTTTCTGGGTAATGGTGGTTTCTTCTGGATCCAGCTCCATAGCTGTTGATTCTACAACAGATCTGTTGGCGTCCTCCTGATTCAGCAGAGTCTCAGCTACATGTTGGTGTTGGCTGCATGTCTGTATCTTCATCTGTTACCTTACAATGATTCTACAGGCCCACTAGTTTTCCTGTTCTGGATCGTAGTATCCGGAATTTTGCCCGGATCCGGATCAAATTTTGACATATTGTAGAAATTACTGGAAACTTATCCTGTATTTAGGTGTTAGGTTGTAAGGGACTGTTTCTTTGTTGGGAGCAGTTACTGCATAGAGTCATATCATTTCTATGAGTCTTAAGATAAGATAAGCCTTTATTCATCCTAGGACGGGGAAATTTGCAGTATGACAGCAGTAAAGTAACACTAATGCAAACATAGAGAATGCCGGTAGAGAAATTAAAAATAAACAAAAAAATATACCTACCTACTGTTTCTTCCATGTGTGGATATTGAGATCGTAAAAATTCTTCTGGATGTGAATTTTGCTGTTTCCCTCTGTTTCCAGTCTTTATACTCAGGTAAGCTCAGAGTCTTGTGGCTCCAGCTTCATAGTTAAAGTACAGTCATGAGAGTGGCATCGGTCCTCTCTTCATGTACAACTGATATATGATTTCAGAAACTTCTGTTCACCTGCTGTTATGTATGATTTGTGGCACAGCTATTTTTGTGCAGCCCTGTCAGTATACAACTAAACTGTGTACTCAATTACATTTGGAGGAAAATGTACTTTAATTTATCTTTTCCAGTTATTTTATTGCTTTACTCTTGCTCATAAATTAGTCTGTGTGCCAGTCATGTTGTGGAAGGGTCGTATTTAAACCCAGACCGTGATATTTTACTAAAAATAATCAATCACTGAGTGAAATGGAACTACAGTCTAAGACTAATTACAAGAATTTCCTGGGTGTTGCAGGACAATGCCTCTACTTCATATTTGAACTATTTCCTGTGATGTCTTAGTTGTACTTGTTGTACTTTTTTTTCAAAACGTAAATGAGAGTGCAGTTTGCAGGCTGTGCAAACACAGAAATGTAATTTTTGCTAGACAGAGTTGATTTTTTGGTACTTTTAATGCTAACAGCTAAGTGCGTAACTGTGAATGTCTTCCCCGAGAGACCGTCTGAAAACGACGTGCAGTTTCTCTGTATTTAAACAGTATTGTGTCTCTCTGACGGCCGGCGTGTGGTTGTTCTGAACAACTTTGAAAACCCAAACTAGTTCAGTTTTAGCACAACCCAGCTCTCTTGAGACTCCTGACAAGAAGGCAAATATGTGGGTTTCCCAAAATGTTAAACACTTCCTTTAAAGCACAGGGATGCAAATGGGGTGTGTTTTGTCGCTCTCCTGTGTGATTGCATGGGCAGCGACAGTCACTGCCGACACGATCAGAGAATAACCAGACGAGGAAACATACATAAAGAATTAGCAGACTCCTCTATGCTTTTGCACAGAAATAAATCGCCTTTCTCATGTTGTTGTCCAAGCAATCACACAGAGCTAAACCTGAGGGATGGCACTGACCCTCCTCTTCTTGTTTCCAGGAGTTTATACACTGTCGCTTCATGCCACGTTTGTCCTGCTTTGCTGTTTGTCTGTTGTATTCATGCTGAATAATGTCAAATTTAAAAGCAGGATTGATGTCCATTTACTGTATGTAATGTTATTTTTGACCCCGTCATCAAGCTTCGTCACACACGCTGAAATCTGTCTGTGCTTTTATTTTTGCATTGTGATGGTGAAGGGACACCCTCCGTTGAGGTCAGGGTGGCCAGGCGATTGGCTGACTTCTCCTCTCTTTATGGCCTGTAATGCATGCAAAAGCCATGGAAAATTGGGAATGCCGAGATGATTTCTCTGTAAATTATATGAAGGGTTATAGTAGCTGCAGTAGCGGGACAAAGTGCTATAGAAAGAGGTATGCTGTAATCAATACGAAGGCACACAACTGCCATTAGTCAAACGAGTTACTGCACCCACCCCCATTTGCTGTGCCAGCCTCATCGACTGTACTGTGTTTTTATGTTGGAGAGTAACTCACTGCTTTTTTATCTTTTGTTTTCTTGTTGTTGTTTTTTCCTTTCGTCTTTTTTTTTATTTTGTGTTGTATTTCTGTCCGATGTTGTTTTACTCCAGAAATGAGGTCTAGTAAATATAGCAGTAAGTGATGTGGCTTCTTGTCTTGCTGTCTTTGTCCGTCTGTCTCTTGTCTCTGCATGCCTTCTCCTGCCTGCTGGTTTTTCTCTTTCCTTCTGCCTTTTGGTTCATTTTTCTCCCTTCGCTTTTGATTTCTGTTTTGGTTTTTTTTTTCTGTCATTTCTGGGGGTCACAGAGCTGAGGCTGTCTGAGTTGTCTGTCTGTTACTGGACGGTACTCGTGTCAATCACCACGACTGATGGCACTAATTAACTTATATCCTGGTTCACCATATACAGGACATGGAAATAATATATCTGCTCCAAAGTGGACATTACACCTGACCCTATCTGTCTCTTTCTTTTTACCACGACAACTTTCTGCGCTGGCAGAGCTTCTCAGAATTGAATTTATGGGTATGGAACATTATTATTCATTTTGCTGTGCTTAAAGGGTTTGCCAAGATCCTCTCACAGTCACACATTATTGTGCCATCTTCTTCCTAAAACCAACAACTGGGTCTCTCTCAACCTGTCCCTCTTTTTTCTCCTGTCCACTAACCTGGTTTTAAGACTCCTAACCTCCCCTTCTTTGCATGCACTCTTCTTCTAATCTGACAAATTTGGAAAAAGTAGACATCAGAGAAAGAGACAAATTAACCAGGGAAGGGATGCATTAATGAAAGAAAGCACAGAGGTGAATTAAAGCACAATGTAATGGCCCCGTGATACATATCGTCTTTATCTGGACGCCAAATCAGAGCAAAAAGCTACCTTCCCTGTCCAAAAAAATCAGAGAGGGTTTCACATCATTGATAAATACAGGTACCTGGCTTGTCCTCTGGGCTTTGGCAATGTGCATATTGGCTTCAGCAGCCTGTCGAATAAAAACATGCAAGCTGCGAGCATTTTTACAAAGCATTGCCAGAAGCGAGCAAAAGGCCTGACCACATAGTCTGTCCTTATTATTATGCCCTTGATTGACTCGGTGTCAGAGTGGAGAGCTCGCCTGTCCTAAATCACGATTGCTGCTGGTCCCACTGTGCCGGCGGAGCTCGCATTCCCATTTCCCTTTGCCTTTCTGTATCAGTACCCTGTGACACGCACACAATGCCGGGCCGAGGCTCTCGTAGGCCTGTCAATCCCTACAGAGGCCCTTTATTTAAAGACTCCCCTTCCTCACCCCCTCTTCCCTCCCCTTCAGTGGTGTGTCTAGAGCTTTTCAGAGAAGGGGAAAGGTGATAGTTTAACTGCCAAGCAACCAACTTTTTTTAATCATAAGCAGCATATTTAGATAAATAGATAGCATTACACTGCATTAGATTTAGTCTAAACTGAGATTCAACACAAATATTTGTTTGATAAAAAGTTTCAGGACAATTAAAAGTTAATTCCAGCCTGCGGGGGCTTTAATTTGGCCGTAACTAACAATCTAATGACCTGTATAATCCACTTAGTTGATAAAGGGACAAAGTCAGGTCAGGCTTTGCTTCCTCCTGAGGCCTTTCTCCTGGACACGCCCCTGCTCCCCTTTTTCTCTCCCTCTGTCTATGTGCTCCCCCTTTCCTCACCCCTTTGCTTTTTTTCTGTTTTTATCCCCCCCCCTTCCCCTCACGTTCTGTTCTGTCCGTTGCTCCCTCTGTCATTGTGTCGTTGCGCTTGCCGTTCTGACACAGAGTGTTACGCCACAGCGGGGCCCGTCGAAATCTGAATTAACCCGACAAACCAGGATGGTGTCGTATTCACACAGCGTCACCGCAAAACTGTTAGAAATGAAGGAGCTTAATGTAGTCAGGTGTAATGTGGTCCAAATCTGTCAATAAAATATAGTGTCAAATCCAAAGGTTATTGTATAATAAATAATAAAGAAACAAAACGGTAAGTTAATCGTCTTTGATGACAGTCTGTTTTTGGACACTGTAGACTATCTGTAGCCAAAACATATAACTCACTGCATAACTACGCAGTATTTCACTGCATTTATTGGCAACCAAAAATCGCAAGGATAATTCATATTGTGTAGCTGTGTTTAATGCTGTTGTAGTTATTTGATGAAAAGGTGAAGGTCAAGGACAGAAAAAAATTATGACTGAAATAGCATTCATGAATATTGCATTCCTATCCAACTAAACAGCATTCTTAGTTCCATTTGGAGGAAAATGTATTGTCTATCTTTGCTATTTTATGCTTTAGTTACTGTTTCTTGTTTTTAGCCAACCAATCATATATGAGATGGGGCGGGACTCATCACCATGGTAACCCAGAAAATGTAGGAAAAGCTTCAGATATCTTGTGAAAGAGTCGTATTTTAACCCAAACTATAATAATTTGGTGCCTAAGTTTAAACTAGCTTCTCACTTGAAGTAATTTCTGTGAAAGTGTCAACCAAGGATTATTATTTTCCTAAAACTATCTGCATAGTTTTGCTGCCTAAACTAAACAATGAGTGAAATAAAAGGATTTATACCTTTATCCTCCACGCCGACCTCCTCATGCAGACTTTGGGGCTCTTTCTAACTAGAAGCCTCTCCTACCATGTCACAGTCTTAAATTTCAGTTAGAAAAGACACTTCTTTCAAAATAAAAATACATTTCTGTCAGAGCATAAAGGAAATTTGCTGTTCAGTTAAATAGAAATAAATTTTTTGGGACAAGGTTGATAAAGTTTGGATTTGGTAAGGTTACTAAAATACTATTTTAAAAGTAACTTATCAACCTCTGATCATCACAGGGCAGTAAAACATTATTTTTCAGCTTGATGTTTAGTTACTATTTGATTTATGGAAAAATACAGACTACAAATGAACTAAAATTAATAATTAAGTTCACTCATAGCAGGAGGTAAATCCTGTTAAAATAAAGCTGTTTAAACCAGAGCCAGGTTACCAACACAGGGTGCATACGCTAAAAACCTTCAGACAAAAACATTCTACATGTAAAAATAAGATAAAGTTTAAAACCAACCAACTGTGTGACAGTTAAGGTGAGCTCTGTGAATACCGAACTTTGAACTCGCTCCCAGGCCACTGTGGTGTTAACACTTTAAACAGTGTTTTTTATTCATTTGTGTATTTTTTCATCGGGACGACTTGTCTTTCCGTTGGTTCCATCCACTCAGGCATGCAGTCAGATCCCCTCCAGCTCCATCTGTAGCACCACATCCCCATGGCCATGTAAATACACTTGTGTAGGGACAGCAGGAAGTCAGGATGTAGGTTTACATCTCTGCTTTTCATCATGACATGTTATTAGACTGTAGAGTTACTCCTCTGTGTTGTAGTATTACTGCAGTATAGTCTAGTATAAGACATGTGAGCTGATAGAGCAGGAGTTGTTGTACAGTCAGCACAGGAGACATGATGGCAGCACATTATAGTGAGAAAACTGCTTCTGTAGTTACCTTCAATGGAGTAGCACTCATGCTGTATGTGTGTGTGTGTGTGTGTGTGTGTGTGTGTGTATCGTCTGCAATGCATAAACGTGTGCGTGCATGATGCGAACGTGTGTGTGTGTGTGTGTTGTTGTGTGTTTGTGTTTGCGTCCACAGAGGCCGAGGAGCTCTACCAGAGGCGGGTGCTGACGATCACAGGCATCTGTGTGGCGTTGTTAGTGGTTGGCATCGTTTGTGTGGTGGCCTACTGCAAAACCAAGTATGTCTTTGAAGGAAAGATAAATGATTCCCCATTTATGAGAGACTCTAAACCTTCAAATTAACCTCCTGTTAAAAAGAACAAAAGTAATTAGCGGCCTCTACTGCTTGTGATGCAATGGGGGAAGAAGTACTCAGATCTTTGTCTTAAGTAAAAGTACTTTTACAACAGAATCCTGCATTCAAACGCTAATAAGAATCATACTTATATGGATGTATTTATAGCAAAATGCACTCAAAGTCCAACTAAAAGTACTTGTTCTGCAGAAACTGTCCCCTGTGACTTATGTAGTCTCTTAGAATTGGGAGAGCATCAAGGAACTCTGGGGATATTTTATATTCCTGCAGGAACATTTACCAGCTCGGTTCAGAGAACAGGCTGCTGGAGGAACCTTTAATATTCCAAAAGGGGGTTTTGGAGAATTATTTTCTGGAGTTGGGACAATTTACTCCTGCTGTTTTATTTATTTTATCTTCAAACCTTAAACCGTTTTGTTGTATTTGTGTACAATGCAGAATTTTAACACGTGCGCAATCACTTTAGTTCACTTAAAGGAATAACAAGGCTGACTGTATTATAATGCTGTTTTTTCATCACTAGCAATTTAAACATACTTTATTTTTTATTATTTCACGGGGTTTTTTGGCAGTATGGAGCTCTTTTCAACAATATTGGAGATATTGTTAAATGGAAGTTTTAGGCTGTTTTTGTATTTTTGGACAAATTGAGATTTTGTCTGACTTTTATTTGTGTACAAATGACTCAACACTAAAGCCAAGGTTCCTGTTTGCCTAAAAACAGTCTCTCCAAATTATTTAGCAACATCGACTATGTTTTTCTATACACTTTTTTATTGTTTGGGGAAAAAAACACGCCAGTGGTAATATTAATGAGTTCAAGCTAGAACCCCAAACCCTAGTACATGGTTCCTTGAAGAGGTTTTCTGAGGAACCATTTCAAACTCAAACAGTTCCTCCGAGTTCATCATCATCATCGTGTCAGCAGCATTTTCCTGGTGTAGCTGGTGAAGGCAGAGCTAACCGTGATTACAATATGTACAGTCAGCTGGTTAAGTCCAGTTTTTCCCAACTTATAGGCTGATCCAATCTAAAGGACCAAAAAATAAATCAAAGGGGTTGTGAAATGATTAATGGAGCAGGAAAGAAGAAAAAGTAGTTTGGTCTTTGCTTTTTTGTGAACTATTTGACCTCTTTGTTATTTAAATAAAAAGATTTGAGATGTTTAGAGGAGAAAGCACGTTTTGATGAAACTGCTAGAATCCCACAGATTCCTGCAGTATAAAGTGGCCAAAATATTAAATACTGAAGGACAAAAACTGAACTTACAGTAGTTTTAAAAAACAATGTTTGTTTCTCTCATTGCTCCAGAGCCTGTGATTCACTGTCACACTCTATTGGCTAAATGCTAATTATTCTGTTTGATCGCCTTGGTTAGCTGGTTTGTCATGTTCTAAAAAACTTATTAATTGATTCCACCTCACATTGTGTTTGTTTATTAGGGCTGTAGTCAAACACAGAGAATCTGGGTTGACTGAAATCATACGTACTCTTCAACCAACTGATTGATCTCAAACAAAAAAAAGTTCTCTCCTGATTAATTAAATGTGCCACAGTGCACTGAGTTTACTCTTCCCGCTAACCTTAATAGCTTAAATGAAGCATAAGTAAACATAGAAAGCTAGCACTGGCAGCATAACCAGTATGAAATGACCATAACCTGGTTATGATTTCAAAGCAGACCAGCATGTAGCTGCCATATTCGTATGATTCCTGAAAACAGAACCAATATATAACACACATAGCTTTTAGAAGATCTGCTGTGTTTGTGGTTGAGCTGTGATATACTAACTGTCGTTTACAAAGATTAAGCTTCACTTTACAGCCATCTGTTAAAAGAACTGCAGTCACACCGACGACTTCTTTGACATGATGTCAGTTAGTTTGTATCTGACTCTGAGTAAACATTGATTAAATAAGTCAGACTTAGCAGCATCATTACTTCTGGAAGATACTGATGCAGCATTTTTTTCCCCATGAAAGTAACAAAAATGAGAATTTGGGCAGATGAGAGCACAATGACCAAGCAGTCAACCTGCAGACTACAGCCCTCTTGCAAGTATTTTACAGTTTAAATACAACAAAGGAACAGATGTTTAATTTGTAGGTGGCCAAAAGAACTACAGATATTACTGCAGTGTTTTGACAATATTGCTGTGACCATAAAATGATGGTGTGATGAGTGAAGTGTCAGCAAGACACAGGTGACTGGTGTCAGTTTCCAGTATAACACTTTGGCCAGATCACTCATTGTTTCTTCATCATCACCTCTCCAGGAAGCAGAGGAAGAAGATGCAGACTCACCTACACCAAAACCAGAATCAGTGTGTGGAGCAGCCAAACCGCATGTTGGCCAACGGGCCAAACCACCCCGGTCCCGGTCCAGAGGAGATCCCCATGGTTGATGTGAGTCCAAACAGTAGAAACACGCAGCAGAGGCAGAGACACACACCTCAAGGTCAGGTATAAACTCAGTAACTCTGGAAATAAAGTCATCTGGAGGTTGTGCTGACAGAGAAACCCAGAACAGGTCACTGCAGACAGACTGAGGAGCTGCTCTTTAGGCACACAGTATGGTATATAGAATAGATTATTTTCACAATATTTAGCTTCTTTTTTTAAATCAGAGTCTCTGGTTAAGTATAAAGTTGGTGCCAAAGTCAGTCCAGTTGCCAAAGGCACTTTTAGCATCTGTGATATTGTTTTACTTTCTACAGTACAATACAATACATCAATAGCAATTAATTTGCAAGCATCTATTAGCTAGCAATCAGATAAAAGTACATTTTGTACTCTCTGTCAAAGCCCATCTGTCCAAATAAAAGCACACATATCAGTGCTTTTAATTAAATATAGCTGTCCTATAAATAGTATTTTGGTGTCAAAATGCTCTGAATGCCCTCAGATGTTTATTAGTGCAGTAGGGACAGAAGAAAAGAAAAAAGACAGTAAAAACCGGATGTCAGCTTCACCTGAGGAAGCTGCACATGAAGCCTCGGTTTGTTCGTGTCTCCTCAGGTTTTGTCACTGATGGAGTTTGTTCAGCTCTGGGACTTTGATTTAACTCCAGCAATCAAGCCATTTCAGCCTTCACAGTAGTTCTGCCTCCACAAGAGTATCTGTGTAAATAAAACTGTGATCTGCTGGTATTACAGGGAAATTTGGTGCCACGTAGCCGACAGATGTTAAAGAGAGGCCAGAAAACACCTACCATCCTGTTGGAGATATAATAGGCATGAGTCAGCAGATAGCAGCAGTGAGAGAAAAACAATGAACAGACACAGAAACGTCCTGTTATGTTTAGATGTAGATTCACATTTAACTCTATTTTGTTCATAATCATAACTGTTATCTGTATATAATATTTTTGGTGTGAAAAAACCTTTTTGTGTGTGTGTTTTTTGTTTTTTTGTTGTTGTTTTTTTTTGCAGTACATCTCCAAAAGCGTCCCCACGACAGAGTGTGTGATCAGCCACGGAGCTGAAGGTGCAGGCAACTATGCAGGCAGTCGAATGTCGACCCGCTCCCACCACTCTACCACTGCCTCACATGCTTCCAGGTAAACCTGACACACACATCAGGATGTACACATAAAGCAGACATAAGAAGTCCTACAGTCCTTATTTATCTTCACACAAGATCTTGTAGGGAGAGAAATGTTTCTGTTGAATTCACCTCCACTGTATTTGGGATCTCAGAGACTGTTTAACTTTGATATATAACATCAGAACTACTTCTGTGGTTTGATATTAGCAGGTAGAGAATTTGTATTTTTTTTCAATATGGGTGAACAAAAATGAAATGTTACAGAAAACATCCAGTAAAGTGAAGTAATGAGACTCTCAGTGTATTTCAACTTGCTTAGAAAACATGATATAAGGTAGCACATACACTAAGTCCACATCTTATTAAGATAATAAGGTCAGATACCTTTTGATGGTTTTACCCTCTGTTTTCTTTTATTCTACGTCTTCTTTTTCTGTAATTTAATACGGCATTTTTGGTAGCCATGTGCCATGTTTAAACCTTTTTCACTGCTTTTGCTTGTCTGGTCTTTTTTCTTTCTGTTCTGCCAGACTGGCCTCCATTTTTTGGCCTGTCTGTAAAGCATTTTGCAAACTTTGTTTTTAATTCTTGCTATATAAATTAAAGCTATTCATGTTATGATTATGTTAACTTAGTGACAAAATGTGTAGTCACACAGGAGATTTGCGTCTAAAAGTCACCACATTTGTCAGTCCCTTCAAGAAATTTAACATTTCAAAGATGTGGTGTGAAACATCACCACCAGTGGATGAGCAATAACTCAGTCACTGGAAAACTGTAGCCACAGCTGCTGTGCATGCCCATAAAACTGCATGTAAAGATGGGTTAACCATGACATCAGTTTCCTGGTGAGTGTTTTTCACCATCAGTGTGGTAGCCTGATTCCTCCTAACTCCTGGTTGTTATGACAGTTAGCAAAGAGGTGGAGCAACCTGTCATTACTTTAAGTTTGTCAACTGCATAACTTTAAGCCTTAACACAATTTAAACTTGAGTCATTTAAAGATTCACCCCTTATACAGTTATCATCAATGATCATATTAGCTACAGAGACCAAAAGCATTTGTTGTACAAGGCTGTAAACATGTTTACTTCTGCTGTAAAGTTACACATTTTAACACGGAGGTCTGTGGGGATTAACTCGCTTTTGGAGCCAACCTCAAGTGGCCATTTGAGGAGCTGCAATTTTGGCACTTTGCTGTTAGCTTCATTTTCTGGAGGCTGCTGTTTGGGCACACCTAACACTACGACTGCTGTTTCTGTGGTCGTGGCTGTACCTGCCCTGCTCTAGATTTGTATGACTGCTGAACCTGATACAACATCTGTGAATCAAGCTAGCTTTCAACCTACATATAGCCAGGGTTTTTACCGGCTACAGCAGGGGCTACATTCAGCATACAGAGTAACATGAGCCTCCCAGTTTTATTGCTGCTTTGCTCACTTACACCGGTGGTAGTTGATTGTCAGTGGGAACAACAGTGCTAACAGCTCAGCCACATAACAGAGTGATTTGATTAACATTTTCATCCAAATCCATCTTTTCTCTCCATTTCAGTATCTCAGCTTTGGGTATCTGCTGATAGAGTATTGATCAGATAGCAGTGCTTCCTTTGTCCCAATTTTAAAATCTATGTCCTCACCTTGTGGAACTCAGTGGAATAGTTTTTATGTGTAAGGTAACATGAGGTCATGGGTTGTTTCAGGTCTAAAAAAAACTTAGAGCCGACACAGATCCCAGTCAAGCGTTCTATTAAAATTTGACATGATGGTGCTTTAAGTTGCTTTATTTGACAGTGACATGCAAACATTTTTCTGGTTTATTCCAGGTCAGCTTTCATTTTACCGTCGGTATCCTGCTGCCTCCTCAGTGCTGTTGTAACCTTTTTTGTACCTCCTTACCTGCAGACACGAGGAGCAGACGTGGAGCATGGAGCGAACTGAGAGTATGAACTCAGACTGCCAGTCAGGTGGACTCTCCAGCTCTGTGGGAACCAGTAAGTGCAGCAGCCCGGCATGCATGGCGAGGAGGGCCGCCCACTGGGGCTGTGCGGACGTATCCGGACCGGGGATGCAGTATGGGGACTCCTACGACTCTCTAAGAGACTCACCTCACAGCGACAGGTAGAGGAAGTGGCAACAGCAGTGATACTGGTTTTGCTTTGTTATGTTTTTGTCACACCAGACCTCTTTTTACTCTCTGGCGACACCAAGTGGCAGCTAATTGTTTGGAATTTTTGTGAGAAGGACTACATTACCCAGATACTGTTGATTCAAACGTGAAATCAGTGTTTCCTGGGAGCTGGATGTGATGAAATCATCTTTTTCAAAGCAGACTACTCACTGATTTTTGTTTGTTTGAATGAAAAATTTAGTTTAGCTTTTTAGTGGTTTCCTACATGTCCCAGAATGCCCTCTAGCTTCCCGTAGAAACAGCCTTTACATTTAGCTATGACTGTTTTACTTGTGTGCACTGCAGAAAAACATATAGGATATAAGATACTTGATATGAATGCCATTTTTTCACATTAAATACATTGTAAAAGATTGTGTTAAAATCATTATAGCTGCAGCACAATTATTTTAGATTGTTTTATTCTACAACAAAACTATCTCCCTGTTGAGCTTCTTTTATTATTTCGAACACGTAATTCACAATAAGTGAAATTAATCTATGTTTCAGAGTCTGTGATCTCTGCTGTGCGTTACCTAAGCTGAACTCTGTGAGGTGCAGCAGTCAAATACATCTTGGAGCTGTGAATGCACATGTGCAGTGGTGGTATTTATACTCCTGTGACTGACTGAGTGGGTGTTGGAGGTGGCTTAGCGGTTAACACTGCCATTTTTCATGGCAAACGGGTCTTGCGTGCAAACCTAAGCCAACCTGCTGCAGTGTTTCTGTTTGGAGTTTGCATGTTTCAACCACAAGTCAAACGATTTACAGCTCAGGTGGGCTGGAAATGTTAAGTCGGCCGCAGGTTTGAATGTAGTTGATGCAAGACAGACTCAAAATCTCTGACCTCTTTCTTAAAATTATTGTGGAGCTCCAACTTGGAAAGTCAGTATGGTACAGAAGTGAACATTGGCCACAAAAATATAATAATGACTGACAGAAGCTTCCTGAAACATTTAATGTTAATGGTGCTTGGTGTAGGATACTGTTAATATAAAATATCATGTGATACAGCCTCTTAGATTCATCACTGATCCTCTTTTGTTTTGCTGATGTCTGTATGTTCACATAATAATCTGCTTTGTGTCATAACAACACGAGTTTCTTGAGGTTAGTCAAGTTGATTGTGAGTCAGTAACTCTGGGCATATTGGCCTGTAACTGACTGGTGACTTGTGCATCCTGGGAAGGCTCCAGCCCTGAAGTGGACAAGTGGTTTTGAAAGCAGAGACAGAATGGCTAATACCGACTGCTGACTTGTTCCCAAAGTGTGTTTACATCAGGAAAGTGCAACAACATATTTTGTACTAAGTTGATTTATTATTGTTTAACCTTTTGCATAGTTCTGTTTATTTTAAGGTTATTGGCAATCAAACTATTGTGACGTAGTCCCGAACTGGAATACATAGAAAATGTGAAATTGTAGTTCAGCTGTTTGAGTGAGTAAGCTTATTCATCCTGTGACTCAGCAACAGTCAAATGGTTCTTTGTCGTCCTTTTTTTTAGGGGGGTATTTTTGTTATTTTGTAGCATTTGAGACACTGCAAGAATCTGTTTTTGTCTTTTCCGTCCAGGTATGTGTCTGCGCTGACCACGCCGGCCCGCCTGTCTCCAGTGGAGTTCCACTATCCACCGCTGCCACCCCAGGTGCCCACCTTCCAGATCACCTCGCCCAACACAAGCCACGCCCTGTCCCTGCCCCCTGCTGCCGCTGCCTACCACAGAGAGGACGACCAGCCGCTGCTACGATGCCCCGACGTACGTAGACAGATGTAGTAGGGATGGACCGATTATTATTATTTTATCTATTTTTATTGGCTGACTATTAGGGTGGATATTTGGCTTGTTTTTCTGATTATCAGTATTGTTACTGTTCTGATACAGCTGAAAGACAGACAGACAGACAGACAGACAGGTAGGTAGATAGATAGCTCACACATATTACAAGTAAGAAAAAATAAGGTGCAAATGGTGCTCGTATAAGAGAAAGTTAAGGTGCAAGAACAATATGCAATATAACAATAAAAATTAATAACATTGCACAGTTGTAGTCACTCTGTAGTCTCAGCACTGCATTTCTAGCTGAGAAACAACCTGCAAAAACTGCAAAAGAAGCACAAGCCATTGCAAAAAAACAAGAAAATTAACTGCTTTCAGAATGGCTATAGCTAAGCTAATGGCTAGCAGTTAATTTAGGAGGTAGCCCCAGGTTCACCAGAAACAGTGTCTGAAAAACAATAACTAATAATGCTTTAAAATATGGACCATAGTGGGCATAAAAATAATGGAACAGTGAAAAATTTTGTTTCGTAATCATTGTAAGTTCTATACAACCTTCAAAGCCTCGAGTCTTTGAAAACTTTTACACTGAACTGAGTCAGACTGCTGCCATTTCTAAAACTGTAACACAAGTGCAGCTGACTAATGACTGGAACCAAAAAACAGTGATGTCATGTAGTGATACAGAATAAAAACATATGTAAATAAGAATTGAAGCATTTTTTAAAAAGTTAAAACCATGTGTCAGTTTAAAGCAATAATGTCATTGATTATGCTGACTAATAGCAGCTGCACTTTGTGTATCAGGTTTAAACAGACAGTAGTTGTTGGTCGGATAAATTAGTTGTCAGCTGAGCTTTTTTCTTTGGATTTGTTTGAAAAAAATATCATTCATGTTCTGGCGTCCTCCTTGCTGAAGCTCCCCTCCTGGCCTGCATATATACATCAATCAGCCACAACATTATGACCAGTGTTGTATATGAACGGCGTTCACTGAACATGTTCATACTTTCGGTAAACGGTAATCTGAACTGAACAGATTATTTTTCAAATAGTGAGCGTGAATGCGAACGCGCTCGGAGAAAGCGTTTTTTTAGGTTTTACTACAGTTTATGGCAAACAATGGTGACAGTCCAGCATGGCTAGTGTCGCAGCAAGTTTAGCAGAAGACCTAGCCAAGTTTTATGAATTACCAAATGAAGACACAGACAGCAAGAACCTCACAGTTTTATGTAAACTGTGTCCACCTTGTCTGAAAAACCAAGTGCGAATGTCAGTCTGACATTTGCACTTGGTTTTATTGAGGAACACAGTGTCTTATCTATTTAAAAAGTGTAACAAATGAACGTGAACTAGTTCATTTTCACATGTGTGAACTGAACTTTGAGCTAGTTCTTTTCAAGCATGAACTGGCACAACACTGATTATGACCACTGACAGGTGAAATCAATAACACTGATCATATTGGTACTATGTGCTGTTCTGCTGGAAAACCTTGGATTTTGCCATCCGTGTTGATGAGACTCAGACACCCAAATAAATATTGTCCCAGAATAAGAACATTCCCTCATGCAAATGGAAATCCCAAATGTCACTGGTCTACCACTGCAGGAAAATGCACCCCACCACATGGAAAAAACATTAAATAATCAGGAACATGTTGAGGAACATGACAATGACCCAACATGTTGATCTGACCTCCAAACTTCCTACACCCCATTGTGATCAAGCATCAACAGGATGCAGTGGAACAAGTTTGATTGACAGACGCCCCACTGCACAAGCCAGAGTACCCAAAGGATCCAGTGCCAACATCCTGGTTCCAGACCCCATAGGACACCCTGAGAGGTCCTCTTGTCCGTGTTCAATGGTTCAGAGCATTTTTGAGCACATAAAGGGAACCAACACAATATTAGGCAGGCAGTCATAATGGTATGCCTGATTGGTGTACACTGTATACATTTTAGAATAATATTTGTTTATCGTCATTGCATCATGTACAACAAAATTATACAGTAATCCTGTCAATGCATGCAAAAGTACAGAAGGAGTGGTGTGGTGATGTGGATTCTCTCTGTTTCCTGTTTTAGGATGGAAGTTTATACAGGCAGCCTCGGCGTCCGCGGCGACCCTAC
Source organism: Dascyllus trimaculatus (assembly GCA_024666655.1). Taxonomy (NCBI): domain Eukaryota; kingdom Metazoa; phylum Chordata; class Actinopteri; family Pomacentridae; genus Dascyllus; species Dascyllus trimaculatus. Next base: position 11,562,965 of record CM045457.1, on the reverse strand, counting down.
CTGACGGAGAGCACAGGAAGTCTACCGTCCAGCCCCTACCGCCTCCCTGACGAAGAGGCCTACGAGACGACGCAGGAGTACGCCTCTTCCCGGGAACCCATCCGGAGCCGGCGCCGTCCACGACGCAACCGCCTCAATGGACACGTGTCCCAGCGCTCGACGGGCCTTCGGGACTACAGCTCACAGAGCTTCAGCCAGTCAGAGGAGGAGGAAGAGGAGGAGGAGGAAGAGGACGCTCACGGGGAGAGCACGCCTTTCCTTAGTATGCAGAACATGAACATGGACCCGCCGATGTCCGTCCCGGGTTACCGGTCGTCATCTGGCGCCGACACACGGACTCACCGCGGGCTGAGTCGGCCGGGGACGCGCAGCAACGGGCAGAGTCGCGGCCCGCAATCGCATCGCTCGAAGGCCGACAACATGCCCCTTTAAGACTGAACCGACGCCCACCCATACACCCCCGACACTCCCACCCTCCACCTCACACACTCCCCTTCCTCCTACACACAACCAGTGGACTAGAGACCTGCACCTAGGAGAAATATTTTTATTTTGTATAACAGACAGATATTCTAAACAAATGAAATATTTATTTTCATTTCAGCAAAAATTGTCTACTAGCTAACAGCAAAGACTTTTTTTATAATGGGGGGGATATTTATATGTAAAGTTTTTTGATTTACAGCATTATGAGAGATGAAAAAATAAGAGAAATTACGTGCCAATTTTTTCACAAGTTAGATAAATAGAATAATATTGTGGTGCCTTTTGCTGTATGCTGAAGTCGGAGGTCCCATTGAGTTTTTGTAGCCTTTCTTATAAAGACTCCTCGTTTTTATAGAGACCAACCCTCTTCCTTCCTTTTGCTTTGGTTTTTTTCTCTGATTTGGGATCTTCCTCTTTTTGAACTGTGATCTGATTATGTCATCATGCAATATTGATTCCTCCTGTGTAAAAGGTGTCTGTTTACATGAGTATGATCCACGCGATGCGCTCGTTTCACAGGGACATTTAGTCAACCGGATGTGTAGGGTAGTTTTCTCGGACGAACACACGTCGGCCATTTATGTCCTTGTTCGCTGCCTGTCAGTCATTTTGTTATTTCTGTGAAAATAAGAGTGTTAGAGGGAGTTGTTGAGGGAAAGTGACTCCAGATTCCTGTGTAGGTGTTCAGGGTGCTGTCATGACATATTGGTGGTGGTTGCAGTGCGTGTGCGTGTGTATGTGTGTGTGTGTGTGCCTGTATAGAGTCCTCATGAAGCCTCATTCGGTTGGCGCCTCTGTTCACCTTGGAGGTCTCTCGTTTGACTGACACGCTCCTCTCACCAATCCTCACGCTGCCAGAAGCTCCATTGCACTGTAAGAACCTCCCTCCGTGAGCAGTCATTGGCCAGGGAGCTGCCGATCCAAACCGAAACCTAACCAATCCAGTTGTAATCCAGCCTGACTCTGGCCTCCCGTGGACTGCCCAGCCCGCCCGTTTCCTATGCCAGCAGCTTAGAGCCGCACTGTGTCTCAGGACTTCCCCATCACATCACAGCCGAAAGACTCAAAGCAGAGAGAGCTCGTCATCTCAGTCACAGTTCAGTCCGCAGGCCAGATCCACGTCCCCTCGCCCTCCTTCGTTTTCCATCCGTCGGGTTTTTGTTGCGTTGACTTGTCGCCATGATTAAAGGGAGCGCTGGTGAAAACCTTTTGGAACCAGAAGGGAGATTCAGTTGCTTTATCTTTTATTTGTTTCAACTTCTAAAGGTTGTGTGTGTGCAAAGTGAGCATGTGTGTGATTCACAAAGAAAAAATGGCGACCACATGCTCTGATGCAGGGGCGTACCTAGGAAATCTGCCCCTATTCCCGCCCACCTCACCCCCGAGAGGAGGATATCGCTCTGGGTCCCCCCTTTTTTTCTTTTCTTTTTTCTTGTTTTTTCTACGAATATAATCCTACTGGAAACTCTCCCACAGGCTAGAAAGCGTCACCACGTCTCACCACACTAGCGATGGCACTGCTCTGATGGGGAAAAAAAACAATGCAGGTCGCTGCGTGCGGGTTCACACTGCTAGAAAGTTTTTTTTAAGCTCACAGCCAAACGGTGGCATATGATAATCCTGATTACTGCATCCTTGATTTGCATTCCTCTATACCTTTTATTGATTGAACTTCTTTTTGCTGAATGATCTGTTACGTGTCTGTCTCCTTCCGCCTCGCATCACCCCTCACCTTCATGTCTTCCTTCACCCTCCTACTGACCTTCAGAAGCAACTAGCGGATGAATTTAAGCCCCACATCTCCAAGACGAGTGTACCGAACAGCACACTTAACAGTAGGCTGATCATGTCCAGAAACTCTTCCACTTCTGATATACATTAGAGACCCTTTAGAGACCCCACTTCAAGCTCAGCTGTGTTAGATACAATATGTGTCCCTGTTAGTTAATTGAGTTGTTTTTTTCTGTTGTTTTTTCACACAGGCGATGCATGGATCACAGATATAGGAAGTATCTTAAAAATGGCAACAAACCCCCTTCAGATTCAGGGGAATCATACTAGAAATATATAAAAATATTATTTGGGTTCATGGCCCAAAGGTCTGGCTAGTTTTGTCTTTACTATCACTGTAATCAATCTGGGATTTGCAATGTGGAAATACTGCAAGTGAGGATAGTGTGCTTCTAGAGCTAGTTGAATTGTTAACAAACCCACCCTCTTCCTCCTCACCCTGCACACACACATAAACACAAACATGACGCACTTACACAGACACACAAACCCTCACAAACACAACACACACGGCCCTTTCCATGTTTGTTTGTCAAGCAGTTTGTCTTTTTTACCTCCCAACTCTCCTCCTTCTCCCCCCTTTCTTGCTCTAACTCTCCCTCTCTCTCTCTCTCCCTTTCTCTCTCTCTCTCTCTCCGTCCTCCCCTCAGACCTCCCCTCCTCTCACCCCACTCAAAAAGAATTAAAAATCCCCCCCCCTGCATGTCCTAGTGGTACTGGTAGTTGGGTGCATGGAAAAAGCAGCAAGCAAATCGTTTTTCCACTCGGTGAAATAAAAAATAAAAATGTGTCTTCATTTTAACATTCAGCAATAAATCCCCCTTTCTCTTCATGTCCATCATTCTTGGAATATGCTAGAAGATTTTTTGCAAGTTTTATCAAAAACATACTACTTGTAAAAGAAGAAAAACTCCAAAAACCACCCCTTCATATGAAAAATAAAACTTTATTCCTACCATTTTGAAACAGTCCTGTCATCTTTCTAATATAAAAAAAGCTTTTTACTCAGTAAAAGTGCATTTATTGGGAAAAATGATGAAAGAGCAGCAACCAATGTACAAATGGGTGAGTCACACCTGCAAATAAGAACACTAGGTGGCAGCAGCAGTTACTTCCACCTTACATTGAAGAGCAATGGATTGAAATTTGGCTTTCAGATACTGAAATATCACTTGATTCCTGTGTGTATCTCCTACGAATTAGCAAAAAACATAACCAATGCATAGAAAACATGTTCTTCATTGTACAGCTGCAGGTTTTACATCGCAACCATCAGAATTTTATAGCACAAGTGGTTTTTAAAAAGTTCTGGCTGCATAAGTGCTGAAGAGTCTGCTAGTTCACTGTCATGGCTCATTGGGCTTCTTCAAGATGGCAAAGCTGTCACATTAGCAATTCTGTGCTTTACCTGTAATTACAAGTCAAAATGGCTGTTGTTACATCTTTTGCATTGTCAGAATTTGCTTAAATAATATTTGATCTTTTACAGCTAGAAACTAAACCAATCAAACCACACAGCCACTGCAGCACCATCAGTGTCTCCTGTAGAGAGACATTTGCATTAAAATGCACCAGTTCTTTCCATCAGCAAACACGCAGTCGGTTTCCTTGTCACCAGAAGCCCTGCAAGACAAAAGTTTTAGGAATCCAGACACTCCCCTAACACAAATCTGTCTTTGAAATTCCGGTCTGACCTGATGAGCGCATGTCTTTGGGGTGATGAAGCCCAGAGATGACATTTATGTAGGCGTGGCTTCTCATCTTCCAGATCAGCAGGTAATTCAGTGTCTGTGTTGTTGCTGCAGTTGTTAAGCCACACTTGCTCTACAGTTTCTCCTCAGCTGTAATGTTGAATACACTGAGAAAATGCCAGCGGTTGTCCTCTTTGGTATTTAGTTTATTATGTCACGTGATTTAATTAGGTAGAATTTCTCAAACTTTTTAGACCCCAAACAAAACAGTGCAGCAGACCTTCACGTTTTCTATCCCTGGAGGTGGCTGAAGCACACTAACATTCAATTTTTATTGGATTTCTGGAATTGATCTTACAACTATGGCTGTCATGATATCAGATTTTTATGATTAGGTGAAGCATAAATAACAATTTTATCACAATATCTACAGAAACTTTCAGAAAGGAAATAATGATATTAGTCAAATTCATCTTACCCCTATCTATTGTTGTTTTGTCTTTTTTGGCAAATAAGTCACACAGTTACACAGGTACAGAGAAAGTCTGTAACCATAACTCCACTGGATTTTGCTTTTATGTATGAGTGAGACTTAAACAGTTACTGGTCCTGCACTTTATTTCTTTATTTTTACAGTATTAGCATGTGTGTGTGTGTGTGTGTGTGTGTATCACATTACATGAGATTTTGAGCCATTGTGTGGTAGTAAATCAATCTAAAAAGACGAAAATTTAAAACATCATTACCTCTCTGTGTGTTATGTTTTATTTCCAGACATCTCTTTTTCCATCTCTGCTGCTTTTTGCTGCAGTTTAATGTCTGTGTAGTAACATTGGCAGTTTAACACATAACAAAATAATTAGTTTTATCTTTGTTTCCATCCTCTCTCATCTGTTTTGCTTTGTTGCCCAATGGCTGATTCCACTCTCACTCATCACACTACAATGCATTTCTGTTTGCTCTGTGGGTGTATCCTGGTACACAAACCTGACAGTCGGGCTAGGGTCTCCAGGATCCACAGCATTTAGGTTGCAGAGCGAAACCTTTGTGGACTCACTGGAGTACATCTTTAGTCCTGGTTACAGACGGATCCTCTTTGCTTCATACTCCACTGAGGTGAACAATGGAGCCGTCAGGTTACTAGAATGAACCACCAGCCAATAGATGAGCTTTCAGTGAACAAGGGAGCCTTCGTTTAAAACAGGTGAGCAAAGAAAACCTCTTACAAAGAGGATTTAATCTGGTCAAGTAACTGTAGCCATTTCTTTATTCATCTCCTGAAACTTTTTTCACCATTGTAAACAAACATGAAAACTCAAAGTTGACCTTAGGAACAGCAGTTGACCAAATATCTTACAAGTTCCCGTTATTAGCTGTTCTACTTATTTTGATCATATCACACAATCTTTCTAAGCAGGCAGAGTTTGATCGAGGCGTCATAGATTTGTAGATTTAGTCCTGATAATGGGTGTAATTTAATTTATCAGGAAAAGTGTTAATTGAACATTAATGATGGCATTACAAATGAACAAACTCCGTCTGCTGATGAAGATCATGCTTTAAAACTCCAGAGCAGGTATCTCATGCATCTGTTTGAGAGACTGGTTTGGTTACTATTAAGCACTGCCTCATTCTTCCTCTGTAATTTCCTCCTGACTTTTAATATCTGTTCTGTATTTTGACACTCAGAAACATCTACTGCCAACAGTTTGAAGATTTGTCCCAACTAACATGCTGTTTAATTTTGCAGTTGAATGGCGCAGTTTTCCTGTCGCTGGCGTAACGTGCTCATCTGTGCATGCACACTATGCATCTGCATGTTGCTGCTGTTCTTCTATGCTGGGATTGTGATGTGTATGAGGATGAGTGGCGTAAAAGCACCATGGACCCCAGAAAATCCTCAATTTGTGGCCCCAGGAACTTTAAAAAATAAGGGTTTCGCCCCACTTCCTCAAGCATTCTGGAGGAATGACCTGCACAAAGAAGCCTTTTGGAACCAGCTCCAGCTGGCCGTCGACCGCAATTTCAACCCCATCCTGCGCCCGAAAGTGACCAAGATAGAATTATTAAACAACAGCAGGTCTGATTTCTTGATAAGACAAAGTTTCTCTGAAGCTACAAAACAGGAAGAGATGAGGAAAACCTTTCACAATCTGCCACAGCACATTCAGAAGTTTGTGAACCACATGCAAAAGAGGAGTTACCCAATCATCCTCCAGCCGGACAGAAAATGTGGAGCGCAGGCAAACGATGAGAAAAGGCCTCCTCTGCTTCTCTTCGCAATCAAGACAGCAGAGTTAAACTTCAAGAACCGACAGGCCATTCGACAGAGCTGGGGGAAGGCAGGATGGGTGGCAGGACAGAAGAGAAACAGCAGCGCTGGAGAAGAAGTTGGAGGGTACGTCCGCAGGGTGTTCCTGCTCGGCAAAGAAAACCCAAATAACCTGGGAGTGAATATAGCAGAGTTACTGAAGATGGAGAACAAACATTATGGAGACATTCTGCAGTGGGACTTTGACGACACATTTTTTAACCTCACCTTGAAGGATGTCCTCTTCTGGAGGTGGTTCTCATACTCACAGTGTCAGGCTGTTTTCGTATTTAAGGGAGATGATGACGTCTTTGTCAACACCCCGAGACTGATAACTTACCTCTGGGACCAACAAAAGACTCTAAAAGTAAACAATTCCTTGAAAGACTTCATGGCTGGGGAGGTCATACAAGATGCCACACCAAACCGAGTTGAAAAATCCAAGTACTTTATCCCAGAGAGCTTCTACAGCGGTTCCTATCCGAGGTATGCAGGCGGAGGAGGGGTGGTGTACTCAGGCCTGCTGGCCCGGCGCCTGAGCTTCATGTCCAGAAGAGTTCACCTGTACCCCATTGATGACGTTTATGTCGGGATGTGCATGATTCGTCTTAATGCCTTCCCTGTCCACCACCCTGCCTTCCTCACGTTTGACTTTCCTGGAGAGGAAGAGAAACAGCCATGTTCCTACCACAAAATCCTGCTGGTCCACAAACGAAGCCCTGAGCAGATAGTTAGACTGTGGTCCGACCTGAAACAGACACAGACACAATGTAAGGACGTACGTCTGAGGGTTGATGTCAAGAAAAATGACTAAAACTTACCAAAACTTTAAGACTGTGACAGATGGTTTGTGGCAACGCTTGTATATTGAAGAGCTGTTAACACTACAGTCTGAAGCTTCCGTCAGAGTTATGATGGTGACAACTGGTATTGATTCACTTCCGGCATCTGTACGCTGTAGCTGTATTTAATTACACCAAACAATGTGAAAACTTGTGATCCATCAGCAACAATATGTAAAGGTACAGTGTTTAAGGTTTAGCAGCAACTGAATACACTTCACCTCAGATCTCCCCTTTCATTGTGTAGGAGAACCTACAGAGGCTGCTAAAAACCTGCCAAACATGAAAGTCCATGTATAGAACCACTATGTGGTTTGTCCATTTCATAGTCTGTATATAAAAGATGGACACAGTCTATGTGAAGCCATCCATTGGTTTGTGGGCTACCATTTTTAAATCCTACATTTGAAATGTGGCCGCTGCAATCATGTTTACTTTTGAACCAAACTTGAAAAGTTTTGTTGGCTGAAAACTTGAAGACATGTTGCACAATACCTTATACCATAGCAACTTGGCAATCACACGGTAGCCTCACCCTAAATATACCAAACTTTATCATCTTTTTCCTTTCAGTGGAAACATAGTGTATTAAATGAACGCTGTTTTGTCTTGAAGGAGACTAGGAACTAGCAATTAAGACCGTAAACTTATTAGGAGAATGTTTACTGATGTAGTAAATCAGGTGAGAAGTACGGTTACTTTGTCATTGACCATATGCTTTTCATACAACCAGAGGAGTTGCCCCCTGCTGGCTGTTAAGGTTTAAGGCAGTTGTCTACACTTTTCAGACCTGGAGGCTACATCCATCTTTTATGTACAGTCTACGGTCCCTCCTGGGTTACTGTAGAAACATTGCAGTGCTTGTTCAGGTGATTAGTCACTAATGGAAACAGAATTATGAATATTAGAGTCCATTACTGCCTCTAAATGCCCCTACATCCTACACAGTAGACCTTCAATAATAATTAGCAGGATTACACCAGTGTTTTAGCTTAGTTTTTGCTACAGACAAACTGTACATTGCACAACCAGTGACTATTTTTATATTACCATAAGGTCCTTAACTTCTGTTTTAAATGTGTTTTGTCCTCTTTTCTAGCAGCTCCTGAGATTCCATTCATTATGTTATTGAAAATTCGTGTAGACACTTGAGGCTGTCCTCCATTACAGTAACGACATATGTCCCTAAACTATGTCTACTTGTAAATTTCAAGTAAATCAATACATACAACTGTGTTGTCATTAAATGATCTTTTTCAGAACATCATGTTCACTGCAGGGTATCCCCTAATTTATCCACATCTTCACGTATATTGCCGTATGGAACTGAAATAAATGGAAGTAAACTGAGGGAGAATGCAATGTGAAGTGTATGTGATATTTATTATGCAGCTAAAAAGTTAAGTTTGTGTTGCAGAAGTGGAGAAGTGTCATAAAAACAGACTAACAAACCAAGTCTGTGCACTAAACAACAATATGTAGCAGCGGTTAGTGAACATTAACTACGTTCACAACCGTTAATGAGTGACCAAATAAATATAGCTGCAGCAGTGAAGCAGAGTGTTTTGAACTGAAGATAGTTTGAATGTTTATGAATTATACATATTTAAGTTTTTTATTTGTAAGAAGCAATATGACATTTCTCCATAAAATGTACATATCTCAATGTAAGAGGCAGTTTAAGTAGCTCATTCAAAGCTGCTAAAATTCAGTGTGTGATCAAAGTAGCATGATGAATGTCATGTTATAATTAGGATGGGCTTGTGTTTAGTGGTGGAACCAGTGTAGTGTTGTTTTAATTGTATAGTATTTCTGGATCTTTCCTATCTCATTTAAATAATCAGTTGGATTTCTAACTAATGTCCCCTTGCTTGTATTCTGGTTTTAAAAAACTACTGCTTTTACACTTAAGAAAACCAGCCTTTATCGAAATGTGAGAAAAGACGCAGAAGGAGTTAATCCAGCAGAGTGAAGTCATGTACTAAAGATGGAGTTTGTATCTTTTCATGTATGTATGTAACAAGGGAGGGTTTTCCAGTTTGCAGAGGAGAAAAAAGACAACTTCTTTCTTAGAAGCAGAGTCAGTTGGCCTTTATGAAATTGAGGTTGCAATAAACAGCCTATTAATTTGACAAACCAGCTTAAATGGTGACACCAACTTCTTGTTTGTTTCAAATTCACACATTTTAAATTCAGATTTCCCTTTTCTTTTATTCACAATATTAAACTACATCTACTGTTATTGTGTAAGAATCTACCCAGATTAATCATAACTGAATTATTTGGTAGAATTTCTATTGTTAAATATTACAAATGCAATAATGTAGGAAACAGAATTCATGTATTTTTATGTCTTATTTAAGCATCCATGCTTATATGAAATAGTTTAAACTAAAATATTCCTACAATTACTGAGTTCGTTCACAGAATTATGAGCTCCCCAAACATACAAAACTCGATCAGTGTCTTGTCTTTTATATCACGTCATCCAAGTTTCCCGTCACATGCTGGTGGGAAAGAGGCTAAGTACAAGGTTCTTGTTGAACTGGTTCCAATGGCAGTAGGAATATTCTGCACGGTTGTGAAACCTGGTGAGCTTATGTATTGGGAATCTATATAAAGTAATGTGAAAATATATTTGTTTTCATATCAAGACTTCTATTAATTCAGCACAACTCCATGTGGGAGACATGAGGGAGGTTGGCAGCATTATTTTGATATCATTGGGCAAAAATTCCAGCATCTTTAAATTTGAGTGATGACCCTAAGAATTTATCTGTTCAAAAGCTTTAATCAAACGAATATTTGCAACTTGGTAGGAAATGAAATGTCAGTAAAACAGCAGCTACAATGACCATTTAACACAATACAAAGTCATCATCATTATCATCATCATCTTCATCAACCTTTATTTAATCCTTGAAAATCATTGAGGTTTCCCTCATTTACAATGATGTTGAGATACAAAAATACATAGTTTAAAAACACAACACACTAAGTAATAAATAAATAAATAAATAAATAAAATAATAAAAAATAATAATAATATTCAGGTGAAGCATTTACACTCCATGATAAAGCAATCTATTATAACAGACTTAAACTGTCCTGGAGAAATAAGAGGACTCAGATTTAAAGTCTGCTGTAGATAATTAAACATAGTTGGAGCGTAATAAACAAAAGCAGATTTACCAAGTTCTGAATGAACCCTCAGAGCCTTAAGTAAAAGATGGTTGGGGGAGTGAGTTTGGTAGGGGCCACCTGTGGCCCAGGTCAGACTATATAGATAAAAAAGCATAGATGTTTGTGACGCCTCTGTGCTAAAGAAGGCCAACCTACTTTGTTATACAGGGTGCAGTGATGAGTGGTTACAACTCTAAGAGCAGAATGATGAACTGAATCCAGCGGTTCAAGAGTGGAGGCAGCAGCATGCCTATATATTACATCTTCATAGTCTAGTACAGAAAGAAAGACTGCCTCAATCACATTTTCCTGCAGTTTAGGGAAAAATTGGAACTATTGGTATAGAAAAACCTAAGCTTCTGGCGAAGTTTGCTGACAAGCCTGTCGATATGATATGTAAATGAACTGCCAAGCCAGATATCAAGGTATTTTAGACAGACACTCTCTCAGTCTGACTTCCATCCAGCATGGAAAGATTAAGACTTTCAAAATTTACATCTCTGGCCCTCGTGAACACCATAAGTTTAGTTTTAGATGGGTTAAGAACCGGCTTCAGGTTGGCGAGTGCAGTCTCAGGAATATTAAAACGTAATTGGAGATGTTCAACCGCATTCCAATTCTTGGAATATACTAAAAGTGTCAAGTGTGCCAGATCCTCATCAATGACGTTCTCCGAGACATGATCAACCGGTTTGTCTTTGTGTACCTCGATGATATCTTCATCTACTCCTGCAGCCCTGAGGACCATGTCCTACATGTCCGCCAAGTCCTGGAACAATTACTAAAGAACCAAGTATTCATGAAGGCAGAGAAGTGTGAGTTACATGCATCCACCATTTCATTCCTTGGGTACATCATTTCTTGTGGGAGGTGCAGATGGACTCCGGCAAGCTCTCAGCAGTGAAGGACTGGCCACAGCCTGAAAGGAGTCTGAAGGTTCCTGTGGTTTGCCAATTTCTGCCACAGGTTCATCCGTGCCTACAGCCAGGTTGCTGCACCTGTGACTGCCCTGACCTCCACCGCCAGACCTTTTGATTGGACCTCAGGAGCATCTAATGCATTTCAGGATCTCCAGTAATGTTTCGTGTCCCCACCATCCTCATCCAGCCAAACCTGAGTCTCCAATTCATTGTAGAGGTGGACGCCTCGGACACCGGGTTGGGAGCAGTTCTGTCTCAACGTGCACCCATGGACAACAAATTGCATCCCTGTGTCTTCTTTTCCTGGTGCCTGTCCCACGGTCGAGCGCAACTATGACATTGGCAACCGGAAACCGTTGGTGGTGAAACTGGCACTGGACGAATGGAGGTGGCAGAAAAACCATTCATAGTCTGGGCTGACCACAAGAACCTAGAGTATGTCAAGCCTGCCAAGAGGCTGAACTCTCACCAAGCACACTGGCCTACAAACCAGGTTCTGATCAAGCCAGACACCATCTCCAGACAGTTCGCCAGAGAGGAGGCCTCTGGGGAACCTGTTGCCATCTTACCTAATACCTGCCTGGTGACTTCCCTTACCTGGGAGGTGGAGGCCCAAGTCACCAAGCTCAGGTTCAGCAACCCGATCCAAGTAATGGCCATCCTAACTCCTTTGTGCCTGACTCTGCCCGTACCCAGGTCCTGCAGTGGGCCCACGCCTCATGGCTAACCTGCATCCCGGCATTTCTCTGTCAAAGATTCTTGTGGCCTACCATGGACCAAGACACTCAGGAGTTCATCGCCGCTTGTACCACCTGTGCCCGGAATAAGACGTCGACCCAACCCAGCTCCTGTCTTCTGCAACCTCTGCCTATTCTGAACAGCCCCTGGTCCAACATCATGGTTGACTTCCTCACCGGACTTCCGCCATTTCAGGCTAACACTACCATTCTTACGGTCGTAGACTGGTTCTCTAAGGCTGCAAAGTCCTTGCTCTGCCCAAGTTACCCACAGCTAGAGAGATGGCAGATGTGCTGGTGGCCCAGGTATTCTGGATTCATGGCATCCCATCTGATATCGTTTCCGACCGGGGCTCCCAGTTCACCTCGGAGGTATAGAAGGCTTTCTGCTCCGCTCTTGGTGCCACAGTGAGTTTGACGTCCCGTTTTCATCTCCTGTCAAATGGCCAAAGAGATCAGGTGATGGAGACGCTTCTATGTTGTGCTACATCTGAGAACCCCTCTGCGTGGAGCACCTACCTGCCCTGAGTGGAGTATGCACACAACACATTGATTAACTCTTCCTCCGGTCTCTCTGTGTTTCAGTGCTCCTTGGGGTACCAGCCGCCACTGTTCTCTTCCCAGGAGCAGGAGTCTGTGGTGCCCTGCATCCAGAGGATGGAGCAGCAGGCTAACCGTAGACACACTCTGGCACTTTCTTACAAGCCTGGACAGAAAGTGTGGCTCCGGGCCAAGGATCTTCTCCTGAGGGTCAAGTCTAGGAAGCTCGCTCCATGATTCCTCAGACCCTTTGAGATCGACCTGATCATCAATCCAAGTGCTGTCCGCCTAAAGCTGCCCTCCACCACGTGCAGACATCCAACATTCCATGTGTCACAGATCAAGCCAATGAAGGACAGTCCTCTGGCCCCCCTGTCCTTCCCCCTCCACCACCCAGGATGGTGGACAATGCACTGGCGTGTACCATGAAACACCTCCTGGACGTTCTGCAATGTGGGCGCGGCCTCCACTACCTGGTGGACTGGAAGGGTTATGGTCCAGAGGAACACAGCTGAATTCCTCAACGCCAGATATTGGACCCAACCCTGATCAGTGACTTTAATCGCCGACATCCAGGTCAGCTGGGTCGTGCACCAGGTGGCGCCCATGGAGGGGAGGGTACTGTCATGCCCTCCACCTCCAGGGCTGTGTAGAGGCAGCGCTCCTGGTTTTCCTCCTTTCTCTTCTTTCTCCTTTCACCTCAGGTGGGTGTGGGCTTGTGGCATGTGTGGAACACGAACAGGTGTAGGCCACTGGATAATCACCTGATTCAACACACCGGCAGTGGGAAGTGGAAATTCCTGCCACTCATTTACCTGCTCCATAAAAGCCAGACGCTCACCACTACACAATGCCGGACCATTGTACAGCAACTCATTAGTCAACTCTGGTTTTTGCTCTGTTCATGTCTGCTTTTGGTTTTCTCCTTGCTAACTTCTGTTCTCCTCTGGCTACAGTCCATGACTGTCCCCGCCTGCCTCCATCTGTGTGCGTTCCAGCTGCCGGTTACCCAACCTCAGACCTCAACTGCCAATCCTCTATCTGGTTCTGCCTTCCCTTCTCCCTTGTTCCCATCAGCTGTCAGTTATCAGTCGGTGAATCATTTGGGTTTTAGTGTGCTTTGTGCTTTTGTATTTGTAAGCAGCTTATTCTCTGCTCTGTGTAGTTCCCTGTCTACATTCAGATGCATTGTTATCATGTACCGCTCTTTGTTAGCTTGATTATCCGCTCTGTTTACTCAAAGTTAATGTAGCGGGTTATTAGCCCGGCTGTAAATCTTGTAAATATTCTGAGTTTGCTGTAGTTCAGTCCTTCGTCCTGCAGTTGTCCCCCTGAGTCGCCCAGTCCTCTGTGTCACCTTATGTGTTACTAGTATTACTTGTACGTCTTATGTTGTATATATTGTAAATAAATTATTGTGAATTATATATTATGTCTGGCCAATGTACAACCAACGTACAAATGAGTCACACTTGCAAATAAGAACACGAGGTGGCAGCAGTTACTTCCACCTTAGATTGAAGAGCAATGGATTAAAATTTGACTTTCAGATACTGAAATATCACTTGATTCCTGTGTGTATCTCCTACAAATTAGCAAAAAACATAACCAATGCATAGAAAACATGTTTTTCATTGTACAGCTGCAGGTTTTACACGCAGTCGGTTTCCTTGTCACCAGAAGCCCTGCAAGACAACAGTTTCAGGAATCCAGACACTCCCCTAACACAAGTCTGTCTTTGAAATTCCGGTCTGACCTGATGAGCGCATGTCTTTGGGGTGATGAAGCCCAGAGATGACATTTATGTAGGCGTGGCTTCTCATCTTCCAGATCAGCAGGTAATTCGATTTCTGTGTTTGAAAGCTGTGCTATTTCACATGATTTAATTAGGGAGAAATTCTTAAACTTTTTAGCCCCCAAACAAAATGGTGCAGCAGACCTTCACAACGTTTTCTATCCCTGGAGGTGGCTGAAGCACACTAACATTGCACACATGCCTATGCAAACACAGTAGAATGACAACACAAAAGAACACAACAGCCTCACAACCATAATAATATGTTTGTGGGGTTTTGAACTGAGGAAACGTAGAGAATGTAGACACAGAAAATACAGTCTTTCACTTTAACAAACAACATTTATAGGTAAAATCTGGTAGTTTTATATAGTTTTGAATTTTTATTGGATTTCTGGAATTGATCTTACAACTATGAAATCAGATTTTTATGATTAGGTGAAGCATAAATAACAATTTTATCACAATATCTACAGAAACTTTCAGAAAATAAATAATGATATTAGTAAAATTCATCTTTAACCCTATCTATTGTTGTTTTGTGTTTTTTGGCAAATGAGTCACACAATTACACAGATATAGAGAAAGTCTGTAACCATAACTCTACTGGATTTTGCTTTTATGTATGAGTGAGACTTAAACAGTTACTGGTCCTGCACTTTATTTCTTTATTTTTACAGTATTAGCATATGTTTAATATTAACATACTGTATATATATATATATACATTGCTAATTCCACTCTCACTCATCACACTACAATGCATTTCTGTTTGCTCTGCCAGTGGGTGTATCCTGGTACACAAACCTGACAGTCATTGCTCAGTCAGTCTCCAGGATCCACAGCAGCACCACCCGACAGCAGCTCAGGGTTTGGTGGAGTTTAAGCTGCAGAGAAAAATATTTGTGGACTCACTGGAGTACATCTTTAGTCGTGGTTACTGACGGACCCTCTTTGCTTCATACTCCACTGAGGTGAGCAATGGAGCCGTCAGGTTACTAGAATGAACCACCAGCCAATAGATGAGCTTTCAGTGAACAAGGGAGCCTTCGTTTAAAACAGGTGAGCAAAGAAAACCTCTTACAAAGAGGATTTAATCTGGTCAAGTAACTGTAGCCATTTCTTTATTCATCTCCTGAAACTTTTTTCACCATTGTAAACAAACATGAAAACTCAAAGTTGACCTTAGGAACAGTAGTTGACCAAATATCTTACAAGTTCCCGTTATTAGCTGTTCTACTTATTTTAATCATATCACACAATCTTTCTAAGCAGGCAGAGTTTGATTGAGGTGTCATAGATTTGTAGATTTAGTCCTGATAATGGGTGTAATTTAATTTATCAGGAAAAGTGTTAATTGAACATTAATGATGGCATTACAAATGAACAAACTCCGTCTGCTGATGAAGATCATGCTTTAAAACTCCAGAGCAGGTATCTCATGCATCTGTTTGAGAGACTGGTTTGGTTACTATTAAGCACTGCCTCATTCTTCCTCTGTAATTTCCTCTATCTTGTCTTTCTCCCTTTTACTCTCATTACTCCTCCTGACTTTTAATATCTGTTCTGTATTTTGACACTCAGAAACATCTACTGCCAACAGTTTTAAGATTTGTCCCAACTAACATGCTGTTTAATTTTGCAGTTGAATGGCGCAGTTTTCCTGTCGCTGGCGTAACGTGCTCATCTGTGCATGCACACTATGCATCTGCATGTTGCTGCTGTTCTTCTATGCTGGGATTGTGATGTCTATGAGGATGAGTGGCGTAAAAGCACCACTGACCCCAGAAAGTCCTCAATTTGTGGCCCCAGGAACTTTAAAAAATAAGGGTTTCGCCCCACTTCCTCAAGCTTTCTGGAGGAATGACCTGCACAAAGAAGCCTTTTGGAACCAGCTCCAGCTGGCCATCGACCGCAATTTCAACCCCATCCTGCGCCCCAAAGTGACCAAGATAGAATTATTAAACAACAGCAGGTCTGATTTCTTGATAAGACAAAGTTTCTCTGAAGCTACAAAACAGGAAGAGATGAGGAAAACCTTTCACAATCTGCCACAGCACATTCAGAAGTTTGTGAACCACATGCAAAAGAGGAGTTACCCAATCATCCTCCAGCCGGACAGAGAATGTGGAGCGCAGGCAAACGATGAGAAAAGGCCTCCTCTGCTTCTCTTCGCAATCAAGACAGCAGAGTTAAACTTCAAGAACCGACAGGCCATTCGACAGAGCTGGGGGAAGGCAGGATGGGTGGCAGGACTGAAGAGAAACAGCAGCGCTGGAGAAGAAGTTGGAGGGTACGTCCGCAGGGTGTTCCTGCTCGGCAAAGAAAACTCAAGTAACCCGGGAGTGAATATAGCAGAGTTACTGAAGATGGAGAACAAACATTATGGAGACATTCTGCAGTGGGACTTTGACGACACATTTTTTAACCTCACCTTGAAGGATGTCCTCTTCTGGAGGTGGTTCTCATACTCACAGTGTCAGGCTGTTTTTGTCTTTTGTGGAGATGATGACGTCTTTGTCAACACCCCGAGACTGATAACTTACCTCTGGGACCAACTAAAGACTCTAAAAGTAAACAATTCCTTGAAAGACTTCATGGCTGGGGAGGTCATACAAGATGCTACACCAAACCGAGTTGAAAAATCCAAGTACTTTATCCCAGAGAGCTTCTACAGCGGTTCCTATCCGAGGTATGCAGGCGGAGGAGGGGTGGTGTACTCAGGCCTGCTGGCCCGGCGCCTGAGCTTCATGTCCAGAAGAGTTCACCTGTACCCCATCGAGGACGTTTATGTCGGGATGTGCATGATTCGTCTTAATGTCTTCCCTGTCCACCACCCTGCCTTCCTCACGTTTGACTTTCCTGGAGAGGAAGAGAAACAGCCATGTTCCTACCACAAAATCCTGCTGGTCCACAAACGAAGCCCTGAGCAGATAGTTAGACTGTGGTCCGACCTGAAACAGACACAGACACAATGTAAGGACGTACGTCTGAGGGTTGATGTCAAGAAAAATGACTAAAACTTACCAAAACTTTAAGACTGTGACAGATGGTTTGTGGCAACGCTTGTATATTGAAGAGCTGTTAACACTACAGTCTGAAGCTTCCGTCAGAGTTATGATGGTGACAACTGGTATTGATTCACTTCAGGCATCTGTATGCTTAGTTTAGTAAATGAACACTGTTTTGTCTTGAAGGAGACTAGGAACTAGCAACTGAGACCGTAAACTTATTAGGAGAATGTTTACTGATGTAGTAAATCAGGTGAGAAGTACGGTTACTTTGTCATTGACCATATGCTTTTCATACAACCAGAGGAGTTGCCCCCTGCTGGCTGTTAAGGTTTAAGGCAGTTGTCTACACTTTTCAGACCTGGAGGCTACATCCATCTTTTATGTACAGTCTACGGTCCCTCCTGGGTTACTGTAGAAACATTGCAGTGCTTGTTCAGGTGATTAGTCACTGATGAAAACAGAATTATGAATATTAGAGTCCATTACTGCCTCTAAATGCCCCTACATCCTACACAGTAGACCTTCAATAATAATTAGCAGGATTACACCAGTGTTTTAGCTTAGTTTTTGCTACAGACAAACATTGCACAACCAGTGACTATTTTTATATTACCATAAGGTCCTTAACTTCTGTTTTAAATGTGTTTTGTCTTCTTTTCTAGTTATTGAAAATTCGTGTAGACACTTGAGGCTGTCCTCCATTACAGTGACCACATATGTCCCTAAACTATGTCTACTTGTAAATTTCAAGTAAATCAATACATACAACTGTGTTGTCATTAAATGATCTTTTTCAGAACATCATGTTCACTGCAGGGTATCCCCTAATTTATCCACATCTTCACATATATTGCCGTATGGAACTGAAATAAATGGAAGTAAACTGAGGGAGAATGCAATGTGAAGTGTATGTGATATTTATTATGCAGCTAAAAAGTTACGTTTGTGTTGCAGAAGTGGAGAAGTGTCATAAAAACAGACTAACATTTCAAGTCTATGCACTAAATATGAATTATACCTATTTAAGTTTTTTATTTGTAAGAAGCAATATGACATTTCTCCATAAAATGTACATATCTCAATGTAAGAGGCAGTTTAAGTAGCTCATTCAAAGCTGCTAAAATTCAGTGTGTGATCAAAGTAACATGATGAATGTCATGTTATAATTAGGATGGGTTTGTGTTTAGTGGTGGAACCGGTGTAGTGTTGTTTTAATTGTATAGTATTTCTGGATCTTTCCTATCTCATTTAAATAATCAGTTGGATTTCTAACTAATGTCTCCTTGCTTGTATTCTGGTTTTAAAAAACTACTGCTTTTACACTTAAGAAAACCAGCCTTTATCGAAATGTGAGAAAAGACGCAGAAGGAGTTAATCCAGCAGAGTGAAGTCATGTACTAAAGATGGAGTTTGTATCTTTTCATGTATGTATGTAACAAGGGAGGGTTTTCCAGTTTGCAGAGGAGAAAAAAGACAACATCCTTTTTCCTTCTCAGTTGGCCTTTATGAAATTGAGGTTGCAATAAACAGCCTATTAATCTGCCAAACCAGTTTAAATGGTGACTACGGAAGCCCTAAACGGCCAACTTAATTTTTTCACTCCGTTTCTCGAGAAGACGAGATAACTCTCCTCAATTTTCTCGTTATAATGACATAATTTTGTCGGTATCATGCGACAACAAAATCCATCATGTCGAGATAATGACAAAATTATCTTGTCTTCTCGAGAAAACGGAACGAAAGAATTAAGTTGAACCATGGCCGTTAAGGGCTTCCGTAGATGACGCCAACCTCGTTTATTTCAAATTCACACATTTTAAATTCAGATTTCCCTTTTCTTTTATTCACAATATTAAACTACATCTACTGTTATTGTGTAAGAATAATACCCAGATTAATCATAACTGAATTATTTGGTAGAATTTCTATTGGCAAATATTACAAATGCAATAATATAGGAAATAGAAGTCATGTATTTTTAATTATGTCTTATTTAAGCATCCATGCTTACATTAAATTGTTTAAGGTAAAATATTCCTACAATTACCGAGTTAGTTCACAGAATTATGAGCTCCCCAAACGTACAAAACTCGATCAGTGCCTTGTCTTTTATATCACGTCATACAAGTTTTCCGTCACATGCTGGTGGGAAAGAGGCTAAGCATTAATCTTTTCAAAAGCTTTAATCAAACCAAAATCTGCAGCTTGGTAGGAATGTCAATAAAACTGCAGCTACAATGACCATTCGACACAATACAAAGTCAGCTAAAACTGGAGCTTTTTGACAGAAACGTTTGAATCATCAAAGCCTTCATTTGAAAATCAAGTTGACACAATCAGACTGACTCAGTGAAAGAATGATGATGGTGCTGCCTGTTATGACATAAGTGACTAAAATGCTTTTGTTTTAGTTTCTAGCATGTATTTTGTACTACAGAGGAGGATAAATGGACATAATATTGTCTTGCAAATGTTCTGTGCATCCTGGTTGTATAATGTACTGGTAAATCTACTACTGGCTATAAGGATGAGTTTGTGGTAAGCTGTCAGCATGAAAACTGAAATGACAGAAGGAATGTATCCAGTGTGGATTGTTTTCAGCTAAATGTTCACATTCCAGATGTTTTGGGATAAATTTTACAAGCAAGAATTATTAAGTCCGTTGAACGAGCTCGGCCATTTACACCTCCAACAAGCCGCCGTAGAGGAACTGCAGAGGAAGCTGCTGCACGACGAACAAATCATCATCGTGCCAGTCCGTGATGACGCCAGCAGAGCACACTGATTTTCACAACTCTACATTGTCCGTTCTCGTGCTCAGTGCTGCAGCTACGAACCATTTTCTGTCCTTTTCTCTTCATCCTCTTCTTCTTCACTGTCCTCCTCGTCGTCCTCGCTCTCACTGTACTCGTAGTTACAGCGGTTGGTGTTTACAAAGAGGTCGCTCTCGTCGTCTTCGGACTCGCTAACCTCCTCTTCCTCGTCTTTCTCCTCCATCTCTTCCTCCTTTTCCTGCTGGTTGTTTGTCTTGTCCTGTGCCGACTGGTCATCCATGAAGCCCTTTGGCCTGGACAAAAATTTAAAAAAAAGACAGAACACATTCGGTTACACTTGACAAAATGCTGCCAAGTAAAATACTCAAATGGTGTGTGTCTGTGTGTGTCCACCTACCAGAGCTGCTGCTTCTGCAAGTATTGAATGTGATCTTTGTAGAGAATAACGCTGATCTCTGCCTTCACCTTCTCTCCTTCCTCTATAGGATCCACGATCACATAGTCACCTTGGGAAGACATAGAAATGTAAACCAAAATGTAAATGTCATTGTAATTGTGCAGAAAGAGAGATGCTTTTTCTGTCAGTCGTGACTTATTCTGACCCCCTACATTAGTTTTGTATCATTATCTGTGCTTCAGGATCCCTACACAATTTTCCATATCAAAATTCTAAACTTCTCCAGACTCAACTTTCTAGACTTCTCAGTTCAGACCATCTGTCACAATACAGAATCTTAGTACTCAGATAGTTGGCAGTTTAATTTGTATATAAATGGCTTCAACAGTGATCTGCTACATCCTGACTATCTATGCTATTATGTTGACAAACTATTAGCAGAAATCTTATGTTTAGTTGGTGTTGCTCACTGCAAAGCATTTTATTCAATCTATAATGCTAAAACAGTGAGCAACAAGGCAAAACAACAACATCTCTGTCTAAAGAGGACCATATAATTTTTCCATAACGTACTGAATATAAGAATATTATATTACTGTTCCCCATATTTTTTAGTCTCCTTTATAAATAAGATCAAAAATGAGTTGAAGTAAATCAAATCATTTAATTTTCAGTCTCGTATATTCCCTGGGTCCATACCATACTATCATACTAAACGTACTGTCAAGTCACCACATTGTGTACAGTTCATTTGAAACTACAGCTGTTGAACCAAAGTGCTTTCCAGTAGAAAAATTAGTTCACTTAGAAAGTTTAAATATTGAAGTTAAGACTCCGCAATCTGAATTTACCTGTGTAACTTAAATTTTAAGGATTAAAAACCTACAAAAATCTGATTAAATACAGCTTTATTTGACTATAATAAACAACAGGACCTTAAGGCATTATTAATTTTGGAGATTAATCGGATTAATTTAGAACTAAAGTTATGATCCCACAAAAATACACATAAAAACCCAAATAATCCAGTGATTTCCAGAATTCCTTTTGAGCAAGCTTTTTTCCCTTCTTTTTCTTAATGTCCATTAAAAAAAAAATCAATATTTGCCATTGGGAGGTGATATGTGACGGTGGAAACGAGTGCCACAAGCCCCACACAACAGCAGTGTATCAAATCCAACAGTGACACACCACTTAGAACCAAAACATGCCATGTGAACAAAAGTGGAATATTATCAGCCGCCTTACAGTCGGTATAACTGGAACATAATGAAATCTTAAATGTAAACATCCCACGCCATCAGGTACCTCTCTTGATCCAGATGTTCTTGCGGAACTTGGTGGGCATGCTCACCAGGAAGGTGTCACCCTGAGCTGTGACAGTTTCATGGAGATTGTTACCACGACTACCAGTAACCTGTAAAAGTGAACAGGTAGACCATGAAGATAAAGTTAGAAAAATGTCTTGTGATTTACTGAAACGCAGTTCAATAGTTGTTGAACAGCAAAATAGTAGAGCATAACTTTATTAGATTAACATAAAGTTAGCTAGTTAACCTTTTATCTTTTATGTTATCATTTTAGATGACAGTGTAAATATTTATTGGAAATCTAAAATTAGCAAGGCTGGAGTTTCAGAAACACTGACATCCATGGGGGGCATCTTCCCTCAAAAGTCCCACTCGGATATGTTCACATATTACAGAAAAGATAGCTGTTCCTTTTTGTTCAAATTAATGGATAACACTTCACATAACTCTTATGTTAACAACAAAGAAAAGTTTGTATATGTATATTCTTTTTTTTAATTTTTTAAAATCAAGTTTATTTTGTTACTACGTCATCTTACCTCAAAATCACTTCTATTGATTTCCTCAGAGAAGTAAAATGACTTCAGTACTAATTTATGATAAGTAAGGTCAGCATCATACACGAAAAGACCTGAAATGACAATGACCAATACCTAACAGTCAGGGGGTTTACCCTACAGCCTACAGCATGTACAAAGTTTACCTTGACAATCTGCTGGTTTTCTGTGGGTATGACAAAGTCTCCAAGAACCTCCTTGACAACGTGTTTGCGTTTGGTGGCCTGAGACATCATAAACAATGAAGTGTAGCTTCCTTCGCCAGCTAAAGAAGAGGACAGAGGTTGGTTAAAGTGTCAAGGCACTACATTTAAAGGTTTATTGTAGTCTGTTAACGATACATTTAGGAGCTACAACACAGCGAGAATCAACAGACAAGTTAGCTCAACATCACAATTAAACTCACTTAAGTTAGTTAGCAGTTAGCAACTTTTATTTAACTTTCTGGCTTCCTTGGTGATTTTAATGACATTCAACACTTCACATTCCGTCTATGCTGACTTATCTCCAAACACTAGTTGGTAATTACGTTTCAAAATTAACATTAACATGACTAATAAGTTAGCCGACTTAGCTAACGTTAGCTATGCTAGCTTAAACACAGTTGCACGTTACATTACTACCTTGAAAGAAAGAAGAGGGAAACTGTCAGTCTTTCTGAAGCAGAATATGTGTCTGCACAATGAAGTCACGTTGGAAAAAACACGCTGAAATATTCTGTCACTGAAAGCAGAACCACATGCGTTCGTGTTTTCTGAAAACACTCAGGAGCAAAGGTTAGCATAACACTTCCGGGGTCAAAGGGACTCATTTTCAACATAATGGCAAATGTATATTTATGTTTCATTTGTTGGTTAAAAGGCCCTGTAATGATTGCGTAACATTTCAGTTAAAGAAGACTACGTTAGAGTTTGACGTTGTAACTTCAGAATTAGTGCCTTTTAATACTATGAAGCATATATAAAATACTTACTAGTCTAAAATCTTCTGCCCAACATGTCTAGTTCTTCCGTGGCTGTCCCTTTGCATTGTGGGAAATGGAGTTCTCGCTCAATTTGAGCAACATTCAAGATCACTAAGGAGGGCAAAAGAATTAAATCCACAAAATGGTATAAAAAATACAGGTTGAGGCACTCAAAGTGGGATTGAAAAATGAAAGGCCTTTATTTTAGGTGGGTAGAGACATTAAAAAAACACACAAACGACTGACGGCTAGAATCGTATTATAGTTGCAATCACCACAGGTGTGCGACACATCTCATTTTCTGTCTCTGCCCTCTAGAGGTATCTCAGAACCAGTACAACACTAAGGCCCTCTTACGGACTGCCCTTAGTCAAGGATAATGAAGATAAAGAATAAAATCTACAATAGGAAACACATATTTAGATTATTCATTAAGATAAAATGACAAATACAGATGCAGTATCAATATACAGTATCTTCAGTGAAAAAATGTTTTGGTGCACTCAAGGGACATTTGAAAGGCGGGGGATCAACTTAAGGAGACAATAAATAAACAAACAAACAAAAAAGCAATGGCCCTAATAAGTGACCCAGAAATGGCTATAAGAAAGCCAAAGGTTAAAATGTGTAATCATAAAGTGGTTATCATGTGTATTATTTCAATTTCAGGTGCAATATTTTAATTACGTTTGGAATATTGCACTTTCATGTGCAATATCTCAGTATCATATGTGATACTGCTTTACTACCTCAGTGTCATTGCCAGTATTACTTCTTACTTTCTGTTCTAGTCTAATTTTATCTTTCTTATTTTATTTTCAGTAATGTATTGACCTTATATCCTATTGTTTTTCTACAAGGTGCAGCATTTCCTAGTGTAATTTCCTTTGAGATTAATAAAGTTTCTTCTTATCTTATCTTATCTTATCTTATCTTATCTTATCTTATCTTATCTTATCTTATCTTATCTTATCTTATCTTATCTTACCTTGCAATCATGGTTGAGACTGTAGACTGTATTAGAATATACAGTCTATGGTTGAGACTAGGGTAACTGGGCTTAAGGACATAGACCCAATATGCTTCTCTTTGTTTGATTTTGCCACTACTCTTGGCATCAAAGCAAATAGCTTTAGTACCTGACACTCTTAGGGTTGAATCTTTCATGGAGTTTTAGGTCATAGAACAGTTCTAATTCCCAGGACAAATGTCATATCTATGTTTGGCCAATCTGTCCTAAGTGTCCTTTTAGTTGGGCCCACATAAAAAAAAACTGCTGCAAATGCATTTAAGTCAGAACACTACATGGGTGGTGTTACAGTTTAGGAAACTGATGATAGGATATGTTTAGGCCCTAAACACATCTCTAGAAGTGTCACTTTTTTATCACATTCATACGGTAACTGCACTTATCACAGTAAAAATTGCCCTTTCCATCACACAGTCGGGCTGGAAAGCAGGAAGATGACTTCTGACTCTTTAACCTTTTACTTTTCAAGCCCACCTTAAATACCTGAACCAAGATTTTTTATGGCAATGTTTTGGGCTGTAATTCTTTCCTACTCCCTTCCATGTAGGCGATAGCAGTGGTTTAAAATTTCATGAAGTGCTTTTCTTCACAATACTTCTTTCTATTTGAAACACATGTAAAAATCTTGTTACCTTCACTTTCATATAGGTCATTATGGCATTTAGACCTTTGAAGCTGATTGTGGTTTAATGACTAAAGTCATTTTATACACAATAAAATTGCGTTTATATTAGTTGTTGATTCTTTCTAGGGCTGATATCAATACAGATTATTAGAAATCTAGAATGTCGATATTTGGAGCCAGTATGCATTTGCAGTAAAATTTAAAATCTTGGTGTCAAAATTTAGACTAATACAAATTCCAACAATGAAGTTTGTTGAAATGCCTTTATTTATCTTTCAAAATCATAATTAAAAATGAACTTTTCAGTATTTATCCTTTAGTTTTGATCGACACTATCGGTGGAACATTGCTTCAAATTACAGAGAGGTGACTGCATCAGAGGACAAGCAGAGCACTTTATATTCCTTTATTTAATCAGTAGTCCGTTTTAAAAAATAGAGATACCAATATTCAGAAAAACGATGAATATCAGAGCCGATAAATGGCCAGGCAGATAATCTATTAAACCTTAATTTGTACGTATTTTTAACTGATTTATTGTTCCACTGTATATAAGAAACAGACAAACAATGGGATTTCACACTTCTTTATTCAACCTTCACTCATTCTTCACTGTCTTACAGCAGTTAGTACAATTGCATTGCAGCTTTGTTGTAATGAGCAGACCACAATAAAGTCAAAGCTGGATCTTTGAAAAAAATCCTTTCAAGTACATAGCATTATCACGAACACTGTTAACAAAACATCCAAGAAACTGACGAGACAGAAGTCTTAAGAGAACTAGCCACACTTCAAGCACGAATCAGTTACTGAGTAGAGATGAGTTAAAAGCAATACTGCCTAAAACACAGCAGGACTAACGGAATGAACTGCACACATAAAATCTAGTTTAAAATTACACTAAGGTTTCTCATCAGAGCTAGCTTCACTGAGCTGGTATGATTTGGTAAAATTGACATGAGGTGTGAGGCAAGAAGCTCAAATACTCGGCTGTTTTAACGGAAAGGAAACATCAGTTGGGCTGCATGTGCGTCTGATTGTGATCTTCATGCATTGTGGATCAATGCACACGTGGGTGGTGTAGTGGTGGTGTCTGCTGGTAGTTGTGCTTTATGTAGGATGATGAAGTGTTTGAGTTTCAATGTAGTGTTTGTGGTTTAGTTGACGACAGCAGATGAACACATCTTGTTGATGCCACATGCGTTGGAGCCCCTGTACAGGTAGTAGTAACCCTGTATGAGAGAGAAACAGGTTGCAATTTACTGCAATTTTGTAGAGCATAGTACAACTTGACAGAGCAACACTTTAACGTATTAGCCTCATAACTGCTGAGTTGAAACATCTTTCTAACTCAAAGCAATACAATATTTCACAATAATGTTATATATACTGTTGCCCATAAAGTTGGAATACTTTAGTTTTCAGACACATTCCTCTTTCATTCCTATTTATACGTATTAGTATCTCTTTTGACCAGGTTCAATGATTACAAACTGAGTCCATGGCTGTGTCTTCCTTCTCCTGCTTAAAATCTGTATGCAGTAAGTCCACGTTTTCAGAATTGGCTGCATAATTTTCAACCAAATTTGACACAGAAGTTCCCTGGACTATATGCCTCGTCCGATGCAACTGGCAATACACCAAAGAGTGAAAGGACACAAACAAGCCAACATTGCTGATTTCCTTGGAATATCGCAGAGTTTGGTCTGTAAAATCCTCAAACATCATTGAGAGGAGGGTCATTTGAGGCCACAAAAGATCTCCAGGACGAACACGACTAAATACCAGACGAGATGATAGGCAAATGTTTAATCTGTGCCGTAGAAATTGGAAAATGCCAGCGAGCCGCCTTCGTTGTTTGTGGAGAAGACACAGAAGTAAAAAATATTTTATTCCAACTCAATGGGCAACAGTGTATTTCCATGCTGTGCCAACTTTTAGTGACACCTTTAGTTTAAATGTCAGTAAGGGGGTTTGACGTGATATATTTTAGGAAACATCTATGCCAGTAGGTGTTGTAGCCTTCCTTACCTGCTCTCCATAATCCTCTCCCCAGCTGTTTTTGATGGCCCAGAAGGGGGTACCTTTACCTGAAAGCACAGAAATCCACCCATACAAGTCACTTTACTGCATCCTGCAGCTTGATTTACAAACTTCCCATTCTTTATACCCATAAAATGCAAACTTTTCATTTTCAATAGGAAGAATTATGTGTAAATATTAAAGTGAGGATACAAACTGGATAAAAATACTTACGTTCTCCGTATCCAACCATCAGCACAGCGTGGTCGATCATCCAGGGGTTGCAGAAGATCTTCAAGGGGTGAGACACACCCTTCCTGTAGAACTACAGGAATTCAAAAGATAATTGAAATAAATTAAATAGGGTTGCATGATATGGTCATTAAATTCCAGTGAAAAGCAAATGCATCTTGACTATCTCCTTATGTCTTTTTTTACTTGGAGGTGATGGTAGTTAATAGTAGCATCAATATAGTAGTAGTTATTAGTAGGTTTTATAGTACTTATAGAATTATTGTTATTATTATTATTGTTATATATCAATACAGTATAGTAAAAATACTCCATTACAGATTAACACAAAAATGTGGTTGAAGTATTACAGTATATGTTCTGCTTTGATCCCTATGACTGATCTATTATTATATCTGCTATCATTAGGTTATTAATAGTGAAGCATCACTGTGTCCGCAGCATGTTACTGTTGTAGCTCCTGCAGGTGGAGCTACTTTAAACTACTTTATGTTCAGATTTATAAAGAGGGACAGCAGAAAAATCTGAGGGCACCAAACATTATTAATGAGAGAGGGAAAAAACAGAGTTCTGATCCAAAAATCTGTTTTCAACTTTTGGACTTTTTCTTTAATCTTTGATTTTTTTGTGAGCTATTCGATTATTCAACAGTTGTTAAAATGAAACCATGTGAGAAGTTTAGAGGGAAAAATAATTATTTGGTTGAGCTGTTAACAACTCATAGACATCTGATGTGACACAACAACACACAGCTGTTTGTAAGATGTCAGACGACAAATATGTTGGAAACCTTTGATTCAAAAGTTTTTATTATATGTTATATTATTCAGTGTCTACAATCTTCATCTTAAAAGTAACTAAAGCTGTCAGGTAAATGTAGAGGACTACAAAGTACAACACTTCCTTCGTAAATGTATTAGAGTGGAAGTATAAAGTAGCATAAAATGGAAATACTGAAGTACCTCAGAATTGTACGTAAGTACAGTGCTTGAGTAAATAAACTTAGCTACCTTGCACGACTGAACAGCATATAGAATATTTAGGATTTATAGCACCACTGCAGTAACAAACCTGCTTACCTGCATAGCAAAGGCATTCAAAGCAACAGAGACTGGTCCATTCTCAGCAAGCCAAGCTGCAATTTCTGAGGAGGAAAAAAAGTAAATTAATAATTTATTGGCCCTTTGTTTCACACTGCCACACAAACTGCTGCATTTTCCAGGTATGTTAAAATTGAAAAAGACATATCCATGTAGTTACATCATTGTTTTCGCACAGAGACTCTGATTAGAGTCTTGCCACTTTCAAATGTATTCATTCCTGCCGTCCATTTTCATTCAGAGTTTCTGCTGACGTATTTCTCTTCTCTTTCTTCGTCATGTCTGCATTTGTTCGGCCCACTCACCCTTCTCATCTTTGGGCAGCTCCACAGAGCTGTTGATGTAGGCGGCCACCTTCCCTGAGGTAAAGTCACACCTCTGCTTGTGCCCAGTGTAGGAGTAATCAGATTCAGTCTCCAGACCACCTTAACCGCACACGAGAGACAAAGACCAAAAGGCTTCATGCTTGTGCTCAACATCCGTTTTGTTTTTCCTTTTCTTTAGCGTAAATCTGTATGAAGGCCTGAGTAATTCTGTTTAGTTTATAGTCACAAAAGTGGAAAAACTGGGAACAGAAACCAGATGTTTGAAAATTGCTGAACGCATCTGTTTCTTACCAAGCTTCTCAATAGCTTCATAAGCATTTGATGGCAGCCCGCCTCTGCATGCCTGGTCCAGTCCATCACAGTCCACCAGTTCTGTGAGGAACAAATCAGTAAACCAATCAAACCATGACTTCCTCTGGTACTGAAAACAGGAGAAAGTTATTGAATAATTGCATCATATGTGTTTGTTTAGGTTTGTGGAGATGTGTGTTACCTTGTTCAGAAAGTGACAGCAATGATCCATTTTTCAGGAACCACTGGCCTTCAATGTTGCCGATGACAGAAAAAGCCCAGCAGGATCCACACATACCCTGTGAGACACGCACACCAAGATCAGCATGTTTTATACTTTCTTTATTAACAAAATATTTAGGGTGACTGCCCATTAGTTAACTCTGCTTGTTATCACCTGGTTCTTAACAGGACTGACAGCTCCGTGATCACGCCAATCCCAGCTGTCAGGGGCGGGGCCTTGGGCAGGAGCGGCAGGTTTCATTGGCTGGTGGAGAGTCCACTGACTGAGCAGCGGGTTCAGGTAGGTAGAGCGAAACTCCTCCTCTGTGGAAAAGCAGAAAAAAGCAGTCAAATCTTCGTGTTACTTAACAAGTTTCAGAGGCAAAGCTGAAGCAACAAATTAAAAGCAGAAGGTGCATTTCGTCATCGGAAACTTTGGAAATAAATGCACACGCAGTCACGCACCAGTTAAGTCACTGAACTTGGTGACTCCGTATTCAGCTGAACCTTGATCCAAAGACTGGAGCTTCTCAGCAGTTTTCAGGTTCTGGTGGAAGATGCGCAAACGATGGTTGACTTCTGCAAAGTCAAAGGTTGAAAACACACACATTTAAACCATTATATGAGTCAATCAATCAGTCAAACTTCTATAAATACTATTTATGTGTTATTCATACAAATGAAATGTAATGCAAAGTGCTTTACAGAAGGGAATACAAATGCAATAAAACATTACAAACAACCCCCCACCCCAGCACTGTGTTATAAATAAAAGACTCAAAAACACAGAGACTGACCAACTGAAGAAACGCTATCCTAAATAACACATGCAATGAGAAAACACCTGATAAAATAAAATAAGATGAGATAAGACAAGATATCTGGCACTTGATAATCAAAGATTCTGTTTTACTGCTTTGTACATTAATTTCTTATATTTTAAGTGACACTTGGGCATTAGAGTCAATGAGTAGGTGATCTGTGTTTTGATCTGGGTTGATTCTGAAAGCAAACTAACCTTTCATTCCCTGTAACGTCCTCTTTTGTAATGAATCTTGTAATAATCTTATTATTGGCAAATCAACCTACAGTAAATCCTAAATGTTACTTATGAAATACAATCAAGCCCTTGCCAAACAAGTTCACACAATGCTGAGTAAATCTATGGGCAGAAATTTGTGCCACAAGAACTGAATTTGAATGATCTACATTTGAATTTATATTGCTCAACTTGAATAATAAAATTAAAAATAGAATTTGAATCACATAATTTGAATTTGTATTTAAATAAATCCAAAGTGTATACCAGTAAACCTGAAAATGAATGTAATTTCTGTATTCGATCGTCACTGAAATTCAACTCTCTACATTCAGTTTCACAATTCAAATTTGGATTTAAATTTTTCATACTGTGTCTCACACACGGATTATTATTAAAAAAGTCTTTCTGTAGCAGAGAATAAGATCTGCTTTCTGTGGCAACATGTCCACATTGGAACATCAGTAGATGCCTTTTACGTGAACAGCAATGATTGATTTGCCAGAGCTGAAGCAATCATAGCCATGAACACAACATCAACTAGAAGTATGGTGGAGCCTAAGAGAAAAGAATCTAGAAAGAGTCCAAGACAAGTTTTTGATGCTCCAGATAAAAAGAAACTCTGCGTTTAGTGGGACGATTACGGTATCATAAAAGAGAAAGATTGATCAACAGTATTTGTGTAATTACTTTCACTGCCAGAAGGGGGAGACAAATGTTCTGCACTGCAGGTTTAAACACCCAACTAGTTTTTATTGACTCTTCAACAAAGGCAAAACACTGTAACTACATATTTGTACAAAACTAAGAATGAAACCTGTCTGACTTTCTAACGTCTAAAATAACCGAGACCTAAGACACAAAATAAGAGCATTACAACTTTTCCTCTGTACTGTACACAAACAGATGGCTGTTACAGTTTGCTGTTCATCCTGGTTTACCTGTTAATCTTTTTATTTTGGATTTATTAAACTACATTTATTATTAATGTGGCACTATTCTTTCTTTTTTCTGAGAATTCTGATAAACAAGTAGTAAACATGATACGTGTCAACTGATTCCAAAGGTTCTGAATCTATGGGGCTTATTAGGCGTATGAGTGTGTTTTCATACACAATAGGCTGTGGGTACACAAAGTATTGTGCATGAAGACAGGAATGTGACACACTATTGACCCACTGTCTGGTATGTACATGGTATGAATATGTGTAAGTCACTCACCCTCCTGGCTGCTGTAGTCTTTATTATATTTAACCATGAACTCTTTAAACTGGCCCAGCAGCTCCACAGACTCCTAACAGATAAAAACCAGACAAACACACAGAATCAGCAACACAAACCTTAATGTCAACCTCAAGTTCAAACTGAATAAAGCAGATTACACAACAAATTGACTGTTGCAGCGTGTAAGAAGACTGAACTTATAATCAGTATTTTGTTTTCAGTCCTGTTACTGATCTGAATGTGACTATTTTTACCTCCATGGGCTGGCTGGTGGATGGATCCTCCACCTTGTTGTTTTCTTCTACTTCAGCTTCAGCTGAGAACAGAAACACCCAGAATAACATGGTAAGTGTCAATGCATTTTACACCTAGATGTACGCTTCATGTGTTTAAAATTGCACTGTCTCCATGGTTGACTATTTTTCAAGTCAAATAAATGATATGTAATGGCTGAAGAACAGTTTTTGACATGATTTGCCATCTTGTAAGTCTGATTCACAAAGTGGGGCAACAACAGGGAGGCTTTTACATAAGCTGTATTTCTGTGTAGACTTTGTTCTGTTTACAGAAAGAAAAAGGTTAACATTTAGACATGGACTTACCACTGTTCAACCCTTTACCCCATTTCTCTGTCTGATCAAAACAACTATTGTAAATATTAGTGTTACATAATATACATGTCAGTTTTATCAAACAATTCCATTTGGTCTGCTTGGCAAAATCAGCAGAAATAAAGACTGTGAAACCGAACTTTAAAGAAGTACTGCGAACCGAAACAAAATGTTTGGGCTCTTAATTAAATGAAATGCTGGTGGTAATGTTGACATTTCTACCAAATTTTTAAAAATCAGCATTACATAGATTTAAAATGGCTCAACACACCATCTATGGTTCTACATCGTCCTAATCCTTGCAAAGACTTAGACACAGAGTCTACTGTTTGGGACAAGAGACTGTATATTAAAAAAGGAAGTAGCCTTTGGGTCGGAAAACCTGCATTCTTTCTAATGTCCAGCAGGGGGCAACTCCTCTGATTGCAAAAAGGAGTCAGATTGTATGGAAGTTTATGAGAAAAAAGACCCAACTTCTCACGTTATTTATTAGCTCAGTAGACTTTTACCTCATGAATGCATAAGTTCAATTGTTAGTTTCATGTTTCCTTTAATACAGCATTGTGTTCAATGTGTAAATTATGGGCCCATTTAGAGCAAAATAATCGATAAAGTAAGGTTTGCTTTCAAACTAGCTATCTTGTGATAGACAAGTCACTGTCATATCGACATGTGTAAAGTGTCTAATGGTTCTCACTGCACCCTTCACTCGCTATGTCTAGTTTCAAATGACCACAGTGGTAATGAACAATCTGCAAATTTAAGGCTTCCAAAACGTAGTTACATCTGTCTTTAAATACAGCCCATATATATTCTCTATGAAACATTTTAGGATTTAGATTAGTCCCAAACATCAAAAACTCATCATTCACAAAAGTTTGTGACTTTGCTAACCTTCTACTAAATATTTTTCAGTGTTGGTACAGATTTGAGCTTTTGACAGCTGTAGAAGTACCATACGTCTACATTTTTTTCTTCTTCAAACGCTCACATTTCCACTCAGAAACTGCTGTTATCCTTTATTGCACTTGCATTGCCTCAGCTCCAATACCTTTGTCCTTGAGCTGGAGCTAATGGATTGATAAAGCTCAGGACCACTGTGGTCCTCCACTAATGTCAACTTTAGGTGATTCTGAAGGGGAAATGTCCTTTGTGGTAGCAGCAGTTTGTAGCCCTCTATATTTCCTCACTCTAGGAATGTCACTGAGCAACTCTTTCTCACTTCTTAGCACGTTGCCTCCTTCTTATTTTCAGAAAAATGCAGCAGATGGAACTCGCTTAGAGCAGGGCTTGAGCTACACTTTAAAGATTAATTCTTATATATGCTTCACTTTAACCAGTACATTTGGCTGGTGTTTGAAAAATGCTGCTGCAATGACACTGAAACCAGTAGATCAGCATTCATTACAGGGACCCTGGACCTCTTGAGGTAAAATGCCTTTCCCTTGTGAGCTGCGGCTGTGTGGTTCCGCTATAATTTGAAGACAGAACAGTTGTAACCAAAAGTCATTAATCCTAAAAGCTGAATGATCAGTCTGTTTGGCTGCTGACTGACCTTTAGGCTGGCACTTCTGTTTGAGCAGGGTTGAGGTGCCCTGCCAGGGAATGTCCCAAATTTCAAATACACATACCTCCGTCTGAAACAGAGGACAGCGTTAACAGAAATAAATGTCATATACGATATATATTCATAAACTGAGCAGAATCAGGTGTTGACTGCCCTACAGGCAAAGATAACTACATCAAACAGCTGCATTTAGAGCACGTTTGTTTCATTGACTTAAATTATTTTCAACAAAGAAACAGAAAAAGTAGGTTTATGTGCCAGCACTTGTATGCACATGAATGCATGAGGCATGAGCGTGCTTGGGGTTACTTCAAGTCAAACTCAGGTCACAAGATCAGATGCCTGCTGACTCCTTGGCTGAGCAAACACAAATACTTTACTGCAATATTAAATCAATACAGCTAGATGCACACACAAGCACATTTCCACCTCTAAGGGAAATTTAAAAAACCATGCCAACAAGCTATTTTTTCTCTGTGGCTTAATCTCTTTATGTCACACACACATCCTACCTTGAGTTTCTGTGACTCAGGATAGAAGTCACATGTCCTGAGCATGGTGGATTTCTTACACTGAGTGTTACTCAGTTCCACTGTTACTGTGTAGCGGATTCCCTTAACCAGCTGGAAGACAGATAAACACACACTTAGAATGGAAACTTAATTTACAAAGAAGACATTTCGCTCTACTTATTTAAATGTGACTTAAACTAAAGGGTAAACTGAGGCAAGATGCCACCCTTAAGAAATATAAATATAAGAACATATACACAAGAAGTATGCTTAATAGAACAAATTGAGGAGCTTATTAAATCATCCATCCATTATCTATACACTGCTTAATTCTCTGTAGGGTCTCGGTGGGGAATAGAGCTTTGCTATTATAAATCTTAATTTTCAAATCTTTAAACGGGCGTCTTCCCTAGGTTGTGGGGGAAAGATGTCCTATTGGGTAAAAAAAACCCTGGGGGGGATTTTACCTCATCACTCATTTTAATTAAACAATACAAACTTATGCATGATAATAACTCTATTTTCAAATTTTAATGTTGCTATTACTTCAACTTTAACATAAATATTAGATAACATATACTGAAATTATCCAGGTGGATTACTGACAATTAAGTTAGACATAATGGGCCCAGGACAAATCACATATAGATTTAGTTTTACAATAACTTTATAATCACTGTTATTTAAATAACATGCAAATAATGTCACATCATCTGGTGCTACAGCAGGATGATACTGCATAACGTTAATACCTTTACATACTCAGCTAGTTAGGCTTTTAGACAGATCATAACGCAGTTTTACTGCTGCTTGTCTGTGATCTTTTTGTACTAGATGATGATGTACTTAGATTACCAGAAATTTCGGTTTACCCTGATATCTGAATGGTGTTTCTTCAAACTATGCTTACTGTAAATGTACATTGACTATGGTGCATTCTGGACGCTCCTTTATCTGCATGGACACTCCAGTGATGCGCTGATAAACAACTGAGTGTTAACTAGTTTACACTCAATAACATAACTTCCGGTCAGAATGAAAAAATAAAACATGTTGAAAGACGCCTACTGCATTCAACGTATTTTTTTTTATAAAGCTCAAATTAAAACAAATCACTGAGTTAATCTTCTACCAACCTCTAAATAAACGCCTTCGTGTATTATTGTCTTCGTTCTAAGTCTCCGTCTTTCCTGTCTGTGTCAAGCTAACTCCTGTAACATTGACGCAGCTTTAAATGGCTCCCGGTCGCTCTGTTGTTTACAAAGAACTGAGCACAAATAACTCTTTTGTCACTGTAATAAATGGTTAAATAACCAATACTCTGCAGTCATACTGGTATACTATGTCAGTGCAAGACAAAAACACTTCTATAAAGCAAACATGTTGGTAAAAGCTAATGTCACCGAGCCCTGCACTGTTTGTACCTGTTTGGTGGCGGAGATGAACCGGCTGACTCTGCGGAGATGCATGGCGTTGGAGCCCCGGTTGTAGTGATCCTCTGCGAACAGCAGCGCCTTCTTCAAGCCCGGATCCGACTCCTGCAGCCGCACAGGAGAGCCGGGAGGACCGAACAGAGGCCGGTCGAGGTCCTCGCCGAGTCCGAGCACCGAGCCCGGCACGGCGGCCAAAGCCAGCCACAGGATCACGGAGCCGCAGCGGAATCCCACCACCATGTTGGTTCCTGTGTGTTGTCAGAGAGAAAAGAGACCGATGTTCGGTCTACGATCCGTCAAAACTGAGAAATGTTTGTTTTGGAGAAAGAAAAATCGATACAAAGTTAACAGCAGCGGTTATACAACAGACAGCCTTGTTGCCAAACAAATCTGTGGTGCTGAGGGAGGAGACAGTTGGTATTAGCGGTGGGGGCGTGTTCAAGAAACAACACACACTCCATTATTCACTCAACAAAGTCACTTACATTATAGAGCTGTCATAACAGGATAACAGGACACCTCACTGTTTATAAAGAGAAAGAGAAAAGAAAAAGTGTGAAAAATATTGTGGCATTAGAAATAATAACACCAGTAGTGAGAGGTTAATAAGTAATAAGAAAAAACACCAACCAGGTGACGTGATAATAATAGCAACTACTGTAGCCATGATTACAGTATAATTTAAATGCAGTTGAAAAAATATCAGATCAAATAAATTTTACTTATATTGCACATTTTACACAGCCTGAGTTGACCTAAGCGTCACACATGTTACCAGACTGGCAGCAATAAAATTATGTGCTAAAAATCAAGACAGGATAAAACTAGTAAGGATAGCAACTTGTAAGATCAATTTCTGAAGGATATATTTGAAAAGTAAGACCATTAAGAGCAACCAAAACCCCCTGAAAACATGTACATTCAAATAAACTTTAAGCAGTAAACTTAAAGTCTCCTAAGAACGATATTTGAAGGATCGCAGTCTTCAAAAACCTGCTCTGCAACTGAATAGTGAAAAAAATTATACTGACATGTTCATTGTCTTGTATGTGTCATTATTTCTCCTAAGCCAATTTCAAACTGATGCTATACTTGACAGGTAACAAGTAACAAGTTACCACAAGTTATTCAAGTAGTCCTACAGAGGTGACGGTGCTTTAGCCATCAGTACTCACAGAATCACTGACTTCTTTTAAAATCACTTTTTAAAATCCATTTTTATTTACTTTAATTGATAGATGCCATCATCTTTTTTTTTTGGCTTTATTTATTTTATATTGGCACATTATATTTTGTGTTTTTGCCTCTTTTGTCTTTTTGTTTCGACTTTATCTGAATTTCATCTTAATTTTGCCATGCTCTATTTGGAGTTACTGTATGCCTTTTGTTGTTATTTTACCTTCTGGATATCTTGCTGCTTTTTGCCTGTCAAAACACTTTTCTTTAAAATGTGATATATTAAAAAATATATATTATTGTTCAAAAAATGTCTCATAGAAACTACAAATAAGTCAGCTTATATTTCCTTATTATCTGTTCTATACACTATTATTATTATTATTATTATTATTATTATTATTATTATTATTATTATGTATATTTAGACTTTTCATTACTCTTTATTGTACCAGCACCATCTGCTTTTTCTTGAACCTTAACTTAGTCTATCAGCACGATTTGCATGTTATTTTTCTCGAAATCTCCCCAATTGCCAAAAAAATATTTAGGACTCTCACTTAGCATTTTTTAATTAGCTTAATATGCTAAAAAATATATTACACAAATGGAATTAATGCCACTGACTTGAATTGGCATGCAAATTTAAATGTATCAAATAAAACACTAGGGGGAGACAAAATACTGTGACTGTCACTGCTCTTCTTTTTAAGGGACTTGTATTTCAAAGTAACAGACCTCCTCTTTGTTTACGTAAAAAGATTATTTTAATCAGCTACAAAAAATTACATGAAAGTATTACTGTAAGAGACAGGCTAGGATGATAGTTTAGAACATACAATTTGTGCATTTTTCCGCATATAACCACGATTATAAGTCACTTTATTTTATTTGAGACATGATTTTTATTGTAGAGGACTCTTGCCGGAAGTGCTATTGTCGCTGCTTGTGGTGAGCTCAGCCGTTAGCACCGTTAGCACTGCGTGCACAAACATCTGTTGATAGCTGCTAAGCTAACGTTCAGACTCGCTGGTACAAGCTGTCTGAACGCGCTTTGCAACAATCTCGCTTGCTCGAAGGGGGAACAGTAAAGCTAGCTGCCAGTTTACCCGCCGTATGACATAAGTGCCGTCGTGAACGTTATGACTAATTTATATTTAGGGCTCAGGTTGTATTCTTAGCATTAGCCTCTGCCAAACCGAGGTCCGACTGGCAGACATGGAGACTCGGGGGATTGAAGACATGTTTGACTTTCGTCGGTAAGTCAGCTAACGGCTAGCTAACGTAAGCTGCCCAGTTAACCTTAAGCTAATGCTAATTAGCCACAACTGGACCAATGGTGTTATGTTAAGGAAATATAATAACGTTATAGTGGCATTTATGGTTTGCTAGCTAAGGTGAATACTGCAGGGCTTTTAAACGAACATAAACCGAATGTTATGTAAAACTAAAGGTTAGCTAGCAATGCGATGGCGACGTCAACGTAAACATTTTACTCTTTGTTTTTATTGTGCAGTCTTGTGAAAGGCTAATGTCGTTGTATACGTCGTGTTTCAATAAACTAACATTAAATGCTTCATCTAGCTAACCTCAAATTGCTCTGTCTTTGACCCTGTACAATTGCAATTGTCTTCCCTCACAACTGAGAATGAAGTTTTCTGAAATATATAACCTATTTTATCCGGGAACAGTGGTGTGAAATGACATTTGTGAAGGTGGAGTGAAAAACTTTGCTATTTCTTGGATTTGAAAAAGTTGTCTTTATCATGTATTAAACGAATAGCCCACTTTTTCTACCTTATAGAGGTAGGACGTGAGGCCCGTAGCAGCAGCGTTATTGTTTATGGTGTCAGGTTTAAGACAAAATAGGACTAATAATGAGCGTCCAAGATGTTTTGCAGCAATTGCCAAGTCAGTCAAGTAGTGACACGTGTAATAACATGCAGGAAATGGAAGCTGTGGTGAAATGGAAGTCCGAAACTCACAAGGCTGTTCCTATCATGAAGAGATTACTTTACATGATCTATACCATGGAGACATGCGAAACGTCAAACTTTTGTTTAGTACTTTACAACTTGTAGTAGGACCAATGTAAGTTCAGGTTTTCAAACAGTAGTATAATAATCAATGTTGTGTTTTTGCTCAATAGAAAGACAGAACTTATTTATATGATTATCTTTGTAAAATGAAAAAAACAGTACAACAACCATGCTTTTGATACCAAAACATCTCTATAAAAATCAAATATCAGTTTGTGTAAAGTGAGAACATCACATTCAGTTGCATTATTTTCATTTCAGGACACCTGGTAAATTTCGTTACACCTCTCATTTAGAGAGAACACTATTTTTACAATATTTTTTTAAAGAATGTCCCAAAAAACAGTAACAGACTGTAAATTTTGATTTATTGCCCACCC
The DNA here is from genome assembly GCA_024666655.1 of Dascyllus trimaculatus. NCBI lineage: Eukaryota > Metazoa > Chordata > Actinopteri > Pomacentridae > Dascyllus > Dascyllus trimaculatus. The sequence continues at coordinate 11,523,804 of CM045457.1, read as the reverse complement.
CCTTAAATATCCTATCAGTCTTATTTATACTCAAAGCAATGAAGGTTGATGTGGTTTTAGTTGGTGATATATTACAAGTAAATCAAGCAATAAAAATAAATGCAGTCATCGTGTGGTATATATATTTTAAAAAGTAGAAAAAAACACTACTCAGTTTGACTGTACTGTAGATTCACAATTTGCCCTTTTTCCTGTTTCATATATTGTAAATACAATGTTGTTTACAAGTCTCACTTGTTCTTTGTGCAGGTTTCCCAAGGATGCAGCCGTTCTCCTGCTGTTGCTGATTTATTTTCCAGTCGGCATTTGTTTGATGTTAATACGGATTTTTATTGGTGTTCATGTGTTTCTGGTCAGCTGTGCACTTCCAGAAAGTTTTGTTAGAAGGTAGGTACTTTAAAATATCAGTATTCTGTTAATACATTTTAGTAGCTGTGCTAGAAGTTACACGTGTGTATCAATAATAATAGTCACGAGTGCAACACAGATAATTGAGGTGCAAATAGGAGTAAAATTATAAGGAAACAATGACAGTTAATGCTAACACACACACTAAATAATGCATAGTGTGTATTCCGTTAGAATAATTACAGCATGGCTGCCTGTCACAGTTTAAATCACTGCATTCAATTCAACTACCCCATTAAATGCCATTAAGGTAAATGACTGGTCAGTATAATGTAATAAAATATTGCTCATAGTAATTTCCATGTTAAGTAGAATTAATAACTGTATGATTGAATAACCTTAACATATAATTGAGTAATGCATGTAAATGACCTGGATGTTGCTTTAAGAGCAGCAGGAATTAACCCTCATGGATTTCATACCTGCAAGCTGTTACTCAGAATGACGTATTGCACATTAGGATAAATCATATGTCCTCACAATGTTGTGCTTTTTGGTGACTATGGGGACTTCCTTGTAGTTGATTATTATATCCTGTTTACACACGCTTTTCTTTGTTTTTAGATTTATTGTGAGGATTATGTGCTCAGTGCTGGGAATGCATGTGAGACAGAAAAATCCTCGCTCCAGAGACAAAAACACCAAGCTGTACATATGCAATCATGTGACAGAGTTCGACCACAACATAATCAACCTCCTGGCGCCCTGCCATACTGTAAGTGCTTGACTTTTGCAGTTTTCCTCTCTATACCAGCATGTTTTAAAAATGTTGGTATTGGTTCACTGTTAATCGCAATATGCTCTTTTCATCCTATGAGCATGTCTGCAGTGACGTACTTGTTAATATGGAACCTCTCACCATTTTATACATATATTCTGAAAACTGCACAGTGTTTAAATTTAAGCTGTACGTGCTACAGTATTGATTTTAGGTGAATCCTAAGCTCAGTTCTTCAGTTTTCCTTGTACTTATTTTTGTGGTAATAAGTGGAACACTCTTTTAAATCACCCTCATGTCAGTATTTCATCTGAAACTACTGTGAATGCAGTCCTAGTGAAACTGCAAAGATGAAAGTACATCATGTTCTGTATTAAAACTTCAGTGGCTGCAGATGACAGTTTGCTCAGGAGACATTGTGTGCACTGTTGCATGAAAGCATGTTAAAGTTTTACCTGCTCATTGTCCAGACAATCTTACTGTCCCTCAGTGACAAAATATGTTTTCATGTATGCCTGTTAGCATTGCCTTTTTTGTTTGTTAACTACAGTGAATGCAGTGTTTGTTGAAATTGCTCTGCCTCTTTGTACCACTTAGCCCCAGTTAGAGGGCTCTACAGGCTTTGTGTGTTGGGCCAGAGGCTTCATGGAAATCCATTCAGCGTCTGGCCAGGGAGCGATTGGAGAGTCTCTTCAGAGGTACTGCTCCACTGAAGGCACCCCACCTTTGCTTCTATTTCCTGAAGAAGACACCACAAATGGCCGTGCCGGTCTGCTCAAGTTCAGGTTAGTGCAAACATTTATGTTGCAGGATATAACCACTCAGTGTTAGAATTAATGTTTGCATCATCTTGCTGAAGACAGCTCAGTTATTTATTGTTGGAGGAAATAGTCTGTCAGAAAGTTTGAACCACTGAAATCCACACTGCAAACAAGAGTTGAATACTAAGAGTCACTCTGCCAGAAATCCTCCTTTGGTTCTGTTGTCTTTGATGTTGGACTTTTGTACACATTCCATCACAGTAATCAAGTAAGGGATAATAGTCATGCAGCAGAGTAGCAACTGTTTGGAATTTATCAGCATTTACACAATGACACAGCTTTGGCCTCACACCCAGGTCTTTGCGTGTAAAAATGAAGAGTGATTTAACGAAGCCAGGCACAAATTATCATCTTTCTTTCATGGCACTTTGAGATAGAGATAAATTACTTTGGCGGTTGATTCTCTGTGCTAATTTCCCTCTAGAGTTGGAGGGAAATTAGTGTAAGAAGTGAAAACAGCTGCAAAATTGATTCATTTCTATCGTTAAATTGAGTAACTCACAACCAAGTTTACGCTATTCTTATTTAAAGATACATGGACATTGTTTTAAAATGCTGGAATGTGCACTTTGTAATAGGACTGAAAACATCATAAGCTTTTGTTTCCAGAGCTCTGAAATTCAGTTCACATTAGTTGTTCACTGGACGCAGACAGTAACTGCATTAGGCTGCACCTCCTCTCGAACATCTGCAATACACAACATCAGCGCATTGAATGTTTTTCCATGTTATCTCAAAGATTTAATAATGAAAATAAAATAAATAATATTTGAAGTGTAGAAATCTATTTCTCTTCGCCTGTCCAGTTTTAATTTGCTCCTAAGCACACGCACTAACCAGCTAACATACCAAATATACTTTTTTCCCCCTTTCAGTTCCTGGCCTTTCTCACTGACCGAATCCATTCAACCTGTGGCCTTACGGGTGACCAGACCATTGATTTCTCTGGTGATGTTATTTAAACTTGGATTTAAGATGTGACAGATATGCTTGCCATAGTATTAATAATATATTTTGTTGAGAGACTCTGCTACTTGTTTGTTTTTGTGCGTTTTAGTGTTACGTAACAAGTAAGTTGGGAGAGATCTTTGTGTTTGGCAGTGAAAAATAAACAAAGTAACAATGTCATTGCACTGCGATAAAAGACAGTAATGCATTTTATATTCCGTGTTCCAGAGGTGAAAAATCATTATAAAATGAGCAAAATTTCCTGCAAGTAGCAGGAAGCTGATTAGTGTGGGCTGCTTTAATCTAATCCTCCCATCTCAGTACTAAGAATAATTCTGTCTTGTGCTCCTGTGGGCTACAGTGCCTAATGCTGCACTTTTATAATAAATGAGGATATTTTTAAGTAGCTGCAGGATTGTTTGGGTCACCAGGACACCACGACAGCTACTGTATTATTGTTAGTTTAGTTGCTGTTGGTTGAGCTACACACAGCTTTCTTATGACATTATAATTGACTTGGTTGTGTTTCTTCTGTCCACAGAGCACACCGGAGTCCAGTTGGCTGTTGGAGCTCTTATGGACATTTTTTGCTCCATGTACAGTGTATCATGTAAGGTACTAAATAATTTGTGTCATCTCTACCATTGTTGCTTTTAAAGTTGCATCACAATATTCTGCTGCCACATTAAAAAAAAAAAAATTTAAACTTGTAAACTGAACTGGTTTTGTAGACATGTGAATTATGCAAACTAGATCTACTGAGTACAAAACAGAAAAAAAAAACAAAAGCTGATGAAAACACTTGGCTTTGGTACAAGTAACAACCCGAGGCTCATCTACTGAAGCCAGTAATGCTGAACAACCAGCCTGTGTTTCAAATGGTTAAAATTAAATAGCTTTTGTGAGTTATTTTTCTCATGCTCCAAGTTCTAAATTCAGCTTTTGAAATGGTCTCCTGTCGATTTCAGAATTTCTGCTGCCATAATTACTTCTTACTTATTGCTTTTTTATTTTCCATTTTCATCCCAGTTGGCTCCCACCAGTGTCCAGACAAGATGGCGAGTCCATGCAGGAGTTTGCCAATAAAGTCCAGGAGGTAAAATTAATGTTTGCCAAATGAGTCGTAAAAACAAATATGTGGAAAAGTTACAGAGTAATGCAGTTTATGCAGATCCCTGACCAAATGACCCACAGTATATCCAGATTCCTTTTTAGTGTGCTCCAAGGAGCTTGCTCTTGTTCCCTAAAAGCACAGCATTATTAGATTGATGATTTTATAAATACATGTAGTCTTCACTTTCTCCGTATAAAGTGTATATTTTCTATGTTTTCCTTTTCAGCTTCTGGCTGGTGAACTTGGCCTGGTCTCCACCAAAATCACTAAAGCTGATAAAGCTGAGCACATCAAAAGGAAAAGACATTCTGTTCCACAAACATCTACAAGTGAGTAAACAACATAAACTATAAATCAGATTATGTAGACGTGAAAGATTCAGCTTATTGTATTTTTGGAGGATGTCAGCTGTCCTTTTTGTTAATGTAGATGTCACACCTGGCTCTATTGGGCTGGGATTCATGGTCCAGAGTTTGGGCACAGATGATCACAGGATTGCTAAGATGGCCCAACAGGTGAAGGATGTGCTGCCTCATGTCCCACTGAATGTCATTGCAAAGGACTTAGGTAGGGTACTGTTTGAACATGCATTTATATTCTGCTACCACATTCATTCCACCTAGTCATACAATAATATCTAGTCAGCTCTATTATTCTTTCAGTTTTTGTAACACATCCTTCTCTTGATTGTGTACAGCAAAAACCAACTGTGTTGACACCACCATTACGAATCTGCTGGAGAACAAGGAGGAAGCTCCGATGGAAGCATCTGGGATGTCCACATTTGGGGCTTCAAAGATCAGCTCGTATTCTTCTGGTTCTGCTCCCACCATAAAGGTTTGATTTTAAATGCAGCTGTCTGAGCCCTCTAAGGGGAGAAGTTGTAGCTTCGGATCCATTATGAAGTTCATGTTTCCTAGAATTTTTCTAGAAAATTTTAAGTTGCTTATAAAGACACATTTACAGAGGCACAAGATAATCAACTTAATCACTTTATCTCTGTGGGTTCTTTCAAATACAATCTATCTTTTTGTAATTTACTAAATTGATTATGATTTTTCTTTTTTATTCACAGCCTGCTGCCAAAACGTTTGGGAAATCACCAGCTGACAGACATTTGTCTCTCCAAGAAAGAAAAGAAGCGCTGTATAATTTTGCACGAAGGTGAGAATCTCTTGCTATTGAAGCTGTCACTTGATAGAAGTTATTGAGTTATTTTCAAGAGGAGCAGAATTAGTTTTACCATTGCAAGCGAAATCGCAGAAAGATCTGCTACGCATGGTGGAATTAAAGTTGCCAACATCTCTTAACTGTTTTAATCCAGTGTTTCTGGACTCATTTATAATAATAATGTATGTCTGTTCATATCAATAGGACACCTAAGAGAACAGCTACAGTTGCTTCATTATGCATAACGTCTTACAGTTGACTTGAGACTTACTTTAAACACATTCCTTGGATTGTGTTTGTTGCTCAGTGCCGATTTGACATTGTGTGACTTGAAGCTATTAATTGAGGCCATACACTCATTAGAAAAATGTTTGCTGTGGTAAGAGATTAAGAGAGAGGAAGAGTCATTTTCTACACAATCAGACTTATTGTAGCAACCAGTGGAGTCGCCCCCTGCTGGCTGTTAGAAAACTGCAGGTTTAAGGCACTTCACTTCAACTTCACCTTTCAGACACACAGGATACATCTGCTTTTGTATCCAGTCTATGTGTAATATGAAATGCGTTATTCGTAGTGGCAAACTTTAGTGTTTTATGTTCTGTTAGCTCTTTACTATTAGCTCATAGCTGCATTTTACTATTTTGATTCACTTTCACCTACCTCATGAGCATTGTTTTCAGTCACAAGCAGCAGCTGTTTTTATTATGAAAGCTCAGACTAAGGCCAGTGCTATGAATTTTGTGTCTGCGAGTCCGCATGAGTCCTCATGCAGCCCAAAATTTGTGTCTGTGCAGTGACTCAACTACAAGACCAATTAGCGTACGTGCTCGGCATGTGTAGCTACAACATAGTGTGCATTCATGCAACAGAGTCTTCCAAGCGAACTCCTACAGACTAAAAGTAGTATAATAACAACAATTACGCATCTGTGGGTGTCTGCAGCTGTCCGTGTGAGCGTCCGCAAGGGAGTAAGATGGAGGCTTAACTCACTCTGTGTTTCCTGCTGAGCACCACACAGCAGAAAGACACAGTTAGCAAATAGCTGATAAACATAATGGAGCATTTAGCAACGAGTCATAAATTTTTATCTCGAATCTGTGGAAAGCAAAACAAAATGCCAGATATGTGACTCCAAATGTGTGGATGTTTAATAAGTAGCTGTTTCCAAACACATTCGTCATGTCAACTTTATGATGTGATAGTAGATCAATGTTGTGTTTATAATTTGTTGTGTTGCCCTGAAGTGGCCAAAAATGTATCATTGCAGATTCAACTAAATGTCAGAAAAACATTGAATGGAAAAAAATTCCCCTCAGTGAGCATTACTTTCATTTGACATTTTACATCTGAGTGTTCAGGGTGTTTAGTAAGTAGACTAGAAACAGAGCATGACATCTTTAACTTTAGGGCAAAATACGTGATTGTTTATTTTACAATTTATATTCTATATGAAAAGACCTTTAAAATCTAGCAGTAATGAAGTGTTGTCACATTCACCTTCTGTGTGCATTTTTGGTAAATTCTTGAGACATTAAAATGAAGTTTAATCTGTTTTTCTTCCAGACGCTACATTGAAAAGCACGGATTGGATCAGGAGGACAGTCACTGAACACACTTTTGGTCATGCCATTATTGAAAACTTGTCAGAAAGAAGCATATTCAACTTGCATAGCTGTCTAATTTGATTGGTGATTTTATATTCTCTCAACCAGTTCTGTTGGAATAACAGATTTTGTTATTTGCAAATAATTGCGACAAGTATTCAGAACATGTATAAGTTCATGGAATGGCGATTATGCATGTGTTTAATTCTTCATTCTGGCTGGTACATAATTTTGATAACAGTTTGTATTACGATCCACTGACTGTGAATCATCTATTTATTTTTATAATGTCCAGAGTCGTCGATGAAAATAAAGTTCAGCTTGACCTCGCTTTCAAGAAATTATTTCAGATGGATGTGAACTTGTGTTGTTTACAGATTGTGTGTGACTCAGATGTTCCAAGTTTAACAGTCTGATAGAAACTTGAAGGCAAGCTGAGGCAAGGAAACCTAAATTTGGAATCCAGTTGGCATTTTAATAGTTCAAGTTGTTATTATTTTTAGTTGACAGTGCCAGCTAGCATGTCCCCAACTGCAATACAACTTAATCCTGCCATAAGAGGGAGCCAAAAAGCAGGTCTGTACTTGTGCGACTGAAACTCAGCAGTCCACAACAATTCTTTAGAAAAATAGTTTCAAATAGTAAGAGCCTCTTCTGTACTCATGGACAACAAAATATAAGAAATAACTGAATCATGTATTATGAGCATGGGCCTCCTGTGTTCAAAATGTACACTTTAAACATGAACAGAGATTGTGCTGAAACACAGAAGACCTTGAAGTACAGGGTTTTATTAATTAGGTATATGTAATTCACCATTAATGTAAAGAAGTTTACTGATGATCCTTTTTTTCATTTATGTAGCCTAAATGTGAACATTTCCACCAAAATTGGTGCATAAAAATTCACCAAAATGCTGGAAATAAAATGTTGGATGATAGAAATCTCCCATGTCTAGCCCCCAGACGCCAAGCTTAATGTGTCTTCCCCGGTGTTTGAATAAAGTCTATGCCATGAGTATGAGGATTTTACCTCAAGACATCCTCAAGGGAAAATCAAGGATTTTTACATAAGAGATAACATGAAGCTTTATAAGTCCCAAAGCAATTCTTTTGCTAGATATTGCTCAAAAAACAAAATTACATAATGTGAGAAATGTGGTGCCTAGCAGCAAAGCAATAAGACACTACCTAAAATGTAAATAAGCAAACTAAGTAAGACAAGAAGAGAACACGTATTAAGTAGTACTAGCAATGATACTGCGATAGTAAAGTAATATCACTAATGATTAAGAAATATTACGCCTGAAAAATAAGATATTGGACGTCAGTGACATGTTGTAAATGAAAATGACATGTTACTGCTCTGCTGTCTTATTTTAGTCTTGTAAATATACATTTTGCACTGTTATTGTTTTATTCTCTACAAATACATTCTTATACTTGTTATTAATTTCGCTCTTTGCCCTGTAGAATGATAGCCGTACCATTTTGTATTCCTCAACCTCGCATCCTCTTTTTGAGGCGGAAGTTCTGGTCCGTAAATGTCGCACGGCCGACCACTCGTGTATCGGGGAAACTGCACCTCTGAGACAGTTACTGGATATTTTAACAGGGGACCGTCAGTCTTGTTGTTTGTTTTGGTTGTGATGGTTTGCAACAGAAACAGTTCAATAACTTTCACAAGATTAAAGATATTTCTGACGGTACCTGAAGGCATCTTTCCTCCTCCCCGGAAGCGACGTTTTTTTTCTTTCCTCAGCCGCGATTAAGCTAGCAGGTTAGCCATGTCAGGTGTCGAGGAGACTTCAAATGAGCCTCTAGAAGTTAAAGAAGACCAGGAGTTTGATGTGGAGGCTGAAGACCACCTCGGGGATTACTACGTTGTTGACCCAACTCGATATATGTTTTACAGGTAGCGTTTATTTATCTGTTTCTGTGGATGTTTGGGTGGCTAACTTAGCTTTACTAGCTTACCAGACCAACTACTTCGTTCGTCAACTTTTTCTATAACGCTTTTATGTTTTATTACTTCTTTTAATACATGTCACAATATCATCACAGCATGTTTTTTGGAACCAAAAATGACGTTGTTTACTGATGTAGCCTTGTGCTAATTGAACGCTTCTGTTCTGCGAGTTCGTCCCAACCTAAGTAAAGTAAACAATACATACAAAAAGTCAGACGTTAAGTCATTTCCATGTGAATTTTCATCATGTTTAATCAATTAGTTGGGGCAACTACTTTGAATCAGTATTGTATGTTTGCAGTGAGGAAACCCACCCCCGTGTGTTTGTGTTTCAGGGACAGAAAGGAGTGGGCTGACCTGGAGCCTGTCCCACAGGACGATGGACCGAATCCTGTAGTGAAGATCGCCTACTCTGAGAAGTGTAAGCTTGTTAGTGAGGAGAGGGAGTTACACAGAGAATTACAGGAGACTAAAAGTGACAAACACCTGCAGATCCACTAAGCAGGGCTTGCCATGGCAGATTTGTGTGTAGTGCCTCTTCAAATATATGACACACAAAATTTTCATAACTAATGTTCATGTTTTTCTCCCTGCAGTCTCTGATGTTTATGACTATTTCCGTGCACTCCTAAAAAAGGATGAAAGAAGTGATCGGGCTTTTGCTTTGACAGCAGAGGCCATTGAGCTAAATGCTGCAAATTACACAGTCTGGTGAGCATGATGCTTTTTTGTATGAAAAATCAATGTTTAGTGTTTGATGCTGTACCATCCTCACAACATGATTGTCAACAAGAGACTTGACCTTCAGTTTGGTGTCATAGTTTTTAGAACTAATTTCAAGAGTAATGCTTTGGAGAATGACTTTAAGGAATCATGACTCCTGCTGATGTTGGGTTGTGGCTCATAAACACTGCTTCTCTTCAGTTAAGTTGTACGATATGTTTTCTTTGGATATCAGGTTGTCTTTATCCCTTTTCCGACATGCACTCCATTCTGTTAATCTGGCGACATCTGATTGTGTAGGCTTCATGTCTGAATGAACACCCTGTTCAGCCTTCCATAAAAGTCACAACAGAAATCATATCAGAACAGTTCCATAACACCTTTTTCACTTTGAACACTGTACAAGTCTGAACTGTGTGCAGTCATAATAACCAGTAAGAACAAGTGACAGTACTGTAAGTTGTGGAAGGCTTTCTCCACATTTGAATATTTGACAAACTGATATGTCCATAAGAGATTAAGCAATAATGAATGTAATAACTGTTAATACAAAACATTAGCAGGAGCTGAATTTTATTTCGTTGCTTCCAGCTGTTTGTCTTTCCTCTGAATTTATTAAATACCTGCTGCATCAGATAGCAGCAGCATTCAAATGAGCATCTCAAAAGTGAGATAGCTGCACACATTTATGCACGTGATGCAACAGAAGTAAGTTATTAATTACTTACAAATGATTCCTGACAGGATCGATCTGGACTTAACGGAAAGTCACACTGTGTTGCACATAAAGTCTCAGTTTATAACCTGCAGTTAAATCATTTGTTACACAGCAGACTGGACTTACAGGTGCAAAAAGAATGAGAATTCTGAGAAAAACCTTTTACCCCATATGAGGTATTGTCCAGAGGAAGATGAGAAAAACATGACCCAAAAATACAGACGAGCTGAAAGCAGCTATCAAAGTAACCTGCGCTTCAGTAACACCTCAGCAGTGCCACAGCCTGATTCAGTCCATGCTGTGCTGCATTGATGCAGTCATTTCTGCTGAAGGAACCCTAACCAAGTACTAAGTATATAAATGAACATTTTCAGAAGTTTATTGTAAATCTTAGTTTGTGGCTGATCTTTGCAAATGTAATATTTTAAGATACTTGATTTCTGAGATATAATCCATAATCATCAAAATTAAAACACAAAAGACTAATTGTATTCACTTTATGTATAATGAATATAGAATGATTATGATATTCCAGTTTTCTTAGCTGCACCTGTAGATGTGTAGAATTTGTTTATTAATGGGTTATAGTACACTCTATGACTTGATGTTCTGTCCAATCTCGCATGTGTGACAACTATCGAGTTTGAGTGTGTATGTCTGAATGAAGCCACAAGTAACAATAATGTAAAAGTGACGTGTTTGAATGACAGAATGCCGTCACTTTACCCAACTTATAAAGCGGCAGTAATACTTTTGTGAAGGACCATCTGTTAGTGAACAAACTCAATTTGAAATCGCATAATATGTCATTAGATCATGTTATTTAGATGTTATGTGTCTTATGAATAGCAATGTAGAAACCACATTACATTGGTTGTGCTTACACATGATTGTCCTCTGTATAAATGTAATCTAACATTGGGTTTTGGAATGTACAGGCACTACAGGCGAGTACTTCTTCAAGCTCTATCGAAGGACCTGAGGGAGGAGATGAGGTACATTACTGCCATCATTGAGGAGCAACCCAAAAACTATCAAGTCTGGTGAGTGCTGGAGAATTCATTTCAGATTACATCTAGAGGTAGAAGAGAGAGCGAGAGCGAGCAAGGTAGGGTGGGTGCAAGACGTCTCTAACATCATTCAGTTTAATGAAAACAGTGAAAAATCAGGATGGGTTTCCAAACTCCTCTTCCAGGCATCACAGACGTATGGTGGTAGAGTGGCTGAATGACCCCTCGGAGGAACTGGAGTTCATTGCAGACATTCTCAGCCAAGATGCAAAAAACTACCACGCCTGGCAGCACAGACAGTGGGTCATCCAGGTAGGTGTTAGCAGAGTTTGGCTGCAAAACTGAGGAATAAGATCCCGTTTTCTGCCCACAGCGAGCCTCTCTGCCAGGCTTCACTTAATAATCTGGTTGTATGTTGGTGTGTTCGAGTCCTTCTGTGGTTAGTTGTTGTCTCGTGCATTGCAGGGCCACAACAAAACGCACTTTGTGATTATGTGAACAAGTCTGTTGCCAACATTCATCTCACTCAATCTCCAGGAGTACAAACTGTGGGACGGCGAGCTGGAGTTTGTGGAGAATCTTTTGGAAGAAGATGTGAGGAATAACTCTGCGTGGAACCAGAGGCACTTTGTAATTTCTCACACTACAGGATTCTCTGATCCAGCCATAGTGGAGAGAGAGATCCAGTAAGTGTTTTTCCTGAAAAGCCGGATGATTTGCACATGAAGTTAATTAGGATTCTGGAGGACAAGTGATCATTTTACATTTAATACCTTATTAAAAGCATCTTTTCATGCAAAGATACACAGCAGTTTTATTGTACATGTTGAAGGAAACAACACAACTTACAAAACCTATATCCGAGAGATTCCCTGTATTTTTTTACTCCACTATAGATGTCCTATGAATGACAAAAGGTTCTTATTATAACCTTAGTATTGTTCCTGCTTCATTATTTTGTGCGTTAAAGTTTCTGCTGCACATATATTTGACTCGTGTTCCTCTCTTTATCTAAGGTATTGTCTGAACCAGATCAAGAAGGCTCCTCACAATGAAAGTGCATGGAATTATTTGAAAGGGTAAGATGTCAAACATAACAGTACCGAACATCTAAACCCCAGGAAATCTACAAGGAGCAAGAAGTGTTCAAATTTTCTGTTCCCAGTCTGAGTGAAAGAGCTTGCTTCAGTGTGCCATCCCCATTCAGATTTCCACACTTCATGGCGAGTTACAGGAGTGAGAGCAAGCGGAGATGAAGTTATTAAAAATAGAAAAGCTCTCTGACAGCATCCCCTCTTTTTCCTGCTTTTTTCCCCCTGAAGAATGCTGCAAGACCGAGGCCTGTCTTCTCAGCCAGGTCTGCTGGAGAGGGTCCTGGAGCTGAAGGAGACGCACTGCTCACCGTACCTTCTAGCATTTCTGTTTGATTGCTACGAGGATGGCTTAGAGAACAGCATCCAGAAGGAAAATGCAGAGGAAGAGGAACGAAAGGAAACTTTGAAAAAGGCTCTAGAAGTGAGAGCTTATGCAAAATTTGAACGAGAAATTGGAAGTTATGATTTTCACATTCAGATTTTCTTTAAGGTTGTTTTCTGACTCTCCCTGTGTTTTTCTACCTTCTTTGAAGATTTGTGAACTTCTGGCACAGGAGAAGGACACCATTCGGAAGGAGTACTGGCAGTTTTTGGGACGTTCTTTAAAGAACAGATATGGGAGCAGCGGTTCCTCTGATGAGCCAGGCGTTGCTGAGTCATCGGGGCAGCAGGAGATCAGCTAAACCTCCAGGAGACTCGCACCATTTCCACTCCCTGTCCTGCTTCAGCGATACTGTCGGCGGAATCCAACCATGGAGTTTGATATTACTCTAAATTGCTATAATGTTTATTCCTGAATAAGTTTTAAAAAATAACCACAAACATGAGGCCACCTGAGGCTGTGAAGTACATGGAAAATTGTAGTTATGTTTTGCATTGGAAAAGCAGTTTGTTTCAAAAACAGGATAAATACGTAAATTATTTCTCACCTTTTCCCACTTTAACCATTCAGTTAATCTGTGTCATACATCTGGAATTAGAAATCATACAACAGGTTTATCATCACCTTCAACTCTGGCTGTTCTACTTCTTTGTTTGAATCTGAATACATACATCTTTTTTTAGTCCTTTGAACTTGTAAAATCGGTTCTGATGCGCCGCTGAGTGTGTTTGCAAGGAAGCCAATATCCAAGTTATAGTCCTGAGTGTCGGTAGGTTGTTAAAATCAGATTAGAGGAAAATATCTGAAATAATCAGGAGCAATTTGACATTGTTTTTAATAAATATTTCACAAGTTGGTTTGAATTGATTGAATGGACATGTTAAAGCTGGAGTAAGCAGTATTTTTTGTTATTTATTTTTTGTGTCATTGTTCAAAAATTCGGTATCTGCATGTTTTAATTCAAGTGGTCCGAGAGAAAACTAGACTTCTGCATCTCCACCTGAAACATATCGAGCACATGATGGGAGATTTTAGCCATTCAAAGGGGTGTTCATCCAGAGCAGCTGAAACAGAGTAAATGGCAAAAGCAGTGAGAGTAAGATGTGCAAATGGATTATAAAGAGGAGCATGTTTGAATCTCTGGTGACGCCAACACTTGACTGTTTTTGTGAATTTGAAGCACATACTGATTTGGTTGGAGGAGCTTCAGAATTGAGGCTCTATATTTTTAAGTTCTGTTAATTTTTCTTTTCCAGATTTCTGCCTTCTGCATATTTTCTCACTAAACCTCTTCGTAAGACAGTAATTGGACTGTTGGCTGAATGCAGACCCACTTTTTTTATAAGTACAGGTCAATTTCTTCATCGTCGTTCATGTTGGTCAGAGAATTTATGTTTTAACAGACTGTACACAAAATTAAGAGTTTGTAGTAACATGGATTTTTTTTTTTTATTTCAGTGATAATAAATCGATTGAAAGATGAAATCCAGTGATGCGCTTCTATATTACTCTCTTTAAATGAGGCACTTTCTTGCTGTTGGACAGAGTTTGTTCTATTTAGTTCTGCCAGCAGAAAACTGAACTGAGCACGCAGCCTGTGTACTGACACTCCAAACATCATGTCCTGGACTCCCTCGGAGCAAGGAAATGGATTTACTCCACTAGATGCAGCTGTTTCTACTTCTGCTGACACTACAACACAATCCTTCCCCTTGCAGTTTCTAACCGAGCAGCCAGTGTTCCAGCAGCGTGTAATTATAGCTTCTGTAGATCGCTGATATTAGAGTGGGACTGATGCTTCTCTCTGCTTTATCCTCTCAAAGTGGACGACGCTGACGGGCAGGATCACGTCATCAGTGGTTATGACACTGATATGACACTGCGAAAATGCAAATGTCATCTAATAAACTGGTCAGCTGTAATTATTTTTAGTTATAAGGCACTGATTTGCATCATAAATCATCTCAGGACATTTGACTCAATATATACTAGTTACAAAAAACCTGAACTCTTGCCCTCTACAGTGAAGGGATCAGGTGGCTCTGTCCTGCTGTTGGAGGCATTTTGCTGCCATAGACTGAGTCCACTTGTCTCTTCAGAGGGAAGAATCACTGCAAGTCAGTACACAGTTGTTCATCTTTGTCCTGTTAGGAAACGTTTCTACTATGATAATGTTGAAGAAATTTTATTCTTAGTCCTCTGATGTTTGCTGTAGTAAGGTGTTTATTTTTATTCTGGTATACGCTCAGTTTGCCGACACATAGCATGAGTCTGGGAAGGTAAGCCGACCCAGAACATCTGCAGAGCACAGATTTCATAGTGATGGTCTGAGGGTAGATCAGAGGGTAGGGAGGGGGCTGTATGTAAATACTGAAGTGAATAGTGGTTAGTTTGCGCATAGTTGCTAATCAGTGACAGGAGGTAAGAGAACAAAGAACCAAAGGTGAATGAATCAAGGGGTCTGGTAGACAACAAAAGGCAAGAGGGGGAGGGGTCTGACAGACAGTTACAAATAACAAAGATGATTGAGTCGAAGAGTCTGGTAGACTCACAAATAACAACACAGGTAAAGTAATTGTGAATAACAATGGTAATGGAATGAAGGAGTGGCACCAGGAGGTGTCTGTAGCAAGGTATGTGCTATTCTTTCATCAATAATGTCTGCTAGGATGACAATACCTTCATTAAATCAAATGTATTCATATAGCACGTTAAAAAACAACCTGAGTTGACCAAGGAGCTGTACATGTTATCAGATAGGCAACAACAAAATATGTGCAGACAGACAATACAAAAATATAATAGCCCCAATTAATGAACTTGTAAAATCATTTAGTAAAAATAAATACTTAAACAGGCAATAAAGATGACAACTTCTAAGAACTATTTCTTTATAAATAACAATAATAATGAAATATTAGGACCATTCAAAGGCTTTGAAAACATGTACATCATGAGAGTTTTAAAAAATGTATATCAATGGAGGAGCATTTGAATAAGGAAAGCTGCTACTACAAATGCGTGAGCTCTGAGGATCTAAGAGGTCTTCAGGTGGAGTCGGGGCAAAGATGTTCTGAAGTGAACCCAGGTGCCAACCAGTGCATGGTTTTATACGCAAAGAACCCAAGAGCTTCAGTAGAAATCAGCTGGACTTCTCTTTTAGGTTCTGAAGGACGTTTCACCTGTTATCCAGGAAGCATCTTCAAGAACCTGAAAGAGAAGAAGTCCAGTTGGTTTCTACTGAAGCTCCTATGATTATCATGACCTGGATGATTGAAAACCTACACTGACAAAAGAAACTTGAAGTCAGTTCTCTATTTAACTGGTAACCAGTGTAGAGATCACAGTACAGGTGTTTTTCTCTTACATTTTTTGCTACCAGTTGAAAGTCCTGCAGCAGTTGCAGATAAGACCGAACACCATCCATAGGACACGATGGGCCACTGAATGGTTTGATGAAATGATGTAAATCATATATCATGGCTTCACAGTCACCAGATCTCAACTCAACATATGGAAGACTTCAGAAGAAGAAGAAGAAGAAGCACTGAAGTAGTTCTGACCACACATGGGGACCCAACACCTTACAAAGACACTTTATGTTGCCTTTTCCTTTAATTTGTCACCTGTCTGCACGTAGGAAACAAAACTGTATAAACTTCAGGGATGCTGGCAAATATCTCACATTTCTGTGTTGAACAAACTCCTTTCCTTAAAAACCAACTGAATTCAGCTTCATGTGTTTCTCAGTAACACGCCTTCAGTGCATCATCACTTTGGAGGTTTTCAGAGAGACTCCTACTCAGAAGAAAGCACAGCGTGGAATGTGTGGCTCCTTTAATGAGGGAATATCATCTGGAAATACGGTGGTGTCCATCCCTCCAGTAGAGTTCTTGGAGAATCAATGCCAAGGAACATTAAAGCTGCTCTGGTGGCGCATGGAGGCTCAGTAACTTACTAAAACACTTTATGTTGCTTTTCCCTTTAATTTGTCACCCATCTATAAAGTAATATATTTACTACAAACATTTTCTCTCCTTGTCCTTTTCCCAAAAATGTTTATCTTTTAACCGTTATGGTCAGAAAAGCCTCCTTTCAAACAGCTTTTAAAAACCCACCTGTACATGCATGCATTTGATTGATCCATTTCTGTTAATGCTTTTTAAAACATGTATGTGAGGGTTTGTTGTCTTCTTTTATTGTTTTATTGGCCACTTTCTCATTTTGTGTATATTTTAGTGCGTCATAAAGTACCTTGTAACCCAGATTTTCATTGATGCTTTAGAAATCAGGTTTATTATGATTAGTATTATTAATAACTTTCAGTCAGTGTCTGTGTTTCAGTATGAAGCAGCTGCTTTAGTAGCTGACAGCTGGCTTCAGCCCACATTCTGCTCAGTGAATCTGCAAACTGGCTGCCCTGCTTCAACTTATTCAACTACCCAGATCAGGTAGAGCTGCATCACTTTAAACTCTGTTTGGAGGACAGTGCTCCCTAGTGGTTAAACCCAGAACAAAACAAAAAAACAAAGAGGCTTCCAGACAGTGAGTAATTAAAATACTAATTAAACTCAGCACAAGTCCAAACAAAGCGTCCAGGTTCCTCTGCAGTTAAATAAAGGCGAAGACGACAAACGGCAGCCAAGTATCTGTCTTGTGTTTCCATGTGTGATGCTCGAGTCTGCAGTCATGGTGGAGGCTGCTGGTGGTGGTGGTGGTGGGACTTTTTAAAATGCATGTGCAGACACAGTGGATTAACAGGAGACCAGTGTATCGGTGGTGAGTGCTGGAGCAGATCCAGCTTTGGTTCTGAGACATCTGCTTCTTATAAATGGTGGAAAAGGCAACTAATCCTGTGTGGGATTCTGCAACCTCAAGAAGTCGGCCACGTGTTGGTTTTCACACCGAGACACAGGAGCACAGATTTGTAGGGTTTTTGAGGGGGTGCATGTGTGCATCAATACCGGATTTTCACATTCTCTAATTATAAAACAGAAAATAGACAGTTGACAGAAGCAGCAGCGACTCGACTCGTGACTGAACGAGGCTTTTCTATCACCTGTCTCACACTTTCAACACTCCTGGAAGACACAAGTTGATGCTTGATGAGTTCTTGCAGCAGTTTGAGCATCTGTAAGTACTGTTCTGTGTAATGTGACCAAGCAGTACTCAGTTACACAGAACGCAGTAACTGGACATATTTAAACTACTTCTGTTACCATTTTACATTTTATTTGAAATGGACAACTGTGCACTTTGCTGTACAGAGTATAAAGTAATTCAGGGACCAAAGCTTAATTAAATGCATGGTTGCACAATAAATGAACGAACAAATCAAGTTTGTTGATTTAGATAAAAGTTTAAGTTGCAAACATTTTTTAATGAGTTGCGTTGACATCATAATGTTGGTAATTACACCATTTTTTAAATGTAATTTAAATTAAAATGTCTGCATCAGTTGATTTTAAAAAACTAACCCTGTGATGACCCAAGAAATAATTGACAGAAAATTCTAATCTTTTGAATCTGAAGTCTTCATTTGGCCCTTTTACAAAATGTAAACAAATAAATAAATGAACAAAAATTATTTGCATATATGTTTTTTTTGTTTGTGTCACATTTAATACATCAGGCATTATAAGCAATTCGGAATAACAAAAACTTAGATCTGTAAGATCTGAGTCTTTATACTTCATTATACAAAGTTTTTACTATATGGTGATGCAATAAGTCTTAGAAATGTATGTGTTAAATATGATAACCACAGCATCATAGGGCTAGCTTTAAAAAATGTATGAAGTTGGTTTGATAATTTCATTTTTCCACACCTGGAGTTCAGGATTTTAATTCATTTTAGTTTTGATGTTACTAATTAATAAGTAACTGTTCATTTAAAATATGACTGTAGAGAAAAGACTGATTTCCCAAACACAATGTATTCAGTTGGTTGGACATCATTTCATTGGAAATCATCACAGCTCAAAAAGACTGGTGCAGACTTCTTATTTTTTTGAGTTGAGCCCTAACATTTGCTTTTAGAGTGTAAATTGTACCAGAAAACATGCAAATTATTAAAATAAACAAATTAGTAAATGCATTAGTGATAAAACAAAGCATGTGGTGCTTTGGGGAATATGTGCAGAGAAATGCCAGACAGAGGGGTTTGTCACAAAATGCATAAATGAATGAATCTAAACTGCTGCTGCCCGACACTTTGAATGAAACAGAATTTATCTACACATGCATTCAGGCAGCTCAGCTCGCTATTAACACACAAATGAAGCTCCGCAAGAAAAAAAAGCGATTCATAGAACTAAAACCAAATGATAAAAACTGCTGAATGACTTTTGCAGCAGTTTGGCTCAAGACTCATTAAAATACAAAACGAAAAATCACATCAGCTTCAGGGCACTGAGGCACAGCCGAGAGACAAATTATAAACAGAAATTATTAATAGAATTAAGAACAAATGGATGTTCTTAATTTTCTACTCCCTCACAAAACTAAAGATGACAAATATTCATTTACAGCAATACAGTTAAAGATTTGAGAAGTTTAAAAACATACAAAAAGACTAATTTGAATACTAAAATGTAGCTTATATTTTTTAAAAAAAGATCATCTCAAATTTACATCTGTGCCTCCTCTGCTATTGAATAATCCACCAAATATGCAAATACTGGATCACGATTGGCTGGTGACAGAATGAATCCTAGATTGTTCTCAGCAGGTGAATGTAAAAGCAGCTCAAGCATCCAAGTAAAATAAAAGGCATTTTTTGATTGGAGGGTGACTTTAATCACATTCTGAGGATTTCAAAGTCACAGAAAACAAAGTCTGTCCTCAAGTGTCGTCTCTCAGAGGTTGTTCAGCGCAGGAATAAAGGCTGACGTGAGCTTTCAGCGCCTTCTTTTGTGCAGAGTCTCCTTTTTTTTCCTGCAAATAATGTTCCTATTTCCTTATTTCTGTCCCTGCAAACCAGATGAACAAGCTGACTGATCACATTTTAACCCTTTTTAAGGGACTGAAGCGGCGTCTTTCAGAAGAAGCACAAAGGGACACTTCTGCCCTTAAATCAGCTGTTAATGAAAAACATACTCTACTTATAGATAAGTCTGGGCAGTAAGAGATTGCAATTAATTGGGATTATGTAATCAGATTATAAATGAAAAGTAACAATAACTATCAGCACAGATTACAGTTTAAAAAATGCAATTAGATAATAGTTACACTGTCGATGATTACTTGATCACCTGTGAAAATCAAGTGTTTACCCGTTAAAGTGTCCATATAATGTGGTTTTTAAGACACATCATGTGTGAAATAAACAGTGAGCACCATGGCTGAGTCTCAGAATCACCGATTCAGACTTCCAGGGTTTCATATGTAACAAACTAAAGGAATAAATTCTGTCAGCTTGCAGAGTTGAGCTTTCTTTATACTTCTTCTTCTTCGGAATCAGATTCTAGTCCATTTTAAGGCAGGAAGGGACTGTTTTTAGGTATGTAACTTTGATGCACAGATATGAGGTTTTTTTGGAGTTTATTGCTGACCATGGAGGTACTTTAAGATATAGCAGTTTTGAAAAAAAAGAAGAAAAGGCATCAAACCTGTTGTAGAAAACACATCTGTGCTTTGTGCCAGAACCATTTTTAAGGGTAATTTGATTTAACCACTGTAAATGTTAAGTGAATATGCAAAATGTGTTTTCTTTGCATTAAAAAAATGCATAAAATGTGTGAAAATCAAACGTTTGTGTCAGCATCCTTTTTTTGAGCAGGATGTTTCAAGTGTTTGATCTTGAAGTAATCTGAAAATATTAAAGATTACATCTTTCTTGTGGTCCTGTAGATAGCGTTGCTAATTATTTTCATTTGTATTCAGTCATTCATTACATTTCACAGTAATCTGACACAACTCTGCTCGTGGTTGTTTATTCCATCTCCAGGGAAAACTTATATCTTATGAATATTTTTGAATCATAAACAATCATCAGCATTGTGATATTATTATGCTCGTGCATGAAGACTTTCATTTGGATGAAATAATGTGCAAAGATGTTGATTATGCAGAACAAGAATTAGAGCTGCCCAAAACCAGGACTGTAGGTGGTCAAGTCAAGCAGACCATGACTTTATTAGCATCTTTAAAATGCCTAAAAGGATTGTGAAGAACAAACCTCCCCTGTGTTTTACCCACACGTGACCGTTATCATTACATCTTCACCTCTTCCTCCTCACTAATGAAGCACTGTAATGGTCGGATCATCATCATTACCATCATCCCAGAGCCGCTCTGGAATGGAGAAGAGGAAAAAACTACACTGATATCCATTAAAAAGTACCACAATAAATCTTCTTTAAGGCGCAGCAGAACAATCACAGTGAATGTGCAAGAAAAGTACTTAAAGTATTAATCAAGTTTCTGCATCTGCTGTCTCCAGTCAGCCTGAAGGATGATTTATAATTGACTATGTTTTTTTAAGCCTAACAAAATAAAGCGAGTGGGATATTGAATGAAGGGATGTTGCTCCGGCATGAACTGTCATGAGCATTTATGGTTTAAACCTATTTCCTGGCTCCAAATGTGTATCAAGACAACTTTGTGCCCTTTACTTGGATTATATATAAAGTTTTCCACAAGTTCTTTGATTAAAGGTCACTGCTTGGAAACCAATTAAAACACATACAGATGGGCAATGAAGTCTATTAATACACCAAGTAGTTGATAGTAGGAGTGCAGACAATGAAGGTGGTTAATTTAAGTATCCTGAGGGCTGATAATGTGATTTTGTATATTTCAGTACTCAGAGTATTTTTGTTGTCAAAATTAAATTAAGTATTTTAATTTTACTTCAACTCTGGTACATTTTCGGGGGTTGTATTGTACTTTTCACTGCACTACATTTATCTGACAGCTGTTATTTTACAGCACATCAGGACTTCAAAACTCCCCCATGATATAATGAATGAAATTAAATATAATGAATTGTTATACAGTAAACTGAGCAGCCTGACAGTATATAAAATCAGCAAGATCACCTCATTCAGCTTTAATATTAGCATGTTATTGCATCAGTAATAACAATCCAGTAGTGTGACATGTAAATATTAAACTGATAGAGCCCATTTTGGTGTGTAATGAGTACTTTTTAGCTTTTCTACATTTTACTGACTTTACTTACACATTTTTACTTAAGTAAAGTTTGGAGTGTTGGTTTTTTGTTTATCATCAGGTAATTATAAATTGTGGTACTTCACCTAGCACAGTTTTAAAAGTAACTACAAAGACTGAGTGTTTCCTACAAAGTGTTATTCTAATCACAATGAAACAACCTTAAGGTGACACCTTATCCATCCACAAGGCGGTATGACCACACTGGCTTGATACCCGATTCCATCAGATCTCAGAAGCTAAGTGAGGTTGGGCCTGGTCAGTACCTGGATGGGAGACCGTGAGGGAACACCAGGAAGCCTGGGTGGATGCAGAGTGAGAGTGAGTGGTTGGTGGTCAGAGGGGCCGATGGTGCAGACTGGCAGCCTGGCCTCCGTCAGTCTACCCCAGGACAGCTGTGGCTACATACCTAGCTTACCACCATCGGGTATGGACTGAAAGAATAATGCAATGTAAAGCATCTTTGAGTGTCTTGAAAAGTGCTATATAAAAACAATGCATTATTATAATTATTATTCTTACTTAACACAAATTTAATGGTGCTCTTATCTAAGGACAATACATTTAGAAGTTTTTTCATGTTATTTCAACAACAATGCCAAACTCTCACATACAGCTGCGTTGATTTTGTTATTTGTCACTTGGGGGAAGCAGAACATGAGTCAGTCTAAAGAAGTGCCAAAAACTGCAGTTCCTCAAATGACCACTTGAGGCTTGAGGCCACACTTCAGACAAAATGTATTATCAGTTTATGAAACATGATGCCTAAGTGTGCTAGGGACCTGGTCTGCGAATTAGCTGTTGGCTATTGACTTATGAACATGGCATCGGTTATTGTAACAATGCTTCTTGTTCTGTCCCTAAACGTATATAAATATATATATATATAAGAACAAACTAGCAGTATA
Organism: Dascyllus trimaculatus; assembly: GCA_024666655.1. Lineage (NCBI taxonomy): Eukaryota > Metazoa > Chordata > Actinopteri > Pomacentridae > Dascyllus > Dascyllus trimaculatus. Next base: position 11,501,044 of record CM045457.1, on the reverse strand, counting down.
GGAGATGCTAATAATTTGTTCTAACCAAGCAGCAACCTTTGGGACTATGAAATGAAGCCAACATTGAACTGCAGTTCCTTGACTGGTCACCCCATATTAAAACGTCCAACCTTACAGCAAAAATAAACATGTTTACAGGCTGGTACAAAGAATGGCTTTGGTTTCTATAGCTAAGTTACCTATTTATGACAATGGCACAGAGAGTGGCTTTTTTAAGAACTCACCCAGTTAAATTGCATTATGGCTGAAAGTTCAGCATAATTCAGGGCGTTGCTGCTTTCAGTGGCAGTTGGGTGTCATCACAGGACAGTTTAAAGTTCAGCAGTTTACAGAGGTTCAAAACTGCTGTTCATGAAACCCATGGGTTACATCACAGAGAGTGCCAATGGTCAAAAGACAAGATTAATATGTTATCAGCATGTAAGCTGACATGGCTAATAAATAGCTGCTTTCTTTTGGCATAAATAAAGACACAGTGTTTGCTCTTCCTCTGGTTCTGTTTTGGTCTTCTCTAACTTCTAGAAAACGTATTCACTGTCTGTCTCTTCAACTTCTATATTCTTTTTGATGTCTACCAGCTAATGTTTTTTGTCTGCTTCTGTTTGGTTCAGGAGGAATACAGCACATTTTTTGCAGACAACACAAACCTGTTGTGGCTGTAAATATTGTTAAGACCAGAAGTTGGATAGTAGAAATTTTATTAGATTCTTAAAAGCTCTACAGAACTAACTGTCAACTAATGGGTTTCTGTGGGCTCGTTAAATCTCCAGTAATATCTTTCATGGTGCTGATAGTGCTTTGATCCATTGTTAATATAAAAACACTAACTAGTGCGGCTTTAAATTATACTCTTGCCCCTTAACCACCTTGGTTCTTGTTCATTTTCCATACAGTCCCTGACAAGCTTTCAGCCTCTGTATTGATCCTTTAGTTCAGAGTGAACTCCTCTTCAGGAGAAGCATTCCCTGAGTCCCTCCCAGTTCCAGCCATCAATAGTGGAGACTGCTTTAGACTCATTAATATTTATGGGCTAACACAGAATTTTACAGGCTGACCTGTCACCGCTGTTGTAACTGCTGCTGTAAAACTGCATCTGAGATGCCCAAGCGGTCCCTTCACAGCTGACTCCTGGCTCCGCTGAAGCATTAGGCCTTTAACACTCACACAAATTCACACACACACTCTGACTTGTGGCGATTTAAGGTAAAAAGCTGCTCTTGAAGGGGAAAATGGTGATCTTGGGGTCTCTGTGTGTCACTGAGTTCTCTCCTAATACTTCCGAGTAAAATCTATGTACTGTTAACATCCTGGTCCAAAAGAATGAAGCCATGTTTCATATGATTCTGCTGTAGTCTGCCAAGCTTCTTCAGATTCTGTAGAGTTATAATATTAGCCAGTATTCTAATATATCTACGGACGTTAATGGTGCAACTATAAATGCTATCTCCCCAACACTTTTTGCACTCACGCAGACCCGTATCATCACACTCCATCCACTGTGCTTCACTGTCAGGGCTATGCATTCACTGTGGTAGTGAGCAGGTTCATACAAAACTTGCTGGACTCCATTTGACCCCAACAAATACTTTGCTGAGCTAGCACAAATTCACACACACAGCGACTTGTGGAAATTTAAGTTAAAAAGCTGCTCTTGAAGGGGACGATGGTGATTTTAGCACAATAGTCAGGAACTATCTGCATTACTCCGTGTGAATTGGGATTTTTTTCCGAATACTTCTGGGTAAAAACTATGTAATGTTAACATCCTGGTCTAAAGAATGTCCTTCTTAAAAAATTAAGCCATGTTTCATATAATTCTGCTGTGGTCCACAGCCCTTCACCTCTTCAGCCTTGTGTGAAAGAGGTGATCTTACCTATTAGATGGGAATTACTTTCCTCTTCGGTAGTAGTGTCTTCCAGGTTTGTGACCATGACAAGGAAATTGTCTGTGTTATGGAGGTGAGCAGGGCTCTCATTGTGCCCTGATGAAAGACATATGCTGTTAACACCTTCTGCTTCATCAGATTTGTCGGGCAATTGAATCCAGTAGTTTTCTTTCAGATTAAAATGCATGCTGGGTACCTGAGACTGCTCCTACTGTGAGTTAACTGGAGCCATTCTCTGAGATGCCCTGGTCCAAGTTTATTTGTACAGCTCTTAATCACAGTTACAGCCTCAAAAGGCTTCACAACGCCCACATTATGGAACAGCAAATGTGAAAATTAGTTTGAATCGGCTGCCATATAAAGCATGGACATGATACAATAGTGGAACAGAAGGGAGGACTCAGAGCTGCTGACGCCTGGCGTGTTTGGGTCAAAGGACGGGAGGTGGCGGGTCCAGTCAGCTGCTGCTACTGATGGTGTTGACATCCACAGTGCTGCCAATGGATAGAGCCACACTGGCAGAGACAGCAAATAAGACTGCCAGTCAATCAATCAATCAATCTGCAGATCATCAGCTCGTCATTCACAGCACTTTTTCTTATCTGCAAACCTATGCAAAGCAGTAATGACCTAATTAGAGTGACACTCACATTTACTGGCAGCTGCACTGGTACAGTCAATGAGGTGGCTCATTGTGATGAATGAATGGCGAAGGCTTCCCCTGGTGTAATTCTCTCACCTGCACCCGTCAAACATTTGGTTAATTAAGTCAAAAACTCATGATTGTCCTCAGAGAGTTTTTACATCCAGATAAAATGAAGTGGAAACAGCTTCAACAGTATTCTGCCAGCCGGTCACACTGTGGAGTCACTTTAACTTATCCTTGGATTTTTCTCACATGGCCGACTCCTTGGTTTGGACCCTAATTTTAGGCTCGCTCTGGTTCAAAGACGTTGTTTTGGCACCATGGTTCTACATGGCAGCCAGTCTGCGGGTCTGTCCAACACTTTGGTCCAGTGTCTCGACACCTGCTGGATGGACTGCTGTGAGATTTAGCACAGACATTAATGGTCCATGATCATGAATCTTAGTGACTTTGGAGATTCTTGGACTTTTCGTCTTGTGCCAGCATGAAATTGTGGTTTAGAAAAAAATGACTCAGCACATATCTTGATTGATTGCAGTGAAATCTGGTTCAGATATTCAACCTAAGAATGAACTGAAACAACTTTTTTAATCCCCTGATTTTTGTCTAATCCATCCAGCAGGTAACTTTGGTTTTCAGTCAAATTAATTATCCTACCTCCTCTCAGCTATATGTTATTGTGTTTGGTTGGCAAAGGATTACAAACTAACTGTGTGGCCTGTTTAGTCAAAATTAAAAAGTATACTACTAATATTCATGTTGAACTTTTAAACATTTAAAATCTAAATTATTTAGCGTAGTTATTTTAGTTAGCTCTATTTAGTATTTGCTTTGATGTAGAACTGAAAACTACGGTTAAGAGTTACTATATGACCATGTAGTCATGTCATGTAATGACTCCACAGTGTGAAATTAGTACACCTTACATTAGTGAGACTGTTTGAATATTTTATTTTTTCAAACTTATTTTTAATTGACGGACTCAGTCCTCCTTATCATGGAGGAGACCAGTGTTATACTCATGTTTGGAGAGATGTTCTGTCATTCTTCAGGGTTGTGTTGCTCCACCTTTCTCTTTAAAACCTCCTAAATGTTTGCTACTGGATTCCAGTGAGGGAACATACCAGGTGACAGTTTTTACTTTTTTCTTCAGAGGCTCTTGTGTGATTTTGGCAGTGTGCATTGTGTCACTATCATGCCAGAATATTCCTCCTTCGTCAAGTTTCTGCAGACTGGTAATCATCTTATCAGCCAGTATATCCAATAGACATTCACGGTGTCTTCTATAAATATAATCTCCTCAACACCTTTTGCACTTCTGCAGCCTCGTATCATCACTCTCCCACCACCGTGCTTCACTGTCAGGACTATGCATTCACTGTGGTAGTCCTGACCTGGTTCCCACCAAGCATGCTGAACTCCATCTGAGCCAAACAAATAGATTTTGGTCTCATCTGATCAAGAACATACTCCCAACATTCATCAGGCTTCTTTTCATATCCCTTAGCAAAGTTTAATCCTGCAGTTTTGTGCTGAGGAGTAATCCAGTTTTTTCCCCTGCACACTGAGCTCTCATAGATTGTGCAGGTAAAGCACTTTTCATGGTGTCATTCCAGGAGGACGACCACTGCAGCTCTAATTAGTGGTCTTGTGGCTCGTCCAACGCCTCCTAAACAAAGCTGCAACTGTGTTTCAACTGATTATCTTCCTGCATTCTTTTCCATCTTCACATTTGGACCCATGATGAAGGCATACAGCATACAGATCTGAAACTAGGAATGCTCTGATGTTTACACATCATCCAGTAAATATGTTCATTCAGTTAGGCCAATTGGAAATCATAGCTTTACTCAATTTAGTTTCAGCCATAACAGGTTTTCTAACTTGTGTGTGAATGATTACAGATGTATTCACTGTTGTTGCACTGAGTTTAACTTTTGGGACTTTATTTTCAATATAGTTTTTGTGCAGTATCTACTCCGCCTATCAACTTAGAAATGCTGCACATCCTGTGAGGTGATACAGTAACTCTGTATGCAACTTCCCCACATGAAGTAAAGGTTGGATTCTGAAACAAAAACATAAATCTCTGAAATGTTCTCTAAGCACATTTAAACCTAGGAATTAATGGAATATCCCTTTCATCTGCCTGCTCTGTTTGTCTTTTAATAGGAACCATATTGGACTTCACACTCAAACATTTACTTTTAGACTGTGGGCTGTGGACTAGCTTCTGCTCGGAATTACAGCACTGGATGACTCACATGGTATGTCCTTCTGCATTTGTTTTGGAACTAAAAGTCTGTTTCTAAACAGCAATTCGCCCTGTAATAGTTCCTCAGATTTCTCTCTCTCTCTGGTTGATGTGGTTCTGTCTCCACCATGCCAAGGTCATTTGGGCACTGAACCAAAAAAACAGACTGCAGGTCTCCACCTACACAACATGGTATTGAATGTGTTTTAAATATAAAGTGACAAGTACAGTTTATTTTAACAAAAATGTACATTTTTAGTGCGTTGGCAGTGAGGAATAGATGCTGTGGAGTCCAGTCAGCTGCCATCTGGCCGGAGCTGGACGCTTCAGCACCGCGGAGAGCGCACAGCCTCCTCCGGTGTTATTGATGCTTTTGTTGGAGGTTTCCAGAAAGATCCAGAAACCCTGATGAGAAATGATGCACGGGTGACACAGACACATCATGTCTTGTATGTAGCTCGTATATAATATCTGTAGGAGGGAGCTGAAACACCACAGAGATAGTGGCACAAATGAAATTCCTCCCAGCCCACTGCTACCGAACTGGTTTTACGACAGGACTGAGGGCTTTAAAGGGTGTGTGAACGAAATTAATGTTCCTCAAAGACAAATTATTCCTGTTCCTGGTGGTGACTAACAGAAAAAGTCGTTCACCCACCGCTTTAAAGTCCCTACGTGGCGCATCTCTGCTCCCTGTAGGAGTGTTAGGAGGCCTGTGGGTCACCGGTCATTGGTCAACAGGAGCCACCAGCCTCTCCGGATGAAGCAGCCTCCTCCTCCTCCTCCGCCACAAAACCAGCGCACAGCATCTCAACCCGGAGACTTGGCGGACAGCAGCTCAGACTCTCCGCTCAGGAGGCAGAAAAACGCACAAAATCCAAACTTTTGGTCAGCAGGGCGCTTTAGGAGTGTGATGGCGCGGTGAGGTGATCTGGGGGCAAAGTCATCTTTGGTTTTCTTTCTATGGATTATCGATAAGTGCAGAAGAGGAGCGCGTTGTTGCCATTAATTATTTATATATTCCTGTAAGAAAAAAAGCGGCGGGGATGCGAGAGAGACGCCGCAGCGGCGAGGATCGCCCGCTCTGAACCGGAGGAGTCACCGGCAGATGATGTCCCGATGTGAGAGTGTTTCCAGAGGAGACGAGGGAGGATGAAGAAGGGGGGAGAGGGATCGAGAGCGGCAGAGGTGGAATATAATGAAGTTGAGTGGGAAAGGACTGTGCACCGTGTTCTCCAGCACCCTCCTCTTCGTGTGCGCCCTGAGCGAAGTTGTCGTTGGAATAAGATGCGTCTCGCTGGGATCTACGGTGAAGGCGCATTTCCACCTCGGCGCCGCGGCCGGAGCTTTCTACTCCGGGCTACTTGTGGGCATCGGCCAGGTGCTGCTGGGCTCCGCGCTGCTCTGTTGCATGGAGAAGCCCGGCTGCAGGAATTTCTTTCTGCTCGGTGTTGTGGTCTTCTTGCTGGGGGTCCTCACCGCCTTCTCCGGCGCGGTGGTGGACGGAGACACGGCTTCCCTGGTGGAGAGGAAATATTCCCATTACTGCTTCCACTCTGTGGTTGTGAACCCTGCCTGCGAGCAGCTGAGGGATTACCAGCGGAGTCTGGTCATCTCCACTGTTCTCAGCACTTTGGAGTGCGTGCTGGGGCTCATCAACCTGCTCTTCATCAAGAGGTACAAGGCGGCGCAGTTCTCTAGGAGCCGCCAGTGCCAGCGGCGGGGCGCAGGGGCCATCCTGTTCAGCGAGGACCGGGACTGCTCCTCGGCCGATTTCCAGCCGGTGTCCTACATCAACCTGGGGGTTTTTACTGTGTTTGATGAGACGGGAGCCGAGGTGCAGTGCGGGGGACACCCGTCCATCGAGCTGCCCGGATACTCGCCCTCGGACCCGGAGCTCAACCACTGCTTCCCCTTCTCCTTCCCCATCCCCAGTGAACTGCCGCCCGCGTACGAAGACATTTTCCCCGGTGAGGCATGCAACACATAGCCGCTCTGGAGCAGCGCTTCCTCTGCTGTGACAATCAATGACTTTGTGCTTAAACAAACCTTCTTCTTCTTCTTCCAACATCCCCCCCAACAAAAAGCAGTAAGTTACACAGGAGGACAGCAGCAGTGGATTTTAATTCTCATTCTGGTTCATTTCTTACACCTGCTTCTCAGCTCATGTTGTAAACCTCCAGTCAGACTGATCAAAGAGAAACAGGCCCAGACAGAGCAGCCAGATCGAGGCCCATAAACGCAACAGCTTGCTACTATAACAAAAAGCAGAGTTTGTGTTCTGAATGTTTGCTGTTTTTACTTGTGAATAAAATGTGTATTTAACCTCATCTGCTGCTGCCAAGTTGAGCTGCTGGAAACCTCTCTGATGGTGTGCTCAGTCTGAAGTTTCAACTCCTTCTCTGTAGCTGGTGCAGTGTGTGTTTAATGCATCTGTCATTTTTTACTGAGATACTAACCAGGAGCCATTAATGGTAAAAGCAGTTATTTTCTAATCTGCAATTTATCATCATCATCATCTGGGAAAATACCTGCAGCACATCCTCATCATGCTGCTGCAACGTTGAGAAAGAAAAAGACTCCAAAGGGCTCCGTTTTAGCTGCACTGTGTGGTGTCCACTTTAAAGGCTCACTCCAGTGATTTATTATTGCACTTTCATAAAGCCGAGGGACTAAAAAGAGAAAGAGATGAAAAAGAATCAGTAAAATCCAAAGAGCAGAAGCTCCTATAAATGGACTTTTAGTCTCTAGAATGTCTGAAACTAAAAGACACTGGTTTCATTTAGTGCAAACTTTTTTCATGGGGTCGTTATTATTTGGTAGATCGTTCTATTTCTCCACACCCTTCATTTATTTCTGTTTGGATGTTTTAGTCTCTGAGTCCAAGCTGAGGTAACCCTCACATCATCATCATCATCATGACATCATCAGGGTTTCCAGACTAAAGAAAAACAATTTTAAAAAAAGTCATTTTAGTAAATTTAAACACACTCACTATAGTTCCATGAGCTCATGATTAATGCACTATAACTGTTATTTTCAGTGTGTACTGAAATGACTAAACTAAGCCAGTAAAGATAAACTTAAATACAGTTGAGTGTAGCTCACTGTAGTATTTTGAGACACCTTTAAAATGCACTTAAACATACTGAAGCGAATCTTTTTCTGCTAATGATATGCTGTGTAAAAACGCATTTTGCCTCAATTTTAAATACATTTGAATAAATTTTAGCTGATTATTAATACATTGATAATACATGTGGAAATATATTTACTTTACTTTTGATGAGTTCTCACTAAACGTAAATAGAATTCAGTGTATTTGACTATAGTAGTATTTTGAGACACTATTATGGTGCACTTTGACATACAGTATAGTACATAGTATTTTAAAAATGCTGATGTACTTTAAATTATAAAGAACAACATTAATTTAAAAAATGTACTTAAGTATATTGAAGTGAGTTTTATTACTGTTTCAGAATTGTACAGTCAAATACAATGGTGCATCACTAATGATAGATCATTAGGATACGTAGCACATTGTTAGCACATTGAAAATAACACTTTCAGTACACTAATCAATAGCTCATGGAAGTATTCTAAGTAATTAAGGCCACTTAAGTGGATTTTTTATCAGATTTTGGAAAGTCTCCCTCTGCAGCCCCAGAATATATTATGCAAGCGTGTTTGTAGGTTGTGATGAGTAAACTCAGCTTAATGTGTAAAATTTCCTTCCTAAAGATTCGTCCGAATCCCACAACAGCTCAAGACAGATAGACAGTATGACAGAGATATGATAGATAATAGAGTATCTGTGTTTGGGAGGAGGCAGAGGCTCTGCGGCAGCCTGAATACATGTAATGTATTTGCTTTCAGAGAAGCAGGAGGGATAATGATACAAAATCCCTCCTTTCTGGGGATCTTTAAGGCTCCCAGATGGACCGAAGTGTCTGGATGGGAACCACACTGAAGGTGGTAACTCACTGTTTCCAATTTAAAAGATTCAAACTGTGCAGAGCTGCTTGTTCCATTTGATGTGACTTGAAATAATTTATTAGCGTCACTGCACACTAATAACCACATCGGTTCCCAGCATGCATCCTCCCTGGACCACGAAAAGCTTTTCAGCTCCACTGTTTCACCTCACAGCTACAACAGTGACTCCAGACAAACGGGCAGATTTGTCGGCTGTCATTATTCCACCTTTAGACAGCGCTGCTCAGAGGTAAATTAAATCCAAACGGTCCTTCAGTTTAAAGCCCCCAAATGAGCATCCGAGGCTGAATGTCTTTCTGGGGGCGCCTTGACGAGCACTCTGTGATGAACAAACTTTAAGAAGTACTTCACTGGCTCAGTGTAATAATCCTCCTCTTATCCTTTCAAAACTGTGTGATGATGCTTTCCACTCACTCATTCTGCTTAGGTTGGGCTTTGCGTGCCAGAGCTGAATACGCTTCTCTCTTAAGTTTCCTGCCTGCAAAAGAAAAAAAAGTGGCTATAACCTAAGATTAACTCAGCAACCGAGCGGAGAACAAAAGGGCTCTTCAGGGAGTTGGTGTCCTAAAAGTTTCATAGAGGACTGTCCAAAGAAAGATGCAAACAAAGCCGATGGTGTGGGCTGCAGTGGGAAACTCACCTGCTGAGGGAAAGAGGGCTTTTGGTTCAGACTGCAGACACCCAGGTCAGCAGTATCACACCAGGTTTTAGGACTTATCCAGTTTCAGGTGGCTTCTGGTGTCTGTTTTTTTTAGAGAGATTATCTTCTTGTGTGACTGATTCCTGTCTTCTCCCTCAGCTCCCAACAGCTCAAAATTCACAGAAATGTCACATTTTACAAAGAAATGACTGCACAGGGAGCAATGAGGGAACACTGCGTCTATTCTGTGCTTTTATGATACATGGAGCTTGTTACTTGGGAGAAATGTTCTGTCATTCGATAACCGAAGTCAAAATAAGGCTTAAATAGCTGCAGTAAATAGCCGTCATTTGGTTTTAGTTGAATGCTTTTCAATGAGATCTCTGGGAGGCTGAATGTGGCATAAATAAACCCAAATTTTCAATGGTGAAATAAAGTCAGGACAGAGCTCCAGTCTGATGATACTATGATCCCCCCCTATTAAATCAGTGGACCTTCAGTACTGCCTTGTTTGCATTTAGTTATTGGACTGAAGATAGTTCCTGCTTCCATCTTCCAGGTGATTGTTTGGTTAAGCAAAGCAGAGTTTTTGCTTTTCCAGAACACACAAGGTCACATTTCGCATATTTTAAAACAGTTAAAAAAGCTTTTTTTTAGAACTGCAAACTGCATAAACATCATAATAAAATGTAGATAAACACACTGATTGTATCTTGAAACTTACAAAGATGCAATCATCCAGATCTTCACATTTTCTGACATTTACTGATAAAGTCTATTGCACTGATAACAGGGGGACATTATTTGGCAGATATAACCCACGGAAACATTTAAAAAAGGTTCCTTTAAGTATTTTATTTATGCTGAGGTGATTTAGTGAAGACTGAGCAGCGTTAATGCCTCTATGAGGACAAAACAACCCTATAACATCAGCTCCATCTGCCCCATTTATACAAAGAGTAGTTTGGTCTGAGTGAACACAAATCTATTCAGTGATCAATAATCAGAGTGTGTTGCATCTCATTTTTAAAGTGTGTTATAAGATGGTCGATGCTGATTAAGTCACAGTGGTGTCCAGTAACTCAGTGCATGCACTCATGGAAACATTTCGATTTCATGGTACTTTATGCAGCACACTAAATACATTTTTCAAACAAAATGTATTCTGATCTTATTAAATATGATGCCTTAGCATAGACAGAACTACCTAACAGTAACAAAAAAGTGCTAACTGAGTTCTAACCAAGCAGCAACCTTTGGGACTATAAAATGAAGCCAACATTAAACTGCAGTTCCTAGAAAGACAACTAGAGGCTGAGTGAGTTAGTCCCCTCTGACCTCCATGTTAAAATGTCCAGCTTTACAGCAGAAATAAACATGCTGACAACCTGGTACAAAAAAGTTTTGGTCTCTATAGGTAGTTTCCCCATTTACGACAACTGTGCAGGAAGTGAATGTTTCTGTAACACCTCCATTTAAATTGTATTAAGGCTCAAAGTTGCTCATAATTAAGGGTGTTGGTTGCTTTGAGTAACAGGACAGTTCTTGGCCCAGAGATGTTGGTTTGACCTGCCTCAGCTCCACTTATGCTTCACTTCTTTGCTCAATTTTAAGATTTGCTGAGAGTTAGGAGGAGTCAATATGGCACATACCGGAGCCACCACACTGGTCCAATCCCAGTCTCCAATGTAAAGACTATACACTAAGCAATCACAGACTTAACTGGCCTTACAGCTGGTATAAAATGAAGGAGAAACTCGGCTGTGACAGCACATGTTGCTTGGAAACAACAGAGTCTGGACTCATGTTTTACTGTCAGTTTGATCAGCTGCACACTCCCTGTTTGTGACATTACAGTGTTTAAACATTTGAGCAAACTATCAAAAACCAGGAAAGCCATGATCATCTGTAAATCATCTGCAGACATTTGACTGAAAATACAAACAGCTTCACAAATGTGCAGTAAATAACCAGAACAGCGAGTAGTCAGGTGCTGTCAGGGACAGATAAACTGCCTAGTGGATTTCTTCTCTTCAGCGTCCACCCTTGATTTGTGTACATTTTGTGCAGGGCAGGAAAACCACATTTATACAGCACCTATAAAAATCATTCACCTCCCTTGGAAGTTTTCCCCTTATACTGCTTTTCAACACTGAATCACGGTCAATTCATTTTGGCTTTTATTTAGCAGTCACTTATTTTACACTTTATGTTTTTAATTAATTGACATTACTTTGTAGAGATGTGTTTTCAATTTGAAGGGACAGAAGTCTTTTTTTTTTTGTAAATTCCTGTCAAAAAAGCCAAAATAAATCAATCAGGATTTAGTTTTGCAAAACAATGACAGGGAAAAAACTTTGTAGGGGACTGAATACTTTTTATAGACACTGTCTGTATGAACTGTGGGTAAGTCCCTGAGGAAAGTTTGCAGATTTGCAGACTTATGGAAAGTCTGCATGACAGTATTGAAAAGTCAGAGCCCTCATGCAACTGATGATTTGACAGTAGGACAGTCCTAAATACTCAGACACTCAGCTAAGTGTGGACATTGGGATTGGGCTACAGACATTCAAAACCACTCTTCAGGAAACCTACTGGTGACATCATGGAGGGTTCGTCCATCTTTCTATACAGTTTGTGGTTCCAACTGGACCAATTATAACAAATAAATAATACTTACGAACAAAGGGCTCAATTACATTAAGTACATTTTACTAATAATTAGGAATGTCCCAACCAAGACTTTTTGCCAAGTCCCAATTCAGTACCATCTTCCTACATAATACACACATTAAGTACTATAAAGTTATTAAAATCAATCCAGTTTATATGCTTGAGAACTAAATAGCTGTGCAATACATTCAGGAAAAAACTGCACCTCTCTATCCAAGCTGCTTCCTAATATTATGTTGGTGGTGATGAACCTTGCTGTAATGCTCCAATAGGATAAAACATAGAAAGAAGAAACATAGTGTAAAGAGGGTAGGGTGTACCATGGAGCCACAAGCATCACAAAATGGCGAAAATATGCATTCTCTACATACATGTCAGAAAATTTATTGTAAATTAGCAGTAGTAAATTGCTATTATATCCTACTGTTTAATACTGTAGTGACCTGAGGAGGAGGTCATTTACACTATAAGCAGTTCCATGCTGGTAAACAAAGAGCATTGTGGGGTTTTAGCAAGCAGCGGGCATCATGACAAAGACTTATGAGACATGTAATGACCTCTAACCAGAGCTCATGTGGTTAAGACAAGCTGGGATTGACTAGGACAACATTCCAATATTCCAGTGACATATGTATATAACAGAACCATCTTTGCAGCTCATAACATGGATCCTTGACTAAACCAGTAATATCAGCACAGGACAAATGTGCTTTTAACATCTGACAGCGAGCTAACTTACTGCCTTTTCTACCCAGCAAGGGAAGCTAAAGTTGCAAGGTATTAACACAGAGATTAACTTACAAACTGAATTACCTCATCAGTACCTGTACCTATTTATGGCTGTAGTTGTGTTTAAACATTGTGGAGGAGGCGCATTATTTAGGGTATCTGGGGCTCCACTCCTGGAACATCAAACACTTCATTCCCTTCATTCTGGTGAATTTTTACACACCAGTTTGTTCCTTTCCTGCATCAATTCCTGGTTGAAACATCTTTATCTAAAGAAAAACACAAAATCCAGGTTCTAGGTGATAATTCAAAACATAGTGGAATATAATGCAGTTATGCGTCCAGGCATTCTGTGTTTCTTTTAAATATTAATTTTACCTCTATGCCAATTCTTATCATTTAATATGATCCCTGCTGAGTCAACACACAGATACAGTATGAATGATTGAGTCCTCTGTTCTCTTTAAATGTGCATGTGGCACCTTTTCACATCAATGATAAACTAACTTTAATACAAATCTCTTGACTTTAGTAGCTCATATGTTTCACCAAGATTTCTGCTCATCTTTAAATCTTTCTGCAGATCCAAAACGTGTCACATAAAGCTATATTCTGAGATTTTACTCTCAATATTGAGGGTGGTGTATCCCCTGCATAACCCCCAAATGTCTGTGGAGCTTCCTTCCTGCCTGAAATGAGTGAGGGAGGTTGTTTTTGTGCGCTAATGGGCATAAAATCAAACATTATTAAACTTAGGTTGCAAAAAAAAAAGCATCTCTGCTTGTTCCTAATATGAGAATAATTTCCCACAAAATCTGTTTTACTTTTTTCTGTGTAGCGCCACCAGACCCATTTTTACCCGGCGTGTTCCACAGTGCTGCTGTGTTTAAATATCAGCTCCATCAGACACAATTACAAGATGACAAAGTGCATTCCCCCTTACAGGCAATAGAGGGAGAGATTAACTTTCTAAAAGTCACCACTGTGGGAGCAGTTTATAACCTGCTGTCTGTTGTGACAAATGCATCTCGTTCATCTCGGCGGTTGTTAACAAATGTCACCTGCCTGTTCACCGGAGAGAAAATCTAAGATTACACCATAAATCTGACGGGTGTTTATCCAGGAGAGTAAACTGAGTCCACAGATTCCCTCAGACTGACTCAGGGCTGCTCTGCTGGCAGCCATCGAGCTGCTTTGTAAGAGCAGGCAGGGGTTAAGTGCCTTGCTTAGTGGCAGCTTTTCATGGGATTTGACCTCTCGCCTGCTTTCACAAGGCAGCTTCAAACATCTCAGTTCAGCATTCAAACAGAGCTGGATGATGTTTTCTTTTTAAATGTCATGTGTTTCTTTTCATCACGAGTTGCCAAAACTGCTTTTGACCATGCGAGCGAGTACCTCCATTAATGCTAATATATTAACTGTGCCTTTGAAGATAGCTCATGATATCTGTTATACTACAAGGAAAAAAATCCTGCTGCTCCAGAGGTGTAATGCTGAGTAATTGCACATTTGAAAAAAGCTATGACATGTCAGGTTGTAATGTAGGGCAGTCCATTATCTTAAGATCTGTGTTCTCTGCGGTCCGGAGGTTTTTTTTTTTATTTTTTTCCTGGTGGCAGATCCTTTGTTGGATAGCACTGCTGCATTAGTGTAATGACAGCCTCCAGCTCTGGTCACACAAAGTAGAAATCGCTGACTTGCATCTCAAAGTTCCTCACTCTGAGGAATATGAGGGAGGGTTTCTGCACAAGTGATTACACTGCAGATATGAGGATGAGTGATGTGCGTGGACAGGAGTGAGCAGCTGGGGTTGAGCCCTGAGGCGAGGACGGGGGATCAAAAATGTCTTTGGCGCTACTTGAGATTACAATTAGCTCATTAAGGGGTGTAACAGCTTTTTAAATGGCACTTCTGCAGGTGGTTGTGCACAGAAAATAATAGTTTTACTTCTTAGAAAAACCCAGACACACAGCAGGGTTGATACATATGTATCTTCAACAGAATTTTTCCCCAATCTGCATACTTGTCCGAATGTATGTCAAGGACGAAACTGCCAGCCATACTTATGGAAAAAAATCAATACCCCCTAAAAGCCTTTCATTAGAAACATATCCATTTGCTGTGTGCAGCAGGCTGCCAGGCAAAGTTGTGTCTGGAAAAGCTCCAGTGGCTTCTAAAAGCCAACACTGGGCATTTCGTGACAAAAAATGTGCTTCATTACCTGTGTGTGGGCTTCCAAGCAATTAGACTCACTTGTGCCAATTTCAAAAGCTTGATTCTTCTTTATGATCTATAATTTATCATTTTGAAGTTTCAATTTTTTTACTTTTTTCTTAACACGAGCAACAGTGTTAAAACCTCTTTCTGAATGCACAAGCAAGGGACTGCACTGCAGAGGCTTTTATTTTGCTGCAAAACTCCCCGTGCTAACTGTGTGTTTACCTTATTTGCAAATAATTATGAATTAATGGCTTGTAGCTTGATGTGCTGGAATCATGATCAAAAGGCATTTTGTGCTTTAGATGCAGCTAATGAAGAAGCGTTTATATCAGACTGTCAAACAGCGTAGTGGAGTCAAAGCTGGTTGTGTGCTTTTAGCTGTACTGCAAACTAAGAAGTATTTGGACACTTTGAAATGTATGAATTTCATTACATTAGACAGCAAAAAATCAAAGGAATTGTTTTTAAAGTTTTAATGATAGCAAGAAAGACAGATGTGAAGCAAAAATATTCATAGATTTCCAGGTTTAAGATATTAAAAGACTGGATAAAGAGCTCAAAATGAAGTGTAAAAGTGTTTGTAGCTCGAATCCATGTTATATCTGGAAGGGCGTTCTTTTTGCTGCTCCAAGGTCCAGTTTACTTCCTTAAATCTGTTTTCATCTGGTTCATGACTCCATCAACAAACAAGTCCACCCAGACTTTGACTTTCCCACTGTTGTGCTCTTCCTTTCTCCAGTTTTCTACCATCAGATCCGTGTAGGTTGAATTTGGACTCATCTGAAAATTGCACACATCTCCAAAGGCTGCTGTCTTTCTGAGCATGTTCTTCTGCAAATTTAATCCTCGCTGCCTTTATTCTTTGAGCTAATAAATGGTCTGTATCACTCACTTTCCCTCCTTGACCCTGTTTTAAATGGTCTGTGAACTGCGTTGTATCTGGTGATCCTTGCTGCTGTTTTTTCTTCATTTTATTAACAATTATGCACCATAATCTGCTGCTGATTTACTCGTGCGCCTACTGTTCTTAATCACAAATCCTCCACTCATGAACTTTTGCTCTTGGACAGCTGTTTTTTTTTGCTGTTCTGTCAAACATAGTGGCCTTCTTTGTGCAAAACAAACACTGCTTGACCTTTTCTCTCAGCTTACTTCACTTGTCTTTGCCAGTTTTGCAGCTGCTCTAAACAAAGCCCTGTAATATATAGTGGGCATGTAATGAGTTAGCCTTAAGTTCACGCAGGTGCCCCTCACAGAACAACCATGATGTAGCTTCTCATCTTTAGAATGAATATGTTCCACTAAGTTTGTCCAGATGTTTTTGTTGCCATTCAAAGCTCAAACTGTCTCAAGTGACAATTATTTTGGCAGAAAATATGTTGTTGAGTTGTGATAAATGTGCTTTTCTATGGATCAAACACCAGTTTGTTTATTTTTTTAAATCATCGTTTACAAGAGAACTTTATGAACCTGAAAAATGTGCTCATAGTCTAAATGTCCAGATACTTTTTGGGTTCCACTGTACAGACGCAGCATGTAGCAGACATTTATAAGTTGTTATGTAAATCAGCTAAAGTGGATCATTTCAGTTTAAATTATCCCAAACATCAGACGATACAAATGTTCATGTTGAGATTTTAAATGTCAAAGATGTCTAATAAAATACTTTCCCAACTCAACGTCCACTTACTAGCTGTTTTTATGTTTTTGTCTGCATTAGCAAATGACGCTTACTCAGTTGTCATGGAGATGGTCTGGTTGTTTTGCCAACTGCTATCATTTCTTGGAAATATTTTCATTATAGATTCATAAGAACAGTATTTTGATCCATTTATTTGATGCAGCTTTTGAGATATTTATTTTTGTCAGTGAAGCATAACAGTTGGTTCTTGACATTGGAAAGGGTAGTTTTGACAAAATAATGCAGACTCAAGGTCCGGTTACGAGCTTTTTCAAGAGCTTTCAGCAGCAGTCCTTTGTCTTCATCTGCTGCCGTGATACTGAATTGTAAAACAGCAGGGATAAGCTTACATGTCAACAAATCCCATCTCCATGACACTTGAGAAAATGCTATTTGCTGATGAAGAGACTCTGATTTGATTAAAAGCTCCAGGAAAAGCTAGTAAGTGCACTTTGGGTTATGATCGTGATTATCGATCAGCAGCAGGGATTTCTTTTCCATCTACTCTCTCAGAATCAAGTGAGCATCGAGGAAACTCTGGGGATATTCAAGGAACCCTGCTTGCTTGTGTTTATAGAAGAGGTTGATAGACGAGGTTGCTGGAGGAGCCGTATTAAAAGGGATCCCAAAAGGATGGATTTGGAGACTGCATTAGCACTTTGTTTTATACATTGTATTTTTAAAATGGAACTTTTTTGTACTTGTGTATATTTCAACATGTGTATAATAATAATAATAATAATAATAATAATAATAATAATAATAATAATAATAACAACAATAAGTAGCTAAAAGTAACAAATAGTTAGATTAAAGTAACATCTAGTTGGCTAAAAGTAAGAAAGAGTTGCCTTAATGCTAACTAGTTAGCTATAAGCACGGAATATTTAGCTAAATGTAACAAATAGTTAGCTAAAAAGAATAAATAGTTAACTAAAAGTAACAAATAGCTAAACCTAAAAAATAGCTTGCTAAATATGACAAATAGTTAGCTAAAAGGAACAAACAACTAAAAGCAAGAAAAGCTAAAAGTAATAAATAGCTAAGTACTTATTTTTAGAGAATCATTTAATGGATTGTTTGTATTTATATATTATTTTTAGCTAATACCTTACTTTAGCCTATTTAGTAACTTTAGCAAACCATTTAATCCATTACGTTTAGATAACTAATAATTAGTTTTCCTAACCTAAACATTTTTTGTTTTGTTTCAATTTTTTGATAACCATTTAATCAGTTACTTTGAGATGACTATTTATAATAATAATAATAATAACAACAAGAATTTAAAATCAATTAACCTCTATTGCAGAGGTTCCTCAGGGAATCATTTTGAGCTTGAAGCTTTGCTCCACTGTGCCTCTTTTACTTCTAAGAAACCAGCGTCTCCACACACAGTGACATTTTCTGATTTTAAAATGTGACTTCCTAAGGACAGACACACTTTGTCCAGAAGAAAAAGTTCCTTTCTCAGGTTGCCCAAAACAAGTAGATGAAGGTCATGGATGTCCTTCTCTAAAAACTCGTCTCTGTGTATCAATATGACATATTTAGAAGTTTTTTTTGTCCATGAAAATAATCTCTTTCTGTTTTAAAATGGAAGAGATTACATGGAAACCCTCCCCTCCCTACTCACTGCAGCTCGAGCACACCAGCTCACCCACAACTCTGCTCAAACGCTTAAAACTACTTCATGGTGTGAAATGGTAAATTGCAGTATTCGGGTAATTCAGCTATACATGTTTGAACTGGAAGCTGATTCCAAAGAACAACAATGATACAGAAAACTTCACCCTGGAGGTTGATCAGATTGGTTCTTTAGGTTTGTTATATATGAGACTCCAGAAGTCGGAACTTGTCTTTTTCAGACTGTCATCAGTACACAGGTAGAAATGCTTAACCATGGTGTTTACTGCTTATTTCACTCTTGATGTGTCATCTGGCACATAAAAACACCATATGGACATGTTAACAAGGTCAAAAGCTTAGACTTTCACCAGAGGGGCTCTATATTACCATCTTGAACTCCACCATCATCGACCTGCAGCTGGATTATCTCACATCACGGCCTGCTGAATGCTCCTCCCCACTGTTTCCATCTAAACATTCTTTATACTCAGGATAAATCAAACTCTCAGCACCAGATGTCTGTTTGTTTCATTTGTCTGCCAACTAATGAGCAGACATTTGCTGGCAAAGTATTTTATATTATAGCTAACTCCTGGCTAGTTTGTTGTGTGCCGTCGCTTCATACTGAGAATTGCTGAGTGCCACATTTCTCACCTAAAACTTCTCCAAGAGAGATGCTGCAACATTATTCGGAATATAGAGTGATTATATAAGAATGTTCGCAGATTCACCTCCATACATTTTCTGACTTGGACCGATCCACACAGAGGATCGGAAAAGCCCAATCTGATCCATTTCTCAATGAAAGCGTCTCAGTGCAGATGGTCAGATGTAGTTCACGAGGGGTTAAGAAGCAGCTTCTCTAATGTGTAAGTCAAGCCAGTAGTAATTTCATGCAAACAGCGAGAGTTTCCCTCCAGGCATCTTAAAAAGTGAGCAGAGTTTTAGCGAACTGGATTCCTCTCAGTGGCTTGGAACAGAGAGTGTGGCAGAGATGCAGTGGAGGGAGAAGGGGAACCCTGGCAGCATCTGCAGCCACAGAGTGTGCCGAGCGTCAATCAATAGCTCCTGCAGTGGCTGTGTTTTCAGAACGAGCCAGCTCTAAACTTGCAATAACCTCTTTGGCTCATTGCCATCTGCCACTTAGCAGACAACTCCTGGAGCATCAAAAGAGAGGAGCGGTGCAGCTGAGGTAAGGTCGCCTTCACAGGGGAAGCTCCAACTCAAAGGCACAACTTCAATTTAGTTCTCCAGCTGCTCTATTCCTGTAATTAATTCTGTATTTTCTGCCGGACAGCCAGGAGTGGCTAGCTCTCAGCTCACATGAAAGAGGGACGGGGAGGCACGTACAAATGAACATGCTTTCAGATATGCATTCCAGCAGCGTCGGTTCACTGCTGATGGGCTGCAAAATGTTCACTGATTTATGAGAATATGATTTATGCCTTTTCGCATAGACACAAACACAAGCATTGGATGATTTAAAGAGACATTACACTAAAGCATTAGGAGTTCTCATTTCATAAATCACTAACATTGCTATAGTTATATAGAAGTATATTTCTATGTTTGCTCAACGACGGCTTGGTCTTAAACATGCATGTTGATCACTTGAGAGTGAACCAGCTGTATTATGAAGATCATGTCTATGTCTGTTTTGGTCTCCACCATCTCCTGAAGGAAAATATGGGTCTGTTGCTACCAAATGCTCCACCGTGTTCACCAGCTAGTCTTTAAATTGACCTTAGCAGTCCACCAAAATCTGTCTCTGAGCAAACCTGAGGTGAGAAATAATCAGTCCATCTGCTGAATCTTAACTTATATTAGATCTAGTTTTAGAGTTGTTCCAACTTTCATTAGGCGAGGGCGCTTCTACACTTCTGGTTGCTGCTTTCTTGTTGCTGGTTTGTGGCGCACAACAAAGCAACAAAGTCCCAAACAACGACGTCAGACTAATTGGACTATTATTATTTTTAGACCAGAGTTCCTTAGCTACTCTGAAATTCATAGGTTGTTTAATCTGATGGTTTTTACAGTTTTGCTTAATCAGTCCGCTCTGTAGAACATAACGATCTAACTGCACCACAGCATCAGTCTGCTAGAGGGGAAAAATGCTTTAGCCTGTTTGTAGTTTATTTTAAAACCAATTACAGTCATTGTAGGCGGAGATAAGAGAAGGATGCAGCTTCGGTGTTCCCTCAAAATAGTAACGGACGGAATAGGAGACAGTCGCTGTGGGAGAAAATGATAATCCACTGCAAAACGCGAGCAAGGCTGCCTTACTACATGATGCAAATCCTCAACAGAAGTCCAAAAGCTTTCACTGTGGCAGGTTTCTGCTTGGAGGTTGTTGTTTCCCGTTGGAAGGCAGCACAGCAAAAGGAACTAAAATGATTGGTGGCTCATACCTGCAACCACAATTTGGTGAGTCAGACTAGGTTTTATATAACTGGGGTGACGATGATTAAAGTAATGGAAGACGCTTGTAGTTAGAAATGACTGAAAAGTTGCTTATGCATGTTAATAAATTATTGATAGAAATGCAGGGGTATTTGCTTTTCTGCATTAATAATTATTTTTTAAAAGTACTAATTTTAAAAGAATATTTAAAATATACACAACCACAACATTAAAACAGCTGACTGTCCCTCTTATCGCCAACAGTTCCGACCCGTTGGAGCATAGACACTTTGGGGGGCGTTAACAGCAGATCTTTCATTTCCAAATTGCTCCAGTACATCCCACAGATCTGGTTTTGGATCTGGGGAGTTTGGAGACCATGTCAACACCTTAGGCTCTTTGTCAAGCTCCGTTTTTGCAGGTCTTTGTGGTCTGGAGGGATGCGTTCTCCTTGTTGGGGAGTGCTGTTGCCATGGGAGTGTGCACTTGGTCTGCAGCAATTTCTAGGAGGGTGGTACAAGTCAAAGTAGCATCCACATGAATACCAAGACCTCAGGTTTCCCAGTAGAACACTGCATTTTAATAGGATGATCAATGCTGTCAGTAGTTCTGATGTTGTGGCTGATTACAGTAAATTGCAGCAAACGTCGTCTGAACAGTTGGATCCTCTTAGGTTTAACAGTTTTTTTTTCAAACTGAAGATGTTGATAAGAGCAGAAGCAACAAACCTGAACGTTTGTGGGTCAAAAAACCAAAAGAAAGAGCTCAAAGACACGAAAAAGACCTTACAGGGAGCTGCATTTTCTGGTGAAAACTCTTTTCCAATCAAGTTCTTGCTGTATTTTATCCATTATTGATATGAAAATATTGGTAATAGCTTCAAAACAAGCGTACCCCAGATGATTTTGATCCCGTAAATCCCTAATATGATTTGTATTCTCAAGCAGCGGAGCTTTGAGGAAGATTTACTATTCAGCAGAGAGACTGGATTTGACAGATAACACGGTGGAAGCTTGGTTATAAAACCAATCGAAACATAAGCAAGAATGTTTTAATGCTCTTCCAAATGTGACAGAATATGAACAAAAACAACCCAAAGGAAGAAAAAAGCACAAAATGAGCAGAAATTATGTTAAATTTGAAAATGAAGACTTCAAATTCCAACTATGCAGTCTTGCAGCGTCAGGCCTGGATTGGAGGTGGACCGTCTCTTTTTCCAGAGAAGCCTGAGGTAAAGAGTTGAGCCAGATGTCGGGTATTCATGAGCCCCCAGCTGAGCACTGCGGCACTGAAGTTTGTGACAAAAACAAGAGCTTCACCTCGATTTGACTGCAGGTTTGAGAGGAGAAGACTGGTGTTTGTGCCTACATGCAAGAAGCACACAGCACTTAGAGCTGCTGGTCTCCCTGTACACTAGCCTTTAGGGGGTAAATGATATGTTTGATCTGAAACTGTGCACTTGAATTGGACTTCTGCGTTTCTGCACGAGGTGTAGCTGGAACCAGAACACATCGGGTCAAAAAGAAACAGTTAGAGCCACAAGGTCACACGTTCCAGCTGTGAGGAAGCTGTGGAAAAGACTTCAGCGTCTGTGCTCAAGCAAAAACCCACATGTGAAATGAGACTTTTGTTTACTCACAGCTCTGGGAAACTGTGGAGAGTGAAGTGTGTCTGTCCGGTGACACCTGGCTGCACCACTGCAATGAAATGAGCCAGCTGAGGTGTTTTGGGCATGAGGTCAGGATGCCTCCCGGACCTGCTAACCCAGCTGGAGACCCCCGGAGCAGCCTGGAAGCCTCCTGGAGACATTACATCTCCTTTTAAACACTTAGCTGGAGGACACGGCTGGGGAACGGGTCAACACCATGACCTGAAACTGGATAATAGCTGGAAAATAGATGGCTGGACGTAGAGATTAGAATAACATGAATGAAAGTAAAAGAGCAAATGAAGAGTTTTAATTAAGTCGCAATTGGATCGCTGGCAGTGACCTCAGGCAAGATTTGTTGTGCCGGAAAACAAATCAAAAATGAAAGTGTAATTAGGTGGTTGGGTTTTTTGGAAAATCCAAAATAAGGAATGAATTTTAGATTTATCTCCAGATGCTGACAAATTAAAGGAAAAACTGAGAATGTAACTTCGTTCGGCAGTTGCTAACTCACTGAGAGCTATTTGTGTCTTGGTGAAGACTTTGTGACCTCCGTTAGCCACTGCATTGGTTTCGTAAGACATAGCGCTTTCTGTGTGTATAAGATGGTAATGTTACTGTGTTAGTGGTGTATAAGTGGTGATTTGTGTCCTACGTCCATTTTATAGTGTGTGTTTTGAGGCACCAGTTTCGGTTTAGTTAGTTCTGTACACTCAGCACTCGTTTGTTATTTCTGTTTGGTGTGGTGTTGCTATTGTCTTTAAGTTTGGCTGGGGAGTTTAGTTGTGTTTTGTTTTATTTGGTCTTTTTGTAACTCTGTTAGTCTTCATTTGGTCTTATTTGGTTCTTTGACTTTTAGCAACACCCACTAACTCTGCTTACTTTATCACCTGATTTGTCTTAATTTCGCCACTAAGCAATAAACTCCTTCGCCAAACCAATAAGACCTGGTTTTGTTTTGTTGCACCCAGCTACCCCCTAGAAATGGGGAAAACAGGGGGCATTGTGATGCTGTGGTTTCGGTCCACCATGGTACGACGCTATGATGAAATATTTCTATCCTGAAGGGAGGTTTCTCTTCCATGCTGGCAATATCCATGATGCTTTGTTGAAAATGATGTGATGAAATATGTTGAGACCTTTACCGTCACCTGATCCTAAACCACCGGTGGGAGATTCTGGACCAACGTGTTTGACAGCGTTCATCAAAGCACCAAATGAGGGAATATATATAAGAAAAATGGTGTTTATCCCTTCCAGTAGAGTTCCAGAGACTTGAAAAACCAATGCAAGAAGCTCTGAAGCTGTTCTGGCAGAACGCCTTACAAAGACACTTCACTTTTTTTTCTTTAATCTGTCACCTGTCT
The DNA here is from genome assembly GCA_024666655.1 of Dascyllus trimaculatus. Taxonomy (NCBI): domain Eukaryota; kingdom Metazoa; phylum Chordata; class Actinopteri; family Pomacentridae; genus Dascyllus; species Dascyllus trimaculatus. The sequence goes on along the minus strand of CM045457.1, from coordinate 11,477,272 downwards.
GTACACAGGAAGCAAAACTGTACAAAAACAGCTTTATGGATGCTGACAGATATCTTACATTTCTGGATATTTTCAGTGTTGGACCCCTTTCCTTAAAAAACCAACTGAATTTAGCTTCGTGTGTTTCTCAGTAATACATCTTCGGTGCATCATCACTTTGGAGGTTTTCAGAGAGACTCCTACTCAGAAGAAAGCACAGTGTGGAATGTGTTGTTCCTTTAATGGTGGCATTAAAGTCCAGCTCCTAGAGGCATAAAATAATTATTTAGTGGGTGGATAGCAGATAGAGGGATGATTACTAAATTATCATCCTCCTACTACTATACAGTACGTAAAGATACACGAGGTGCACTTTCACAGATGGTTTCTTGTCCAGTTTTTACCAAGTCAGGAAGAAACTTTGACAGGAGAAACTGTAGTGAAAGTGTTTCATATGTCATCCGTCCTCCAGAGCAGGCTGAGGCTGAAGACAGATGGCCTCCACTCAGGCTGCACGGAGCTGAAAGACAATTTAATGGGCAGCTAATCACTAATATCACAGGAGGAAAATGTGTGCGGGTTCTTATTACAATGTCTGCTTAAAAGATGTGAATGTTCAGCCAAAAATCTGCCTTTGAAAGTTCTTTTATAGTTTTAATCACAGACAAAATCACACAGAAATCTAAATTATGCTGCAGAGCAAGTGATTTATTTCAGTTTTAAGAACATAAACAGTGCATTCGAATAATTTTAGTTCATCCGTCACTTTTCTTTCATTTCACATTTGTTACAGAGCTTTGCAACAAAGAAGCCAAATCCTCAACTCAGGTGGAAAATGCACACGATAAAACGGGAAGAAAGGATAAATTGAAGGGTGATTTCATCAAGTGCAACAACTGATCTGATAAAAGGGATCACAGACAAGCAGAACAGTAAAATGCCTGAAGACATAAACAGAGTAAATTGCATAGTTAGCAGAAACTACAAAAACACAAAGTTGGATATTAACAGGAGAAACTTTAGCTCATTAACAGGAGTTTTTAAAAGCACATTTACATTATTTTCCCTACAGGACAGGAGCTGTATATAATCCCAGTATGTAATAAAGCTTTATGTTAACACTAGTCTATATACAGAGGATCTAAATTCATTGTCACACAGGAATACAAGAGTCATTTCAACAAACATGGAGTAAGGAAAATAAAAAAAAAAAACGCCGTCCGGTATTGATGCAATGTAAAACACATGTTTACAAGCTGTCAACTGTGCCAACAAAACAATTATTCTGATCCATTTCATGGGCTGCTGGGTGTCTGGATACAGAGGAATGATTTTAACACACAAAGCGTCGCCCCATCAGATTTGAGAGAAGCGGTTCTGAGGCTTCTTCCTGCACCGCTGCAGACACGCATCTGAGAGGCTTGGACGAGAAAGAAAAAGACTCCAGAAACTCTAACGCCATTATCAGGATCTGTTTCTTCTCTGCGAGCTCAGCTTTGTCCCAGATACCAGATCTGTTTTTAGATATTCTCACCCTCATGTTTTGAAGTGATGATCAATGACCTTTGTGTCTTTTCTTACACCTGACTGCAGCTCATTGTCTCTTCATGACAGGTTTGCTGATTTTGTTACTCACAGTCTTGTAGGCCATTTAAAGAGCCCATACTCTGCACATTTGTGGGTTTCCAATCTTCTTTTTCAGGTTTACTAGAATATGTTGCCACGCTTCAAGGTTCAGAAAACATTACTTTTCTCATATTGCACTTTACTGCGACAGCTCCTCGATTGAGCACCTCTCTCTTTAGGTCCACCTTCTGCTCTGATTGGTCAGCTGGCAAAGCAAAGTAATGTTGGTTACGAACCAAATGGACAAGATTATTGTAATACACATCTTACTGGACTTCCTAAAAAGTGAACCTGAATTGAAAATCACATCTATACTATTAAGACTCGCGTCCTGGCAACTCTGCACTGGCTCCCTGTATCTTATAGAACTACATTTAGTGTCCTTTTACTACTTGTATACAGAGCTCCTAATGGTCTACATCACAGATTCCCTGCTGCCTCATGTCCCATTACAAGCTCTTTCATCCTCTACTGATGCTTTGTAGCTGCCCGAACCTCACTGAAATGTTGCTTTTTTCAGCTATTCTCCCAAACTCCCAATACCCAAAGATATCAGAGAGGAAAACTTGGTTGAAACTTTAAAATAGCACCTGAAAACCAGTTTTTTTAAACCCAGTCTTCCTCTACAATATACCACCTGCAATATATGTGATGTAATAATATTATTCATATTTACTGCTTTGACTGTTGCATTTTATTTATTTTATATTGTTTTTGTCGTATTTTATTGTATTGTTACTGCTAAAGTAACTGCATGTCTTGCAGAAAAGCTGCCAAACAAATAATATATTATTACTATTGTTATTAATATTATTATTATAACCCCAGATGTCTGAGTATAGGCAGAGGTGCAGTCTATATTTGGAAATAGTGACGGACTGAGGTACAGCTGCACATTCTTTGATTGCAGCTAGGTAGGTATTATGTAAATTATGTTACGTGGTGATGTAGACAAGTAACAGAAGGAAACCTAGGACTTGAATCGAGGCATTTTGGGCAGCAAAGTGGATTCTGTGGGAGAGAATAACTCAATTTTGGTGTTGATTTTGCAAATTTTCTGATTGTTTACATGCATAAAACACTAAAACACACTGAAGGAATGTGGGAAACTCCAAAACCATCATACGGGCTCTTTAAGAAATGACACTTTTTGCTTCTGGTTTGCTCAAATAACTGAAGTCATGACTATACAAGGAAAAAAAACATCTAAATTACCACATTAATAATAAAATCCAACTTAGGGTTCCAAAATAGCTCTAGGACTTTGTCAAACTCCACAGAACTGGTCAGTGTTATGCAGCCGGGTCACAGATTCTTCATCTCAGAGGCTGATGAGATGCAGACGGATGCTATTCCATCAAACATAATTCATCTTCTGCACTGTAGAAAACCCACTGAGTGAGTAGTCCATAACAACAATCACTTTTATCTCTCGCAACAGAAAATCAATCTGAGGAAGCGTATTGCTGCTCATTTTTAATGATACTAAATGACCTCTAACAAAAACAGTCACAGGAATAACTTAGACACACAAAGAAAGAAGAAAGTGAACATCTGGTTGGTTTAACAGATCAGCTTGTAAAGACACTGTGAGGGCTGATCCTTGAACACACTGACAGAGGAATCCTTAGGAGTGATGTAGATTATTATCTGCTTCATCAACTACTTACGTCAGACCTTATTTGAAGTCTGTGTGAGATTCCTTGTTGAGCTAAAGAGCGGAAAAGGCACTTGACAAAAGTAGCTGCCACTTTAGAGGAGGGTCAATTTATCTTTGCACCTTTTTTACCTAAAAGCCAAATGTGTTGCTGTTTCTAATGCAAACCGGCCGACGTGCAGTGATCCATATGCAGCATGTGTCTGCCTCCGACTTGCATTCAAATGCAAATCTCCTTGTTTGTCTGACTTTCCAATGATGTTCGGGACATTTAAATTCCATTTTCTGTCAGTGCAGTCGACAGTGAGGTCCCTGTCAAGGTGAGCCGCGGAGACGACTAAGAAACAAAGAGTCGAGCTCGTCTTGCATCACACGAAATCAATTCAGAAACACACGGAACAGCAGCTCAGGTTTTTTTTTTATTTTCACCCTCTTTTTCCGGGTTTGGCATCTGTTTCTCCGATGCCTGTGGCAGCTCAGGGGATGTCAGTGATCTTAGCCTCGGGCGAGATGCTGTTTCAAGGCAGACAGCTCATCAAGGTGAGTGACAAGTGTTGGGGCGGGAACTTACGATTCACTTTTCCGCCTGGAGGTGAAAAGTTGCACACTGTAGCTTTAACACTCATTCCTTCAACTTGCTGTTTTTTTTTCCCGGGTCAAATCTCAAAGGGCGATGATGTTAGAATTTGCCAGGTTTATAATCAAAAAGGAGCTTTGAAGCAGTCACAGCTGTTCACTGACATCACAGACGCTCATGAGTCAACAAAATACATGCTGGAAAAAAGGATTTTACTCCTGTTTTCTGCTTTATGTCACATTTTGCTGAAATAAAAGTCTGGGGGCATATTTAATGACGTGTACAAACATGAAGTGATGTAACAGCGGCAGAGAGTTCAGGAGGTTTGAACAAACTTGGACACAAAGTCTTCACTCTGCTTCCATTTTCAGACTTTATTCTCAGTCCGAGCGGCGCCTGAGATCCTGTAATAACACATCGGGTTCCATACATACTTGGACAGCGACACATTGTTTGCTTTTTTGGCTCAATACTCTTATTGCTTTGGATCAGAACCAGCTCACTGGCCAGGTTTACTTTGGTGGTATCCTCAGATATTGAGGGAATAGATTGAGTAGATGTTAAAGATGTTTGCTGCCAGACGCAGGAAATTTTATGACTTAAGCTTCTGAATCCACACAAGAATGATTTGGGCTGGTTTTTTTTCCAATTTGTATCTCCCATTGATCAAGATATGAATTAAAAGTAAACAAAGGGGAATGTGTATTTTCTCAAAGTTGTGTTGTAGTTCATTTTCAAAGCTCAGTATTTGTGATCGTTTCTCACGTTACCTCTGTGCTTAACGCAACTACAGCTAAATTCTAACCGAGACATAAGCTTTAGACACACTGAAATAGAAAAAGATTGAATGTGGAAAACAGTCCGGCGTTTCTAACAGGCAGTAAAAATGTTTGCAGACACACAAAAATTGCTGCTGAAGTAATTAAAGCCCAATTACAACTGGAAGAGCATAAGCTGAAAGTATAAGAAGTATAATACAACCCTTTTAATACGTCATACTTCCCAGTTTTTCTGCGAGCTATTGGTATAGCCAGTAAAAGATATTGGATGTCTGAAGGAAACTGTGGACGAATCTGATTATTTATTTAGTGTCAAGGAATAAAGAAAGAAAGAACACATTGAAGTTGTAAAAGGGTATTAAGGACTTATTTCACAGCAGACTTTTACACATTAAAAAGCAGGTAAACTCAGGTGTTACTAATCACAGAACAGAACCTTCATGTGGCAACACACAGGTCTTTATCTAGTTCCTCTCAGAACTGCACAACTAGCAACAAAACAGGACATAAAACAGTCGACAGATAAGAGAGAAGAAAGGATTTTCTGGTGCCCATTTGGCTGCTAATAGAAATTAGCAACATTAGTGACACGGCTGTGACTGTCCAAAAGAAGAAACAACCGATTCCAGTTTGAAATAGAAACTCTGATCCTAGTGCTTTGATAAAGGAAGTAAAAAGCTGTCTGTATTAGAAAGTATGCAGGTTTAGTTACTTACAGACTTGGGCTAAACTATAATATCTAACATTTTGCTTTTTTTGAGCAAAATGTGCCAAAAAAAAAGCAAAATATTATTGATGGTCCCTGGCATTAAAGTGGGTCGATCATTAAAGTCTCAGGAGCAGCATTTAAGTCTTGTACATTCTGCCGTCAGCTTACATAAAGTATTAATATTAATAAATTAGCCCTGTTTCAGATGTGCTGCATAATGTATACCCCAAATTTTGGATCTGCTAATTGCATTGTTTCTAATCACAGTTTGAAATTGATTAATTGTTCAGCCTGATCACTGACCCAGCAGAAATAATGTCCTCTCTAGTCCTGGAGGTCTGGTAATTGAGCGACTGCCTGAAGTTCTACCTCAATTTCTATCACTCTCTGCTTTACCTCCTCTGACAGAGAAGCTCTTTTTCTTTCGGGTTTAGTTTCCACAGATGCTCCCGTTGTTCCTCTAACCATAAATCAAGCTCTCACTTTCTCGGGAGTTTCTCTTTCCGGCGGCAGACAGAATTGGGAACCGATCCAAACGCTGATGGTGTCATTATTCTATAGCCATTACATTGTGTAATCAACATTTATAGCACTTCATAATGATGAGTTAAAGCAAAAAACAAGTCTATTTTCACTTTAATGGAGGTTCTGCTCTATTTAGGAACACAGACTTCATTAATGTGATTCTTAACACCTGTGTTTGCCTTCTACTTCATGTCAAAATGGCTGCTGTGAAAATGGTCTATTGTTAATCTCTTAGAGCGTAGACGATTCTTATCCTGATTTTCAATAAATGAATACATAATCAGATTCCCATATTGTCCACGGTTTTCTCCAGACATTCATCTGTGAGAAGCTCTATGCTGTTAATTTGATGAAAATTAGTTGATTGTTCTCCACTAAATGCAGCAAACACCCTGAAATAACTTTAACTGCTGATCCCGTCTGAAAACATTTTAAAGAAGCAGACATCTAAAAATGAACCGACTGACTTTGAGGAAGTTTCACTGCTCACAGACACAAACAAAAGTTTATCTAGTGCAGCTGCGTGTCACCAAAATGTCACACAGTTTGTAGAAAAAGAACAACAATCACCTACTATTTTACCAGTACACTGGGGATGTTCTTCAGAGAAATGACTGCAGTGTGTGTCCTTAAGCTGCCAGGTTAAACTCCTCCTCACACACTCCGTACCTGACTGACATCTCCTGTTCAGCTTTGTTGTACTTTATAGGTCAAGACAACACAAACTTGTAATTAGTCGATGCTTAGACCTTTTTCACTGCAGACCTTTAGACGTGTCACGATGGGAAAAGCACATAATAACATTAACAGCAGCTCTGTTCTATTCAAGTGTCGTCGTAACAAAAGGGATGAAACCAGGACCCTGAAACTGAAGCAGCCAAATGGAATCCAGTCATAATTGCTTTTTATTATCTCCACACCTGTGGGCTTCCTGCTTTGACAAAAAGTCTTTTGAATTCGGTGACCTCGCACTGTTTCCAGCATCACTGGACCCAACTTCAATCTAATACAGTTCAGTCAAGAATAAGCAAAAACAACTGTGCAGCAAAACAAGCGTCCAGAGCATCAACACATGCAGTTCTCCTATATAAAAGTCACTCGTGAAGCACCGAGCCTCACTGCACACTCATCCCTGAGGTAATTTACAGCTTAAAAAAGTTATTCTTCATCACAAATTTTTGCAACAGCTCACTTTTATTCATCCACACACGTTTCTCCTCTGGGAAAGAATGAAATATTTAAATAAACTGTTCAAAGCACACATTGTAAGTGCATTTCTAAAGTGGAGTTCAGATGGACTCTTGCTTCTGTAACATCTACTCACATATTGTGAGTGAAGGTGAATAAGGGTGAGTTTACTGTAGTGTGTTACAGTCTGAAAGTCTTATGCACAGTCGAAAAGGACCTTAAGGGGAGATTTTCAATCTTTGCCTCCTTAAGACTTACTTGAGCTGTGGCTTTGCTCCATGGTGTTGAAGAAGAGACAGACTCCTGCAGTCAGCAGGAGGTGCATGGATTCGTACAGTAATTTGGGCGAGAAGACGCTCCATATGAAGAGATGATAGCGCAGGACAGTAACCAGCACAATGTAGGCTGCAGCTGGAACAGATCTCAGCAGGGCCAAACAGTAGCAGCCATGTCCGACCGCAACGGGGCTCCTGTGGAGGGGAAAAGGATTCATCAGAGAGGAGGGAAACACCGCAGAGAGGGCAGCAGGAAACTCTGAGTTGTGAAAAATATTCAAACTTCCAGAAGAACAACACAGTAAAGTTCCAAGGTCATCCTAAGCTGCTTTATATTTTTCTAAATAATACATGACGAAGTTGAGTCGCAGATTGTTTGACGATTCACGGCCACAATTTCACATCTTTACCTTACATGTGTACCCAGGAGAGGAGTCTGATCCAATTATCTTCGCACAATAATGCGGATTGCTGGCAAACTCCGATAAAGAAGTTAATGACTTTAAAACCTGCATGATGGGAGGACGGATGCAGCGAGGAGATTAGGAGGATGAGGATGTAAAACCCAACACACACAGATACACAAAGACTACATCTCAGTCAAACACATGCGTAAATTAGTGCAGGGATCTTGTTCATTATAACAGGCAAAGTCCCAGCTGAGGGGGAGGAACTTCAAGTCTCATCCCAAGACAAGGAGGATGAAGTAGGAGACGTGGTAGTTTGGAGGAGGATGGATGTGCAAACAAATGTTGGCCAAGAATGCATCAAAGAGTGACCAATACCAATAATCGATGATATGTTTATTAATGCAGCAAACTACAAAGACCAACTTCATGTGTGCAACTGTTGCTCTGCTGTCTTCAGTCTGGAAGCAGAAAGGAGTCAATAATGTCTGATTAAATGATACTTAGACAAGAGTGAAAATCCGGGTTCAGAGCCTCACCAGAGTCTTGTTTTTGTAGACTTGTACAAACAGTTTTCTTAGTATTTCTAACATTTCACCTTGTAGTTGCATCCTTGGAGCCAGCAGACAAACAACACAGGAGATCAGGAGACAGTTGCAAAAGTTTTTCCTAGTTTAATAAGAGTTTACCAAGTGGAGACTTGCTCATTCTTTACCCAGCAATTACAATATCTTTATGTGGTGCAGCAAAACTGATATTACCTGCATGTTGTATGAACTGCCTGGGATGAAGATTAGCAGAACGGTTGAGAAATCCGACTTTACAATTGACAAAAGCTCTTTAATGATGATGATGCAAACTAGGAAGGTTTAACCCAATTTACCTCACTTGTTCTAAACCGTGTGACTTCTTTGAACTCAGACAAAGCCATGCAGTGAAATGCAAACGTTTTGCCAAAACTTGTATATAAGGTGGGGGAGTGGCTTGCTAGAGTCTCTCTTTGGGACCATGCGGCCAGCTCAGGTGAGTTTGTGTTGTAAAGTCCAGGCTGTCTTGTTTTTCTGTTTGTTCTCCTGTTTTGTTAGTCTTCTTGCATTATCACTTAGCAGTTGTGTGTGGTATCTAGGCCTATGGTAGCATTGCAGGATTTAACAGTAGCTGAAGCTGTAGTAGTATGCTAGTATCTTACGGTTAGCATTGGCATTTAGCAGTTAGCACTAGCATTATAGGCGAATCTGGCTGTAAAGTCTCTTTGTGGGTGGTATGTTTGATAGTAGTATTGAAATATTTTTAGCAGTCGGGATGCCAGAGTTCATCGCCTAGCCTCCTGGAGGTGTTGTGGGACTAAGTAGGTGAAACACTGTTGAAGGTAGTTTTCCACCTGATGACCCCCAGAGACGCGTTAGGAATCACTGCTCACTGGTAGGTACAGAGACAGATTAGGGATCCTAGGTCCTCCATTGAGGAGGAATCCTTTCTTTTTGAGCACAAGTGTCCTGTGTCTAAATCAACTGAACAGTGTTGATTTAGACACAACGGAGAAACGGAGCACCATGACAAACATCTCAGCTTGTTGGCTTGTATTCAGGTGATGCAAATTCAAAGCTTTATAATAACTATGACTCCTCAGACCTTCTTCCAGCAAGCAGCAGACCTTGTCTCCTTTGAGCAGCAGCACTCTAAACATTAAAATAATTGCTGCCCACAAAGCAGGAGAAGCTGTAAGAAGATAGTGAAGTGCTTTCAGGTATCGGTTTCTTCAGGTCGTAATGTCATTAAGAATTGGCAGTTAACAGGAACGGTGGAGGTAAAGTTGAGCTTGGAGGCCAAGAAAACCACTTGTAAAACTGCTAGAAAGGCTAATCAAACTACTGTTTAACTACTAAGGACCTTCAGGCAGATTTATCAGACCCTGGGGTCGTGGTTCTACTGATACACTTGCACAAATGCGACCTTAATGGAAGAATCATCAGAAAAAAACCTTTCCTGCATTCTCACGACAAAACATCTAGTAACAGAAGTTTGCAAATAACTTCTAAACCAGTCTGATGTGTTTTGGAAACTAATGACAAATGTAAAAGTTTTTTTTTCCTGCAGTGAGCAAAATGTGCAGAATTTCATGAAAATAACACATCTCCATCTGTTCAGTACAGAGGTGGATGGATCAGGCTTTGGGTTTGTGTTGCAGCCAGTGGCAGCATTGGGGGGCATTTTACTGGTTGAGGGAAAAATGGATTCACACCAGCAAATTCTGGAAACAAAAATCATGCTGTCTGGGAATCGGCTGAAAATAAAAAGAGGACAAAATCCTGATCTTAACCACATTTTCCCCTATAGAGGTGCAAGCCGAAGGTTTTGATATGGAACTTAAAGTCCTCCAACCTCAACATCACAGAAGCCTTTTACACACAGAAAGGATGAAAATCCCCCAAAACAAGAAGTGGAAGACTCAAAACATTTACAAGCAGTGATAGTTGCCAAAAGGGTGTTACTACTTTTGCTTCAGGCCATTTCTCTTTTTTGTCATTTTAAAACTGTACAAGATGGAAATAAAAGAAGCAATCTTGCGTTAAAAAAACAATAAAGAAATGCACCGCCTTTAACTTTATGCCTTTTAGAAAAAGGTGTTTTCTACTCACTTGACTATTCACATTAAGGGAAACTTTGACTAAACTTTGGCAAGCTACCGTGCTGAAACTTTTGAAAGTCTGACAGATCAATTTAATATCAGGTTCATCTGCTGTTATAGATGATAGTTATGTTACAGTCTGTGATGCTGTCCTTTTCCATCAGTAGATTACTTCACTGGACATCACTACAGATGATATCTAGCAACAACCAGTACACACATTACTTCACCAGCCAAGTCATGTCTCATGCTTTAATGGTGCAACACAACTTAATAAATCACACAAACACATAAACCTAGTGATGGTTTAGCAAATAGTTAGTATAACCCTGCTTAGGTGATCAGCCACATTTTAAACGTTTCCACAGTATAATCCAGTAACATAAACCACTTACCACCACACTTCAAAATGTCCATTATATTCACTGGATCAATAACTGCAGACGAAAACTGCTGGCAGACTTGACCACATTAAGAACAGCAGGTCAAAGCTGAACCAATAATTAGGCCTTCAGACTCTAATGGACAGTTTAGATGATAGTGATAACATTCCTCTTTGTTTTTTATGTCTCAGTAAGAGGTTGAGATGATACATTCAAACTTCTCTAAATGACTCATCTGTACAGTTGTTACTGACAGTCACCAGATGAAGAGAAGTGAAGTTAGAGTCTAATGTCGCGTCATGTCGTAGTAAGTCAGATGAAAGACTGCCGGAGAGACGTAAAATAACATGCAGCACAACCTGTGAATCAACAGAACGCTTAAGCTCTTCAGCTAACAGAGCTGCTCTTTCAAAACAGCTCACATTTATCACCGTCTGCTTCCTCAAAGAGCTGCTAAAACATTCATGTGCAACCTCTCAGGTGGGTTAGCAGGGTGAAGAGTTGCTATGTGAAATCCTGAAAGTGACTTATTTCTCTCAGAGGACAAGACATGTGACATATATTACATCATCTCTAATCTACATATTTAGAAAAATGAATACGGTGACAAAAGACACTTAACTCTGCTTTAGCTGGATGTCATTTATCCAACTGTGCGGTGAGAAAAGTTGCAGTCATGAAAGGAAATGACCAAACTGAAGAAAAAGATCTTTGTGTAATTCAAGGAAACATTGGGTTCTGTTGCAAAATCGATGATAAATAAAGCACCGATCAAAGCAGATTCCACCACCAGACATCAAAACACTGAAATTACACTTTCAAATTGTTGATTTTTATATATTTGTATGCATATTTAGGTTGCCTGCATGTGCTAGATTTACTGCCCTTGTGCACAGAACTCTCTGTAGTCATGTTGTGAGCGTTCATCCAAGCTAGATGTCGACCGATACGGTAAGAAGACCCACATTGGAAGGACATAAACATTTCCAGTAAAAATGAAAACCTTGGTGTCAAAATTTAGGAGAACTCATGCTCCAACACAAAACTCCATTGAAATACCTTTATTTATGCTTTACTCATGTTTATTTAAAAGAGAACTTCTTCATCCTTCAGTGCAGACTCAAAATTCTTGCGAGGGATAACCAAAATGTGTATTATGCTTGAGTAAATAAAACCTCAATCAATAAAACTGATTAAAATGTATTTTTTTCCCCAATTCTTATCATTTTTGGCGCTTGTGATTTTCCCTCGTTACTGTCTAGAAACTCTATGCAGTGCCAAGAAAAGCCCTTTAAGCAGTAAAAACCCTGGCTTTTGAAGACGTACAGTAATTATGTGGACTAAAACAATAAAAGTTCTTTAAATAGTGAAATGGTTTGATGGTGTCGAGGGAAACCTGCAGAGCTGCTATTGATCAAAGTCCATTTCCAGTACTTGCCTCGTGGTCGAGCTGCTGATGTTGCAGAGTGAATTCTAAATGAGCTCAGGCTATTTTAGCTTCATTTGTCACAATACCTCTTGAGTGCATATTACAGGTGGGGTTTCTCTGGAAAGCACCACGTTATGAGTAATGACAACGAGACAGAGGCTCATATGGCTGCACTGTAATGCACTGTGTGATGTTTACAAGCTGAATTTAATGCGACTTTGGCTGGAAGGGGAGTCATAGTTCAGCTCCTGAGGCTGCAGCGTTCATTATCAATGTTCTCTTTGGAAACTGGTGGGCGGTTCAGACTACATCCTGGTGATTTGGCTATTCAGAGGGTACAACCACAGCGCCATCCCCTCCCATTATCGGCTGTTTGCGGGCAAATCGATTACATTGTCGGTCTAAATGAGATTTACGGCCGGCTTTCATCGTTGCACTTTAGTTCACAAGTGAAACAGATCAATGCATGGGCTGCAACTAATTTTAGGTTTTCGGGAAGCAACATTTTAAGCTGCAATTTTTAACTTAGTGGATATGCATTAAACACACAATAATTCTCAGGGGTTTCAGTGTTATTGAATTTCTAAATATTATGTTTAAGGTATTTTTGCCTTTATTAGACCGTCAAGTGAAGAAGCGAAAATGGAAACATGACCAAGAAAGATGGATGTGCAGTACAGGTCCACAACTAAAACTGAACCAGAGGTGTTGTAGTTAATGTCAGCTCATGGTTTCTGAATAACTGATGCAGGTTTTGAAAACAGACATCAAACACAGAAATATACAGGCTGCCTGTTACAGAAAAATTCAAATTATTCCTGAGATGTGCTGGAAGCAGTGGGAGAGCATAGCGCAGGACTTCTGGAGATTTTAGAACTTTCCACAGTGTTTTGAATGGAAAGCAGTGCAGAAAGTCCATATAGGGGTCTGCAGTGACCTTTGAGGACATGCATGGATGACAAATTTGCATCATGTGTAACCTTGTGGACACACAGACAGTAACCAACTGGTTACTGAGGCTCTCGGATGTAAGTTATTGACTATTGTAGTGACTTTTTCACTGCTGTATGTGAGGTCCTTGTTAATAGTAGAAAATATGAATAACCCAATGATTTTGATGAACTGCTTATTTTTCTCTTAATAAAATTACATCTCCTGTGGTGAGGTCATAGAAAGAATGCAGCCTTGGACAAAAAACTATTTGCAGCTTTAAAAGGGAATATTAGAAATCAGAGCAGAGATGGAAAAAGTCCAAAGTACATTACAATAACATGAAAAGGTTCTTTTTACACTGTAACATCATGGTGGGACAAGGATGTAAGAACACACAATTTTTCAGAGCTGGTTTCTGCTCATCGACATAATCCTATACTTTTATTCTAGACTGTTGAGCAGCTGCTAAATCCAGCGTCTGCTTGTGTTGAGGCTGAAAGTGAGGCTGATGTGAAATGTTTTTATCTGATTTTACTGATAAAGTGGAGTCAATTAGAGCCTCTATTACCCCCAATGTCACCTACTCTGATGTCCTTCACTCACAGCAAGATAGCACAAACCAGTTTTATCCCATTACCTTGTCTGAACTTTCGGACCCAGTGTCACATACGAGAGCAGTAGAAGGAGTAATGGAATCTGTCTGTTTTTAACAGCTCCTTGTCAAATGGTTTTGTCACTGATTATTAATAACTGCTTGCTAGAAGAGATTTAAGCTGGATCCCTCTTTATCTCAAAGCTACAAACAGATTTCCAAGTTACCTTTGTACCAAAAATTTGAAAAAATGTGTCCAAGCAAGTTTCACAGCACTAAGACTGCACTGTTAGAGGTTACCGACAACTTTTTAATGGCATCTGCTGATGACATGTGCTCAGTCTTTAACACAACCATTGTGGCGATCGACCATAGCATCCTGTTAAACAGACGGAGGCAGTGGGAGGGGATATCTGGTCCAGCTTTAGAATGGTTTTCATCATATCTGTCACATAAGAGGGTTTATATATCTGAGAATAACCATCAATTTTTCATTTTCATCTGTTAAGTACGGTGTGCCACAGGGCTCGACTTTAGGAACACTTACATTTTCTTATAGGCTTCCCTTTGGGCATCTCATCCATAAAGATGGTGCGTCTTTCCACTTTACACTGATGACACTGTGATATACCTGCTTGTTAGATCCTCTGACTCTGGTATGCTGTGTCATCCTAATGGCGACACATGGCAAAACAGATTCTACCATCAGATTTCTTCCTTTTGGATCTCATCAATTCTGCTTTACTGCAACAGGTTTTTTTACCTGCCTGAATCATCTATTGATTGACTTCGGACCGTACAGAACTGAGCTACCAGACGTTTATCTAGAACCAAGAGGTGTGGGACACATCACGCCAGTTTTAGCCTCCTTACACATGGTCCTATTATGTTTTAAAATACAATTTATTGATGGCTTTTATCATCTTTCATGGTCTTTCTCTCAGCTGTATCTCTGACCTCTTAATGTCGGATATGTCATAATATATTTTGATATTCTGGAACAGAGGTCTTTTGTCTGTTCCAGGAGCCTGGTGGAAACTAAAGGGGAACTACATCATTAAAAATGCTTTTATTTTTTCTAACACCATATTGGTTTTATACACCAAATTGATTTTTATCCGTCTTCTTCTAAAGGTCTCATATGGTGAAAATCAATGTTTATTATCTTAGGTTAAAAACATAAGGGTTGAAATAAAAGCTGTGAGAATAAGAAGACACTTACTATTGCCATTCCTCTAGCCCACTCCTCAATAAGACAACCTCCCAGCTTTACAAGGCAGTCAAAATTTTATTTAGATTCTACGTAGGAACTGAGGAATCAATAAAACCAATAATCATAGGGCTAAAAATCTGCTTCACAGCAAAGCGCGACAAATGTTCTGCTGTTGGCTGCAAGAGTGAACAGAAGAGCCTTCATGCACTGCCAGCATCTTAGAAACTGAAGATCCAGTTGACTCCTTATTTTTGGTGGCAATGTCAGCACAACAACAGGAAAATCCTCAGTGTTGGGATGTTGTGCAGCTAATGTGGCTGAAGTATGACTGTATGTTAACAGTAGGAGCTCTGTGGAAACGCTGAGGGGCGTGCAGAGATGGTGGAAACTTTAAGATGAATTTGAAATGAATAAACAACAACTAAGTAGGTTACTGTGTTTTCATGTCATCTGTTGTCTGCTACTTTAACCCAAATTTAGTCGGTGTTTATGTCTATTTGCTTCTGTTCTCATCTACATATTTTCCTGTCTCTGTGGTCAGACAATGGAAATAGTATAAAATTGTGACTAAAGCACAGCCCATTAAAATTACATCCTGCAGTCACATTCAAGCTGCTGTTCTGTAGCTAAAATACTGATTTTATAACTGCAGCTTTGTCGGACAAACTCACCAAACAAGAGTTTAGAACAATAGCTGTGCTGTGAATTTGGCGATATTTACATGTCAAATGATCAGAGAGCAAGTTAGAGGAGATGAAAAGTCCAGGTCTCACACACTCATTCATGTCTGTTTTTTTTCTTGTGCTGTCAATCACAGATGCAGAGAAAGTTTTCTTCCTGAAAGGAGCGTGGACAACAGCAGCTCAGCTGCATTTAAATCTTCAGACACAGAAACAGTCGATTTAAAACAGGCCAAACTCAGGGGTTATGAAGTCATGGTGAAATGAACCATCTTTGCAGGATGTTGAACTGGAACATTGAAAGACAACTTCTAGGGACGTGAGACCGGCATTAATTTGCTGAAAAGTGGTGTAATTTGGGACTTTTAAAACCTGATGAGTTTATGACTTGCCTGTTCTACCTTTCTGCTCTTGTGAAACATTTTGTAATGAAAGATGATGATGGTGGTTATTATTATTATTATTATAAACTGATGCTGTCACAGTTTTACCCAGCTTGGAAGGTGTAGCCAGCCTCAGCACTTGTAACCCCTCTACAGAAGATGGAAAACGTTAGAATAACCAGGACACCACAAATGCTTGGTACATTTTAATTTCTGAGCAAAAGAGGAAATTTTGAGATGGTGACTGTAAAAATCTTACAGACGTCCAACCACAGGTTTTATCTAAGTCTTGGTCAGTTTACCCTGATGTTAGTGCTGAACAAAAAGTCAAAACCACCTCGAGTATTATGGTGAGCTAACCAAAATGTTGGATTATTGGATCACCTTTGTCATCTCTAAGCCTTGCCACGAGCGGCACAAAAATTATAGGACCGATAGAACTTTTTAATCAGAGACTTTCTGGATTAAATGTTAAAGACTGCATAATCAAATGTAGGATCAAAGATTATTAAGAACATTAATCTTGTATATCCACCCACTGCAGTCTACTTTTAATGGAGCCTTTTTCCTAACAAATGTAAAACATTTTTCTACATAAAACATGGATTTTTAATTACAAGACTGCAGCCTCAGATATATCCCTGCCTTTTTGTTACTACCATTTAAACAACAGAGGCGTGTTTGTCTACATTTGCACATTAAAATAGTGTTTTAGTTTTGGCTCTATCAGCAGGGCAGCTGTTGCCCAGCCACAAACCTCATCGTTCAGCACTGTGCAGAGGCCTCATGCTGAGGGGAAGCTGTAGTTATTGGCTGCTTTCACACACATACAGGAACCAGCGACTGGCCTCTCTCCAGTTGAGGTCTTATGCAGGTTAAGCTGTTTACATGCATCTTTGATACCCTGTAAGCAACTCTGCTTGTTGCCATGAGTAAACCAATTACCAGAATATTTTTGTGCACCTTCCCAGTCCCACCCACAGAGAGGATTCAGACTGGAGAAGTATAGAAAGCAAACAAACACTCAAAATTAACTGTAATTGTGTTGATGGTGTGCAGCTGTAGCACAGCAAATATGAAACAATTAAGAGAGAATCATGTTTGAATTGGGCTCTAATGCAGAGCAGAGGTTTCCAACATGTTAGCTGATGACCTCAAGGATTCCTCCATCGTAATGCTCCAAATGTGTTCTTATGAAAGGACTACAAACTAGATGTTAGTTTAGACTTTGGATTATATAAAATGTGATTACAATAATGTTTTTCTGCAACTGAACCATTGAGCTGGAATTCATACTATTATCCTTTTGTGTGACACAGCTGATATATAGTATTTATCAGCATTGCATCAGTTTATAGTCCTTTTTAGATCCTTACTTTCCTCCTGCACATAAATGTAGCTATATTTTTTCATCCACATCAGATTTTCTACTGTTCAAATTTATATGATGATTTAATTGATAAAAGCTTCCATGTATGCCCTGGAAGTACTGGAGGCTATATATAAAACATGAATACTTAGAGCGGGCCACACAGTGACTTTTTAACTGATCTTACCTATCTCTCTCTGAGCTAAGGTAGCAGACGAGGTGACACGCCCAAAGCAGTGGTCCTGCGTAAGTGCTGAGGGCTGTTAAGAAGATGGCAGGTGCTTCCACGTAGCTTTCCAGTCCAACAAAGCCGACGGAAATGTCGACGGTGGCTATGTTGTTGGAATTGCCCTGCAGACGCACAAAGAAACCTTCTTTTAGCACTGTGAAGGGCACAGAAATAACTTACACTGTATACAGACAAAAACGAGTACACAGAGATCCGAGGACGAAGCTTTGTAAGCACTTCAGAGCTCTAAAGAACTAGTCCTTTGCTTTATCATCATTACTCTGAGCTTCTGCCGACTTCCCAGTGGCCCAGTTGTTTGTGTTTTTCCAGTCCCTGACCAGAGCAGCGCACACAGCTCTTAGTCTGGAGCTGGACTTAGAACCACTCAGGCTTCTGTGCTAGTGTGTGTATGTGAAATGTAGCAGCAAAAACATTAAAAAAACACTTTATTTTTTTTTAAAAACAGCATTTTTCTGCCTTATTTAGCTTTGCAAGTAATTTCCAGTATCTCTGCAACAAGATAAATATGCCTGCAGTAAACTGAATATGTATATATATATTTTTTTACCTTTTTGTATTTTGTTTTGATCTCAAGCTTCAGACAACATAATCGCAGCTTTGCAATCAGGATTTAGAGCCACAATATAAAATATGTTTTCTGTAAATGCAGGATATACTGTATTTACATAGGGTAAATAAATATTCTATTCGGTTCAAATTATGTTTGAGAAACACAAAGGAAAAGTGGAAATGTGCAAACTTATGCAGCTCAGGTGTTTAATTTTATTTTTTGGTAGCACATTCAGATCGCAAAACATCACTTGCCTCCTGTTCGTGCCTTTGATATTCAGCCTTCAGACAAATCAAGCAGCCTGAGCCACGCTGACCTGCACCTCTGAGAGATGCTGTCTTGTCTGCTCACATTTTTCTTATTTACAGTGTATCACTCTGATCTGCCTAACAAATTCAATCTTGCCATACATAACAAGTGATAATTACTTTTCGAGTTTGTTATGTTTTTAGGCTGCTGTACGTTTGTTCCACTCGATCCATGCACACTCACAAGAAAAATCAGAAATCAAAGATGTCTTTCTTGCTAAATGTGAATGCAGTGAAGATCCATAAGCAGCAACACATCAGATAATGGTTTCTTTCCTGTCTGAACACACATCCCTGATCACAGAGGCAGAAAACACTAACAGCTGGCTCCATTTTAAACACACAGCAAATATCAGCGAGCAGGTTGGAGGCTGCATATGGATATTTTCAGCTTGCTTATTTGCTGAAATCCTGCTGTGATCTTTCAAATGTCATTCTGCACTATCAACAAATATATCGCTTATGAAAAACAGAGCGACAAGAAATGTTCTTTCTTTTTTGGTCGCAAATTTCAGACAAAATTGAGTCACATCAGAGGTGTCTGACAGTGGAGGCTGATCTGATGCAGCTGTTTGATGTCAAGCAAAGAAAATGTAAACAGATAACATGCTTCTATTTTGAGCAAACTCTGAATGCAGACGTCTGTAAATGTTTTTGGCAAGTGTAAGTGATGTTTGTCAGTCTGAAAAATGTGCACCAAGCAGAAATATCTACTATAAGTTGTTGTATTTTTTGTTTAGTTAAATGTGAGCCTACCTTTTAGTTTAGAGCTTAAATAAACATCCTCCTGACAACCCATGTTTTCTACAAAAACTTTCAAAGTCTGAATTCATACCCGAGGGTCGACTCATCTCTACTCATGTGGCAACATTTGCACAAACTGGCTCATTTCTAAAGAATAAACACCTCCTTTGCTGCCTCATTGACCATCTGGTTTTGGGACGGCGATAAATCCAGAGAATATCCACTGCAAAGTCTGACTCCAAATCACTCCAAATGATCAAAACAGCTAAAAGCAGACAGCCAACAATCCTCCTGTGAGACAGCTAATTCATCATGTGATGCAATTTTAGTTTATTGTGACACAACCGACGTCTCAACTCAGGTTACCTGGAATATTTCCCATAATTCCCTTGTGTTCCTGTGAGTTTGGCTGCCAAAAAATACAAGGACACTTTGAAAACAACAGCTTCCTGCCAAAACTTATTACAAAACTTCTGAAAACACAAAGCAACAATGTTTCCAGACTTTACAATAACATCTTAAAGCTCGGATCCGATCAGCAGATTAGATTTTAACTGAACTTAATTTTGATTATTCTGAGTGACACCAAGTTTGGTTTTGGAGCAGAAAACTTCTATCGCATATGTTGCTACGTACACATCTATTATAGTTACAGCTGCGTTGAGAAAGTTATTACTCAAAGGTTTGTAATTACATGCCTGGACGCCTGGGTGGGAAATTGTCTGGTGGCGGCCTATTCTCAAGCCCATCACGGTGCTAATGACCCAAGGGTGATGAGGGTTATTAAATTGTTAGTGATGGACAACAACACTCAGTGGCTAACCAAATATCTGTTGTAGGTTGAGGTAAAATAAAAAGGAAGGTATCATGTTGGTCTTTGAGGGCCATTCAGAGCTCATAACACCAGAACAAATCCACAGAAGCCGACTAGTCCAGTCGGGCTTCATGGCAGCGCTGGACGAAACTAATGTTGTTTACACACAAAGTCTTCCTCTGCCCAGAACTGCACCTATTACAGTATCTAACACTTAATCAGTGGTGATAGCCTCTCCTAAATGTTGCTACACTCAGGTTGGCGTTAAATTAGATGTCTCTTACAATCAGACAAGAAAAACGCCCACTGTTTTGTTGCTCCCTGAACTTCCTTTTGTATATATGAAAGGTGGGGATTTTGGCTTTGATGCACAGCTTCCAACACATGCGTCCCTTTAGAAACAGCAACGCTAAGTGTTACAGTTTGTGAAGTAGCTGTAATTTGCAAACTGGTTCTGGTTTGATAATAGATCTTTTTTAACTGCAAGATGCTGGTCAATTAGATCTGTCTTTTTATTAACTGTATGCCATCTATCTATCTATCTATCTATCTATCTATCTATCTATCTATCTATCTATCTATCTATCTATCTATCTATCTATCTATCTATCTATCTATCTATCTATCTATCTATCTATCTATCTATCTATCTATCTATCTATCTATCCATCCATCCATCCATCCATCCATCCATCCATCCATCCATCCATCCATCCATCCATCCATCCATCCATCCATCCATCTATTGGGAGCAGTGTGTAACTGCACAAGAAGACCATTTTAAAGAGGATGGCGGCTAAATTTAAATTAGGTATAGTTTTGGCTCATTATGGGCCACAGTCTCTGAACTTTTTTGATCATATATAGAAGGAAAAAACACAGTTGTCTATGCTAACAAACTTGCTAACTGCCACTTTAGACTCTCTTTCCAGCCCTGTCAAGACGATACACTGTTTGTCCATGTTGCAAATTTGGGTGTCATCCATCCATCCATCCATTATCTGTACACCGCTTATTCCTCACTAGGGTCGCGGGGGGGCTGGAGCCTATCCTAGCCGACTCGGGCGAAGGCAGGGGACACCCTGAACAGGTCGCCAGCCTATCACAGGGCTACATATAGAGACAAACAATCACACTCTCATTCACACCTACGGACAATTTAGAATAATCAATTAACCTCAGCATGTTTTTGGGCTGTGGGAGGAAGCCGGAGTACCCGGTGAGAACCCACGCATGCACAGGGAGAACATGCAAACTCCACACAGAAGGATCCCGGGCGTCCTAACCGGGATGCGAACCAGGGATCTTCTAGCTGTGAGGCAACGCTGCTAACCATCGCGCCACCGTGCAGCCCCAATTTGGGTGTCATTTTCACCAAAATTCAAAATTGACACAAAAAATTGTGGATTTGCTGATCACTGATTCTGCTGAATCACTTAATCTGCTGCATAACTTTAACATTTACATCTGGTTATATTTCCATCTGAAAAATTAACACAGCTAGTAAGATGCAGAAGTATCAAAAGCCTTGATGGGAAATGTTACTTTGGTTCACAGTAACAAGAAAAGTTCTACCAAAAAAGAAAAAGATTTTCATGTTAGACTAATTAAAATTACAATACAATACAAATGTACACAATATTAAATAAAACTTCCACTCTTTTACAGGTTTCTTAACAGAAAAACTGGCTCTTCTTATGTTAGACTTCATTATTTTGGCTCACCTGAAAGTAAAAGAAGGCCTGCCCAAACCAGTAGTGCATGATGGTGGTCTGGGCTGCATCATAGTGGAGCTTCTTCCAGATAAACTGAGCCATGAGTGTCTGGATCAACAGGCAGCAGCAGAGGACTGGCAGGTTGTGAGCACGAAACAGCAGTGAAACCAACAAAACCAAGCCGCTGTAAATCTCCCATAATCCCCTGCTCTTCAGTTTGGCATCTGCTGTGATGATCTGGGATCGCAACAGGTCCTTGGTGCCCGTGAACAGGATGCCCAAGACAAAGACATAAACAAAGCGTGCCTCCACTGTTCCCCTAAAAGAGAAAGATTACAGGACTGTGTCAGTGTTTCGCATTTGCAGGAAGCCTGTATCGATTTTTTTCCCGCAAAACTTTTGGGTCAATATTCAAGTAATTGTGGTAACTGACTCTGGGATGTGGATTCTGGCAGTCTGGCTGTACCTATTCATGTGTTTAGCAATTAAATATCCAGAGATGGGAGATGATTTAGCCTGGGCTTTATATAATGAATAACAAAAAAAGATACTTCATCAAACTACTAAACAGAAACCAAGTAATCTTAATAAATCAAATGCAGCTGAGCTCAAAGCCTTAACAAACATCTCTGTAAAGAGGACAGAGAATATGAAATATTTACCTAAATAAAATAATAAAATAACGGACAAATAGGGTATCTCAAGTCACAAATGAAAATATGACAGCATTAAAAACAGCACAGATTAAAAATGTGGTGAAAACAGCATAAAAAACCCACCAAACCCTGATACTGAGGTACAGGGTAACACACATGATTCAGGCACATTTCAGCAAGACCTTTTTTTTTTATAAAAGGTTTTCAGAGTTCACCACTTTAATTAATTTCATATCCCTGCTTCTTGTTAGACAGCATTCCTTATATTTCTGTGACTCATAACCCTTCCTTCATTCGGTATGCAGTGTGTCAATGTAACATTAATAATTAAAGCTGTGAGACTGGAAGACAGAATGAATCGCCGCAGGAAAACAGACTTTCTCACACCCATCACTTTGTCTGTCGTGGGTTCCTGCATCACTGTAACTTTGAGAAATGTGGCATTAACATATTTTTTTTCACTACGTTCTAGGGTTGGGTGACATTTTACCACAAGTCTCTTTCTTGAATGGTGAAGCAAAGGTTGTAAGAAGCGAGTATAACGACAGCAGCAGTGAACCAACCCTCACACACCTGAGACTTGCTTGGGGATTTTACGACAGCTGAACTGGAATTCCTTGAGCAGTTTACAGGCATCATTTTAGTTGTTCTTTTGTCATTAATGACAGTGTAAGGTCCCAACTCTCAGATTAATTAAATGTGTATCCACAGTTACATGGTTTCTACTATAGCAAACCTCCTCTTCTTTCTGGATATCGCACCCCACTGTTCATTGTTAGGGATGTACTGCTGCATTAAACCCAACAGAAATACACAACTGTGGCCCAAACATGCATCCTTTCATTTTTTCCTAACATAACATCATTACTTCCATCTCTCTGACTCTGTTTATTTGCTGTTCCTCATGAGCACCAACAACTGTGTGTTATCTATCTCCCTCCACTGTCTCTTCCATTCACTCAGGTTTCTCTGTGATGGACCAGTCGACTATCCTGGAACCTCTTTCTCGCGTTTTGGTTCTGCCTCTTTTCCTCCAGGACATTCACCCTTTCATCTCGCCTCCCTTGTGTGCACATTGCCCTTGTTTCTTTTTTCTCCTGTGTATTTGCTTCCCTGCTCTGTTGCTGTTCCTGACATCGTTTTTGCATGGAAATCTTTCCTACCTGAATCAAGTGTCTGAGGACAGAAGGTTCAACACTGGGTGGGTACAGATTGTTAAGTTCTTTTAGACAAATTTGTGATGTGTGGTATCACGCCATTAGTATATTTACATTTAAAGACAGAGCTTGGGGAAAAAACAGAACCAGATGCTCCACTGCATTCTGGCTGTTTCAAGGATGAAACTGTTTCCCCTTTTTTTCCCCACGTAGGAAGCACACTTCAGTTGCTATTTTTGTGCACACTTCACTTACATTTGTGACAAAAAAGCTTACAGTAAATTACAGTTTTCTCGATCAAGTTATTTATTTGCACTGGATCTGGTTCAGGTCATTTAATATTTAGTGCCACTGCCTGCCAATACCAAGTCTCTGTCCGATACCCTTTCCATATAAAATGCACACTTAAAGTATATTAAAATTATTAAAATCAATCCAATGTATAACTGCAAAGCTCTGCAATGCATCAGGAAAAAAAATGCATTCCTGCATTCAAACTGTTCCTGTTGCGGAGGTGGTCAGGAACCTTGCTGTAAAGCTCCTGTAAACGTAGTGTTGACAGGGTAGAAGCTCCAAACCAATGAGGAAATCTGTATTCGCTACATACATGTCAGAAAATGTGTATTGTAGATGTAATGTAGTACCGGGTTGCCCTTACTGGTGGTCACTCTGAGTACGGGCAGTTCAGTGTTGGCAAGCACAGAGCATTGTGGGAGTTTAGCTAGCCATGGGCACCATGACATAGACTTCCATGACACTTAATGTCACCCAGAACGAGCTAATACATTTTCTGTTCTGCCACAAGTGGTGCTTTCCTGTTTTAAGACCTGTGTGGCAGTGGATATAAACAAATATTTGGACTCAGATTTCCAGGCAATGACAACATCTCTGAACATCCCTATAGTAAATAATGAAAACGATCAGGTTATATGCCGAGACAGATAATAAGGAACATTATGGACGAATGTTAATGTTGGGAAGAAAAAAAAAATCAAACATGTCTATATTGACCCTATAAACTTAACTGTATAAATTAAATACATAAGTTACAAATATTACTTTCTTGAGCAATTAGTACTAATACAACTATAACTGTAGTATTATAACTATAACTAAATAGTACACATATAATAAAAGCTAAGAAACTACCTCTTATTTATGCAATCTTTTACTCACTATGCAATCATAGTACATAATCTAAATTGAAACAAAGGGTTGCTCAAAAGCCAAAAACTAAACCAAGGGATTTGACTTTGCTCTCAACTTGATTTTAAGCGCTTAAACTGCTCACATTACATGAATAACAAAGTGAGTATCTATGTGAATATACACTCTGCTGCCAGTTTATTAGCTGCACTTTGCCGGAACTAATCCAGTTTTATGTATAGTGAGGTGTTTTTAGAGATAACCTCCCCTCACTGACATAAATGTTGTGTACAAAATATTGAAAAACATCAGTACAACACCACAGTCCTGCAGCAACACAAACTACAGCTGAATCAACATCCCTCTAGAGCAGTTTCAACAAAACTGAACATTGTAACTGCCATGAAGGTAGAGCTTGTTTGCAGACGGTTTTATTAGACTGTACAGCTAGAGTATCTAAAAAAAAAAGACAACTGATTGTGTTTTCTGTGTCTATGGTGTGAAAAACTTCAGATTGTGCCTCAGTTTCTGAATCTATGAAAAGATGCTGACATTTAAAATATTAAACGTGGTTTCACAAATAGCTGTAATATTGGACTAATTCAGTCATATATTTTCAAACCGGAAACCGATTCTGAAGACCAATAATCACATGGAAAGGTCCAGACCACAAGTTGACAGGTTCTTCAGGTTTGAAACTCTTGAAGTCTGACTCTGTGGTTTTGGAACTGTCCTTGGTACACTGCAGTTTTAATGTGTAAATCCATGCCATGGTGTGGACTGCTAGTTTCGCTCAATATGTTGATTCCAACATAAAAACCCAACATATGGACATGTAAACAAGCTAAAGGATTACGTCTTGAGATGTTTACCAGCATTAAAGTTCCTCCACACCCATGCAGGTCTTTTCAATTACCCTGGCTGACCGAACCTTTAGTGGGGTTAATGTTGGCTTCAGCTGTGACAAGAATAACATGATGCTACAAAACTCTATGTACCAATAACAATGACAACAGGGTGAGTTGTTCATCTGTTGTGGAAAATTGCTATGACTCACATGACATACAAAAAAACTTTTGACTGGTTTGACAAATGTAAGCTATTAAACTCTTCTTGACGCATCAAAAACTTTAAATCTACATTCCCTACGTTGACAACAGCTTCCTCAGACTGTAGCTCCATTGCTAATAAGCAGTGCTTCTGACCCTACATAGACAACACACGCACACGTGCTAAGCTGAAAGCAGAGGTCAGTTAAAACCCAAAAGCACAACAGCATTTTGTTTCTCATGCAAGTAATTGATTGTTTATAGACAAATAACATATAAATAGATGCTAAGTGCTTACTGAGATGTCAATCAAGCACATTCACCCACGGTCCTGAGAAAAAACTAATCAGGCAGCCAAAGTGAAGTTGATGGACAACATGGGACTGTTTGTTTGTGTCTAAGGGCTTTATTGCAAAATTAAAATGTCAAAGCCTTTAGGGGAGCTCTGTAACTCTCTGCCTGCAAACTTGTACTGCCGACTTTTGTTTGCTAGAGTTGTGAAAACAATACAGTTTATGGTTAAAAAGGATATAAAGGGCACAAATCAAACGGTATTCACAAGCACGGCCCATTAGCATTTTCTTTATCAATCATAGCTTCTATTTGATTTGACTTCTTCTTTGCAACAGGTTTAGAAAAAATTGTTAGAAGGATGTGAGCACTGTCAGCAAGATATAAAGATGGACAAGGCCTGTAATGTATGCACTGTAGTGCACGAAAGTATGTCTGCCTCTAAAGTCTGGAGCTACTACAAGGGTGAGAACAAGTTTCCATAAGCTCCCCTTCTTCTAAAAGGCTTACTCCACAAAAAAACCTTTTCCAGCTATCAATAATTTATATACTGAAAATGTCCCAAATTGAAGCTTTAAAGGAAAAGTGCTTTCGATTATGAAGGCAATTACATTTAGGCTAATTTCCATTTTAGGCATTCAGCATATGCTGTTATCCAGAGAGACTTAAATGAAAAGATTTTTCTCCCTCACATCTTGCTCTTTAATTAACTTACATTTATTAATATGCTTTTTTCCAGAAATGAGCAAATGGATAAAACAAAAAACAGACAAACAAGAGTGTTAAGAGCTGTGGTAATGACAAGCTGTTTTATCCTAATTCATAAAGGGTGCAGAGGAAATAAAGAGTGTTAAGAGGTAATGAAGCTAAAACAGGCACTGAATTTTCAAGGAGCCTGAGGAAACAGAGTTTAATTGTATTTTCTGCAAACATGTGGAGATCAACACAGTCGGTAAGATGACTGAGCTTGTTATATACTTTACAGCAGACATTTAGGAATTGTCATAACGGGAAAAGCACATGTGGAAATAAAAACATTAAATGTTCAGTTCCATTAAGAGTCCCAGTAAGCTGTTCCAGTGAGCCAGCCTGACTGAATCCACTTATGCTTTTCTTGCTATAAAAAGTCAAATTGTCTGCTGTGAAAAAGGTCTACTCATGACCAAAACGGTTGTCTGAATAATGTCTAACCTTCATTTAAAGTTGCTTCAAATAACATTTTCAAACTGCAACGGCTCCAAAGCTTTTTTACCCACTTAGAAAATCTCTGGCTCACGAGCACGACTTCTCTTCAGTCGAAGGCAATCACTCAGTAAAGGGGCATTTCTCTTGCAGCACGATACAGTCAGAGCTGCAAAACTACTACGGGATAATGGCTGACCCTGAAGGAGTTGAGCAAGTATTGGACATGTATTATTAATCAGCGTGTTTTATGGAAACCTGTTCCAACAGAAGAAAGGAGCAGGGTAATATGCTCCATACAGTGCTATTCTTTATTATTCACAACTCCCCTAACAATATGGAAAAGATTGTATTCATTATTATTTTATGCAAAGGAAAAGCGGAAAATCCTGGCCTGGATTTGATTTGATGCAAGGACAGTGATGGATAGGAGCTGCAGGGTTTACACAATAACTCATGATCAGGCTGGAAAAATAGAGAAAACCACAAACTAATCTTTCTGACTTACACGTTTCTACCAGCGTTGTATGATGCATTTAATGCACTGGTGTCTTGCAACCATGTTTTATACAAAGCAAGCAAGATGGAAAATGCTTGAGATTTAACATGAGACGTTGTTTTCCCTTCTGAAACCTGTAAATGTAACTCTGAAAGACCGCAGGACTAATCCACATCAGCCCAAAACAACAAACATCTTTCCCAGCACTGAGGCATTCAAATTTCTGAACGCTGAAAGGCATCTTGTTTGCTTTGACATTTTCAAAGCAGAATGCACAAGCTGTCCTCTTGTCTGAGCAATAAAGGCTACTTGCTGTTTATGTAATTTCCCAAACTGCAGCCCCTCAAAAGTGGCTGTGGTTATTTCAAGAGTCTCCTGATTACAGTATATCATACAGAGCGTTTGGCTGAAGGTGCAAATGAGACTGATTTTCACCCCATCTTACTTAGATTGGACTGGTGTTGTAGCTAAGGGGGTTTTATGCTGGCTATGATTTCCATGCAACTCCAGAGACAAGCAGCTGGCAACAGGAAGTACAGCTACAGTAAACAAGACTCCTGCAACTTCTCAACTCCCTGTGCTCTCATCTGTCCTGTCTATCTGAAGTACAGTGGCCTGTAACAGACATGAATAATGGAGACATGCAAGCAAACTGACAGGTGGCGTAATGCAAACAGTTCTGGAGCTGCAGTGTTGAGGGAGTTTTTGTTTCAGACTATAGCCAGACTAATGTAAGATTTTGCACATAATATAGCATTAATATAACCAGCAGAACAATGGCATCCTTAGAAAACAAAGTCACACTCTCTTTTGTGTGTTGTTATCTGAGCTTCTCTGTTTTATGCTTTGGCAGCCAGTGTGGCTGTGTGTACATGGTAATGCATGGTGGTGTACATTAATACATATGAGTGCAGATGAGTCCCTCCCATTAAAACTGCTTTCCCTCCACCTGCTTATAAAAAGATATCCAATATCACATAACAAAAGCAAATCTGCAGTGCAGCATTCAGCCAATGCCCTAGGAATCCAAAGAAAAGGAAGTATTGTGTTTATGTTACTTACCAAATTTATGTGCACTTGTTCGATTTCAGCTCAATGTGAGAGTCTCTGCTGCTATTTTGCAAATCTCCCCTGCTACTTCTTCTCCACTCTGGTCTTGGTGTGTCTATTTTTGCTCAGGATGTAAATGGTAAACCATTAATCGATCATTTGCTGTTGATGATTTAGCCAATAAGGAAGAAAACAGATGTACCTGTCAGAAAATATATTGTGCATTAGTCGTAGTACCTCTTTGCACCATCATGGAGAGCCTCTTACTATTTAATGAGATAAAACTGAAAAAGTTGCTTGGACTATAGGCAGCATTGTGAGGACTTAGCTAGCAACGGGAACCATGACAAAGTTTTCTGTGGCATTTCATGGCCAGGTCAGGTCTTCAATACAAGCCGGAGTCTGATCAAACAGTGTTGCTATAACCAAGGCCACAAATACAAGCTGCTCTAGTAGCAAATGTCACCTGCCCATGGTTTAATATGTCTCTCTAAGCATACAGAAAACATAATGACAACAACTTGTTATGACCATTTATGGGTTGTTACAAGATAAAATTAATTATTTTTTGTTGGGTTTCATGTACACAACCTTGATGGTTGGTAATAAAACCTGAAAGGAGGGGGGTAGAAGTGGCCAACATGCCATAGAGAACCTTTAGTGACCATCAGTTCTATGAATATTGTCATTTTATATTGAGGGGTTTATAACAGTCCTCCATTTGCCCTTTGACATGTTGTATTTCAGATCACTGAGCAAAGACAAAGTCCCCAGGAAACTCGGCTTTATTCCAGAACAATAAAAAAGAAGAGGCCAAAGTAGTTGTGGAAATAGTGTTCAGCTGTGTCTCACAGAGGAGCACATTTATTATATAGAACATTGCAAAGAGTGCATTCTGTTACTTTTGGCATTATTTGTTGCGATTACTTAAGGATCTGACAACTACACTTGGAACGAAAACAGAAATCGTAACTCCTTCCGGAGGGAGTCACTATAAGATTAATAAGGCAAGACAAGCCATTAAACATTCATTAAAGCAGATAGAGTAATAATGTAGCTTGAATGTATTCATTAAAGCAGATACAGTAATAGTGTAGCTTGAATGTATTCATTAATCAGTGCATTAAAGTTTATCTTGATAGGTGAATCTACGTACAGGTTTAAATGACTCAAAACAGCTCACCCCCTAATTTACTCTGGCATCACTTTGATAGTGAAAACATTATGATAACTTAATATTTTAAAGCTGTTTAAAGATATTGATTAAAATTACATTTTCTTAATCAGCTTCTTAATATGAGGGATGGCCATATTTCTAGCAAAGTTGGAAAAGCTTCAATCAATAGATTTGTTTCTGCCTGTTATTCTCACTGGTTTGAAATGAGTGCGGCTTGGTGGGAAAAATGCGAAGTCACAGGAGGAAATTCAACAAGTTCTCATTCCCATGATATCAAAGACTGACATTATGTCGAAGCCACTGGTGTCTTAGACATACGTATAGCGTTTCCTTTGGTGTTGGTGACACATGCATCAATACTGAACGCCCACAGACCTACAGGAGTTTGTCCACTTTAAAAGAGCCTATATTAAGGTTGAAGGAGTAGAAAACAGCGCAAGTCTCACCTTGGAGACTGAGATTTATGTCCTGTGTTTTTTTACTTAGCTTCAATATATTTTGTGGCTCAAGACAAATTTTCACTCGCTGTTTACTTTCAAATTTTTAATCCCAAAACCCACTGGCAGGTTTGAAATGCATATTATTTCTATTTAAGTTCGCCCAAATTACACCATTTATCACTGACAGAAACTATAAAAACAGAAAGAATTGTCTGATGTCAAACTTTCCGACGGTTCTTAAACTAATCAAGTGTAACATGCGGTTCAGTTGAGAAAATTAACCAAATCTAAGGGTAAATTGTAGCATTTATCAAAATAATTCTGTTCTACAAGCCTCATGTAAAGATTGGCAAAAAAGAAACGGTTGCACCTTATTCTGAAAAAAACTAAAAACTTCTATGCTCTCGATCACAACCTAGAACTCCTGACTGAATCAACTGTGACCAACAGCAACAAGACATAAATTACGGGATAATCTGAGTGAACTGCAGGCTGTGTTTACACAGAGGATAAGACACAGGGGAGCAAGATGTCAGCAAGTAGTTGGAAGTTAGATTCAAAATGGTGATATATTATCACAGAGTTGATGTGCTGAGTTGTGTGAAAAATGTCTAATTTGAAGATGTAAAAATGTAAACAGTACAATATCAACAGTATGTGGAGTCGCCATTTGTTTTCCAGTACTGGTAACACCTGAGGGCATGGTCAAAGAAATTCAACTTGGTTTATAGCATTATAACTGTCTTCCTGCGCAAAAAACTTTCCTGAGTTCTCTGTCCTAGTCATGGTTGTGCTGTTTTCATAGAGGTACAGGATTTTACCTTGCAGTGAAAAATGTGTTCACAGTGAGTAAAAATGTGAAAATACGCCTTTTTTACAACCTTAACCACATGTTAAAAGGCAGACTTCTTGTTACCTGAATAGGACTGACAGTGCTGACACCAGCAGAGAACATTTGTCTTTGGTCCCATGGCATCTATCTCTGGCATTCAGGGGGTTTTATAGGTCTATCGAACAACTCTGTGCTGTGAAAAATGATGCTAAAAGGTAGTGAGTGCATTCCAGTGTAACGCCAAGGGGTCCTGACAAAAAGGCAGTGTGTGATGAGTGGGAAGTGAAACCAGGCTCTAGAAAATCACTCAGTAGTTCCTTTACAAGAGAAACTAAGTAGTTCACTGCTCTGTAACGAACAAGTGAACTGAGACTTATCAATTAACATAATTTTATGAAATCACCACCAGCTGCAGCATCACATGACACGTGACAAATTGCTCTACAGGACTGTTAAAGAAAGCAGTGTCATGAATATATCCCTGTACTTTTATGCTACAATTAAAACTGAGCAATATTTGAATCCAAAGAACTTCTGTGGGTTCATTTATGTTTCCAGGTCACTGCCAATCAAAAACCCACACAGCCCTGAAGAAGCAGGAAAACTATGTATTAAAACTTGTCTTTAATAACATCAACAGAAGGTTTTTTATCTTTAAACTTTGATTGTTCTCTATTTAGTCATGAATATTTAATGTTATTGAGGAAAAATGTCAGATTTCAAACTAAGTTTTTAAAGGTTTTAAAGCCTCAGGGATTCCTCCACATTACTTGATGAGGAGGCGTGTCCGGTCCAATCAATCTCACTGTATTTGCTGCGTTTTGTAATGTTAATAGCAGTAACAGTGGACAGAAAATAGTAGCTTGTCAAGCTGCAGAGCTCCCTGGATTTCATGTTACCTTGGAAACAAGCTCTGGTTCTCCAGCAAGTGAATAAGAAAAGGTAAGCCTGTGTCCAATCCCCTTAACATGTTTGGTATATCCCCTTCATCAATCACCCGCATCAGGCTAACACTTACAGTAAATCAGCCAAAACAAGTAATTCACTGCCAGAGGAAAGCTTTGGAGCAGACGCCTGAGAATGAGCAGGGTCGGCCCACTTTGTCTGAGCCCTGGTCTTTCTGTGGGATAAAGCTGAGCATGTCGAAGTGGTGACTATTAAAATGCCACTGGGACTAATGTGGAGGACTTTAAAACAATGGTTACAGACAAAACATCTAATTACACAACAAGCCACCAGATCAATACCTGCTTTGCTGGCAGCATGTGGTGATGTCTTTTTTCTCTCCAGCTTTATGTTACATTTTAAATCACCTTTTTTTTTTTTTTTTGCTGAAACAGTAGCATCATTTAGAAAGAAGATGGAGCACAGCAAGAGCGGCTTTCTGTACGACACCCTGTCAGTCAGCAGAGGATAATAATTTGTTAAATGTTACCGCTGATTTATTGTAGTGACACAGAACTGACTTTGAAACAGGGTCATTAAATAGTTTACCTCTTGGGTAATAAAACCAAAAACTGAATTCTGTTTGTGTGTCTGTGTGTGTGTGTGGCAGGGGTTCACAGGTGTTTTGAGACGAGTTTGAATACATTTCCATTTTTAAGCGGGATCGGTATGCATGAATATTTTTAAATTGGGAAACTGCACAACAACTGCCTTTCTAGACCAGGCAGCACATGATAAAATGGGTCAGGTGTGGAGCGCAGACACACACAAACATAAACACTGTATATGCTTCTCGTGGCTAAATGTTTGGCAGGAAATGTGCCGTAAATGCAGAAGACAAGGACAGAACCTGAGCTAAACTTTGGATATGATGTATATGGGCTCGGACAGGTTTGGCCCTCAGCCGGCTGCTTTGATGTCGAGCTACTTCCTACAGGAGTTCAGCCTCATCTTTCATTTTCACTTTACTGTATCCCACTTTAAACATTTTTTCATGTTGCAATCGGTGACCACTCAATATCCAGTTAAATACAACTAACACAAAGTACGCAGTTGCCTGTCGCTGACTGTCAGATGTCTATTTTTAGGTTCTTTACTGATGATGGCATAAGGAGGTTGTGTACAGGAGGGAGAGGAAAAAAAAGAAAGAAAAAGGCAAACTCAATCCAAGCAACTATTTGAGACCCTTTAAAGTGAGCAACATTGGCTGTTCTCAACCCCATTAGCCATTTTGAAAGATGCAACAGCGCAATTAGGCATTTGGCACAAAGGAAAGGCGAGGAGGGAAGCGGGGGGAGTTGTCAGGGGGGTTTTACTCTGATAAAACGCACCGAGAGTAAACCAAAAAGACCACACTTTAAAAAGGGTCGTTATACAAAGTTGTTCCCTTTTACAGCCACATTACAAGGAAAAACATAGTTGTGAAAACATTTTGGCCTTTTTTAATTTCAGAGAGAAACGGTTCTGATACTGTGTCTAAAATTAACAGAAATTTGACTAGAAGGTTGTTCAAAAACACCAAAACAAACAAATGAGACCCTGGGGAAATTATTTGACTCCTTCAACACAACCATTGGAAGTATAGTACAAATAAACAGCACTATTTTAGTATAATTGCACAAATATAGCTTCTCCTTACTGTACGATCAAATTACAGCACCTGAAATAGAGGGCGTGTTATAACCATAAATCCCAAGACTAAAGTTTGTCTCTGTAAGGAGCTCAGGCCAAGAATGTGAACTAAATCTAAAATAAACCCCTGAGGCGAAGAACTGTAAAGATCAATGTGCTAAGGTCTGAAGAAAAAGCTGATGGACTGGGTCAACTGTCAACCCCGTCAATCATAAAGTTCGTCAAAAGGAGCCCGAGTCCCTACATGGCTTCAGTCAGGTGTCTTTTTGCGGCTAAGGGTGAGAGGTTGAGCTTTTAATTAGGTGAGCAGGTAGGAGAGACTGCCAAGGAGAACAGGAAAGGTTAAGGAAGGCCAGGTTCTGGTGGTAGATGAAGGGAGGTCAGGAAAACTAGACAGGAGAACCGTGTGCAGTCCTGAACACTCATTATTTCCTGACAGGGGTTAGTAGCAGATACCTCTGTGCCAAGCTCCAGTCTACAGAATGAAAAATTACAACACTTAGGTTCTGCAAGACTCTCCGTTTTTTCGTCAACAACTAACAACAACTACTACATACAGACACTGCTCAAGTATTAGACACAGTGTACAGAGGCATCAGTCTGCAAGAATAATAATGTGTTTTAAGGCGCACATTAACATGATTCTTCATTATTCAGGCTGAGTTCAAGGATGCACAAAATATCCTAAATGCAGAGGACACTGAAGGGTTGGCACCGGGATGAACTGCTTTATCATCGCCTGTGTAAAATGAACATGATTATGCACCTAGTATGCTTGATTAAGATTTGAGGGTCTGGGAGGAAAGACTCTTACCCTTAGGGAGACACCAGAAGGGTTTCAATGCATCTGCAGGTTTAAGAAATCCAAACTCTTCTCAAGATTTATCTTTTAATGATAGCGAAGGGAAACTGAGGACCATTTTAAGAAGCGAGATAAGAAAACCGAGAAAGCTGGGAAAATCACCGTCCTTATTAAGCAGCCGCAGTCGGTGGCAAAATTCCTTGATGTCGAAGCTTTGCATCCATTTCTATTTCAATACGAATGCTTTGAATTGTGAGTTCTCAGTGTTGTTATCTCAGCTGAGCCTGCAATTTGATTCGATCTTGATATGGAAATTAGTTAGATGTGGCTGGCTGACTTGTCAACAAATATGACCCCCTTGTCAAAAAACAATGCTGCTCTAAGGACTTTATTTTTCACTGATATTACAAATAGGTTTTATTGCTTGACTTGTAAAAGGATGGTAAGGTGACCTCTGAACTTTTAGGATAGATAGATTTCTTCAGATTTTGGTTTACACCTTTATTTACACCTGCTGAGATTCAATCACGATGTGAGTCCGACCACCTACAGATCATCTGATATTAATGTCTTCTGCATTTGCTCACATTGTCATGAACATGGGTTTTCTCCGATGTAGTTATCAATTTATGATGTTACTTTAATGTGCTACACCCAGAGTACAAATGAGGTTGGTGGTATTGCCAGTAGTTTTGCAAATATGTGATCATAAATACACCATTAACTAGCCAGGTAAGTGGATTACAATTCATCCCGTGGGAAACATTAAAGTTACAGTATACCGTCTGAGTCCAGCTGGAGGACTAATTCATAAGAGAGAGTCTTGGTGTGGAGAGAAGCACAGCACATTGAAAATACTTAAAATATTGTATAAGAAACACACAAATACGCTTTATCACTACATTTGCAAAGCGTCCAGTTCGAAGTCAATACAGATGAACACAGGATAATTACCTTCAAATGACACCTGCTCAAAGTCGACTACAATGCAGACAGGTGATGAACATATACAGTTGTGAAGAAAAGCTCACATGCACTTGTAAAGACCATGTATAACACGGCAGTCTTGAGTTTCAATTACTTTTTTAACTCTTATTTTTCAATGAATGAGTGATTGAATGAATGAATGAATGAATGAATGAATTAATTAATTAATGATCAATTAATTTGATCACACAATTGGAAAGTCTGAGGAACTCAGCACAGATCTGAAGATGCAAATCACTGACTTGAACAAGTCTGGAAAGTCACTTGGAGCCTTTTCAAAGCAGCTACAGATCCCAAGATCAACTGTGCAAACAACTGTCTGTAAGTGTAAAGTGCATGGTACAGCTATGTCACTGCCACAATCAGGAAGACGAGGCCTTCTGGAGGAGAGTTCTGTGATTGAGCTATTTTGCCACAATGACCAGGAATATGTTTGAAAGAGAGACGCTAAGGCCTTCAACCTTAAGAACACCAAACCTACTGGTAACTACTGGCGGTGGCAGTATTATGTTCTAGGGTTGTTTTGGAACAGTGAAGAGGTAGGATTACCTCCACATTCTTCAGCAAAACCTAAAATCATCAGCCAGAAGGTTGTGTCGTAGATGCAACAGGGTGTTCGAACAAAGCAATGACCCTAAACACACATTAAAAGTGGTAAAGACATGGCTAAATCAGTCTAGAGTTAGGATTTTAGACTGGCCTCCCCAAAGTCCTGACCTAAACACTATTGAGAACTTGTGGACTGCACTGAAGAAACAAGTCTGTGTCAGTAAGCCAGCAAATTTAGTTGAAATACACTAATTCTGTCAAGAGGAGTCAAAGATACAAGGAGAAGCTCGTGGACGGCTACCAAAACATCTGAACTGAGATGAAAATTGCCTAAGGACATTTAACCAAATATTAGCCTGCTGTATGTAGATTTTTTAACGCAGGAGATTTGGTCATATTTCAAGAAGGCCTATAATAAGTCTATGAAAGAACCTAAATGCATAATTGTTTTTGGTGACAAAGACACATTTCAATGATTCCATCATAGAAAATTAAGAGTTATAGGAGTCACTGAAAACTCAAGACTGCAATGATATACATGGTCTTTACAAATGTGTGTAAACTTTTGTTCACAGCTGTACACACACACATGTAAACCTATCCAAAAGAAATTGGAGGAGAACACAGTCCACAAAGAGCACTTAAAGACATACAAATACAAATGGATGCAATCATCCAGTCTGGCATCAGTGCAAGGTGTTGCAGGTTCAAGTGAAACTGTAAAATGTGGCTGCACTCTGTCATTTTTGTGGTAGCAGCTCACTCGCTCGCTCAAGCAATGTGACCGACTGGCGCTGTGGAAGACTCCTGTGACAGACAATGAGTGCAAGGCTGGAGTGCTGGTGGGCAGGCATGTAGTCAGACAGGTAGGAAAACCATTAAATCATCTTCACAGCATCAATGATTGTACAGGCTTTTTACAGGCCTGTGACTGCCACAGATAACAGATATTTTTCTTTTCATTAGCAGAGCAGCTGACTTATTGATTGCTGTTGGGAAGTAAAGAGACTTTTGACAAACATAACAAAAAATGCCTGTGGAATAAATTACATACTCAAGCTTCAACATCTGCACCAAATTTCATCGCAACCCATCCAATAGTTGAGACACTTTACTCAAAGACCCCGAATGTGAATGTCACGTTGTGTACTATATTTTGCACATTTGGACCTTTCATTGCTCAAAAAGCAGAACAAAGAGAAATGCAGTGTTTTGCATTCCAGTCATGAAAGCTAAAAAGAGCTAATTTTCAAGCCAAATGAAAAGCAAATTTGCAAAACTTAGCACAAAAATGATTCTAACACGCTGCATGGTTATATGTTTCTCCTATAGCTGGCTTTACTGCTCTGTGTTGTGAAAACAGTTTCATCAGTTACAGAAGACTGGAGGGCTGGATGGGGATGTGGCTGTGTGTTGGAGGAGAAAAGACCTGTCGATACTACCGCAATTCATACTGGCTGCCAATTTAAATCAACAGTCATAGATTGCTTGATGCCCCATCCAATGCAATTAATTTAATTTAAGACACTGGAAGACTTTTTTAGCACTTGAAGGGACACTGGGTCAGGGAGATTTACTGTAGATGGATGTAAAGCAGAAAAAAGTACAGCAGTTCATCATCACAGTTAACGATGTGGCCCGAGTGTTTGTCTTCTCAGACATAACATGCAGCATTACAACCTGCACGCTCATCCGCATGACAACGCAAACTGTGTGCTTTAAATCATGCAACTATCAGCGCACTGCAGTTTGCCAACTGTTACGATAAATGAAACCATAGCACCATGGTTCACAAAATACTTACTTGGATGTAGTTCGGCTGGAGTGTTGCCAGGGAAACAAGACATTGCCGACAGCTGCCCGGTAGCTGTAGACACCCAAAAGTCCAAGGGCGAGGGCAACCTTGGAGACCCATGAGCAACGTCTTTGAACCAGGAGGTAGATAACAACCAAACAGAAAGCTGACAGGAGGGAGAGGACCACCTTGTGTTCGGAGCTAGAAAGAGACAAACAGTCATGGGGTGAGAAAACACGCCCTGTACTCTAATTCGAGGAGGGTCTTTGGAATTTTCAAGCAGAAATTCATTCATATTTAACATGTTTGTGAACGGCAATTTCACATATTGCTTCACTTAGACCTAAATATAGGATGAGTAAAAACATATTCAGTTTAATCAATCAAAAGAGACAGCTACAACACTAAAGTTGAGTATTTACTGAGCAACAGAGATCTCGAGATGAGATGAAACACTGTCAGTCATATCCTCCAGCATCAGTTTAAATTTTAAAAAGGCACGCATCTTCAATTGTTCACCGGATTTAAGGCAATACAGTCTGAAATTACGCCACACTGAACACAGACAGGAAATAATAAGACCTCAAAGGACATATCAAAGTTGAATAGAAGCTGTGCATTTAGCCACTGGCTGGATCAGACAGCAGTGGAAGTTGGGTATTTTGAGACAAGATGAGGCATAACGCAACCTAGATCTCATTATCCAAGCAACAGGCAGTGCAGGTAGGAAGATAGGGCAACACCGGACAGGGAAAAGGTCAGAATCCACATCTCTATTCTACAATGTGATGCATGTTAAAGAACAAACCATAATCCCCTGCCCCGCGCTGTTGTCAGAATATTAATGGCTCTGAAACAGTCACAGTCTTACAGAGAAATCACAGTTTTCCTACAATCTGAGCAATCACAGAAGGCTATTTTCCCTTCTTGGATCTTAAAAAAATGCTAAGTGGAGGGTCCTGTCAACTAGTCAGGCAGAAAAACACATTTAAAATGTTTTCAGTGTCACAAGAAAAGCCTTGTGTTTACACGCTATACCTCCCCTTAAATGTCTGCAATGACCAAATCACTGCTTAGTGTAATTTCCCTGTATATATATTTCACTCATCCACTTTCATTATGTCTACTACAGTGGGCGACATCCTATATTTCCCGTAGCTTTCAATCTTCCCCAGAGAACAGCAATGAACTTGTTGCATTGATCTGTTACTCTTCTGAGTAGGCGGGGAGACAAATGAAGACTGAGAATCTTGTCTCTGCATTGCATTCCCATCTACTGAGTGCATTGTCTTTGTATCTCTGCCTTTTTATAATGAATGTATCCCCATGTGACTTTTCAACTTCTGCCCTTAAACAGTGAAAGAAGCCTGTTTGCTTTAATTCTGCTGGATTTGTACTAAACCCTCGAGTTTACCCCACATGTTTTTTCTTGAGTCTCGCCCTCGTGTGTAGTTGTGTTGAAAATGAGTTCTTGCTATATCCTGTCACCTTCATGTTGCCACATATCCACATAAAAAGACAAATGTACTACACACTATGCCACAAGACTAATAGTCTTCTGCTATGCTGGCAGCACCGTGTTCATTACAGGCCCACATTACATATCGGTTGTCAGAACAAACAGTATACTGTTGT
The DNA here is from genome assembly GCA_024666655.1 of Dascyllus trimaculatus. Taxonomy (NCBI): domain Eukaryota; kingdom Metazoa; phylum Chordata; class Actinopteri; family Pomacentridae; genus Dascyllus; species Dascyllus trimaculatus. The sequence goes on along the minus strand of CM045457.1, from coordinate 11,437,734 downwards.
TGTGGAGCCTTAGCAGTAGTGAGGGTAAAATTGTAAAGTTTGTCTGAAGCAAAAAGGAATACAGTCAGTGCACTAAAGGGTATATATGTTTCCATTTAACAGATTTTAGATGAACTTCTGAACTTCAGGATCATCGCTTTATGCATCCAGCTCTGTTGTGCAGATTAATAGAAAACTAAAGCAAGAGACACACCACTCCATCTTTTTGCTATTCATTGTGTTGCGTGTCTCTCCCTTGAGGAACATCTTAAGAATCATAACGCTGCCAAGATAATTCTGAATCAACCAAGTAGCTGTTGCTCTTAACACTCTCTCTTCGCTTTGTTGCCTTGTAAAACAATCCCTGTTCACAAGCCAACACCCAACAGAGAAGGCCAGCGGGGGAGCATCAGTAGCCTCCCTGGGTTACAGATGCTCAAATCAATATTTATGAATTAACAATGGAAAATATGACCGAGTGAGATAAAAGGCATCACTTGTAACCACTGAACCCTACAGCTTCTCGCAACTATCTGGAGTTTTGTAGCATCTTTTAGCTCAGTGTTTTAGTTTTACATCACACAACTTCATTGCTTGGATTACCGCCCTCGTTACCAGGGAGCTGCTGTCAGTCAGGATGTTTTGATGAACAAACCGTCCACTATGGTGAGCATTTAGCAGCTAAAGAGCCAGAAAATTCACTCAGGAGCTGGCGGAGACCAAAACTGAGCTAAAACAATTGTGAATGTTGGACTTACAACCATTGAGTGGCAGAAACATGACTCCAAATCCCTAACGTTGCTCTGTGTCTGCTACATGTGGAAATAGGCAGTAGTTTGTTAACGCATTTGCCTCATCCGCTTCATAAAGTGATAATATGTCCATTTGGAGCTTGCCACACTACCTTTAAGATTCAAATTTTGATTCATAGTAAATTTCTGTTTGGCCAAAAAGCTTCTTCAGGCTGGAAATGAATGAAGGAAGTGACAGCATGTTAGAGATAGATTTAAACTATTTCTATGTTTTGTTTTCTTTCTCATTTTAGCTAAAAATGTTGAAATTATTTTCTGTTAACCATTTCTTGGCTGCATGTTTCAGACCATTGTCTTGTTGGAAGCCCCAAAGCTGCTCAAGCACAAGTTTTTCTGCAGACTGCCTGATGTTTTCCTCCTGAATCTCGATGTCGTTCTCTTTCGTCATGATGCTGTTTACTTTGACATGGCTGTCTGACTCATTGGTTGAAAAACACCCACAAGGCATTACATTCTCACCGAGTTTGACAGTGGGGACGGTGTTTTTGTTTGCTGAATGTTTCGCCTTTCTTTTACCAGACAAAAATCAGGAAAAGTCAACTTGCTGTCTCCGAACAACTCCATTTTTGTCTCATCCCACCACAGAACTGATGACCACAAGCCCTAATCTATGTCCAGATGAGCTTTTTGTGTGCCTGTCTTGTAAAACTAGAGTGCTTCTTGGCTGACATCCATGGAGAGCAGCTTTGTGCTTTCTGCTGGAGTGTCTACTTCAGATGTTGGTATCATAACTGACCACATTCATCAGGTCTTGGTGGTGATCCTCGGATTCTTCCTGGCCTCTCACACTACAATTCTTGGCAGCATAGGGGTCAATTCTGGCTTTCTACCACACCCTTTCAGTGTTTTCACAGTGTAGAACTCCTCATACTTTTTGACTCTGCTTTGCACGGTTGCCACTGGCACTTGAAAACACTTGGATATGACTTTACAGCTTTTCCCCTTCTTGCAAGAAGCCACAACACAAAACTCTCCATTTCACTGATGAACACTCTACAAATTACCAGGACCACTTGGAATGGTATAGGAACTGCATTTTCTCAAACAGTTGTAACAACTTTTAGGCTATGAATAATTCTGGACGTGGTATTTTTGGCCAAAATACTTAAGAAATTGAAGAAATGGTGGAATTCAGCATTAACATCTCTAACATAATGTCTTACTGTCTGTTGCCACGCGTTTTTATCATTTCCAGTCAGAAGAAACCCATTTGAATGACAAAAATTCACTATGAATGGTAGCAGTTCCCAGCTTGCTAATAGCCTGGAGGCATGAGACTGACTGTGGGGTGAGCAGGAGGGCATTGACGGCCACACAACTGTCATGTGTAGTGACATCCAGAGCTCCAAAAAACTACTTTTCTAAATATTTTCTGTGTTTATATGATTAGTCATTTAAAATTGAAGTATTTAGTTAATATTGAATTTTGTCAAGCTCTGCACTTTAAATCTTTTATTATATCAGTGTTTGAATGAGATGTGAACAGAATTATAGAGAATGTTATTAGAAGACTGACAAGCCCAACCTGTTAAGCCAATGCCCGACGTCAGGAAGATGAGCCCACTGAACCCCTGTCTGGTTGAGGGATCGCAGCAGCCTGCAGCAGAGCAGAGTGAAGGGTGGCGTGGCTAACGCTAGCCACTTCTCTGAGTAAATCTCGGCTTTGGGGTGATCAGAGGCATGACTGTCTTTGGAGGGGAGAAGATGCTCCTCTTCTTCTCCAGAGCCTCGCTGCTCTCTGAAGTACTTGCGGCAGACGTCCTGGAAGACGGCGAGGCAGAGCGTGTTGAGCAGAAAGTACCAGGTTTGGTGCTCCTCCTCTACAAAACTGCTGGCCGCCAAGCTGAGAGTGTGGCCGACGGTGCCGGCGAGCAGCAAAACATCCAGCTCCGACAGCGACCACTCACTGCCACTGCTCCTCAGTGGAGACTATAAGAGAAGGAAAGTGTATTAGAAACAGAAGTGTTAGAGCAAACAGTGAACAAATGTGTCAAAGCTGCACAGCATGAGATGCATGTTTACTTCTGACAAAAATGTAGTGAAATTTCCCTTGTCTGTTCATCTCTTTCTCAGCCGGGTGTCTCATAAATCAAAGAATAGATTTCCATGTTATTTCGCAGATACTGTGCTGTGAAAAAGTACTGGCCTTCCTACAGATATCTTTTTTTGCATATATGTCACACTTAAATGTTTCAGATCATCAAACTATTTTTAATACTTTTTGGGAGGGGGGAATTTTTTCATTTTAATGATAGCAAGAAAGAGACAGGGTTAAAGGGGGTATAGAGGAGAGAGAGACATGCAGCAAAGGGTCATGAGCCAAACTCGAACTCATGACCGCTGCTGGCGACCTGCGCCCACATGGTAACACCTTAACTCAGCGAGCTATACAACAGCCCATCAAACTTTTTAAATGTAAGACAAAGACAACCCAAGAAAACACAAAATGCAGTTTTTAAATGATGACTTTATTCTTTAAAGGAAAAATGCTGTCCAGCCCATCTTGCCCTACGTGAAAAAGTAAACGCCCCTTTATCCATATGTAAATTTCATAATGTACAGATCCATATGTAGGTTTATCATGCCTGGTGTATTGTCTCTGTGAGACTTTTTATTATTATATCTTTATTTGTTAGCCCTGTCGTACTTTTTTAATTCTTGTACTTCTTTCTGTCTTGTAGTATCCAGCTGCTATAATGGGAATTTCCCCGGCAAGGGATCAATAAAGCTTATCTTATCTTAGCTACCAATCTACCAAATGACCAAGTTTATTGGCAACTGGGTTCAATTTCACCAGCCACACTCACATATGGTTACTGCCAGGCTTGTTCAATCTAAACATCACCTAAATAGAACCTGTCTGGCATTGTGAATTAGTTAAGAGGTCCTAAAAAGCAGCAAATGATGCCACATTCTAAAGTGATTCAAGTTTATCAGTCTGGAAAGGGTTACAAAGACATTGCTAAGGCTCTGGGACTCCAGAGAACCACAAGTGCAAATGGGTTCTGCAGCATAACAATGACTTAAAGCACTCAAGCAAATCCACCTCTGAATTTCTCAGAAAGAACAAAATGAAGGTTTTGGAATGGCTGAGTCAAAGTCCGGACTTAAATCCAATTGAGATGCTGTGTCAGGACCTTAAAAGGGCAGTTTATGCCCAAAAACCATCTAATGTGTCCAAATTAAAACTATTCTGCAGAGAAGAGTGGACCAAAATTCCTCCATGGCGATGTGAAAGAGTGATCACAACCTGTAACAAACATTAACTGCAGTTGTTGCTGCTAAGGGACCAACCAGTTATTAGATTTAGGTGGGCAATTACTTTTTCACAGGGAGGATCTGGGTTTTCAATAATTCTTCAATAAACCATAATTTAAAAACTGCACTTTGTGTTTTGTGGGTTATCTCTGTATAATGTTAAGTAAATATAAATACTAGTTTGATGATCTGGGATATTTAAGTGTAAAAAATATGTAAAAATAAGAGACATCAGGAACATACTTTTTCATAGCACTGTAGATTAGTCTTGTCCCAAGAAATACATGATGTTGATGACGATGTTGGTAAAGATTCCAAATCTCCACCTGAGATGATCATTCTGTTAGTAGTCAAAAGAAACAGGCTCTGACTGAAGCTTTCTGCACCTAAAATCTATCAAACTCATTGTCATCTGATACAGTTTAGAAGAGGCTACCACAACCACACATCCCCGACTACACACTCAACCTACTTTCACCTCGCCCACCTCTGTGCTGTGGCATCATAACTCTCAGTGGGATAATTAGCTGGATCAAACTGCTGCTTTGGTGATTCATGCCGATGTACTTCTATATTGAAAATCTCATCTCTTGACACTCATTAAATGACCCGTGCACTTCATAATAACATTTGCAGCCACTTATATCTGCTCTACTCATACACACCAAGAAGAAAATTCTATCTACTGTTGCATATGCTGTTCACATTTGAATTTGAGACTTTTCACACCACTGTTTCTGATGAACACAAAGATATTTTTGGGGAAAACATGGCATTATTCGTGACATGTTACTACACAGCAGCCATTGACCATCTTGGCACTGCAGACAGTGACCATGAGCTGTCATTCATAAATTGCGATCCGTCTCTTTTGAATGCTTACATCCCATTTTTAAGATTGGTGTTTGTCCAATTGCACACTTGTATGCAAATTATTTTAGTCAGTGCAAAGCAAGTTCAAACAGAGTTCAGCCAACCTCTTAGCTCAGCAGCAATATTTCAGCCCAATGATCAACAGACATGCATCTTAGCCTGCGTGCACCTTCCTAACAAAGAAAAGCTGAGCTGCTACATTCAGTACCTGCAGGCTACGGCTGTGGATTCACAGTGGGGCTGCTTCAGAACTGTTTCTCTGCCTTTAAAACTACAGGTTTTTATTGGAGCCAGCTTACAATCACATCCCTGTTGACTTTTTTACAACACGTTGCAATGTTAAATATTTGGTTCTGGCAGTTAAGGCCAAAAACAGAAGAAAAAAAAATCTCTCAACTGTGCCACATTTGCAAACTAAAAATCTTGGCTGCATATATTTTCATTCATTAACATGGTCTAGGCTGGATTTAATGAAACTTTCTGTAATCACATTTTTTGTTTCCAAGTTTTCATGAACGTCTTCCAGATTAAAAACCCTGGATGCAACCAGATTCTCAAACAAATATCTCAGGTTGGAGTCACGTCTTTGGTTAAATACAGACTGTTTACTCATTCTGTGTACAAAACTCCAAGTCATCCCTGTATTACTGAGAAGAGAATCGATGTCCTGTATGCCTATGACTTCTTTGTTTTTCAGATAAAACATGTCATGGCCCAAAGGGAGCAATAATATGTTTTCCAGCTCCACTGCTCCCAGTTCTAGTCTCTCTCTCCTCCAGTGCTTGGCAAATTGTGAAATCTGAAAAGCAATGATTCCTAATGTTTTCCTTCACTGAGCAAGCCTTTTGCATTCTCATGGCGTGGTTCAGAGCAGATAGAATACATACTTAATGGAAGGATCGTGTAAAAAGCTGCATTTATACAGAATTATTTGCACCTATTGATACAACTCCAATTCTTCAATACAGTTCTTCTTGCGATTCAAAACTTTTTCAACTTGCAATGTGCATGCCTTAGCAATAAATTGCACATTTGGGATTCAAGTTAGTCATCAGATTTCACTGAATAACCACAGCAAAAGTGGAAAAGAGTGACTACCTCCTCCGCTCGCTGCAAGTGGAGGAGGTAGTCACTGTTCATTCACTGACATTCGAATGAACCAAATTATATTCCTGGTTCCACTGTATGAAACTTGTAGGATATTAATATCTCATGACTCGGGTCCGCTGACTGTTGAGGGAGTCGAGGGAAGTTCTGGTGCCAGCCAAGAAGCAGCTCGGCACGTTATCATTTGTAAAAGACAATTTGTGGCTTTTACACTTTAAACAAACGAGATTAATTAGTGAGCTCTGCTTTCTTCAGTATGTGGATTAGTTTCAAGTCTTTGAATGAAGCTAAGTGGACCAGATTCTGGCTGTAACCTTAAATTAAACAGTGGGAGTGAGGACAAAATACACACCACAATGTATTGTGTCACTTCCTCTATCAATACATTATCAATACACAGGAGCCAAATACCGATATTCTTATCAAAGTCTTATTCCAGTCATTGACTTAGCCCTAAAAACTCATCTCTGTGCAGCTCAAGCACATAGGCTCACCTACAACTCTGCTCAAACACAGTAGAACTACTCTCAGTAACATAAAGTTGCAATATTGAAGTAATTCAGCCATACATGTTTAATTTGGAGAACAGTTCTGAAGAAGAATATTGATACAGAAAGTCTCACCATGAAAGTTGACAGGACTTGTTCTTTATGTTTGTTACCGATGGAACCCTGGAATTCTAAAGCTGTGTTTATGAGACAGTTCACTGCAGTTTCAAAGTTGAAATACTCAGCCATGACTGCTAATTTTGCTCATGATGTGTCTTTTAGTATATATAAAAAATACCATATGGACATGTTAAAAGCTAAACAACTTGATTTGTGTTGGAGAGGGTCTTAACAACATGAAGGCCACTTTCCACCACTAATCTGACTTACAAGAGTGACTTAACTACTCATGGTGGTGCTTATGAGGGTAAAGGGACTGGAATTTAACTAACCTGTTGGACAGCAGGAAAAGCATATCAGAAAGCTAATTAACTGAACTCACACAATACTAAAACTGACACCTTTTCCTTTTTTAATTTTGGAAATTGGTACCACTACATTTTATAGCACTTCTTCCAACTTCTGATAGTAATTCCAAGTACATTTTAGATGCACTTTAAGAATCTGAAAGGTGAAATCTATCCAAAGAGATGACAAACTGTCAAAAGCAGATTTAATGTTGTTGGACAAATCTGAGAAAATTCCAGACAGTGGGAAAATCAATATGATATGGTAAGTTTTACAAATCCCACAGTGGGGAAATTTAAATTGTTACAGCAGTAGGGGGATGGTGCAAACATTTAAGAAATATCAGTAGAAAAACAAAAATGAACAAAAAGTCTACTTGAGAACTTCTTCTTCTATGTGCGGATATTCAAATTGTATAAATTCCTCTGGATGTGATAACAACAATATTTCAAATATCAATAGTATTGAACTGATTGTTTAATGAGTGGAAATGCTGATAGAGAAGTAACACTGCACAGATCTGTCCAGAGGTAGAAAAATACACAGACCAAGTCAGAGTAACTGACACGATATTTAAACTGACATGGAGATGCAGCAAATAAATGCTTAATTCCTGCTTCTTGTCCTTTTAGGGGTATTTTTTTTCTTCAGTTGCACAGATATTGTGATGTATCATACAGTATTATCCTATCAGTGTATTGAATACCACCGAATCGCTGTATCACGATATGAATGTACAGCAAGTTCCTTCCCACACATATTAAACAGACACACATGAGCAGTATTTACTCCCTCATTTACTGTCATGAACCACAAAGTGAAAACTTGCAAATCCCAAAGTCACACTATTCCTGCCGCTACTATAGATTCACTTTTCTGTGAACCTGAAAAGCATAAATGGGAGAAATGTTCTCTTTAGCGTCCTCAGGGCCAACATGTACAGTCGACCATTAATCAATCAAAACATGAGCTGAAGCCAAATGTGCTGAAGAAGGATATTGCTCTGCTGCCCTGTCAAAGGCCGTCTCTGCATCAGTGAAATGACAACAGATGAACCCTTTTTCTCTAATATGCATGGTTATATTTTGCCTAAAATTACTGGAGGATCTTTGGTGCCACCTTTGCATGAGTTAATATCTTACAGTAGCTCTGTCATTTCACTCTATCAAACTTATAAATCAGTTTTGATGCCTTTGAAAGTGAATCAGCCTTTACTGTGTCTAGCATGTGTATACGATTTATCATAATCCACTGGCAAACAATTGAACCTGCCTTTCCATCATGCAGTTGTAAAACTATTTCTACTTTCCAGCTTTCTCATTTGAAATATTAACATTTTCACTCAGGCAAAAAAAAGCCTCTTCAAACTCCTGTATTGTTTTCAGACTTACAGTAAGCTCCTTACAAAAGTTATGAGAAACTCAATTAAATCATTTGTTAAGGGGGTGTTAGACCTGTTTTATTATTACTGCTGTTTCACATCGCTGTCTTCTCAAATTCCCCTTTCAAACATTCACCTCCTTTACAGAGGTACTTCTGGAAATAAAGTATACTCACCTTTAGGTCATTAAAATTCATTCAACTGGAATTCTAATCACATTTTTGTTGGAGTAGCGAGTAAGTAAGTGTGCTTAATCTTCAAGTTTTTCCATCCAGCTGAGAAACTAATCAGGATACCTCTATTAAACATTTTGGATGCCACCCAAAATGCAGTCATTTGTCAAGCGCAAACCAGGCTCAGCTCTGCACTTAGATCCAAACTGAATCCAGGGATTATACAACAACATTGTACCTGATGAGAATTTATTAACTTTGCCATTTTGGAAATTTGTACCACTATATTTTACAGTACTTCTTACAACTTCTAATAGTAACTCCAAGTACATTTTAGATGCACTCTAAGAATCTGAAAGGTGAAATCTGTCCAAAGAGATGACAAACTGGCAAAAGCAGATTAAATCTCTTTGGAAAAATCAGAGGACTTCCAGCAAATTCATCATTCATCCTCTAGTACTGCTGTAGTATAACAATAAACCAGCTTCATTATCTAATCTCACTATCAAAATGAGTTTGTCAGTCCTGACTTAGAGGACACAGAGTCCACTAATCGTATTTCCTCACACAGGTTATTAAAAAGATTTTGGCCGTGAAGATGGGCCTCCGCCGCAAATTCTTAATCACTATTTTTGGAACAAGATATAGCACATGGCACGATGTAAGACAGCTCTTCTACGCACGCAGCAGGAACAAATCCATATATTGCTTTTAAAGTAATCAATAGGAATTTAAAATTCACTCCAACACTACAAGGAAGTTGCTGTATGGAAGTTAGGTTTTCTAAACATGGTCCTTCTAAGAAACATATCTGAAAGCAGGATTTTTATACTTGAGAACAGAATACAGCAAGAGTTTATGATCAATAAATAGGGCTTTTATAAGCCCTTTCATTAAATAACTTTTGGAGGCATTCTTAAAAAAACAAGTCAATGCAGCACTGGATTGATGCACTTTCTACAAGTAAAGTAAACATTTCAGTATAATTTTGCACCATGACTCTTCTGTCTGAGTTTCCATCCAACGGTATTTAAGATTTAATCCTATTTCTCTGCTGCACTACTTTTTTTAATCACACAATTCACAGAGAGCAAAGAAAAAAGCTAGCGTTTTTTTCTCCTTTATATTGCTGTAAATTGCATATCTTTGTGTTTTTAAGTTGGATATTTCACTACTCACTGACATTTAATTGATTAAACAATTATTCAGTTAAGAACAGATAACCACAAGTCAAACAACAATGGAATTAACTGACAGTTGCAGCCATTATCACCAGCAACTTTTCCATTCCCTTTTATTTTGTGGTGCTATTGTCATTTCCGCACACAAAAAGTGTAGTTTTATAAATATTCTGATGCTGAAGTACAGTACTGTAAAAACATGTATGGTGTTTTAGCTTTTATCTATCAGTAAACTTCATACAAAGTGCAACAAACAAAAACACAACATTAAGTCAGTATCTGGTGCAACCACCCTTCGCTTCTAAAAGTATCACCTCACCACCAGGCACCAAACACACTCGCATACAGTTTCTGAGGGAACTACTTTGGCTGGTTTATGTTTTTTGCCAACAGACGTCAAGCAACAACATTTTGTCTCATGTCTTCACCCTTCTTGAGATTTCTCAAAATCCTGTTGCTGGAGGAGGCACATTTCTCTGTACAGGCCTCGTCATTAGCTGCCAACTGAACTATGAGCACTTTTTTTTTTTTTTTGTTGCCATTTTTGTGACATTAAAACTCAAAGAACTAGTCCGGAATCTGTTCAAGGACGCCTGAGTCAGAGCAGGAACATCTACTGTTTAATCCCTCCACATGCTCCAGTGTATAGATTTGGGAGTTTATTTTCTCACTCAGCCTAATGGCCCAAGTGGATTTCTTCCGACTTTTTTGCCATATCAGCACTTTCCCAAAGTTCCCAGAAGGGAAATGAGATGTAACCTTTACAGATAAATTATAATGAGCAAAGAGGTGCAGCGGGAAAGAGGAGTTACCTTTTAGGCCATTTAAACAAACACTTAAGACTGGCAGCTTCCACTTTCCACTGAATAACTGCTGCCGCTGTGTATGATTGATTGCTCACATTTAGAAGAGCAATCTACATATTGCTGCCAATTACTTTAATTTGTGGATGGGAAATTCAACAACGCAATTGTGTGGGAATATAAAATAACTAACAGTTCATGAAACAAATTTGAACTACCAGAAACTATTGAAAGCATTCCTGCAGCAGCCTCCTCTCCGCTACCATCTCCTTCAACTTGTAATGGAGCCTTAATTATGGTTACCTTTGACATAATAAATAATTTTGCTAGTTATTTTCTGTGTGGACTAGCAGTTTGGGCACAGATGATGTGGTCTTTTTACTGTTTTAAATTATAATTTAGGCTGACAAGCTGTAACAAAATGTAAAAAATTCTTTAAAGATTGAGCAATGCAACAAAGAGGAGGAATGAATCTAACTGCTTTAGTAACAGTAATTGTAAACACATTACTACTAAGCTTAAATCATTTTTAAAAATGTTTCTGTATAATTTAGCTAAAGGTTACAGCTCATGAAAATGTATTGATTTATTATTTTAATTGCTACTCTAATCGGATTTTCCATCTGTCTGTTAGATTAATGTGTTTTATTTACCGCTTTCATAAACTCAGACTGTTTTCTACACAGCTGCATTTTGATGATTTTGATGCAGTAGTTTTTAACTGCAGATCATGTGACAGCTACCAGCCTACAAATACTTTTCCCCACTCGATACAAAAGAAACAGCCGTGAGCAGCAACATGACTATTATAAAAACTGAGGTATTAGGTTGAATCCATAAATAGAAATGTAAGAACGTGGCATCAGGAAATTATTTTAATGCAATTCAAGAGTGTGGGAAGCCAGTAGGGAGCCACACTATAGTGGGAATACTCCAGTCCACAGAAGACTGAGAGAGACTAAAACAATTTTTGCTGAAGGCAGCTTTTATAGGAATGAACTGAGTGCTTAAAACATGGCATCTGCTTCTCTTAAAGTCTGTCTCCGGTCACTGACTTAACCTCTGAAAGCTCATTTCTGTGTGTCAAAGTTAAAAATTCAAGGTTTGGAGGGAAATAGTTCTGAATACCAGGAAATGCTGCCCGAAACACACATAAACAATAAATACAACAAGAAGGACACATGTGCAAAACACTAGCTGGTGTAATAATGTGCAAAGTGCTCCAGGTTATCCCTGAGAACCTCCTCAATCAGCTGCTACAACCTTGCTTCTGTCTGTGCTTTATTTAGCATTAATGAGTTTATCTGACAGAGGGATAAATGACTGTTTGTACTGGTTGTGTTTGCACAGAGGGATTCTGAACCTCTCCCCAAAGTTCATCAGTCCGTATTCAAAATTCAACATGAGATATGTCAGATAAAACCTTGTCGGTCTGCCTGATGGTGGACCAGACTGGAGATCTGAACTTTAGATTCGAAGACTCCAAACCAGCTGGTGAACAGACTCTGTCGTCACATACGTTACATATCTATAAGTTTTTCCATGACTATAATCTCTTCATGTCTTAGAATAGCTTAGATGTAACTCTGCACTGCTGTTTTCACTAGAATGTGCAGACCTACAAAGTCCCTGGCTCTCACAGCAGCTCAAGCACACCAGCTCACCTATGAATCTGCTCAAACACTAAAACCACTACATACACCGATCAGGCATAACATTATGACCACCTGCCTAATACTGTGTTGGTCCCCCTTATGTGGTCAAAAATGCTCTGAACCATTGGACATGGACAAGAGGACCTCTCAGGGTGTCCTATGGGGTCTAGAACCAGGACGCTGGCACTGGATCCTTTGGGTACTCTGGCTTGTGCAGTGGGGTCTCTGTCAATCAAACTTGTTCCACTGCATCCTGTTGATGCTTGATCAGAATGGAGTGTAGGAAGTTTGGAGGTCAAATGAACATGTTGGACCATTGTCATGTTCCTCAACTTGTTCCTGATGGTTTGATGTTTTTTCCATGTGGTGGGGTGTATTTTCCTGTGGGGGTAGGCCAGTGATATTTGGGATTTCCATTTGCATGAGGGAGTGTGCTTGTTGTGGGACAATGTTTATTTGGGTGTCTAAGTCTCATCAACACAGATGTTAAAATCCAAGGTTTTCCATCAGAACAGCACATAGTACCAATATGATCCATGTTATTCACTTCACCTGTCAGTGGTCATGATGTTGTAGCTGATCAGTGTACAAACTGATTCTGAAGAATAATAATGATTTGGAAAGCTCCACCCTGCAAGCTGACAGGATTGTGTTTTTTTTAGGTTTGTTATGTATAAAAACCCTGAAAGTTTGAATCTTTGTTTTTAAAACTGTCATCAGTACAGTTTCACGTGGAAATAACTCAGCTGTGGTGCTGACAGCTTATTTTGCTCATTATGTGTCTTCTAGCTCATAAAAACACCATATGGACAAGCAAACAAGGTAAAAAATGTGATTTTTAAATGCATCCATGGTCTACTGATGCACTGACTGATATACTGTCTTAAATTAAACAGTACATGTATTGTATTTTTAAACATTAATTTATAATGCAGCAGCAGTTCCACCTTCCCGCTATTCCAAACTGATGCAACCATTTCTGACCATGAAGAGACAAAAACTAAATTTTCTATAGTGCAGAGGAAGGCACTATCTAACTAGAGAATCACACAATGATTTCTACAGATTCAGCTCTAGTAGACTGGAACATGTTTTGATATGAATGAACTGAGGAGTTATAACACTGGGTTAGAAAAAAAACACATGCTATTTAAAATGATGTATTATGTTCATTGGTGTGTTTTAAATGGATCTCAAAATCAATGAGAGCCTGTGACTTCTGGGATGTGGAGTAAAAATGCAGCAGCACTGAAGCAGCGTCTGTTATTGCTGCATATTCTTTTTGCTGTGCTGCTGCTGGTGTTTGACAAATACTGTGAGTTCCTTAGTTTCTGGCTCCTATACTCACTCCATTGAGAAAAGATTCTCATTCTCAAGTGTACCAGCATTAACTATTGTCATTTGTTTATGTGTAAAGCTACTCCCTACTTATTACCTCATCATTTCCCTGTGCAAAACTGTAGAATAATTAAGGGGTAATTAAGGTGGTTCTCTGCAATCTTTGGTTAAAAACACGACAAGGTGAGGATACAGCCAAGCGCTATTTGATGAATATAAATGTTGTCCACAGTCTCAAATGGACTAACAGCCACTTGCTGAAATGTTTCTTTTAAGCCACACAGGCGATTTTTCAATTGTTATAGATTCAAGAAAATCAGTTTTTTCACAGTGTAGGAGCATTCAAGTGATTTAAAGCTGCATTAGTAAAGACTTTGCTAACTTAGCTAAATCACAAAGTGGGTGTACAATAGACAAGAGTGTGCTGCACCTCCCTGAGAACAGGAAGATTTAGTAGGTTTTCATACGCAATGTTTCTCTACCCACAGGACGTGAGATATTTTAATATAACAGCAAAATCTGCCCTTTACACAGCAGTGAAAAAGTTAGATTCACTAGCAGTAGATTTTTACATTGTCACTACAAAGCAATCACAGCTGAACCGTTAGGGTTGCATTTTCATGCTTTACATGCAGCTTGCTATATGCAGGCATACGTCTCTGAGGATAAACATCAGTTTCAACCTGTACCTGTACTTGGTTGTTATATTTAGGTGCTCGTACTCACCTTTCCGTGAATCTTTGGTCCCAGGGGGAGTCTCCGTGTTGCTATAGACACCAGAATACAAAACATTGCCGAGGAGAAGGCAACAGCAGCAAACACGAGACCCCAGGAGAGACTACAGAAGTAGCAGGAGCTCTCAGCAGATGTGCACACCAAGACGTGCACTGAGGCAAGAAGCAGGCACAAGAGGTAGAAAGGCAGTGAGAGCAGGGCTGAGAGGACTGGGAGGTCCACTGCTGCTCCACCGCTGAGGGCTTCAGGCATCGCCAGCAGTAAGACCAACAGGAGCTTAAAGGCCAGGAGCAAGCAGAGAGAAGAGAGAGAAAGTTTTTCACATTGATCAACTATTTGTGCAACTACAACCACACAAAGCTACATTTGTATGTCTTAACCAGTTAATGCGAATAATGGAGACCATATCGGCAATGAAGCGTAATTTAAAATTAAACATACAGTTGTGAAATAAAGTTTACATACACTTGTAAAGGCCATGTATATGGCATGGCAGTCTCGAGTTGGTGAGTTATTTATTATTGGTCATTTGGAAAAATGACAAAATCTCCTGGGTGTAATGAGTGATTATGATTGACTACAACTGTTGACTCCTCTGAACCAATTTAATTAGTGACCATTTGATAGAATCACTAGACTGAGTTGCAAACACTACATTGGGAAAGCCTGAGGAGCTCAGCAAAGATCTAAAGAAGCAAATCACTGACTTGAATAAGTCAGGAAAGTCACTTGGAGCCAATTCAAAGCAGCAGCAGATCCCAAAATCATCTGTGCAAACAATAGTTTGCAAGCATACAGTGCATGGTACAGTTGTGTCACTGCAAAAATTAGAAAGAAAACACAAACTATAACCTGCTAATGAGATTTACAAGCTGCTGGAACACAAGTGTCAGTGTCTACGGTCCACTGTGAGCTGAGAGGCTCCCATGCAAGAAGGAAGCTCTTCCTCTAGAAGCAGAACCTTAAAGCTCAGCTGGAGTTTGCTGCTGATCACATGGACAAAGAAAATGCCTTCTGGAGGAAAGTTCTGTGGTCAGGGGAAACAAAAAATTGAGCTATTTGGCCACAATGAGCAGAAATATGTTTGGAGGGAGTGAAGGTGAGGCCTTTAAGCCCAAGAACACCTAACTTACCATCAAGCATGGTGGTGGCAGTATCATGCTCTGGGGCTGAATTGCTTTACACAAAGTAAATGGAATAATAAAGAAGGAGGATCACCTCCTCATTCTTCAGGAAAACCTAAAATCATGAGTCAGAAGGTTGGGTCTAGGATGCAATTGTATGTTCCAACAAGACAATGACCCCCAAACAAAGATAAAAAGGTGTAAAGAAATAGTTGAATCAGGCTAAAATTAAGGTTTAGACTGGCCTCAATAAGGTCCTGACTTAAACCCCATCAAGAACATTTGGAGTGTGATGAAGAAATAAGTCTATGTCAGAAAGCCAACAAATTTAGGTAAAGTGCACCAATTCTGGTCAAAGATACAACGAGAAGCTTGCTGATGGTTACCAAAAAACTGAGGTGAAAATAGCCAAGGGATGTTTAATCAAATATTAGCATTGCTTGGATGTATATTCTGACACAGTGGGTTTTGTCATATTTCCAGAGGAAAAATTTATGAAAGGGCCAAAATGCATGATTGTTTTTGTGGCAACAACATATGTGTTTCAATCATTTCATCATAGAAAATTTAGAGTGACAGGAGTCATTGGAAACTCAGTATACATGATCTTCACAAGTGTATGTAAACTTTTGTTTGTAACTGTATAATGCATGCAGAACAGTTCAGCAGATATTTAAAGTTATGTTTAAACTTTCAGTGTTAGTAATTATAATTATATCCAGTACATCTATTCACTTCTTCTTATCATTCTTTGTCCAGTAACTTCATTGTTTACTGTACAAGTTTACAAATGTCACTGCACATACAGTGAAAATAGACAGATTTAGTTTCACTTCCATCTGCTCCTTCCAAAAACACCACTGACCTATCAGCCACATCCATCTATCAGAGTACACATGATGAATGACCCTCTTCAGTACTCACCTGAAACACAAACACCATGCCTGCGATCATAGAGTACATGTCATATTTGCCCAGTTGTTTGCTGAGAGCACTGCTCATGGCAGCTAAGGCCTCCAGATATTGCTTCAGGACCTTTTTGCCCATGTTGGTCAGCACCTCAGAGGTGTTTCCTTCAAGGTAGAGCTTCATCCAGTTCCCATGGGCCTTTTCAGCTACTCGAAACTGCTCAAAACCCGCCTCTGGATTGGAAAGAAGTGAAAGGAGGGGGCTTGTTTAATGTATTGTGGTTTGATTGTAAAAACTTTTAATTCTTAAATTCTTTTTGTTGTTGTTTTGTGGACAATATCAGCTGTCACACTTATCTGAAGCTGTCATAAGAAGGGGGACGTTTAGATTTGTTTGTTTTATTTTGAATTTCATCAGTTTTCCACCATTGTTTCAACTGTCACACAATTACACTGTTTGCTGGCTTTTGATTTCTCTGAACAATCAAGCTTCTTTATAAAAATACAGAAAGGTTCGGCCTTTTGATAAAAGAGCCAAACTTAATAATCCATCTCCCTGAGGGAGAAATATTCCTTGTAGTATAAGATAATTAGTGGCATTATTTTCTTGTATAGTTTAACAATCTGTCAACATATTGTGACATATCAATAGTGTTATAACCAAGGCTGAATGCTACGCTACAGCTGGCTGAAGTTAGAAAAACCGGCAGAAATCCAAATGTTTTAATCTTAGCTTATTCAAAACCCAAACTGAACCAAGAAAGAAAAAAAGTTATGACAGTCTGGAATGCTTTGTCTTCACTTCAGAAAAAGTCTCTTCAGGCTGCTGCCTACTCTGCTGTCTTTCATCATACAGGCATTTTCTAACTGCTTGTTTCCTTATGAACACGAGTTCAGTAATCCTATTTATGACTTCATCAATCAATCTCATGTATGTGGGATGTTTTTTTCAAATGGGAAATCTATTAAGTATCATTATTTTCTTTTTCTGTGTTCTTGTCTCAATAATGTTGCTCAAATTGAAAACACAATTAGCCTGCGGTAAAACTATTTAGTTCTGAGGAAAGCAATGTGCAATTTGTCATTTCATTAACTGTGACAAGCTATGACTCATTCACATGTTTACTCAAAGCAGATGATGTGATGTCCTTTCATCTTACTTTAGAGCTTTAGAAGCCTGTTCAAGGACAAAGAAATGTGCAGGTATGATTTGTGGTATACCTCAGTGTGGCACATACACACACACACTGCTAAAAACAATATTTTGCAGTATAACACCATCTCAGCAGCATAGGCATAGAGGTGATAAATAGTCACTGTAGGTTTGCCAGACAGAGGGCTTGGTAGAAATATTAGAACCTTAAGCCACAGGCATGAATCATACAGTATCGATGGGCCTGGCCATGTTTCATCTGTCTAAATGTACAGGGATTGGTTAATGGCTCTCCAAGATGCTTGAGGTTAGAAGCATGAAAACCACAATATGAAGATTGAAACAAACGGACAGACAGAGAATGTGGCAGTGCAACAAGATAGCAGAACAGAGTGTTTTAAACCTTTAAACACCAGAGCTGAACTTTAAAAATGTTACTTCCATATGGTTCAGGTTATTCTGACTGTGGGACAAAGAAAAGTGAATGTAAAAACTGTAAAGAGACTGCATAACAATAATAAATCCTAAAATACCCACCCCCACACTTCACCTGAGAGAGACTGGGCATTACAAAACCTCCCTAAATGATTTCTGAATTAAATACATTTTTGTCTCCCTAATGAAACATATTTGAATACTGAAATCAAAAACATATATTTTCAAACAGAAGGCTGATTTTTTTTCAACCAACTTCTTTCACACCCAGTAATATTTGACCCCAACAGGTGTCCAACAGGGCTGCTACTTAAAATATCATCCCAGGCGAATTTCCCAGCAGTGACAACTATTACATTCTACTGCATAACAGCTTCATGATTACCCAAGTGGACAGATTCAAAAAAATCAACACATCCAAATGTAGGTCTGCTGAAATAATTTCCATTTCATCCTATCACTATGGAAACCAGGGACCAAAATAGAGTAGAAAATGTGCTGCCAGAGCGGTAAGTTTTTTAATGTGACAGGAAGTAGTTTTGTTTCAAGTTTTAAATTGCAACATTGGTTGTTTGCTGCACAGTTTGTGTCGGTTCAAAAAAGCTGTTTTTGCACAGCATAATGTACATTTGTCTTACATTACAACATATGAAATGCACGACAACATACTGTATACAATATGTTGTTATTACCAGCATGCACTGAACTGGTAACTGGGAAAACATACAAATGTGTGTGGGCCTAAAGATGAGCAATGCTTCAAGCAGAATGCTAATGTCTTGCTGCCCAAATTCATGATGATAACAGGCTCACATTGGCAGAGCTAACATGCTGAGGCGACTGTACACAAATAAAACTTTTACCATGTACATCGATTTAGTTTAGTGTATTAGCATGTTAACAAATGCTAATTAGCACTAAACACAAAGTACAGATACAGTTTACGGGAATGTCATTCAATATAAAGGTGCAATACACAAGATTTTGAACTCAAACATAGCATTGATATAGCAACAAACAACTGTTTGCTATATGAACACTGAGTGGATTACAGGCATCCTTATTAGAGAATGAAATCAAACTCCCTCTTGTGTGTGTTGTAATCCAAGCTCCTATCTTCCATGTTGTGGCTGCTGGTCTGGTCACATGTGCATGTTAGTACATGTTAGTGCATGTGAGTCCCTCCCATTGAAACTATTGGCACTCCCCACACTTATAAACAAACTAAGAGTGGCTTCCTACAACACACTGGAAAAGCAAGTACAGACTCACATTTGTCTACTGCACTAAAACTCCAAAGAACACATTTATGTTATTTACTTAATTTATGTGCACTTGCTTAAAGCTCAGTGTGGGAATCTCTGCTGCAGGTTTGAGACTATCCTCACTTTCTGCTCCCTCTCACTTACGTCTGTTCAGCCCCAGTTGTTGTGTGTCTGTTTCCATACATGGGTTCCCTTCAGTCCAACAAACAAATTGGAACTGAGGTGACAGAACAGAAGTAGAGACGGATGCAGTGAAGGTAATGCTACTCGAGTTAGCGAGTAATGGCCATTCAGTTTATTTTCCAATGCTAGCATGGGCTAATGGTTGTGGCTGGATTATTTTTTGTTGCCTCTTGTGTACACCTTTCTGGTTGTCTAGAAAGTGAAGTGAAAGGGGAGCTGTGGCTGATGTACCCATTTGTTTTAATATGAGATACGGGTGCATACAGTGGCTACCAGAAAAGCTTCAGTATAAGTCAACTGGCCTTCTCATTAAGGTTCTTAAGGATGTTTCATCTTTCATACAAGAGGATTCATTGGATGCAGCGAGAAGTGCACAGACCTAGAAGGGAGACTAAACAACCATACCAGAAGTGCATGGCACAATACAGGAAAGTCCTCAGGACAAATCACGTCCATGTGCATCTGCAGGATAAGGGACACTCCTCTGAGGATAGCACTGTACCTGCTATCTGTACCAATGTTTGAATTACTTCACAATTTCACAACCATTCATGCCTCAGGACATGTGTCTTAGGTCACTAATGGATCAGTGACCATGTATCTGCAACTCCCTATCAGTCAGTTAGAACTGAAGAAGCCTCTTGGATGAGAGGTGAAACATCTTCTGTAACCAAAATGAGAAGACCAGTTACCTTCTACTGAAGCTCTCAGGAATACCGACCTGAAGGAGAACCTACACAGACACATCTAGTGGTTCTGAATGTTGCACTGAGAACCTTGAAGTGTTCTGTCATAGGTCAAAGATAATGGTGGTAAAAGTCAACGGATCACCAAAGTTATTACAATTCATCCTGTGGGAGATCTGAGTGTCTCAACCAACTCTGACAACAACATGGTTAATTGTTTTTGCAACATTTCATTCAAAGTCACGAATGCCAAACACAACATCGAAATCATTAGGATTCATCATCAGAGATTAATGGATGGCTGTGCAAAATTTAATGGCAATCCATCCAGGAGTTGTGAAGATGTTTTAGTTTTGAAGTTGCGGACTAACTGATCGATATTGCTGCAGAGCAATGCTGCTAGCTTGGCTGAAAATGACTATGCATTCCTCTCCAAAGGCTCAATCATACTCATAATTCAATCCATGCATCAATTCATCTCCCAAACTAGTCATTCACTTATAAAAGTAAACAAGGACCTCATCTGAAAGATTTAACTCTATAATGCTTGCCAAGAACTTCTTACATTAGGGTACAACTGTCAGGTTCACACTAATGGAATCTGTTCTTGCTTTTTGTTTTCATATTTACAATAGAACTGATTCAGTAAAAATGTAACTGTATTTGTAATGTCTAATATTACCAAATATTAAAATTACCATGTGTCAAATTATTTGTGCTGTTTTCTCCCTGCCTTTTTCCTTCAGGTACATTTAAAATCAAAAGACAAATTACTTTTGACCGATGGAGCATTAGCAATGGTAATTGCTGCCGCCGGTGAATCAAATGTTTGTGAAAGTGAAGGACAGCAACAGAGAGACAGATAAGAGAGGTGGAGGAGAGGCTCAAAGATGGATAACGCTGACAAACAGAGTGACCCCGAGATATAAGTAGGGAGCAAATCCATGTGAGGATATGTGCATGTATTTGCACAAGGAATAGGCTGCATTGATGTTCAAGAACACACCACTGACTGTTAGTCTACTGTGGGGAATTTTCACACTTGTAAGGTAATTTATTCATGGACTTAAAGTAATCCTTATAGTGTACTCAAGAGGTTTACTAAAGTCACTCAGTTACTTCAGGAGCCGGACTTGGTTGGTCTCTCTGGGTCATAAACTTTGCTTTTGTATCACAGTGTGGTCAGTATTTATGATGGTTTTAACGCCTCATTTCTGTGATGAAACCATAATGAAACCAGAAAACGCTAGATTCTGTAATCAAAAACATTTAGGAGACTATCTAGCTGTTAGATGAGTGTTTTCAATCTATCTGTTAGCTCCCATTAGAGACCTAAAACAATCTGTTTGAATGAATTTATTTTCATCAGACACACGTTGAACTATAAATTTTGAAGTCTGTATTATTTCTAAGGATTACAGTGTTAATGAGTTTGGGTAAGCTGAATCTTTTGAACTTGTAAGATGATTCTGCCCTCGTTCTAATCAAACTGCTTCAGGTTAAACACTCTGAGAAGCTGCTTTGATGTGCTCAACAATATGGAGACAGACTAAGAGCGAACCATTTCTCAGTCATCTTAAGTCTACCATCTATGTTTGTTCAGTGACAACCTTTATATGTAAAAAAAACTGTAAGAGGAATGCAAATAAAGCTAGTATTTAGATAAGACAGTGTCTGTCTGAGACTTAGTTAGCCCATGTTAGTAAAAAAACTTGTGTAGAGAGTTTTGATTTTACTACTAGCACTAGAGACCTAGTTAAACAAACATTTAACTTCTTTAAGTAACTATTAACTGACCTTATTAAGCTGAAATGGCAAAGCTGTTCTGATCAAACAGTTGCCTTGTTACACATACAACAGACAACCAGTTAAGTCACATTTCTGACCAACTGATGAATGTAGTTGCAATACGTCCTCTTTTCGATCTGTTTTTGGTCTCCACCAACAATATCGAACTCTTTGTCTGCTAAAAGCTCCACCATGTTCACCAGCTAGTCACTAAATATATCTGTGACAGAAAAGAAATAAGAGCTGTGAGAGTCGACCACGACAGTAACCTTATAATGATTCAGGACCTGGAAGGTGCTAAAGGAAAATGCCAGTACCCTGTTCCTTCATCACTAGTCATCCACCTCTTCCCAAACCTCACCCCAAATGGTCGAGGCAGATGGCCACCCTTACTGAGCCTGGTTCTGTCTGACGTTTTACTTTTTTGTTCTTCCTGGTAAAGGGGAGTTTTTCTTTGTTCCTTATCACTCTCGCCAAGTGTATGCACAAAGGAACTCCAAAGGCAACTTTGGACTGCTGGGTTCTGTCTCTAAAATGTGCAAGGTCTCATGTTGATACATGTTATGAATTGAAAAAAATGTAAGTGAACTACAAGCATTCCCTTTAACAGTCACTTTATTTATCTGAACCATTGTTAATTTAAGAATCTTGATAAGTGCAGCTTTAGGTGTGACTATGTTTAATATGAGCAGCAGGTGACAGAGCTAATTTTGTTCATTAGTAAATAACTGCTGTTGCACATAAACCAGAGTACTAGCTGACAGTTACTGGAATTGTAAGGCAAGCTGGATTAAGATGCTGCATGTACGGGACATTATGTGTGATTCTGTGGAGTTATATTACAATAAACCCATTAATTTCAGAGCTGATATATAGTAATGGGAACTGATGCTGTACAACAGAGTTTAGATTGGCATAAAATGAGAGAAAGTCCTGCATTTTCAGTTTCGAATGAACTGTGCCTCAAATTATTTGCAAGAGTCACATTGCCGTGTGCATGAAGAAAGTACCCGCTGAGACCATCACCAGCCTGGAAACAATACAGCATAATGATGAGACGACCTGTCAGACAAGGTCCTGGCTTTCAGGGCTTTTAACGACTCCAGAGGTTGAGCACAGTGAATTTGCAGCTCACCTTTCTCATACTCGAGCACGCTGTCTTTGAGCAGGCAGCTGAGCTGGTGGCCATTGAGATGCAGAAAGCGCAGCTGGTCTCTGAGTGAGGTTTCCTCCAAGACACCCGGGATGAGGCGGCCCACGCTGTTCTGAGATATGGGCAGGCCGAGTCCCAGGGCCAGGGTCGGAGTCAGGTCAACCTGCTCCACCACTTCAGGCTTCTCCATTCCCACTGACATGACAGAGCAAAAAAAAAAAAGCACACAAGAAAAACAGTAAAAACTACTGCACCTGCAATACCTGATGAAATAAGTGCATTTCTCTCCATTGTTATATTTTAGTAGTATCCTCATTGCACTGTGTTGTGTTCTAACCTTGATTTGTCAATCACTGTGTCTAGCTCTGTGATTTCTTTTCTGCTGATATATTTCAAGAAATCTGTTCAACCCGAATGTCTATCAGGTTATTCCAAAAATACTTGAAAGTTAAAATGCACCACCTTCTGTGTGTCAGTAGATCTGCCCTTAAAAACCTGCAGTGTCAGACACAGAAAATGGAAAAGTTTTCAAGAACTAGCCAAATGCTGAATCACAATTGGGTTACATCAATCAGTGACAGCGGGCAGCAAAATGGATATTTATTTATAAGAACAAAAGTCACATCTTATTACTTCGGTCGCAATTCACAGACAAAAACTATTTTCATGATGGACACAAGGAAATGGCTCAATTTTCATACTGTCTGTTGGGGAAGATTTCTCTGTTCACACAATAAGAGCTTGTCTCAAAGAATTTCACGACACTCATCAGGACAAATTTGGAAAAGGAGACTCTTCT
The DNA here is from genome assembly GCA_024666655.1 of Dascyllus trimaculatus. Lineage (NCBI taxonomy): Eukaryota > Metazoa > Chordata > Actinopteri > Pomacentridae > Dascyllus > Dascyllus trimaculatus. The sequence continues at coordinate 11,413,989 of CM045457.1, read as the reverse complement.
TGTAAAGTCATAAACCTGACACAAGCACTAAAAGTAAAAAAAAATGCCACAGCTTTTGATCATTAAGAACTCAGTGATTAAAAAGAGTTATATTTTACTGGTACACATCGTTCTCAACAGAGAAGCTGCAGCATCTCATTGTCACTAGTTTCTCTTTTCCCCTAAGGACAGTCAAACTCTGGTCACAGGAAAATGGCGAGTGTGTGGAAGAAGGATTACGACATTTTCCCACCCATTTATCCACAAGTGAATCCCATTTTATGCATTAGGGCACAGTACATTAGTGACTCCTCTTTAGTGGATTTGAATCAGCACATTATTTATCTGGAGGCCTGAAACCGAACACAAAAGCTTCACAAATAACCCTCGCGGATTTTCACCAGACGACATGACCATGGGAAGAGTTGTCACAACATATAAACTAATCAAAAAAAAAGGAGCAAATGAATGAAATCATTAGAATTTTTTCGAGCTTGTCTCCTGTCAAACATTTCTGTGTTGACTCTTGTCTTCCAGTAAAGCTCTTCCAAGTGAGTGGGAGTGTTTTCTCAGACTGTCTGCGTGTGAGTGAAGTTTTCAGGTTGAAATAGTGAACTATACTGGTGCATAACATATCCAAAAATGAACAATAGAGCTCACATGTGTGGGGAAGTGAGGCAGACTAAAGACTGGGACAAACCCCAGAGCTATGAGCTAATTTGGTAATTGGACACAATGAAAAGAGCCTGGGAATTATCCATTTTATATTAAAAAGAGACGGATTTGCAACAAGACAAGGACTTTGCCGTATTAAGCCCATAGCTATTGGGATAATGTTATAAATCTAAGTATATCAGGCTTGTTTAAATCTGTTACTTAGCAATGACTGTCTGAAAATGTTTAAGTTATGGCTTTAGTCACTGCAATTATACTAATGAGAAAAGTTGATAGAGCCTCAAATTGGAATATTTTCAAACACCCCAGAGAAAAATCTATCTGTTTAATCAACTGTGTAAAGAATAACACATTATTATAGTACACCATGTCGTGATTTGTGCTGAGACAACGAGCTATGTGGTAGTTATGATCATGTCACGTCCACCAACCCACTTTGTTCGTACTGTAGCGTTTGGCTTCCACACAACAGAGCAACTCACATTCTGGCAGAGCAGATGCGTCGTAACTCAATTAAAAGGTTGTACACGCTGAATGCTGATTCATAGATGAGAAAGCTGCGGCTGATGATGATGCAAATGCAATACAGTATCTTGCTCGCTGATGTTTCTGAATGTCTGTAAAATATTATCATCATCACAGGCATTTTTAAATTCTGTGTATGACAGTAGAGAGTCATGCATTTGCTCAGCTTGGAGATGACTTGGGACAAAATCTGACACAACTAGGTTCTTTTAATGAACTGTGTCACTTCAACATTTGTTATAATGGGGTTTATTTACTAGTATATGTATAAAGTCTGGATATAGGGCCTCAGTTGGTTAATGTCTCTCATATTTTTGGTACATAAATGTATCACAACATTCTTGCTTTAGTTCCTTTTGGATTCCTTTTCCTAGGTTTCAGCAAAAGGTACCCACTGTACAGCAGCAGTGTGGTGCAGCAGAAGCATGCTGGGCCCATAACCCAAAGGTCGAGGGATCGAAACCATCCTTGTTTTCGTAAACATGCCTGGTTAAGTTAGTGGTGGCTCAACGGTTGAGGCTCTGGGATACTGATGAGAAGGTTGTCAGTTAAAACCCCAGTTCTGCCAAGATGTTGAGCCTGGGATATACGAAAAGAGAATTTCACAGCAATGTATGAATGTATGTGTGAAGAGCCCAGTCTGCACCGATTGGTCAACTGGCCTGACAAAAGCGAGGAAAAGTGGGTTAAGTGCTGTAACCTCAGATCTCTGAGTATAGGGATGTAGCCCCAGCAGAAGCAGCTCTAGCAAGGAAGTAATAGCAAACTGCAAGGAAGCTGCTCTTTTTTTTTTTTGCTTGAGAGTTGGCCTTACTAGCTGCTGGGCAGGTGTAACGCAAATGTTCTGCATGGTGACGCAAATAAGTTAACGGAAGAAAAGCCTGGACTTCAAACGAGGCATTTCAGTCAGCAAAGAAGCCGTGTTTTCTCTTAGAAAGGATAGCTCCCTGTGCTGTGGACTTTGGCTTTTGTAAGATTGCAGAACTCTTACATGAACATAAAAGCAGTTATGTAACACAAAAAAGAAAGGACAAAACTCAAAAAGCATATTATGGACTGATTAAAAAACCTTCCCAGATATGCTCAAATATATATATGTACACATATACTGGCCACTTATGTATATATATACTGAAGTGTACTGGCCACTTCATTAGGCACACTTGCAAAATCTAATACAATCCAACACAATAGCTCTGCCATAAAATTCACTTTTACAAAGCTTCAGTATTTTTAGATTTTGTTAATGTTGTGCAGATTCTGCTTTACTATTTTCCCCTATCATGTGTGTTAATGTGTGGATAAATTATTAGTAGCCTTTTTAAATGTAATGCAGTCCACTGCACCACCACCAACTCTTACTATGATGTTATCACCTTTTTGACAAAAACTGAAATTACAGGATATATGGCACGGCTGTTGCATTGGATTACACTAGATTTTACATATGTACCTAATAAATTGGCTGATGAATGTAATAAAATGTGTCTGATATACTACCTGCACAGAAATTATTACCATGACATTGACACCGCCTCCCTCACTGGGAAATCTAGAGTGGATGGCTATGAAAATATTTTAAGTTTAAAGTTTTGTTGTCTCCTTCTTCACTTTAAGTCCATATTTAATAACCAAGTGAAGGCAGGTTTCAAGTTTCCACATCAAACTTGTGTAAGCTGCCCGTCGCAGCAGGGCTGGCTGCTGAACCAGTAGAAATGTCACAAGTCCTTAAACTCAGAGTTTAGGTGAGCACACGGGACATTTCCACTTTCAGCAGAAGAATTTGAGAAACTCTGAACATTCATCTCTTTGCACTGTGAAGGTCAAAAATCTGAGAGGAGTAAAAATGACCAAGCTACATTTTTGAGTGCAAAGCAAGAAAAGGCACAGATGGTTACTGATGCAAGAAATAACGTTATGGATTCTTATGCCCACGCTGCCTGATTAAAGCAGCGTTGCTTCTCAGAGTCCTCTCAGGAATGTCAATTAAATGTTCTGCCAATCTGCAGCAAGAAGGGTTGTTTTCTCAATGATGCATTCAGATTAAAAAGTGAAGCTCAGGTACTGAGCCAGTAGTGAATTCTGATCTGGTGCATCATGTTCTAATGAAAACAACAGGCAGATGAGCTCTCTACTAATGAGTCACAATTCTCAGTATGTTAAAAACAACGAGTTATTATTATTATTATTTTTTTGTCTGCATCTATACTCATCGTTTAACACCACAGAAGGGGGTCAACTTTAATGAGATCAATGCATATTTTAGTCTTACAGCAAAATATATTAATATTTAGTGCGTGTGCGTGACCATCACCGGCCACCCCTGGAGGCTAAGCTATCATTCTTTATTGAATTTTTCTATCATGAGCCACAGGGGGCAGTGCTGCACCTCAGTGAATTGAGGGGGAAATAAATGAAGGACAGGGCAAGATAAGATGAACAGGGAGGGTACAGACAGGCAGTGCTATTTGAATCCCATAAGAGTGCTGTAAAATGTTGTGTCATTCCCAACAACCGATCCCACATCTGAAAACTGGGAACAAATAATCAACACAGAAACGAATTGGAGACCAGAAGTCCTGACAGTGTACAGAGTTAGGACGCCAGAGGAAAGGAGTGAGAGAGAAATGTATAGAGGGCGTGAGTTTAGTGCACAGTCTGAAGAGTGACTCCGCACAATCAGGCGGGTCCCATCAGCTCTCTGAAAGGGGACTCGACAGGAGTTGGTAAGCCCTGAACAAACATGCAGGTGTGATGGACACCGAAGCCCAGAGCAACTACCACGAGTCAGCAGGGCCAGGCTGGCCAAGCGCCCCCACACCCCGGGCAGGGGGAGCACCAGGAGGCACCGCCCAGAAGACCACCTGGGCCGCAGACAAGCACGAGGACCCAGAGACCAAGAGAAGGCAGCAACCGAAGGCAGTAAAAAAAAAAAAAAAAAAAAAAAAAAAACAAGTTATGCTAATGAGGACAGTGATTGCACTAACTGATGCATTAAATAGAAAACATTACCATGTCAACATATATCGATATCTCAGGTGGTATTAAAGAAAGAAATTCTCCATCTCATAGAGACAAGGTAATAACAACAGATTCAATAAATGTCATTTTCCTTACTAATTAGTTAAGTGGGTGATTCAGAATTAAAAAAGAATTTATTTAGAGAGTTTCTGCCATTTATTTCTATTTGATTTGTTTTCTTAAGTAAAGGTATTTCACAAAACAGCCAGACCACCACAGAAACAAAACTTGATGAAATTACACTTAAATGTCCAAAAGACTTGTTCTCTGAATCTGCTTCTCACACAAACACACATTTGTCTGCCAGTTAAAGCAGTCTTTGTTATTTCACATGAAATATTAAGTTCTTCTCCTATTTCTTATTGCTCTATATCCAAGACTCGCTGTGTATGTTTACATCCTGGGGGTCCTATCTAAGTCAAATGCAGCTGGTTGACATTTTATTTTCAGTGATGTTGAGCACCACAATATGACTGATTGAGTTATCCCCTGATTTGCAGATATTGAAAATACAGGCCTCAAAATAGAAACTCAGTACAACAAAAGTGAATACACTGATCAGTTACACACACAAATCTGTGGTCACTGAAACTAAACTGACAACACGAGTAATTTCCAATTAGCTTTACAGCATAGTTATAAAATGACCTGTGAGCACCACCTGCATGTCCGCATTATGGCTCCATGTGGAAAAGAACCGCCAGAAGAAGTGAAAAATCTGAATATTAGACGTCAAGAAAAGATGGAAAAGAACAGATGAAAGGCCATAAAATCAGCTGCAATTCAGCAACAGTGGCAATTAGGAGGTATAGAATGAGTGATAGTACCACTAATCAGAGAAACAATTGTCATCCTCTTAAAATGTCACCACAGACAGTGCACTACTAGCAGTAGCTGTGAAAAACAGACAGGCAAGTGGTTCAGACTTGGCACAAGAGTTATCGATGGAAATGAGAGTTTCTCCGACAGCTCAGTCTGAAGGACATTGCATGATGTCAACCTCTATTGAAGAGTCCTCACAAAACTACAAGGTGAAATTTTGGAAAAAGAAATTAAATAAAGCTGATATATATTGTGAGCTCATTCTTTTGACAGATGAGACCAAAATAAAATAGTTTGGCTGAAATGGTGTCCAGTACTTTTGTCTCAAACCTGGCCAGAACTATCACAGTGAATGTATAGTCCTGACAGTGAAGCACGGAGGTGGGAGTGTGATAATATGAGCCAGCATGAGTGCATAAAACAAAAATACTGGCTAACCATATATGACTTCTAGTAAGCAAAAGCTGGACAGATCGAAACCACACTGCCAAAATCACTTAAGAGTTTCTAAAGAAGAAAAAAGTGAAAACTATGACCTGGGCAAGTCAGTAACCAGGTTTGAATCTAATTGAACGGCTTTGGGGTATGTTAAAGAGAAAGGCAGAGCAACATTGTCCCTCTAGTAAAGAGCAGGTAAAAAAAAAGCTTTCCTTGAAAAATTGCAGAAAAACCCTCTGGAAATCTGTGCAACATTGGCATTCTCCATGCTGAGTAAGATTGAGTTTGTCATCCAAAATAGGGACTTCTGTTGCAACGAGGTCCTACTGTGGCATCCATACTATAATAAGTCTAAACTGTTAGTTTTTAATTTTACATAAGAGCAAAAACTCTACTGTTCAACTTAGACATGATGCAATTACTGCGAGGTGATACGGTTTTGAATCATTTGACATTTATGTAGTATAACACAGGAATGTACTCACTTCTCTGGCTATTCTATTCGTATATAAATAGGAAGGACTCCACCAGCCCTCTTTGATCACTCAATCAAATCAGATCAATACACTTTCACATAGCCCACAGTTTATGAGCCTGAGACTGTTGACCTGACAATGTTTTATATTGCACTTATCTAGTGATGAATATTTAATATTCTAGTTCAATAGTAGTGAAGAATTTTCAGGAGCTTTAGACAAACTGACCTGTTCAGCTTGGATTAGTGTTGATGCATCCAAATAAACTTCAGAATTCTGTTCATAACATACAAGTGACCAGCTCATGAATAAGGTCAGGATGTATTTTTACTGAAGAGCACACATAATTGGACATCTTGTTCCTTCTATGATTGGCATAATTTCAGTATTTAAGAGACAAAGTGTGGTAAGTTGTAAGCAAGGTCATTCAAACTGCTGGCACCACACGGCACAGAGCGAAACCACAAATTCTGTAGCAACAACTCAACTGAACTGTAAATGATTAATTAACATGAATGGTCTATAAATACAATCTATGCTAAGAAGATCTCAGAAATAGACCGAGGCTGAGAAAGAAGCAATTATCACAATCACACGTTCACACTCGGCCACATTTATCACTGCAAACTAAAGTTCTGCTCTGGAGCTTCTATTTGCACTGGTGACACTGTTCCTCACACTGAAATTAATGGAACTATATGTGTGAACATGCGAGAAAATGTTTCCTCTGCAAAGTTTACAAGTTTGGTTGACTTGACTGACAATTATTTGACATACACAAGCTGCACCGTCTCCAGCTGGCCGACAGACACCACGAGATCTCAGAATCTCTTGAAGTTAGTGACAAGTGTGCTGCCCTCTGCCTCTTTTAAGCAACACTAGACCGTTTACCTTTTCTTTTGAAGGCTGGACTTATGAGCACCAGAGGCGTATTGACTTCTGGCTCAGAGGAGCCGCCGTGGCTGCCGGTCTCCGACATTCCGTGGTCTCCGCACAGCACCAGCAGGTAGGGCAAGGATCCCTCTGCCTCCTGAGAGAAGCAAACACCAAGGTTAATGGACTCGCGCTGTACGAGCTGATATGAGAGAGCAAACCTCAAAGCTCCAGGATGTGAATTATTCAAGCCTGGAACAAAACGCTTCCTGTGTCAGCAACCGAAATGAAAGAATACATCCAGTTTGGAAAACAGAACAATTGAAGGCTGCTGGGGTAATGGATTGCTTCATCATTTGTTTTTTGTAATGTTTTTATGTTGGGGAACATTCAACAGCAGTACAAAAAGAAGGTGCTAAATTATCAATACTAAAAAGGAAGTCATGACAAACATGCCCCGGCACAGTTTGGTTCCATCTAAAAAAAAAACAACAACAACAAAAGGCAGCAAACAAACACAGTGTGAAGCGTTTGTGGAGGATGACAGACTTTGATCAAGCTTGGTTTTCTTCCCTAAGTGATTCCCTTTCAACTAGGCTCACGAGAACCTTCCATTGACAATGAATTCAACAGGAATGTCTTATGAGTCACAGCAGCGGGGGCCGATTTAAAACCACGACTACAGATGTTAACAAAACAAAAGCCAAATCACACCACACATTACAATACTCTCAAAAGTCTCCTCAGTTCCGGTGTTGTATCGCACACAAAAGAAATCGAAGGCCATACATCTCATTTATTATTTAGGATAGAAAAATGTATTATATCAACCACAGATTAATATACTTTACAGTCTAAAAGACAGAAAAAAACGCCTGCTGAACAGATGGGATAAATTCTTTTTTTGTCTGTAAGTCAAGTCAGATAAAATGTAGTTTCACTTATGATGGCTTAATCCAAACAGAGTGGTAGAAAACTCAAATGTCAGCGTGCAGATTTATTTTGTAGCTGGAGCTAGATAAAGATACTGATCATGCTGTTTTGATGCTCTCAGTATGTGACATTAAAACGTGATGAATGCACTGAGGAAACACTGCAGGTGGGAGCTGCTGTGCTTAGCTGACCCATTACAGTTGTTACTCAGCACAGAAGAAGCAAAAACACTATCCTCTGTCCCAGATTTTTACCTCTTGCATGGTTGCTATAAATGGCAAAGGACACAAGGGACCCCGAAAAACACCTCACGACTGGTACTAAACACCGCTGAGCCCAACACCGACAGAGCCTCTTTTCTGTTTAAGATAAGTCAGAGTTTACTCCTGTTCCTGAGGATGAAAGCATCAAGCGGGCCTCTGTTGGGAGACGTTTCTCACACTTCATAACAAACCCCTTTTTTAAACCAACACACAGTGCTGAATCAGAAGGTAGTTTATTTTCTCTATGAGCAAGCCAGGAAAAAAACACAAGCTTAACTTCACTCTGCAATCATGTTATTCTATCTGGTAAATCAGTGATTCCCAGCTGAGGGCCACTTCAGCAGTTAGGAGGTAGGTTGGAAACTCAACAAATTAAGTTAAAAATATAGTAGTTTGATTTTGTTTTATGACGGGAAATAAACAGCCAAGTAGAACCTGAAATTGGTGTGATGCTGACTTTCAGTAAACTCTGAATAACCTGTGAGCTGCCCATCAACCTGAGTCAGAATAGAGTTGAAACAGATGCTGCCTCCAGCCTCTGACAGTCAAAGTAATGCAAGCTTGACCAGAGCAACCTCAAAATTTAAAACAGCAAAACTGAAACGGCCTGAAAGCATTACTCTAATTAACTACTAGACATTAAACAACATTTACTATATAATCCATACAACTAGAAACGGGAACCACTGTGGTAAAGTGTATTGTAGAGTTACAACTCAATAAAAGGACAGTACCTAAGGTTTTGCTCAAATACAGCATTAAACAAAAGAAGGTAAAGAGAAAAATGAAATCAACACATACAACACAAAGTGTGTTCACCCCTGTCTAATATCACGTAAATGTCAAATGATCCGTGCTGAACAGTAAGATATTTGCCCTGATGTCAAATATAATACTAACAGTTAAAATGATAAATGATCCATGCTTGGTGCCTTTTAAAACCTTGGGTTTTAAAGCTCTTTACAATGTTTTTTTCTCATTCAATTAGATTTACTATATTAAAATGAATAAAATGAAAAATGCAGGCCCCACTTTAATAACTCAGTACGCATTTTATTAAACCTTTTTCTAATTTCTGACGAGATTTCTCTAATTCTTTAGAGACTACTTTTTTCAGCAGATAGGGTTGTGTTGCTTCACCTTTCTCTTTGAAATACCCCAAAGGTGTTCTTTTGGATTTAAGTTAGTCAACGCACTTGGCCGGATCATAGTTTTCACTTTGTTCTTCTTTAGGAACTCTTGTGTGATTCTGACAGTGTGGCTTTGAATCATTATCATGCTGCAATATTCCTCTTCTGTCAAGCTTCTGCAGATTAGGAGTCATGTGGTTTGCCAGTATTTTGATACATCCACAGACATTCATGGCACTATATATAAATGTTATCTCTGCAACACTTTTAGCACTCCCCATATCATGCAGCCCCATATCATCACTCTCCTACCTCTGTGCTTCACTGTCAGGACTATGCATTCACTGTGATAGTCCTACACCAAAGCATGCTGGGACCCATCTAAGACCATCCAATTTGTGTTGGTCTCATCAGACCAAAGAATGTGACATTCATCAGGCTTCATGTTCTTTAGTAAAGTCACATTTTGCAGTTTTTAGTCAAACAGCAAGCAGGATTTTATTGTTGTTGGATGTCATCCATAGAGGCTGATGTTATGCAACGTCTATCATACTGTCTCAGCTGTCAAAGAGGCTACAACTCCCACTCTGTATTAAGTCTGAAGCACTTGCATATCTCTTTTTTAGAGCTAGAATGTGCAAATAGCTCACCTTCCGTGCCCTCAATTTAGGAGGACGACCACTGCAGCTCTGATTAGTGGTACTACGACTTGTTTTATACCTCCTGATTACGGCTGCATTAGTGTTTCCACTTATTTTTAGACAGTCACTAATCTTCCTGTATTCTTCTCCATCTTTGCGAGTCTTTGTCAGCTCCCCTGACAATTTTTTTTTCCATGTGGAGCCATCATTTTATAACCATGTTTGTGCAATTAGACTAAATGAAGATCACAGGTGTAGTCAATTTTATTTCAAGCTTCACAAGCTTTTTAACTTGTGTGGCAGTGATCACAGGTGTATTCACTTTTGTTGCATCAAGTTTCTACTTTGGGGCCTGTATTTTCAATATAGTCTGTCTACAAGTTAGTTTTTGAGGAACTACTCTACTTATCAATTCTGAAATAATGTAATTATTAAGAGGCAATACAATTTTAATACATTTGATATCCAGGTGATGTTACACAGGGGTGTACTTACTTCTGTGGTACACTGTAACAGTCTAAACATGTACAGCTATGAAAATCCATTTAATTTGTCTCCCTTACAGGGCTCACATTACTTGCTTTTCTGCAGGTCAGATTTAAGAAGTTTCACACTTCAAACAGCCGAAAGTAGAAACCAACCTTAAAATCTGAAATATCAAGAAGAGAAGATTGAGGCCATGCGCTCTCCATTAACACTAAGGTCTGACTGAGGTCTCGATGACCAGGAGGTCCTGTTTTCCAATCAAGTTTAAAGGAGAGTGTTGCGTCTGTCCACGCTGCAGGTAAAGCGTTTCTCTGCCCCTAATATGAGCTCGCTGAAATGGGCGACTCGCATCACATTACAAATGGAACTTTGAGGGCTGTCATTTGAATGCTACATTCCTTTTCTCTCCTGCAGCTGACGCCAACATTACTTCTAGTGCTTCAGGATGCAGCAGCAAACAACAGCCGGCTCACACTGCCAGAGAAACAGTCTGATACGATAAGATCACACCACCGTGACATGTTAAAAGCATGTGCTGATCAGAGAAAACATGGTTGTTTTTGTAGAAGCTTCTAAGGCATCCTGCGGGACCCTACTGGGCTGTGTCTATATTTAGGTCACAATGCCGCTGTAAAAAGTAACAGGCACAGCGTTCACTAATGTGACTGAAACAAGACTTTCAAACCCATTTCATTCAAAAAGCTCACTGGGAGCAGCGCATACGAGGCTGTCATTGCGCACCACACTCAGAAAAGATTCAACGAGTCAGAATTAACAACTTTTGGGAAGGTGTGAAGTGTTGCATTAACATATCCACAAGATACCTTATCTCTAGCAAAGAGGGTAAGTTTACAAGGATGTGTACACTTGGCCTCTGTTCTCTCTGCCACATCAAATAAAGGGAAGCATGGGAAACATGAGGGAGATTGTAGTATCATGAAGACACGACTTGACAATCTAAATACAAGCTACGTAGCTGAATGACAGCGAGACAAAGCCCATTAGCAGCACACACACGGTGCAAAGACAATATGCATGCACAGCTGTCAGACCACACAGAGGAAAACAAAGGCACAAGACCTGCACACTGATCAAGCACAAAATTAAAGATAACACAAAGCTTAACAGTTTATTAAATCTGCAGGGTTGCTGCAACAGATAACGTGAAAAATTCTGGAAACAGAACACATGATGAGTGTAATTAAATGACTATTCAAGAACTGATCACAGTAAAATATCACTGATAGCATCATGTTAATATATCAACTAGTGATCACTACTTCATATTTGCATATTTTTCTGTCTTCACTTTGTAATTACATTAACCACTAGTATAACAACTCTGTAACCCCCCTCAAACTGCTAAATTTACTATTAAAAATTTGAAGCACGTCAAGTGTAATGAATGTTAATAGAGAGAAAGAGATGTTGACAAGCAGCAGCTAAATTAAGCCCACTGATACAGAGCATATCAGTCCAATTAACTGGAATCAAACATTAGAAGCCAAGCCAATACCTCCAAACAGAGTGGATAAATAACAGAGGTTGCAGTTGTAATCCCTCAGATTTTAATGAGATGAAACCCTGTTTTTGATATTTTATGTTTTTAGCAACAGTTTTACAATGTATTGACATTCTGTAGTGACATCTCTGTATCATAGTTTCATCGTCGGGAGTTCACCATTCGAGCAAAAGGGACTCAACAAGTGATGCCATAATATCACCAGTATTCACTCCTTTTGATTTTGGTACATTAAGGACAGGTCTACAACTACTTTCAGTTACACTTGAACATCTGCTGTCGTATTTTTTAAATCTGTTGTGTTGAAAGATTGATCTCATTATCAATAATGGGCCCACTGTTTTCTTTTTTAAAAAATGAACTGTTTGGTCTACTAATTGTGACAAATTAGAGTGACTAAGGCCTGAATAATTAATCAACATATTAATGAAATCACAACATAAATGAGTGTAATATCAAAATCGCAGTAGAGGAATGTAAAATGTATCACAAAAAAACACTATAAATGAAGCACTGCTGTGCTAAAGAGATGCTACGTCCTACAAATCATACTCTACCAATGATAACAGGACATTCTTGTTGGTTCAGACATTTTTTTTCCACTGGAAAAAAAAATACAAAAAATACCATTCCCACTAGAATTGTGTAATCAAATGTCACAATATCTGTCAAAACAATTGCAATATGATTTGTTTAACACATCATCTAGCCCCACTGTGAACTCCCATGACAACTGTTGTCATATTCAGTTTTCTTTCACATAAGCTGCAAATGCTCATCATTGAGAAGCTGAAACTAGGAAATGTTAACTTAAAAGGACTTTTAATAATAAAGTACCAGAACTGTTGCTTATTATTTTTGTGTTAGTTCTATTGATAAGGCACCTATAACGTGTTAGGAGCAATTGCATTCATATGGACTGAGTAGCAGCTTAATGCTCCATTATGTTTACAAGCTAGTCACAACATTTGTCCGCTGCCTGGAACTTCAATAGAAATGAGGTTGATGGTCTATGATGGACCAAGCAATGAAGCCTTAAACCCAGAACGAAAAGCTGAAAGATGCTAAGATGCTATTAGGATGACAAAAATGCTGTTACTGTTCTCTCTGGGGCTGCTAATATGAGCTAACTAACCCTTTGACATTACATGCAATGTTCTTCTGTAGCCACAAATAATGCACTTGATGTTAATAACAGGAAAAATAACATCATGTAGTAACGCAGACTAAGAAAAGAGCTCACCTTTGAAATGAGAGCACTGTGGATCTTCTTCAGGATGTCATCCATCTCTAGCAGTTTGGGTTGGATGAGTGAACTGTGTGGTCCACTGATATGACCGATGTGGTCCAAGCCCAAGTAGTGGAGGATCAAAATGTCCCAGTCGTCTCTCTTCAGGGTGCTGTCCAAGTGGCGAGTTACATTGTTGTCAACCTATACAGAAACAAGGGATTTACCTCTATGAAAGACTTCACATGATAATCAAAACTGCATTCAGCCCCACTTGTAGCTGAGCGATATGGAGCTAACTGATAAGCGGTTTTGGTGTGGCTCCCTCTGTGGCTTCCTGGTTGCCATACATGTGCAGCCAAGAATAGATGCATAAAAAACAATGCTTAATTAATTATTACATTATGCAAAGCCTCAGACAACTTGAGGAATTTATGTGCAAATTATACTGCTGATGTAGATTATATATTTTTGCATACGAAAAAATTACGCAGATACTTCTCTAATAATCCAAGTGAGGACTTGATTTCATAATTCTATTGTTTTCCCTTACTTTTCATTTTCTTGTTTTTCTTAATGACACAGAGACTTAATTTCTTGGACAGTCCCTAATCCTGAGGTGAATTTGTCATATTCACAATAAACCTGAAGTGTGAGTCAGTCCCTTCATGCTGAAAGCTACACACAATCAGCTACAACATTAAAACCACTGTAAGCTGAAGGTAATAACATCGTTTTTCTGTAACAGTCAAGGGTGGAATGTATTATTAGGAAGCAGGTAAACAGAAGCTGATGTGTTGGAAGCAGGAAATATTGACAGTGTAGGGATAAGAGCGACTTTGACAAGGACCAAAATGTGATGACTCAGTGACTGGCTCAGAGCATCTCCAAATCTGCAGGTCTTGTGGGAGTGACATCTACGAAAAGTGGTCCAAGGAAGGAGAACCACTGAAAAGGCGACATGGTCATGCATGCCCAGAGCTCAATGATGTGCATGGGGAGTGATCCAGTCCTACAGTAGAGCTACTGTGGCACCAAATGCTAAAAACCTTAAAGCTGGCTATGGAACGGTATTAGAGGGCACAGTACATCACAGCTTATTGGATTTAGGGCTGTGTAGCTGCAAATGATTTGAAATGCTTATTCAGACTGCTGCCCACCACTTAAAGTGCCTACTTGAGCATCAGTACTGGACTATGGAGCAATGGAACAAGGAGGCCTGGTCTGATGAATCACGTTTTCATGCTTGTATTCATGAGTGTATGTCGTCTACCTGATGGCAGCAGGATGCACTACGGGAAGAAAGCAAGCCTGCGGAGCCAGTGTGACAGAACATGTACATGAATTCATGACAGCAGTTTTCCCTGATGGCCTCTTTCAGCAGGATAATGCTCCCTGCCACACTGCAAGCATTGTTCACAAACGGTTTGAGGAACATAGAGTTAAAGGTGTTGACTTGGCCTCCAAATTCCCAAAATGAGCATCTGGGATGTGCTCGAGACAAACAAGTCAGATCCACAGAGGACCCACCTCACAACTTCCAAGACATAAACGATCTGTTGCTAATGTCTCGATACCACAGGACACCTTCAGAAGCCTGTGGAGTCCATGCATGATGGGTTAGAGCTGTTTAGGTGACACATAGGTGAGCTACACAACATTAGGTACGTGGTTTTAATGTTGTGGCTGATCAGCGAACTTATCTGAGGCGTTTTAGTTTACACATCAGCCTTATAACCAGCACAGAAAACAAAGCTACTTTAATATCTATCATCATGTTTTTATGCATCAATTTTAACATCAGCCACCAGGTGCTTTAATGTTTTTTTTCTATTTGCAGAAAAATGCATCATTCTCATGTGCAGCCAAAGCTCAGCTGTTCATCTCGTACATACCTCAGTGTAGTCGGACACGAAAAAGGAGGTCGTGCCATCGTACTCCATGAAGTGTTTCGGGAAGAGGCGCACCCAGGTGTCATCCCCATAGAAGACGATCCTCTTCCCTGCTGTTTTGGCCTGCCAAATGAGGTTGTCTTCCAACAGTGCAGGAGAATTTAGGTTCATTACCACATCAATGAAGCCTGGGATACTGCCAGTGGTAAGAGCCTGGGGAGGGATATGTTTTTGTCATTGTCCTTTGAACAATAATTGTCTTTTAATGGTGTTACACAACCTTACAGTTTCATCATATTAACCCAGCTAATTAAGATTTGTGCTGCAGTATTGTGTTCAGTAAAAGATAAGAGTTTTTATTATTAATTGTTTAAGTCAATTTACCTTTATTCTAGTTGGTCACTATATTGATATAAGATCGCAAACCAAGACCAAGACCCCCAAACCAATCTCCCCGCCACAAATGGAAAGCTGAATCAGGTTGATGGATGATATTTATGAAGTACAATTTCTACCGATTTCATCATGGAATCCGAAATAAAAACGACACTGGCCTCCATTTGACTGACAAGGAAAACACAGCCTATTTTGGAAGTCAGGAAAGAGCATGGTGCATCGTCGAGGGGGAAAGTACAAAGGCCTTGTCTTTATGCACCGAAGGAGATGCTGGCAGGAAACACTGTTTTAAAACCCCCCCATGAGCTGCCTGGAGCACAGCCTCAGATCCTCTGGGACGCTCAGAAATCCAGGCTAAAAATCAGCGGTGACCGGCCTTTATTGTGCAAGGGCCCAGGTGCGAGAGGAAAGTGTCGAGGGGGCTGCGCTGGCAAATTCACACTCATCCTTTTAAATCAACTTTTTAAAGTGTTATTTTATCCCTTTTATAGTTGGTGTATTTGTCCTTATATAGCCCTGTTTTTCCAGTTGGTATCTATTTTGCTCATCTTATCAGGGTTTTATATATTAGTGCTCCTGCCTGCAAAACACTTTGAAGCGATGTGTGCGTGGTCACTGTTTGAGCACCACTTTAGCTGTTCTGTAGAAACTCCTTCAAAACAGCAGTAAACTAAAGATGTCACACCCCCACAAACATGAGCAGAGATGCATCAACAATTGTTGCAAGCTTCAAACTCTTCTTTATCTTCCACCACATTTCCAATAAACCCAGCAACATTAGGTTTATATCAGTGCCAGTCTTGATGTATGGAAGCAAAACTCTCCTTTGACATTTTGAAAGGTTTCTGTCTCCTGTTTAACAACTAATAAACATACTCTACGACTAAATAACGTCAGAAGCCTTTCAGTTTTATCAGTTGATTTACAGGTACAACAAAAAAAATGCTAAAACTAGAAATTGAGGTGAGAAATTTGAGACCCATTTAGTAAGCCTTGTTCATGAAACTCAATTATTTACCACTTCCTTCCTTCCTTGCCATTGTTTTGCTGCTGCCAGTGCAGATGCATGCTTCAGGAGGAGACAGAAGGTTCTGCTTCAAACAGATGCTTCTCTTTCTGCCTGTGCAGTCACACAGAGGTAAGCAACCAGTGGCTCGGACAAAAACAGCCACAGACACACATATCAATAATTCTACTGTAGAGATAAAGATCAGTTCTCTCTGACAAAGTTCACCTCGAAAATTTCTTCAGATGCTAAAAAAAAACATTGAGAAGCTGCCCAAATGAATCAGCGACTCATCAACATACTAATTACTGGCCCACAGTATGTGTCTCGGCTTGCAGCGTGCTACTGCTTAAATGTCAAATACAATATCAGTGGGGTACACAGACTCTCTCTGGCATAGTGATGAAACCTTGTAAAGATGCCAAAAAGCAGACGGAAGGGGCTGTGATTTCAAGTCCTCGAGCCTGGCAAAAGATTTTTCACTTTCCTTCTCCAGTACTTACTTTCCTGTTGACTACTGAACCATTAACTTGAAAATCTTCTAAGGCCTTATTACCAGATAATACCAATGGAGGTATTATGCACCGCTGTGTTCATGCTACCCAGGCAGATAGCAGTCTTTTAAAGCACCCACAGTGCTTTGCTGCGACTGTTACGATTAACTGAATTCATCCAAATCCTGCACCTCGGTAATGACCACGGACCGCTGTGCCGCGCAGACTGAGTCTCAGCTGGCCACATGTGAACACAGGACTTTTTCTGTCAGAGCTAAAGAGGAATCATCACATTCAGTGGAAAGACCCCCAGAGCGGTGTTTCTAGTATAACAACTGTTTGCTGCCTGGAGTCAAATCAAAAATAATAAACTCAGAGAAGAAATTAGATACTAAACTTAACTGTGTGTCCGAATAAGCTCCCAGGTCAGTTGGAGTATATTTCTGCATGGAGTTACATTATCAGACACAGTGGAGGTAGCGGTAGGACTAATGCATGTGTAAATTAATGTCTGAGCCACTGAGAGATTATGATTTAGGTTAGTTGGCTGTGTCATGCCAGTTAATTGGGTGCAATGCAGTGATAGCAGGCAGTAAAAGGCAGCTGGTCTGTGATGCCACCTAAAGGTGCACCGTTGAACCGCAGACCTTTGGATAACAGAACTTCTGAGTCACTTTAAGGTTAAACTGACCAGTGCAGCTCCTGAAAATGGAGCAATGTGTCATTGTGCCTCAGAGCCAAGATGACAATAAGCCTGCTTCTGTGACGGAGCTCTGGAAACATTTAGCAGATGTCATTTATAACAGGCTGTCATTTATCTTGTTTATATCAGTTTCTCAGTAAAACTATAGCTACGAACACAAATACCAGTCTTTAATCAATTAATAATCATTCTTTATTTTGTTTTGTGGAGGTCTGTGACAAGATGAGACATAAATAAAGTAGTCCAGCTGCTACATTTGCCCCTTAAATGTGATTAACTGACCTTTCTGCAGGGCTGCAGATGAGTCTGTGTGCTTTCACCACGTCCACAAATCAGACGTACATGTTTCCGAGGAAGCTGCTCCTTGTCCACACTATAAACCTGCACTTGCACCATAAACCCTTCATGCATCTGCTTCTAAATCAGATTTTACTTTGAATTCCCTCTCTGATCGATTTCCTCTACGCCCTGCTGCCCTCCCATCAACAAAAATCTTTTAAAAGGGCTTCACATCCAGGCCCGTTTTCTTTTTTTCTTAAGCTTTCCTCAAGGCCGTTCCCTCCATCATCCCAGCATCTTTCTCTAAACCCCTGGATTATGGTGAAACATCTGTCTCCCTGCACGTCCACCTCAATCTGGCTGAGCTGTTTGCCGTCACCCCTCCTCCACATCATCAATGACACGCTCCGCTGCCCGACAGCCGGCATCAACTCTTCTTTGACAGTGAAATGTGTTGGAGGTGCTGTTTTTCATCCATTTACAGACCGTTAACTTCGTATTTCAGTGTGTTCACTTCTACCTCTCACTAAGTGTAAAATCAGTTATTATATTTAATTTAGCAGTAAAATCATTCAGCCGCCACTAGATGAGAAGTACACCTGCAGATCATTACATTTTTCTATTATAGAAAATCAACCTAATTAGCTAAATGACAGAATACCACTCATAGTAGAAATTAGTTAGAACAGAGTGCTGCCTATTAGTCCTATTATAGACTCCCTGTTTTAGTCCTCTAGAAAGTTTAAGATGTAATCAGTTGACTGGTTAAAGCTGTAATATGCATTAGTCAGTTTTTTTTGGTCCTGGCATTTTACAGACTGGACATGCTGGTGTCAC
This sequence comes from Dascyllus trimaculatus, assembly GCA_024666655.1. Classification (NCBI taxonomy): domain Eukaryota; kingdom Metazoa; phylum Chordata; class Actinopteri; family Pomacentridae; genus Dascyllus; species Dascyllus trimaculatus. Next base: position 11,395,370 of record CM045457.1, on the reverse strand, counting down.
ATTAGAGAAAACTGGACGTATGTAGTGTTTTGGTTGTCAGAAGCACTGGGCATTTGCTGCTCTTCTTTGCCTTGTTTAAAAGAAAAACTTTCTTGGTCAGAAAAAAAACAAGAAATTTGATGTCCTCACCTTGGGCTTTGCTAACTGCAATGTGTTTCTTTTCCATTGTTTTCTGACATTTTACTGACAAAACAATGAAATAAATTTTAAAAACAGCAGATTCACTTAACGGCAGATGACTTCATCACATATTTACCTCTGTCAAGGAGGTTATGTGATGGCCAGTGTTGGTTTGTTCGTTTTTTTTGTTTGTGTGCAAAATAACTCGAAAACTCATGGATGGATCTGGATGAAATTTTCAGGAAATGTGTGAAATGGGACAAGTAAGAAATGATGAAATTTTGGGACTGACCCGGATCACCGTCTGGATCCAAGAATTTCTTTTAATGTAAGTGTAACCGGGTGAACAATTAAATTCGGTTTACTCTAAAAGCCACCAGAGGGCACTCTTGTTTTTGGGGTAACCCCCTGTGACCACATGACATTTTGAGTCTCCATGCCACAGACAGCGCAGTGGCGGAATTCTCTTTCCTTCCTGAGCGACATATGCATGGTTGGGCCGGCATTCTTATCTCCGGTTGTCTAAGAAGCGGGGGGCTGTTAGGAGCTGCTGCACTGGAAGCTGCGTCTGTTCATTAGGTCAGATGGGGTGAAGGCCACATTGTCGGTAGGAAATTGGAACTGTATGCAATTACATTTGTATCTGTAACGTTCCATACAAAATATAAGGATTGGGAGATTATGTTGGGGGTGGACTGAAGGTCCTTGGCGGAGGTATGCACTCTCTGAGTGCTTTTCTAGTTAGGAATGTGCTGACTTTCATGCATTTAGCGTTTCATAAAATTTAATCAAAATTACATGTACTTAAAATAAGCAATTTTGATACATTGCTTTCTGTTCTGATAATCTTTCACAGGCATTTGTCATCATTACTGACATTTTATAGCAGGGCTGACAAATAAACAATATTTTCATCATCACATGCAATAAACAATGCAAAAGACTGAAGAAATAAATAAGACAAAATCATTAGTTTCCACTCAGTGTGTGACCATTTATCCTCTCTAGATATATGGGAAATGCATTCACACCATCTGGCCGCTCAGATGAAGCTCCAGCAAGGTGATGGCTGTAAGGTGAGCTAGCATAAGGGCTGTAGAAGAGCAGAAGAGTGAGGAACATGTCAAGAAATGTTTTTGTTGAGTTTAGAAGAAAGGATCTTGAATGCAGCATAAGAAGTTAAACTTTAATTGCTTACAGTTATAATGATTTATATAACTTCATGTTCTATTTAATTGGTTGAGTATTCATCAGGGCTGGACAGTTAATCGATTTCAAATCAAAATCAAATTAGGAAACAATACAATTAGCAAATCACAATGGCTGCAATTTACAATACAGAATGAGTGGCTCTTAAGAAATGAGACTAATGCTGTCATTTTATTTTATTTTATTGTAATTTTTAGGGGTTGTTCATGCTGCCCACTGATCACTGTGTAGCATCTGGTTGAGGCTGCACGCTGTGGCTTGACTGACACACACCCAGTCTTATTATTTATTAACCACACTTCATACATGTTGCAGCACCTGTGAAACAGAGTTTTAACTGTCTTGTGAATAATTTTAAAATTTCATGTCTTTATCCTTGTTCAAGAAAATACTGACGGAGGTTAAATAATTATTGCAAATCAAATTGCAACATCCATCATAAAAATTTTCGCTCCAAGTGGTCAGTCAATGTATTTATTTGTTTGATAAAAATATTTTAAAATAATATATTTAATTTATTTATTTAGTGGATGTTTTGGGTGTGTGTTAACAGTGGATCTATTAAAGCAGATAAGCTTTATAGCTAATATTCACACTTTAATATTCATTTATAGTCATACTGTCTTTGTATTATTGAACATCACATTGTAGATTTTCCTCATATCATGCAGCCCTATTCTATAGCTCAGATGATTAGTTTATATATTAAAAACAAACAAAACAACTCCACAAAAACTATGTATTCATGGATTGTGAAAATAGCTGGAAGCTATTCCCTACACTGCACTGTGCTCAGCTGGATCTGGCTTCAGGAAAGTGTATAATAGTGAGACTGCTGCAGGTTGCTGCTGCCTCTCTTCACCACTCACTGTTTTTAACCCTGTCAACTAACACATGCTCTTTGCCACTATCACTAACCCGAGTATCGCTGACTCTGCACTTTCATGGCTACCTGTCTGACCACATTTATTAGACATCACTGAGAAGGATTCTGCCCACATTGTGTATCTTTCGGCAGCAGACTTCTCCAGGGCAGAGTGTTGGCTCCAGTATTCTTCTGTTCCAGCAGCTTGACGCTGGCAGCACTTCCCCGTTCCTCCCACCACTGCTAAAGCATGAATGTTTGTGTTTTATTCTGCCTTCTGACACTCAGGCTGAATATTCTTCTTCACCTGACAACTTCAGCGAGACGTCTTCCCCCCAGCTCAGCACCCATACAGTGTGGACACAACTCAGCTGCTCTTTTTTTCCTGGAAAATCATTCTCTTTGCAAAATCTCTCCAACACTACTGACAACAACATACTGACTCTTTCCCAGTCTGCCCACAGTCTTAGTGTGGTGCAGCACAACCAACTGTAACGCGAGGTGCCCGTGACTTGACTGTAATTCCCTGCTGGCTCTGCTCCCAAAATACTCTCATCAGGGTGACACATCATCCGAATGTGACAACACACCACGTTTTCACACTTGACAAATTCTGCCATCTAACCCTATTTTCACTTAGAGGCTGAAAACTTAGCACCTATTTCAAAATGTCCCACACACTTTCCTTTATTCATGCTTATTCTGGCCTCAAAGGGATTGTACTGGCAACACATGCACCACTAATAATGACTTGGATGAAATAATCATCATAAATAAACTTCAATGTTTTACCATTTACTTCTTTTTTTTTTTTTTTACCCTTTTCCGCCATTAAATGATTCAATAGCATTTTTCAATGGCAATAAAAATTAACGGACGTAGGCTGTGCATTAAGATGCATTAACTTCAGCTTTAGTGTTACAGTCTGATAAGAAAGTAAGTTAAATGTTAAACATTACGCAAGAGGTTGGAGCCTTTGCTGGCTGTTTAGTCTTCATCAGATAGTTACAGTAGACACAGACAAGAAAAGTGAGCAGGGGAATGACATGCAGTTAAAATCCAACCAGCCAACTTCAGATGACTAGAAATTCTTCTCTTGGTAACAGTAAAATTTCACGTTGTTAACTGAAAACTATCATTTAGATACTTGCTGATATAAATAGAACAAATAAACATATCTAACACAATGTGGGTTAACAGCATCACAAACTGTAACCTCCATGCTTGTTAAGTTGAATTTTCTAACATGTTCCAATAAAACCTGAAGCCACAGGATTTACCACAGAGCTGCTGCAATAGACTAGAACAACCATCCAAAAAGGTAACGTCAGCCAGATATAATGCAGCCCTGACATCTCTCCCCAGTCAGTTTCACTACATTTCACACCTTGACTCAGGTGAGTATCCAGTCACTGACAAGTTCCAAGAGAGTAGTGACATGCAGGTGGCTTTTAATAAATGTCTGGGACTCCCCACCAGTCAGTCAGATCCTATGAAGCCTCTTGGATGAGAAATGAAACATCATCAAGAGGAGAGAGAACAGAAGTGCAGCTACCGTTCACTAAAGCACCAAGGATCATTATGACATAGGTGCTCCAAAGCTTTGGACCAGCTTGTCTCCTGCAATATAATGTTCCTCCTTCTCTCAAGTCATGGATATTTTGAATAGCTTCTGGTATTTCTAAAATTTAGACTGCTGTTAAGACTTTCATGGAAAAGTGATCATTGAGCTCATTCAGACTAAATATATAGGAAAATCTGTGTAACATTCATGCCATGTTTCATGCCTGTTTTAGAAATCCACTTTATATCTTCAGTAGGAACCATTACACATAAAGCTGACTGCCCCAGACATGACAGAGAAGACAGCAAGTATGTAGAAAAGGAACAACATAATATCGGTTTTATGTCTTCATTGTTTTTTTAAATAAAATAATTTTAACCTGATCCTTTAACAAAAGATTATCACGGCATATATTTAACTACTTCATTCAAGTTATATGTTGGTACAAGAAATAGAATGAATAGCCAGTATGCAGCAATATTTAAAATAATTACGATAACAAAAGTAGGTTATCAAGTGAAATTAGGTGTCAGTTGATCTTTACTTTATTTCAGCAAACAGAGAAAAGAATCTATGTAATATTAGATCTGTCGTTTTACATCCCAGGTTACCACAAACAATACAAATTCACAGACTGTTTGCTTTTTTAAATGTGGTATATCAAATTGGGGCAGCTTGAAACAAATTCCTGGCCTGATTCTTGTCTTGCCAGTCCTCCCTCTGGAATACAGCCTGTTTCAGAGGTGGACCGATTATCAAACCAATGTGTCTTCGCACAAAAGTCAGATTTGCATATAGTTAATTAAACAATAGCGACTTAAGTTTTTAAAAAATGTGTGTATGTTTTTAGAGAGCTGGTAATGTGGGTCTGAATGTTTGACTCACTACAGCAAATGTACGTGCAGCTTAACACAACTTGCTGATCCAAAACCAGGGATTTTCACAGACACATGCCAGGAGTAGGAGTGGACAGACTTGATGAGTGAGTTGTCTTCTAAAACCCCCTCCATCATGACATCAGAATGACCTCTTACCTTGATCCTGGGCATGGTGACTGTAGGAGGTCTCGCCTTGGCCACGAAGCTGTGCGATGAGCCTCTTTCCACCACATGTCTGGTGTAGGGCATGAACATGCGCCCATTGGGTCCAAACACAAAGTCCTCTCTGAGGGCATCCACCAACATAATAACCACCCTCTTAAACAGGGGCTGAGGGAGGCGAGAGGAATTAGGGGAGCTGCCTGTAACAGAAGAAACATATTTTATAAGCTGAGAGAAATTTAAGCCTCACAGAGCTGGTTAGAGGAGATATGATGCTGTGCGCTCACCTGTCAGCGGCTCCGCAGGTAGATCTGACAGACTGTTCTTGGATGAGACAGAAGACTTGACAGGTACAGGGAAGAAACCCCGCAGGAACAGGGCGACGCCGATCACTTCAAATATTAAAATGAACGAGGCAAACACAGACGAGCGGACTTTCATGGTGCTGGTTGTTTCGCGGACACTTTAAGGAACGAGTTCAGCTAGTAAGATAACTTGCTAACAAACAACCGACATGACGCTTACTGCACAGTAACACAGAGGAGCAGCAGCCATGACATCCAATTTCACACGGAGACACTGTCAAAAAGCATTTCACAAAGCTGACCGCCTCCGTATTTAAAAAAAATGTATCTTAAGCTGTATATCCGTGGCCGTAATTTGGAATAAAAACACTAATACCAGTTAGCGCTGTAGCAATTCATAGCGACTTCCGCGTTGATAGAATGCAACTACGGGTAGCGCGGAGAACCAAAGGACACCAAATCGCGTTTTTCAACAATACAAACTTCAGGGCTGTCGGTGTAAAAATCTGTCTGAATACAACCACTGCTATTCAGCAGCAGGTAATGGAATTTTAAATATTATACTACTTTATTGCAACTTAGTATATAAAATATATATGATCAAATGTATTTTAAAAAATAACACTTGATGGCCACAAACAGATAGTTTATTGTTTCTAAATATATAAAATATCTATTGTCAAATATATGAGGCGAGTTTATAAATAGACCACTGAATAGTGCAAAGAGTGCATTTTTTAAATATTAACTACCAAAGAAAAACTTTGGAAATAATTATTAGACCACTTGTTTCTTTTACAAAGTCTACACAGCAGACTTACACCTGATAATTTTGTCTGAATTTTGTAATAGTGGTTACATAATTATAGCATCTTGTAAAATACATGAACAAGTATTTAATAATGAATAAAGTAATAATTCAGAAATTATTATTTAAAATATGATTTAGTGAAACTTAAAAAAATAAAAAAAAGTCACACTAGATGGCCGAAAACATTTTATGAGTCACCATTATTTTGTGCATATGCTGTAAATGTGAAGTCAATCTTTCTTAATTTTTTCATGAACAATGCCTAACAGGAGAGAATTGTGGAGGATGGGAACAAAGCCAACCTGATGATTGAAAAGGATACAATGGAAGAGCCATTACTAAGTGGTTGGGAATCAGCAAAACAGCTGTCCATTACAACCTTTAGGAGAAAATGTATTATGGCTCCACCAAAAACCACAAAGTGGGACAATAATTCTTTGTCTGTATCTTACAGCTGTGGAAAGAGCTGTAAGATACAACTCTTTCCCTATTGTATTACATCTTAAGTAGTGCTGAGCCCCTTGCAAAACATTCAAACCTATGCATTATGAATATATTGTCCATTTAAAAACCTCTGTAAAGGACAACTGTACAATCTGAGAAGGCACAGAGTGGTGCTTACAACTTTGTGAACCCTTGAGAATTTTTTTATATCCAACATTATTTTGACCTAAAACATCATCAGATTTCTAGTCCTAAAAGTAGATACAAAGAATAAAGCTAAATATATGAGACAAAATGTTAAAGTTGGTATTTTATTTATAGAGGAAAATAATCCAATATTACATAACAGCAAGTGGGGAAAGTGAGTGAACATTTGTTTCATCCATCCTGCACATGCAGCCCATCCCTTCATACAGAACAACTCTGAGATGTTTGTGGGTTTCCCTACATTAGCTGGTGATTTCAGGCCCTCAGCAACATTTCAACTGGATTAAATACAGGACTTTGGTCATTTCACAACAGGAACTTTCTTCCTCTCTAACTGTTCTTTGGTAGAAAAACTTGTGTGCTCAGTGTCCATGTCTTGCTGTATGACACATGTTTTCCAACAATTTTCTCTATAAATTCACAATAATAATATAATTCAGAATTCCTTGTTTCATCATCAGTGATGGCGAGCCGTCCTGACCCAGATGGAACAAAACAAGTTCAAACCATGATAATGCCACCACCGTGCTCCACAGAGATGATCAGGTTATTGTGCTATAATGCAGAATTTTCCTTTGTCCAGATGTAGCGTAAATCATTTTTCTAGCTCTTCTCTTCTGGCTTGTCCATGTGATCTTTCACAAGCTGCAAACAGGCTCTTTTTGGAGAGCTCCACCACTGTTGTTCAGTTCTCCTGATGGTGGGTTCATAAACATTAACATCAGTCAATGTGGGAGAGGCCTTGAGTCACAGTTACCTTTTGGTTGCAAGGCGACCTCCTACAACTTCACAAAGACTCCAAACTCTCTGCAATGTTTTTATACATTTTCCAGCTTGATGAGCATCAACAGCTCTTCTTTGTTAACACCATGGTGCACTTCCACAAACACGGATTGTGAAGGCCAGACTTTGATAGATTCCTGTTTTTCACTTAACACAAGACGCCCACTCACACCTGACTGTTCTCAAACCGACAGAAAACACTTGACTATAATTTTAACTTCAAATTAACTGATAATCCTAGAGGTTCATATACTTTTGCCACTCACAGATAGGATCATATTCCTCAATGAACAGTCAGGTATGACATTTTTTGTTTAACTAGGATACCATCATCCAAACATAGGGACTGTGGTACCAACAGGCAGTAGGTGTAGAACCTGAATTTGTGATTTGATCTGCTTGTAGACTGCACATTACCAACGAAGCTACAACATTCACAGATCCCTGTGAAGCCAAATTGTCATTAATACCAGTTGTAATAATCAAATTAATGTGCAGTGTGAAGGAGGTCAGTACCATTAAAAGCTGCAAAAGCTTTTCTTTAAAAACCGTTACAGCCAAAGCTACATACTGGTTTGTAGATCTGAGTCACATCTGAATGTTTGAATGACAAAACACAGACATGAGACGAATCTGCACATAAAAATAAAAATAGCCGTAACGATGTTGATAGGAAAATATCAAGCACTTGTTTATGTCTGTGGACATTTATTTGTCATTGCAGAGTGTCTGTCTATAAAAGTGGCATCTTTGCTAAGAACACTTTGATTCTGACAGCAGCAGTGGCTGTGAAATGCTACTTATCTGGTAACGCCATGAATATCACACACTAGTGGATGCAGGGATATTAGTGTGTCTTAATATATAGGCTGGGCAGTCCAGTTTATTAATCACACCTATGACACAACAAAATGTGAATGGAAAAGTTCCCGACAGCACAACCAAGTGCTCTCTCCTGAAAACACTCCACACTGAAGTACAGCCTGTCAGATTGTGTCTCCTCCCTCTAACTGCAGCAAAATACCAATTAGTCCCTAAATCAGATTTGCTTTAATTTGCTAAGTACAAAGGACGGCACTCAGGGACAATGAGGTTCTTTCATCAAGCATCTCCAACTGCTGGGGACGAGCTCGAGTTTGCATGATTTAAATCTGACATTAATGGGACCTGAAGCCGATGCAGCCTGATTGGAAAATGAGCTCAGGATTGAATTAATTTCCTCTCAGGTCTGCTGTGTGTTTGAGCTGGTGCTGCCATCTGCTGGGAAAACCTCAGAAAGGACAACGTAAGAAACTAGTTTTTTCACAAACAGAGGTAGAAAAACAACAGATATGTTATTTTGCTTTCTCTTTGGCATTTTTAAAAGTCAGAGTTGGCAACTATTCAATAGCTACTAGATAATAAATGATAAGTTTATATTATTCATATTTGACTTAAAGCAGCATCTGCAGGCTCATTGAAAGGGTTGATGGTTGCTGCAGTTCTTCCTCATATCCATATTTGTCCTGAAAAGGTCCCTTTTGAAGTCCATTTCAGTGATTGTTATATGGGTCTGAATCAACATTCCCCAATCTATGTTCAAGAACATTTAGTTCAGCTGAAGCTCATATAAGACTTTAAACAAACTGGAATCTTCCAAAGCGACGGATGTTTCAGCACAGAATTCCCACTCTGGAGTCACTGGAAGATTTCCACTTCATTTATCTACATCAAGACTGCTTCGTGTTAACTTTGGTTGAATTCAGATATGTTTGTTTTGTGAAAAGGAAGAGCTGGTTAACTGATGAGATTAAGAATAAACTGTGACACACTTGAAAAATGGTACTAAAATTAACACCTATTGTTTGACTGAATGTTGGACAAAGTAAGTAAAATATTTTTAGCAAAATATCCAAGCTTGATAGTTTAAACTCATTTGTTTTTCACCTCTTGTTTGAACAAAATGAGAAAATTAATGATTACTTATATTCGCTAAATATAAACATCAATAAAGCTCAGCTTTCACAATAAAACATTAAATACAATAGGATTTTCTGGATCGTGGAGGGTGTACATACAGTATTGTTGTTAATGGTAGTGTTTTGGTGTTTTTCTTGCTTTAACTTGTCATCTTTACTGATAAATCTCATGCTTTGATTAGGTTAATAAACGGTACAGCAGAGGACTGTTATGCAAAAATATACAGTAAGTACATCTTTCACCTTCTGCTGAGCTGAACCTCCTGAATGACAGGAATGTAGTCTATTTGCTTGACTTGTTTTAGACCTCTGATCTAATCACTTGAAGCACACAAATTATAATGCATCCTGTAACATTACTACTTAGATGCTACATGATGTCCAAACTGCAACACTGTCCATCTCATTTGAATGATACTTCTTTTTTTTGGCATAAAGTAAAGTGAAACGTTCCTTTAAGAACTTCTGTTTCATCAAGACTGAAGCTGTGACTCACTTTGGTATGGACCTCCTATGGTGGTAAACCATTTGGATCAGTAAAGATAAATTAAGGATTTTAAATACTTTGAAAAATATAAATTTTAAGGAACATGGAACTCCTTTAAATAAAAAACAACATTACGTAAGCGGAAATCAACACAAGCAGTACACTTTTTTAAACTTTTATTTAAGGAGAAATCTTCCAGAGCCTTTCAGTAATAAAGACCTGTTCCATATTCAATTATAATAATAATGCATTAACAGGATCACAGTCTATTTTTCTTTTCTCTTCAGAACACTAATGAAGGCGTCTTTGGGAACGTCCACGTTGCCGATACGCCTCATCTTCTTTTTACCTTCGGCCTGTTTCTTCAGTAACTTCATCTTCCTTGTTATGTCGCCTCCATACTACCAGGAAAAAAATAATACATAAAAATTCAAGGCATCTGTGGTATAAGTCGACTGCACTTTTTTAGTAACATGAAAGAAAATAACATTTACTTACACATTTTGCCAGGACATTTTTTCTATACGCCTTTATTCTGAAAGATACATCACATATGAGCCATTTAGCACGTTTCATAACTTCTTTACATCCTGTATATGCGTTATTTTGCATCTCACACTATTCTGACAACACACTTACGTTTCTCTTGCGATGACCTTACTTCCGATGGCTGCCTGTACAGCGATCTCAAACATCTGCCTTGGAATGGAGTCCTTCAGTCGCTCACACATGGCTTTCCCTGTACTGTAGGCTCGCTCCCTGTCATGAAAACCACAAGCAACTATAAAACTTCTGCTGACATATCTGCTCTACGCTGATGGAACTGCGAATGAGTGCGGGTCATAAAATCTTTTAAATTACTTATAATCTCTTGTCTTTGCTACACTTGCTGCTAATTTGTCTAGTACCACTTGTTAATCTGCATGTTAGTGTTTGCTGTCATGGGCTAAAACACCAAGTAAAAGTCCTTGTATCTGAAAACCTACTTGGAAACAAAAGAGTTTAAAATTTGAATATACACCGATCAGGCATAACATTATGACCACCTGCCTTATGTTGTGTTGGTCCCCTTATGTGGTCAAAAATGCTCTGAACCATTGGGCATGGACAAGAGGACCTCTCAGGGTGTCCTATGGAGTCTGGAACCAGGACATTGGCACTGGATCCTTTGGGTACTCTGGTTTGTGCAGTGGGGTCTCTGTCAATCAAACTTGTTCCACTGCATCCTGTTGATGCTTGATTAGAATGGGGTGTAGGAAGTTTGGAGGTGAAATCAATCTGTTGGGCCATTGTCATGTTTCTCAACATGTTCCTGATTGGTTGATGTTGTTGCCATGGGGTAGGGGGTAGACCAGTGACATTTGGGATTTCCATTTGCATGAAGTAGTGTGTTTGTTGTGGGACAATGTTTATCTGGGTGTCGAAGTCTCATTAACATGGATGTCAAAATCCAAGGTTTTCCAGCAGAATACCACGTGGTACCAATATGATCAATGTTATTCACTTCACCTGTCAGTGGTCAGAATGATGTGGCTGATCGGTGTATGTCCTTCAAACTTTTGCCTCCTCGAGTTTCAAAGCAGACACATCATCTTTTCAAGTTGTCTTGTGTTATGCTGCGTTATTTTGTGTTTTTATGTTGTGTCTTGTTATGTTGTGTTATTATGTTGTGTTATGTTACTTTGCGTTGTGTTATGTCATGTTGTGATATGTTATGTTGCATTGTGTTATATTGTGCAATGTTATGTTGTGTTATGTGTCAAAACTGGAGCAGAACCCCCCACATTTCAGCATCATCGACTATAGAAGCCTGCAAAATTACATTTTCCTCATGTACTAGGAATGAGTACGAAGCTAGGGCCATCAGATGATTAGCCTAGCTTAGCTTAAAGTAGAGTGGAAGTAGAGGGAAACAGTTAGCGTGACTCTGTCCAGAAAATAATGTGGTATATTAAAGGAGAGTCGAGGTCCTTTTTTCAACCTGGGCTCTATTTTCAGATGTTTTTGGGTGAGGAACAAAAATGTGTGGAATTGGTTTAATATTGTGTGGGAACGCTATGACTGGAAACCATGAAACAGCTGCAATAATCACACAGGGCAACTAAAAGATGCTTGGTTTTGCCACTAACATGCTTAGATTGTGAAGTGTCTGACAAGATTATCGATCGGATTCCTACAGAGACAGAAGAACGTCTAATGGAAGTCTCACTCTGAAATCTCGCGGGAGGAGTTGTTAAAGGAAGACAACAGTGCAAACATGAGTGAGAACTAGAGAGAGCGGTGCAAAGAGGAGTGGAGCAATGCTGCAGAGATGGAGTACAGAAAGCCTACTGCCATCTAAATTAAATTTTAAAAATGCATAATGGTTCATGCATTTCCTTATTGTGGCAACAAAACAAAGCACGGCACTTCAGGAAACTTTCCCAGACTGCCTTTGGGGTACAGGGAAGTACTGAAGTTGTGGATAGATGCATGAAAATGGATAAAAACATTCCTGTCCATTGTGTCCAGGCCATCGTGTTTGCAGTGACGATTTTGAGCAATCAACAATCCGAATCTGTCGGTTGCAAAAACAAGTACAATTTAATTTGACACACCCTGCAGCTGGTGGTCGCCGGTCATAGTGTCACAGGTTAAAAAATACCAGAATTATCCTTTAAAACAGGTTCAATCCAAACTTATCAACAAAACAACAATTTGTGAGTTCACGGGAAGTTGCAGTGAGAAATAAGTATTTGATCCCCTGAATATTTTATGATTTTGGCCACATACAAGAACAAAAACAAAACCCGAGCAGTCTATAATTTTAATAGATTTATTCTACCTGTAAGAGACAGAAAAAAAGTCTATGGAGGGAGCTAAAGCTTCTCGTTTCTAAGCAGCAGCCATGGAACCTCAATGATCTGGAGAGAATCTGCCAAGAGAAGTTTTCTAAAATACCTCCTGAGATGTGTGCAAACCTGGTGTCCAACTACAAGACACGTCTGACGTCTGTGCTTGCCAATCAGTAAGTACTGAGTCATGTTTGGTGGGGGATCAAATACTTATATCCTTTGATCAACTGGAAATTAATTCAAAACTGTAAGATAATGGGTTTCTCTGGATAGTTTTGTTGATATTCTGTCTCTTACAGTTCAAATAAACCTATTAAAATGATTTGTTTTTTGTATGTAGCCAAAATCCTGAAATATGCAGGGACTCAAATACTTACTTTCCCTTTTTGCATGTCTCTTTATGTTTGGAATAAACAAACAAGATATGATAATCTTTAGAGATGTCAATAGGCATGTTTTCATACTTTGGAGGCTAGTTCCTCCCACTTAAGGCCTCTTTGCTAAGCTAAGCTAATTACTTTTTAGCCTGAACTCTCTGCAGGAATATGAACAGTACATTTTCTAAAATGTTCAACTATCTGTTATAGAAACAGGGCAGGACACCAGGAAGCTGAGGTTCACTGTGGCCTTTAAACTTTAAGGTGCCTTACATGAAATCCCATTAAACAGATCTACATGACGTGGACAAAACGTGCCTCTTGTAGAAGATATTCTGCTCTGTGATTGGTGCGTTTTCCTTAAAGAACAAAATGTCGATGCTACGTTCGGCTCGGCTCCAAGGTTCACAGCGTGATCAGTCTGAGAGCAGCGTCACTGGTGAAGCGTGTCGCCCTTCAGTCACAGAGGTCTGTTCTGACTCCTGTAGCGGCTCTGTGAGTGAGTACATTAAACACAGACCTGCTGTGCATCATCACTTTTCTTCTGTAAAGTTACTCTACTGTCCTTGTCACAAATAGAAAGAAGTCCTTGTCCGGTGTATAAAGTCATGTTAACACTGGCTGCCAAGAGGCCATTTTTTAATGTGATCCATAGTGTCGAATGCATTTCATGCTCCATAGGCTCAGAATAATTACTATAATAATGAAGGGCTATATACTGTAACCTTGACAGCGACAATAATAATGAAGCCACGGGTGACTGCTGTGACAAACAAAATACAAAAGGTGCCTTGAAGCAGCATTAGAGATACATTTAATGAGAAAATAGGGAGCTGCTATATATATATATATATATATATATGTAGTGGAAAATCAAAACACACTTCTCCTTAGAGTATCTAACTTATCCACTATTTCATTTTAATTTGATGTATTTGACAGGGACATGAAAAATAACTATAAATTAGCGAGTGTTCACACTACAGATGCATTTGTTTATCTGTGCTGCCTGAACAGTTCTTAAAATGGCAACCTAAAATTAGAATTAATTGACTTATTTTATTAGAAATGTACCTGTGTACGATTGTGGTGAGTTCTTCCACTGGCCGCCCGTTCAGCAGAATATCCATCTTTATCAAATCAGCAGCCTGGTAGCCTGCATTCTCATAATCAAAGCTGTGTGAGATGAAATCAAAACGAAAACATGTAGTGCATTCAGAAAAAGTAAAGGAAACAGCCATTTGATTGGAAAGGAAGAACATTTTACAACAAAATACAAGTTTCTAAAACTTAAACTTTAAATTTAAGATAATTTACAGCTGTGGAGTTGTACTTCCTGGAACATATATGCATTTAGTTTTAATATAGTACAACAGATTACTTTCCTGAAAACCTCATATGCCACAACTGATACACTCAGATTGTAGACTGTATACTGGAACAACAGATAAGACAGGAACAAGCTCTAAAGTCCATGTTAAGTAAATATGATTAACTGTGAGCACGTATTGAGATTGTAGCTGCTTAGTTTTACCTGGCATATCCAGACGAAAGGGACTTGAGGAGGTCATAGAAATCCACAACGATTTCATTTAGAGGGAAGAGGTATTTCATCAAGACGCGCTGGTCATCTATGTACACCATGTTCTTCTGGACCGCCCTGCGATTCTGTAACAACACAAACAATTAGTCCTCCATGTGTTTTATAAAGCATCTGTCAAATAAACTCTGATAAATTACTGCATTATTTACTTCTGAAACCGAGTGTGTAGAACACAAAAGGAGAATTTTCTTAGCTTTCTTGTTTTTCCGTGAGACAATGTTTTCCTCTCTTTGCCATCAAGCCAAACTTGAAAGAGTAAAAAGCACAGACACACTCCAGCATCTACTGTCAAGCTCAAATTTCTGACAAGCTTGAGTAGAGAACAGATAGCATTCATCTCTGTTAAAAACAAAATAAAAAAAATAAAACTCCACACTTTAAAGCTGGAAATCAGCCGGAGAGCTCAGTGACTAACACCCCTGACCTTGGCATGGGAGATCGGTTGTTTAAATCCTGGTGAGGACCCTTAGGCTTAACGCTGCCCCACCTACCTCATGTTGTATCTACTGTATGTCGCTTTGGATAAAAGTGTCGGCGAAATGAAACTGTAAATAGGCTACATTACTCCATTATCATGAACATAGATTATTATAAGGTAAATACCATCACATGACGCTTGCTCTACAAGGCAGACAGGCAGAGAACATTTACACAGATATGTGCAAACAAACATTACTCAAACTAAAGGAGTATTGAGACCACAAAGATCATTAAAAGATGCAGAAATGCAAACAAATGCAATCTTGTGGCATGTTTAGGAAGCAAGATGTTTAGGTGGAAAAGTAAAATTTGGTTGCCATTCTTGTGTTAGCGGCCCGCTAGACTTAGTGAGTTTCTGCCTTGGTGAAGACCAGTGTTGTGATATAAGTGCACAACTGTGTTGCCAACTATTTTCAATAGACAGCTGTCAAACTGTTGCTGAATGATGCCACATGCTAATCAGCACAATTCTGTCTAGTGCTTAGTCAGTGTTCGCATTTTACATCTGTATGCTTCTCTCCTGCTCTCTGTGCTCACATAAACTGCATCTCAAAACAGCTGAACTCCCAGTAAAGCTGTTCTTGTTTACATATTTTTCTATTTCTTTTGTCATGTCAACCAGCAGTCACCTCAGAGCCATGTCCAAGCTTCTCCTCTGCAGCTGAAATATTGATTTTATAACCGCAATGTCATCTGAGAAACTCACCACAGATGATTAAGAAACAACGGCTGTGCTGTCAGTTTGACAACATTTCTATGTAAAGTGATCACTTAGAGATAAAATTAGATGCTACAGGATGTCTTGATGTCACACACTCATTCATGTCTTTATCAGCTGCCTTACAGTTCGCTGAAGCTGCTGCTCCTTACTGCAACTCACTGAACAGAGTAGACACAAGAGAGACCTCACACTCTCAGGAAATCTTTGAAAATTAGCTGGCTCGTTCAAAAAAGTCACTTTTTTATTGACTTGAGGGATCTGAATAGTTGCTAAATTTATGACAAAGTTGCTAATCTGGCAGCATCAAGTGCTGGTTGAAGTGTTTGCAGGTAGGCAGGTACATTGTTCAACAGGCAAGTACATCCAGTCATCTTATGTAGACCGAATGCAGTAATTACACAAGCTTTATACAGGCTTAGACAGCAACAGATAACTGATTCTTTTCTTTTTAATATCAGAGCTGTCAACTGCTTCTGCGATATTAAGCTACCTTACAGTACATAAACGTAAAAAATGCACTGCATACATACTGTAGGTTAGCTACACAAGTAATTCAAAACAAATCTCATGTGGTTCAGGAAGAACACAGTCAGATTAAAGAGTATAGACAGCAGTTTTCATTCATTTAGTTTGCATTTTCCTCTTACCAAGCAGAGGCTCATAATCTTTCCAGTATAATTCTCTGGAGCTAGAATGGTTCCCAGCACCATCGGCTCCAAATACTCTGAAACAACCGATCTTTCTGGGAACTGAGCAGGATTCACAATGGTTATCTCCTCACTGCCGTGTTCCTGTAGAGAGAAGAAAAATTCAATAAAGTTATGCACATTTCTAGTCTATTTACTGCTAGTGGGACAATAAATGTTTCAAAGCAAACTCAACTTGGGCACTTTGTGTGTTCAAACTTGCTGCAATTCTCATTTTGCACTTCTAATTGTCCTCTAAAGTATTTCCACATTAAATATCTAGCATACTTCATCATTTCACAGGGAAGCAGGCCAGTGATACCAGACAGCCTTCATCTATCATTGATTTCCAAGGCAGCTAAAACTTTCTTTTTGTTAAACTTACAGCGCGAGCCAAACTCTGCTGTAAGAGCAGAAGATATACGAGCAGGAAAACAGCTCTTACCTTGATGAGTTTGGCCGAGGAGAGAACGGCCTTGTAGGGCACCGTGGGCGCTGTTACTATAACGGAGGCATTGTACTCCTGCTCCAGCCTCTGATTGAACACCTCCATATGGAGAAGACCCAGGAAGCCAAGTCTGCAGGGGAACAGGGAGGTCCACAGGTGCACTCAAGTTTTATAATTGATATTCATGCTTTTAATTACAGAGAGCCGGTCTGGATAGGGTTCAACAGTGAGTAAGACTCGACGCTATTCCAGCACGGTGTTGTACTTCCAAATTATTCAAATCACTGCCACTAACAGAATTAAATTTACATCATCTGGACTCATAACATGACCTGTGATGATAAATAAATTCTTGCTTGGCTGTCGATACTGGCAACATGCAGCATGTCATAAAGAAAGTTGTTATGTGCCAATAAATCAGAGCATATGTGTCCAAGTTTGTGTACAAAATAATGAAAGATGATACATAATGTTGCTTCCACTGACTTCGGAGCACTTGAGGACACTGCAGAAACCTCTTCAACAACAGTAACCATTATAACAGTGTCTAAACATTTGTGGGTGTACCACTGAGTGTCTTAAAAACCCACGCACTTTTTGTGTTCATCCTGCAAAAAGCAACTCTCGGCTGGGGATTCTAAAGCCATTTTTTATTCTAATTCAAAGCATCCATCCTGACCTCCAGCCTGCTCCCAGGGCCAGACTGCTATCTCTCTGCACTGTGACACTTGAGTCATTCAGGGTCAGCCTCTCAATGGCACTGCGAAGGCCGGGATACTCTGACTGGTCCATTGGATACATGCCTGAGGGACAGGAAAACAGAGATAGAGTGCACATCAGCTGTAAACAGGAGTCTTCATTTATGTGGAAAGCACTGATTGCACTGTGCTGCCAGTAAAACCTAACATGCACTGAAGGAGTTTTGTGTTTGACTATGTCCAGTGATACGGAAATATTTCTGAAAAATCTAAAATGTAATCTGAAACAAAAAGCAATTGAAGATGAGAAGAGTTCTTACCAGCAAAGACCATGGCTTTGGCAGGTTTAAACCCTGGAAGAGCTTCGACTGGCTGCTCCTGGAGGTAGAGTGTGTCACCAATCTGGGCCTCTTTGACATCCTTCATGCCTGCTATTATATAACCTACTTGACCTGCAAATCTTCACAAAAGCACACCACAGAAAGTGAAAATAACGCAACAATCATCAGTATGGAAAGTTGAATGAATATTGAAACAATCTATTAAATTTATCAAAGAAGTAAGATCCATGGCAGCACGTTCAATGTAAGAATCACATTTGAAAGATGCAACATACACATAAACATAAAAAAATGGCATTAACATAGCAGCAAAATAATACTCTGCTATGTAAAGATATAGTGGAGTTATGTCCTTAACGAGAATATGTGTGTTGTAATCAGAGCTTCTCTGTTCTATGTTTTGATATCTGGTCCAGATGTGTGTGCATGTGAGTCCCTCCCTTTGAAACTATTAGCCCTCCTGAGTTTCATAAACAGGCCAAGAGTTACCTCCCACACTGCAATAACACCAGAACAACAACACAGAATTGAAGGGAAAAAAAATCAAATTACTGTGGACTCATTACAGTCATTTCAAGAGTCTCTACTGTTCTTTTGTGGTTTTTTTGTTGTTGTTTTTTGCCACTTTCCTCTGCTTCTCCTAAATTCTGCTCTATCAGTTCTTTTCCACTCTGACCGGAGTGGGTATGGGTGAAGACAGACCAGTCTAAATACGCACAATAAATACGAGTTAAGATAATAAGACTTGATGACACGCTACAGACATTTAATGTATTTTGCAAAGCTAGCATGGACTAATCTTTAGATCTGGACTGTTTTTTGACAGCTCTTATCTGTTTGTTTTGGTCTGTCATGCTGAAGCTCTAGCGCCATCCAGTGGTTGAGAATGTTGCATAAAGCATCTTTAAGCAATGTATTATTATATGATTGTTCCATTTATAAGGTTAACTGTAACAGTAATAAGTCTCCTACCATATTCATCACTAGCATTATTATAAATAAACCTTTGCACACCTGTGAATAGAGCCGATCACCTCCAACACATTAACTCATTTACTGGTGGTTACTTCATACGTTTCTTTCTATAGAGCTTTCCTCAGATAAAGGGGCGAGCATTAAACAGTGCAATTATTATATATTTTCTGAGAAAAGGTGCAACTGTTTGGAGTTGTTTTTCTTTTGCTGTTCTAGCTACTTCCATTGTAACAACATAATGTAACACTGGACTTTAATCTACATGATTTTTCAAAAGCAATAACAGAAATGTGGCACTGTCGTTACTCTGTATAAATTTAAGTACAGTTCTATACACGTGTTTCCTACTGGGTCCACTATCCATCATGTAAAAGGTGTAGTTTTCTATTTTTATCCTTATTGCACCTTTGGTATTTATTGTCTTGTTTCTACTCTGCTTCATTTGTATTCAGCTACTGTAACATGAGAATTTCCCCAGTAAGGGACAAATAAAGTTTATCGTATTGTATCGTACAAATACATATAGAAAGAACTTGTGTGATGCTTGTTCATATATTTCTGATCATTTAGGTTTACTCAGAATATAAAACAAACCAGCAGTAAATGAGACAGTGTGCGGGGGTTTAACAACATTAGAACCTTTTGAAGATGCATCCTAAGGTCAGTTTTACTGGGAGAGATAAGAAATGGGGAAAATGACATGCGATCAGGGTGAATGTATCGTACAGCCTCTGTGTCGGGTGCTCATCTGGCCGGAGAAGGCCGAGCTCGTTGACCTCGTAGGTTTTGCCGAGATGCGCCGACACGATCTTGTCCCCTTTTTTGACCCGGCCTCCGAACACAGCGATGTTGGCCACGACTCCTCTGTAGTGGTCGAAATTGGAGTCAAACACTAAGGCTTTGAAGGGGTCTTCAGGACTTGCCACTGGCCTGAGGTGTGGAAAAAAGACAGAAAGACCTTCGATTATTTGCCTCATTTTAAGTGAGAAAAAAAGCCACCTGAGTCTACTCACGGTGGAATCCTTTCCACAACCGCCTGGAGAACCTTCTCAACATTTGTTCCAAGTTTAGCTGAAATCTGCAAAACACAGACAGACGTTTCTCAGACAAGTGATTGACAGGAAATTAAAGAGCAGCTCACTGTATAACGCAGGTGCTCCATCTTACCCTGATGCATTCTTCCCGTGGAATATCAAACACCTTTTCAATCTGTGACTCCACTCGCTCTGGATCAGCATTTTTCAAATCAATCTGAGGGGAGAAAAAAAGCCAGAATTACCTGCCTCATGTAATCAAGCTGGGAAACGACACATGTAATTAACCCACACAGCAGTGGGTCTGAATGTACCTTATTGATGACAGGTATGATTGCCAGCTGAGCTTCGAAAGCGAGGTAGAAGTTAGCCACCGTCTGCGCTTGAACGCCCTTCACAGGAAAACAGAATATTACCAAACTTGCAGCGAGTACATTTACAAGAATCCATTGTAAAAACAGAGTTCAGTACCTGATTGGCATCAACAATCAACAGGACGCCCTGGCATGCAGAAATGGAACGAGACACTTCATAACTGAAGTCAACATGACCCTGGAGAGACAGTGAACAAAAGATTACAAAAGCTGAGAGATGCAGCTGTGCAACATGTAAACAAACCAGCCTGTCAGAAAAATGACAGAAAAAGTCCTGATTTGGGCTCTGATGCGTCCAAGTGACGTGAAACTAGTTCAAATTAAAACTGAAACAAATAAACACCAGTTACATCACATAATCAGCCTGAAATTGCAACTTCCTCCCATGAGACATTTTCCACCACAACAAGAGACCCTCTACAACACCAATAAACCAGCTGAAGATGTACCGGTGTGTCGATGAGGTTCAGGAGGTGCTGCTCTCCCTGGTGGCTGTAAAACAGCGAGGCCGTCTGGGCCTTCACCGTTATTCCCCTCTCTCGCTCCACCTGAAGCTTGTCCAGAACCTGCTTGTTCTTCTCAGTCTTTGCTATGGCGCCTGTTTGTTAATCACAACATCAGTGAGTAAAACAAGACTAACATGTTATATGCACTGCTTACTTGAGCCCCATTTTAGATATGCACCCTGTTCTGTTAATCTGATCGTCATTGAACCAGTCGGCTTTATGTCTGTGTGCGAGTCTGGTCTTGATTCCATTTGTCATGCCGGCAATCTTACTGGGTCGGATCCAGTGACATTTCTGTGTCACTTTCAACACAGCACAAGTCTGAACTGAGTCAGAATAAGTCTAAATGTGCAAGTAACTGTACTTCAAGTTGTGTGAAGTGATTTATGGAAGATTTTATCTACATTTCATCAACAATGTTTATCCGAAGAACATCGCAGAGAGAGCTGCATACACAGTTTGTATTAAACTCTATATAAATTTCAAATCTATTAAGCTACAAAATTAAATGTCCCCAATATATACTGCAATGAAAACAGACACTAACATCTTAAAACAATGACACTCATCAATAGTTTCCCCCCTAACAAAACATTCAGAGGAGCTTAAGTGTGTTGCTTCCAGCTGTTTAGAACTATTTCCTCTGAGTTTATTAAATACCTGCAGCATCAGACAACTGTAGGATCACTATTAGTGTTTACAAATGCTGGTAGCTTCATTAAATTCTTGTAATTCTAAATTATCTCAGAGAGAGCATGGAGGAAGGATCCGTCCAGGCCAGAAATCAATGGCAGTTCAGTTGCATTGCATTTTAACTTAACTTCAAATTGTCTTTTTGCTGACTGACCTTTGGCTATTTCCATGTAAACTCAAATAACCCTCCCAGTTCATGTCATGAATTCTTTTGAAAACATTCATGTAAAAACTTAAATATTTATATTTATTGAACCTTGTAAAATTCTAACTTTCTGCTCCAAACAATTTATTGATTGTGATTTTTGAAGTTTGACCCTGAAGAATACTTTGCAACTTAACAACAATAACACGTGAAAATGATCAGTTTTCAAACCTTAATATCTCCACTAGTTGTCTCTGTCTTGCAATCAAAATTTGGTTCTATGTAGTATGAATATAGTTTGATTATACCTAGATGTTATTTGGTCCTGCATGAAGAATTGACTGCTACAGATCTAATTAAATACAGTTTAGAAGCCAAAAACTTTCCCTTTTAGCAGTTTATTTTCCCAAGAGGGAATGTTTCAGATTCCTTATTCTCAACATTCACTGCACATGTATTAAACATTTAAAGATTTTATACTATTCCTTTAAAATTTAATAGTTAGTTTTTCATACTTTTCACTGGCTGGCTTTTCTTCATGCTAGACCAGTCAGTAATTTGAAAGCAGTGTGAATATGTCACCAATTTTAAATTTCATATGCACAGACTGACAATGACATTTGTGTTTCTCATCCTCAATAAAATTTTCTTCTTTAATATTTAATATTTTATGTTTCTCTTTCCACCTTCACCTTCCTAAGTCAGCTGGGATAGGCTCCATCCTGATTACTGTATAACATGAAGTCTCCTGATGGATTTGTGGATGTTGAGTACAAATTTCTGCCCAATCCAGTGTAAAATAAGTGACTGGTGAGGCTGTGGGGAAATGATCAAATCTAGCTCAGAAGGCAAACTTAAAAAAACCCCCCACAAATCTAGGAAGATTTGTGCAGCTTCGTACAAGTATTCACACAAATTTCTTTAAGAAAATTAATCACATGAACTGGGGACGTTAGGTGATGCAATGACCCCTTTGTTACACTATAAACCAAATGATTGTGATGCCCAACAGCATCATGTAAACAGTGTAGTGCAGGTGAAAAAACACACCTGTCATTTCCAGCAGCCGGTCAGCCAAAGTGCTTTTTCCGTGGTCAATGTGGGCGATGATGCAGAAATTCCTGATTCTGTCTGCAGGGAACTTTGACAGGTCAATAGTGTCCTTTAGAGGAAAAAGGAAAGAAACCTGCTGAATAGTGCAGACACTGAAATAACCCAGTTAAAGCCATGACTTACATTAGTTTCATGTATTTCAGACTGGGACAGACACAGAGTCAGTTTATAAACATGCAGTTTCTACATGAGATGAGATTAGATGAACATGTTCAATGATTCTCCACAGTCTCAAACCTACAGCTTTCAGGCTTCATGTGTATGAAAATGGCTGTTTATTTACCTATAACAACAGTGTATTGTTGGATTATGACAGCGACTGAGTTTACACTGACAGTAAGGTATTCATCTGTCTTCATGTTACCTTGTTTGTTTGGGAGCTCATCCCCCTGAAGGTGCTGGCTATAACCGGTAGGTTCTTCATCCATCGGTGTCTCCACACGGTGTAGTTCAAGTTACAGCTCTGAGTTCTCCTCCTGAACATTTTAAACTCTAAAACTCGTCTAATCAGAGGTGTTTCACAGCAACGTCTCACCAGAGACAGCGACATATTTCTGTTCAGCAGCTAACCTGGAGGATAAACTGATGTTAGCTGAAGCTAAAGCTAGCTAGCAGCGGAGCACCTCTAATAAACCGTCATGATAAAACACGGATAAATACAACTATGTAGGACTGTGTGTGACTGTTTTTTACTATAAAACTACACCAAACTGTACAGTAAACAGTCTGCCTTTACCACCGGAGCATGAGCTCTCAGGGTGCTGACATTTTGGGTGACAGGTCAGCGCAAAGGCTTCTGGGAAATGTTGTTGATTTTCACACACCAGCGATGATGAAATGAAACAAGATAGAGACTATCTCTATCTTCTGATTTCGTTTATTCCAGAAAAAGCAAATAAACAAAAAAAAAAACATCATAAAATCACATAACGTGATGAAATATTACCGCTCTAACAGTGTTATATATGGAGGCCGTATTGTAACGCTACTTAACATTTCATTTATTTTTTAGGGATTTAAAAATACAAATACGACATTGCAGTGCAGAAGTCTTCGTCTACATGTTCCAGTTGTGTCCACAAAGAACACCCCTTGATTAATAATCTTCAGACACGTTCAAAACGTTTGAAAGCGCCACAGGAAAATAACTATCACTACATTGTTATTATCTTTGGAGATGATTGACAGCCGGAAGTCCCGCCCCCTCTGGTCGTCTGATAAAGGATAAAAATGGATATCAGTTGCTATGACAACCAAGCTGCCTCTTGTACAAGAATAGATTACTGCTTCTCTTCTTTGTGCAACCAGAGATAATAAGCTTCTATTAACCTCCTTTTCTGCCTGTCATCATGCAATCATATAAACACATACATATAGAAATAATACATTTTTATCCTTATAACATATAATGAGGCCTATGTACACCGTTCATATGTACAGATATAGTAATGATGGATAATGTACCCAATTATAGGACACACATGGTTTTGTAACAGGGCTACATTTCTGGTATTGCACTAGAAGAGTTAGAGAGAGAAATTACCAGTTTTGCATTGTGTACTGGTGTTTTCTCTGTGGAACTTTTCAAGAGCAATAACAATAAAAACAACAGTGTAGTAGTAATAATAATAATAATAATAATAATAACAATGTTTTATCAGCTAATTCATTAAAGACTTGGCTGTCTTGTTTCTTCTGCACAAAATAAAACTATTTCTGTACACACACACACACACACACACACGTATGCAGAATATATTTTGATTTTTTATTTTAACATGATACATCTTTGTTTTTATTCGCCTCATTCCAGACTGTCAAGAATTATCTTGTTTCTCCTGAACAAAATCAAATCCAGTTTTTCTGTGTGCTCACTTCTAAATCTGTCTGTCTGATTGTCTTATGGGGTGCAAGATATTATGGACTCATTATACTGTGATTGTTTTAAACAGAAATATAACACGTAATAGAATATGTTAAGAATTCTATGTCTATAAATAAAACTTAGCTGCCTGGTGTACAACATGAGAAAGCAAACCATCACTTTTGACTAGCTTCTATGTCTAGCTGAACAAAATAACTGGGAAATAGGAAATGGTTAAAAAGAGAAATGGAAAAATTGGAAAAATCAGGAAACATCTTAAAAAATGCTCCGTGACTCTAATTTAATCCCCAAAGCAACAATCTCAAGTGTAGCAGGTTGCAGTTACATCTTTTAAAGACATCAATCTATCATCTGTACACTGCTTGATCCTCTGTAGGATCGTGGGGAGGCTGGAGCCTATCCCAGCCGAGGCGAAGGCAGGGGACACCCTGGATAGGTCGCCAGTCTATCACAGGGCTACACATAGAGACAGACACTCACATTCACACCTACAGACAATTTAGAGTCATCAGTTAACCTGAGCATGTTTTTGGACTTTGGGAGGAAGCTGGAGTACCTGGTGAAAACCCACGCTGCACAGGGAGAACATGCAAACTCCACACAGAAAGATCCCAGGTGCCCTAACTGGGACGTGAACCAGGGGATCTTCTAGCTGCCAACAACCGAGCCACCTTGCAGCCCTTTTAAAGACATTTCCTTGAAAACTGATGTTCAGTCGTATATTTTGAGTGGATGCACGGCATTATGGACACATTATACTGCCCAGTGTAAAGACATGAATATGAATACAGACTAAACTCATCTGATGTACAACATGGAAAAGGGAACGGTCACTTCTGACTAGTGTTTTTGTTTAGAGGGGAAAGAGAAATAGCTTAAAAACCAAACTGTCTTCTGGAATCACAAAATGTGTTAGGAAACAAAGTGAAAAATGTTTAGAGAGTTCTTAAAATGACTTACCTTTACCCAAGTGTCAGCGATTTATATTTTAACATTTTAAAAATACAGGAAAATCTAAATTTGAAAAAGGCCAGCAACAACAGTTTAGTGTGTTTTCTTTTTCCAAACACTCTGTCCTGAACTGAATTGTTTGGTGAATCTGTATCTGCAGTTTTACATGCCAGAGCAGGAAAAGATCTGATCAAGCATTAAAGCGTCTCAGCCGTCACACTGCTTCACATCAAACCATGCGACATGTGATACGTGCCATTAGCTCGTCACACTAGAAGCAATTTACAGCCTGTCTGGACATTGAACTTTACATGAAACATTAAAATGTCATTTGAAAGGATTTTTCACCATAAAAAAACCCCAAAGTGACTGACAGCTCTGCAAGATCAATACAGAAACAGTTATTTATATGCACTGAGGGTTTCAGTCAGGAGTCAGTACAAGCTGAGTTAATGTAGAGATTCTCCACATAATCTGAGTTGACACGTGTTCATGTTAAAGTCAGCAAACTATACGTTTTGTTGTTGCCTCACATAATTCCCAGATAGATGTTTTGTGCTCCAAAAACAAGTTCTGCAAAGTTCTACTAATGTTTTTAGCAGGAAGTTTTCGTTTAGTTTCCAGAGCGTTCTTCTCAAAGGTAGGATAACTAAGCACGTTCTACAAATGTTTGTTAGTAACATTGTTAGACTGTTGTGCCCCAATGTTCTCAGCTGCTCAGAGAACTGCTCTTCCTGTGTGATCATGTAATATTGTGGACTATTGTGGGAACATTTTATAGATTCTACACTATGTTCCCTAAACAGCATTCACAAAACGTCCTCAGAGCACTGCCTCCAGAATGCTACCCCTTTTTAAATGTATTGCAGTACACAAACGTCTTATGAAGAACATTCTGTCTACTGAGGTCTCAATAAAATGAAATCGCTTTTAGAACGTTGTGTTGAGAACATTCTTCCCCTATTATCACTGTGGAAACGTCTCATGGAAGAATGTCCCGCTGTATAATGTGTTCCCTTAAGAAAAAGGACAAATGTGCCCTTTTTCTTTTACAGAAAGAATTTATCTTTCTGTAAAGTGTCCTTAGGTGTTTTAAAAGGTGCTGCTAAATAAAATGTATTATCATTATTATTACTATTAAATGTTCTGCCATTAATATCTGATATCAGATTACAGGAACGTTACAGAAAGCTCTGGATAAAAACATTTTGTCATCTGAGGCCTCGGTGTGAGAATGTTCCTCCTTTGATATCATGAAATACTGGGAGAGTATTTTATAGAAGAGCGTTCTGTGTGTTCCCTCAACCACACCCCCAAAACATCATCAGAACATTGCAGCCAGAATGTTTCACCTTTGTTAATATTGTTACAGGAACGTTGGTAAAATCGTCTGAGGCCTCAATAACATCTGGAAAACAGTTTTTGAATGTTGGATTAGACATTGCCTCGCAGGAACACCCAGCTGCATCCTAGACCCAACCTTCTGACTGATAATTTTAGGTTTTCCTGAAGGATGAGGAGGTAATAGCATGATACTGCCACCACCATGCGTGACGCTAGATTTGGTGATCTTGGGGTTAAAGGCCTCACTTTGTCTTGTTTCATCTGAAGACCTATAATAAATCTATGAAAGAACGTTCTCAAACCACCATTCAGAAAGAGTTAGGGTTATGTTTTCCAGATGTTATCGAGGTCTCAAAAGACAATGAAGTATTAACAAAGGTAGAACATTTGGCTGCAATATTCTGAGGATGTTCTATGGATGTTGCTGTTGAGCTCATTCTTTTATGTAACGTTCCTACAATGTTATATAACTACAAATGGAGAACATTCTTGAAGCAACATTGAAAAATGTTTTAAGACCAGTTTTAGAGTGTCTTTAGAGAACTTTATCCTGCCTTTAGGAACAACATTCTGGGAACTGAAAGAAAACTTCCAGCTGAAAACATTATTAGAACTTTCTGAGAACGTTTTTAGAACATAGCTATTCTATCTGGGATCACACTTTCAGCTCTCTCATTGAAGAGCGCAACTATGACTCATCTTTAAATGCTCCGATCTGACACTTGCAAAAATTGCAACTGATCCTCAGTTATGAAGATTCCTGCGTGTTTGTCTCTGCTGTGCTTTAGACGGGATCCTCCACCCATCAGCACTGATTCCTGTCAGAGTGTGAGCAGGTCAGCAGTGGACGGAGGAGATCTCACTGTGGTGGAAAGATCAGGCTGGAAAATGAAACTTCAGCGAGCTTTGCGTTACAGCTTAGTGCCACGGGGCTTTTTTGTGGGTTTTACCAACACACTTGTAATGACGGTCCCTGGCAGCAGTGAAGCGTTGCTTGACAGCATCCTCTCCTGCTGAGGAAGCGCTGAGCTGCTGCACTCGTGGTCCTGCGATCACTGAGCTGTTGTTAACTGTGAACATGCAGCCTTCGGATACAGAGCTGAACTCCCAGTAATAATGTCACAGGGTGAGCTTAGCCTCCACGCTCTTAGCCCAGTTAGCTGCTGTCCAACCAGAATGGCAAATAAAACACAGATACAAAAACATAATTCATGTTTTTTTCTGTCATTATCTCCACATTTATGACCCTGAGACGTCAGTTAGTCAGATAACTAACTAAAGTAACCAGTTTTAACTTTAGAGGAAATCCTTTGTGGTGAAATACATTGTTTGGCTGGAGCTAATGGGAAATAATAGTGTAAAGGCTAATATTTGTTATGTAAAAGCCTATTATTTGGAGTTGAGTGCTAGTTGAGGACAGTGTCTCTAAATCTGATGGAAGTCAAGCAAACACATTGTCTTGAGTCGAGACACTACAATAAAAAAACTTCTTCTTTCAATGCACTGGCCAACTTTGAGATTTCAAGCTGTTTGCTTCCAAAATACAGATTTAAGTTTTTATTTTACCACACATTTATGCAAATTTGCACATATTTGATGTTATAATGCCTCATTTGCAAAATCAGCAAAGTATTTCAGAAAACTTGTAATAAAAAAAAAACATTTAAATATGAAAAACATCAGCTGGGGAAGTTTCATGATGATATGTGTTGGTTAAAAAAAATAGTGCAGTCCTATTGAAATGAATGGAGTTTTACAAAACATATCTTTAAAGGCTGTTTTCTCAAAACTCCGAGCCAGAAATCTCCACTGCAGCAGCATTTTCACAGAGAGCTTCGTTCATATTGGCTATTATTCACAGCCTGATTGATTGATGGAACATTTTATTCCTAAAAACATGACAAAAAACCAACAGTACTTTTGGATTCATGGAGTGATTAAAAAAAAGACATCCGAAATCCTTTCTGTAAAAACCTTTGACATTAATATGTCTACAAAATGACAAGAATTTTGACCCTGGTTTTATCCAAAGTTCAGATTTTCAGTGGTGGTAATGTCTGCAAACCAGAGCAGTTTTAATGATATCATTGAACATTTGAATTGAAACACAAAATTTCAGAAAACTTACAATACAAAAATTTTGTTGTACTGCATTGTATCTAGAGCTGCATCTAATAGATTTATTTTTTTCTATTCACCTGTAAGTCCTTGCTGTAAATGAATAACTGAATAATTTTCCCACAGACTAAAGGAGCAATATAATGCAGTAACTATTTGATTATTTGTATTTTAAAAGAGAAGCTGGGACAAACATTGTAGACTAAAAGACAGTCTTGTATTCAATAGCTTCCTTAACTCTCATCTTTTCAGAAAAAAAAAGTAAAACATTATTATCAGCCTTCACAAATATGACAAAAACTGGGTATAAAGAACTGAAATAATGTGTTTTATTAGAAACTGTGCACTGAATCAAGCATCCACCTCGTGAACAATCATTTTATCTGGAATGTTTAAGATTCTATCAGGATGTTGGAGAAAATATGAATAATATCCGACGACATAAGAAAAAAATAAATCATAAGAAATCCTAGAGATTTTCTCCATGCAAAATTTGAATCAGCAAACAAACCAAGTTAAATTAAGATACTGATGTGAAGAAAAATCAGATCACTTCATGAAAATAACACCTCAGAGGACCATATGACTGCTGATATGGGGCTGGACGTGCGTTTTCTTACACAATATACAATAATTATGGTGGCAAAGCAACTAGACCTTCAACGAAAAAGGTTTATATAATACATCTTTTCTAATTCATGGTGTCTGACATACTGTTCATATATCAAAGGAATCATTTTAATATTTAACCAACGTCACAATCTTTCCATAATTCTTACAAAATATGATTATTTTACCACATGCTCATGAAGCACAATCATCATTGCTCCCTGTCATTTTGTTGCTGATGGATTATATGAAAACTGGATATGGCTTTTGGGTTAAGGTCTAAAGTTTTAGCGTACACAGCAACATAGATGAAATAAAAAAAAAAAACAACAATTTCACCCCAAATACTCGCTCTAGCTTCTCACTTTAGGCCTTTTATACAAAAGATTTCCTGGCAAAGGAGCGTCGCTATTAAAAGAACTCCAACATATGATTCGCCGAAGTTCATTTTGGCACAAATCAGGCCTGTGTTTACAATCCTGTCCCTCTCAAGTCTGCAGTTATTTCAGAATAACTTGTGGTGATCATGAGATGTGTTGGAAATAGCCAGACAGTGGCAATGAATAATGAAAGTTTGAATGGCAGACATGAAAATTTGAATGGCAGACATGCTGATTGGTGCCACAGTGCTCTCGTCAACATCAAGAAATCCACACTGTCCTCCAGAATTAAATCCACTTTTGGTGTGCACATTTTAAACAGGCAGTCTGCACATCAGGTCCATCTGAAGGCTGAGGTTCGAGTGCATTTATACTATATAATAGCAACAAGCACGTGACATTTTTTGGGCTTGCTGACAAACGTGCCGTCTTGCACATTTTGTACCTTCCATTTCTTTTCCATACTTATAATGAAAATTATTGAGCAACACACACTCATCTAGCAATGTCTGATGTAAAAGAAGCCACTGATCTCCAGACAGTGCAGCTCCAAGTAGCTTTTTAGCCTCTTTCAGCTGATTGTTTTGGTTCATTGTAAAGTACAGTTACTGCACTGTTCACTTTCATTAACATTGTCTCCAGCTACAGGCAGCTGTTTTCAGCTAACAAACCTCTGACAAATCAAGTAAGTTGTCCAGCATCAGATCTCAGAAAGACAACGTAAGCGACGTCACTAGCTACCCGCTGAAGAAACAGCTACAGTCCCCTCAGGAGACGGTGGAGACCAAAACTCAGCTAAAAAGTGGGTAGATATTGGATTTACATTTGTACTGAGTCCTTGAACACATCTCCAGATGAATGCTAATGCTGCTGCTTGTCTGCTGGTGTGTAAATAGGCATTATAAATTAGCCTAAAAGTACTTTCTGTCAGGTCCTTGGTGGCCAAAGTACATCATCACATTGTATTTTCACCTATAAGAGTATTTCATTTAATTATTATATCGACTATTGGAGCTCTGACACCAGTTCAGTCCTTGTATAAGTGGTTTTCACCTGCAGGAACACGGGACAGGGTGGAAGTGGTGCAAATATTAACAGGTATGGACCCCAACTGGCCTTTCTGTTTCCAAAAAGATGGAAGTGCTTCAACTGTGATGTCAAAACAAGGACAAATCATAGTTACTGGAAGTCAATGAGCACGTTAGGAACAAAAAAAGGAGGTTTGTTGTGTTAGCGTATGTGGCTAACTGTACACTGTTTATGGTGATGTTAGAGAGAAAACTCCAACTCGATGAGGACAGAAAAATGGTACTTGTTGTCCTCTAAATTTACAGATTGAGCATCCAGATCAGTTTTTCTGTGTGGCTTAGAAGAACATACTTTTTCTCCCTGAAAGAGGTTCTACATGGGCAGTTTTTGTCGTCAAAACTGCACAAAAGTTTGGACCACCCCTAAAAAAAAGTTCCTGCAGCAGAAAACCACCTATAAGTCAGATGCTTGTGATAAAGACAGCACTGAGTTTCACACCTGCTACCTGCTGCTGGTCCAGCTCCAAAATCATCATATTTGCTACCATATAAGACATAAAAATGCTTTGAAAAAGATGCATCTTCTGTCAATTTAGCTTGTCCCTTGATTCATTGGAGATACTGTCCTGTAGTCCAACAATATTCTGGCAGAACTAACCCGTTATCACACATAGCCTTTTATTTCCACAGCCTTCATGTTTGGAGTGTCTCAGTAATTCTGGAGATCAGTGTTAGTTTGCAGCCCCATACCTGAAGTCACAGATAATAAAACAAGTTTTACACTGTAACAATATTATACAAGTGTGTTTTTGCATCGGCTTGGACAGAAAGAAAAAGAGTCAGGCCACTCTTATATGGCAAGGAAAGAAAGAGTAATTATATAATCAGTAGTCCCTTTCACTCAGAACAAAAATATATACTGTGATATCAAGAAAGTGGGCATCACCAGCAAAAATTCAACACACTTAGAATTAATCTTAAATAAAACAGATGTGTAGATGGTTATGTGTTTACTCTGTTTGATTTGTATGTACAGTGGCCACATACTGTAACTGGAAACATACTTTGAAGGAAATATGCATTCTAATCGAAGAAATCACACAATATGTCACCATGAAACCATGAATATAAATATACATACACATTTACAAAAGCCAGGCTTTTCAAAAGTGCGGCAGACGGTGTAGAAAACAGGCGGAGATAGAGGATCACACTGCAATCCAGGACTTCACTCTGCAAAGGTATGTGAACACAGTTGCTGGAGGTATTTGGTTCATCTCTCAGTCCCCAGACCAGAAGCCATCAGGCTGGTCTCTAATTAGAGGGGACCATATCCTTTATAACGGGTTCTCTGTTTAGGTAGGTGGCCCAGTAGACGAGGTTGAAGCTGCCAAAGAGAACCGGAAACAAAATCCGTGACATCCTGTCAATTTTGCTAACGCTGTTGAATGTCTTCTTGCTGTCCGGAGCTTTGCCGTCTGCTTTGGGCTTGTTGGGATCTGCAGCTCCGCCTTTGGCGATGGTTGGAAGTGTGCTGGAGTCCTTGGTGATGTTCGGCGCGTAGTTAGCTACTGCTACAGCATAGGCGTTGTTCTTCTTCATGACAGACGCCCTCTCTTTTTTCTGTGGAGAGACCAGAAGGATTAGGACCTTTAATGCCTATCCATGAATTCAAAATGTATGCAAATAAAAAGCTGTGGATAGATTTCAAGTAATGGATTAATTTTCCTCTCACATTGTCTCCTATCTGCTCTGTGAGAACACAGCCTGCAGTTCACCTGAGAAGTCCATGAATTTTTATCACAGCTGAGTCAATCAAGGCTTCTCAGTTGTGCTGAGGAACACTACATTTTTCTCACAGTTTATTTTTATGTTTCCTTATTAAACTGACTGACTCCGCCTCAGACAAATGGTGTAATTTTGCCAATTTTTGAAAAACAGATTTGGGATTCAGGTGTGACAAGATATTTTCTAGAGACTAAGTAGAAAAATTATTTTACAGTTGCAATCACAACCTGAGCAATGAATGATTTTTTTTCCACTGATTTTTTTTTACAGTTTCTTTGAATACAGTTCTTTTCTCCTCTTGCAATAAATCGGTCTGCATCTGCTTGAAGTGATATCTTTGACATGGATACAAGCTTCCTTCTGTATCTGTCCTGTCTGCATAAAGTCATGATGTCTGACGACTACATTATCAGATTCGTGCACAGCTGGAGATTCACTTGTAGCAGTTTGAGGGTTAAGAGCTTTACCATGGGGCTCATCATACTTAAAGACAAGAGCTGATAGCACTTTAAAGTTTAGAACACATTTGATCTGGATCACAAACACAGCAACACTAATCAGTGGTCTTGTTCTATCAAACTTACAGTTTACTCTGCTGGGATTATATGTTATACCTTGACCCATGTTATTATTAGACAGAAACAGCACTGGACATACTGCATTTTATGGTATGAACATTTGTATGATGAGTAGTTATTCAGGTGCAAGAAAAACAGAAAACCTTTTGTGTCATTTCAGAATACAGCAACAGACAGAATACTAACTCGCTGTATTGGCCTTCTTCTATCAAGACAAACTAGATAAAAGTCTGCAGACTTATCAACACTGTGAAGGACTGGACGAACATGTTATTGCATTAAAGCTTGGGTGGGCAGTATTTTTTGGTGTCACTGGTGAAAAATTCTTCACAACAGCATATAGTAATTCAATTGGTCTGAGAGTAAACTACACTTCTGCACCTTCTCTTGGCTCTAATTTATAAGTGAAAGGAGACATTGGCCTATCACAGGCATTTTCAGAAAGAGGACGCTGTTCCTACTCACTGTTTTTACCATTCAAATGTGCATAAACATCCCTTCATATGGTAGAAAGTCTGAATAAATGACGGAAAATCCTGGAAAGTTGCTGTTATTTGAACACAGCATTCAACAGGCATTAGTGCACATCATTTCTATACATATGAGGAGGTAGGAGCCTCCTATACCTTCTAGTAGGCTCAGTAGGTTGCAATCTTTCCATTTAATGGCAGCGCAGCTGTGATTTTGAATGTACAGAGAGAAACAAAAATCCCTATTTGGAGGTTGGATGGGATGGAGGAAGCATAAGTCAGCAGATTTTTACCAAGAAAGCTTTAGTTCCTGCCCCATCTCGTATATTTTTTGGTCTCATTCTTCGTATGTTTTAAGTCTCAACTCTGGGTTTGGTTCCGTTTGGGCACCAGAGTTACTTATTTGAAAAGTTAAGGTACCAAACTTTCTTGGATACGTTTAGGTACCAAAACTCCCTGATAAGGATTAGAAAAAGATCAAGGTTTAGGTAAAAACATACCACACCACTACGTTTGCTAGATTTACACAGTTACATTTTGTGTGGTGCATTCAAAATCTATGCCTGCCCTTCTCCACAAGACTACAACAAGTGACCGATGTTATCAGTGGTACTTTCTGCTTATAAATGGTTAGAATGGATGATAACATGCCTATTGAGCTCACTAGAAGGGGTAGAAAGTCCCTACTGGCCCATACAAATGAGAATGATGTGCGCTGATAACAGGCCGTTTTATGAGCTCATAAGGTCAAACCTGGGACAAAAAGTGAATCTCAAAGAGAATCTGACAATAGATGCAGTAAAACATGTTTCAGTATTAGTGAAGCATGCTCATGAAGCAGAGCTACGTAGAGAAACTACTATATTCTGAGCTTGTTGTTTTTCTCCTGGACAGGTAAGCTGCCAGCTTCATTTACCCGTAACATTTAAATGCGCTGTTGTGGTTGTAGAGGAAGAGTTTAGTCTTCTGCTAACCATAATCTAAGACTCATGGCTGCAGCTAATTTAATTTCATGTTTATGATCATGTTTGTAATCAAGTTTGTGCTGCGTGCTCATTTGAAATACTTTTTCCAGATTCTTGCCTACTCCAGCTTTAATTTTCTTCATTTTTACATTACAATTCAGAGTTTAGATGTGCTTCTTATTAGCCCACAAAAATACTTGTAGCACTTGTTGAGGTTTGAAACAGCCTTTAATGCTACTATCTGTTAACGCTGCCTTGTTCAACAACCACAATGCTAATGAATTCTCTATGGAAATACAGTCCGTCAGAAGACGCGTTTTCTTCTTCATTACCTTGTCATTCACGATACTCTTTCCGTCCCAAGCCCAGCCGCGCTTTGTAAAGTAATTGACGGTGGCAAACTCAATCAGAGCGGAGAAGACGAAGGCGTAGCACACAGCAATGAACCAGTCCATGGCGGTGGCGTAGGCAACCTTCGGCAGGGAGTTCCTCGCACTTATACTCAGTGTTGTCATTGTGAGAACAGTGGTTACACCTGGAAACAAACACAAAGAAGCATTCAGATGAAGTATAGCACAAAAATAATAATCACATTCAACGGTTTGCCACTATGCTGCCTCTGTTTAGAAGAAGTGTTTACTGTGCTTTGTTTTCTGACATTGCACAGTTGCTATTATTAGCCTACTACACCGTAATAACCAGTGACCTTTAATAATGCTTCAGTTTCGCAGCAGGTTTGGTAAGTTTGGCCAAAGGAAACAGCCTCTTCTCGACTTCTGCACCTGTGTTTTCCTGTGAGCGAACCAGTCTTGGGTCACTAATGTTAGTTTCCAGCAGTAGCCTGTCCAACTGGATTTAAAAGCAGTGAGGCCTGTAAGAGCTGTCTTCTCTTTTCTCTTCATCCTGTTTTCTCCTGCACACACTGTTTGCCATCAACTGCATCCATCCCCCAAAAACTGACAGATTTGATTTTTGACCAAACTAGACTGCGTTCCTAAAGCTATTACATACGTGTGAAAAATAACACTCATAAGGCTGGGATTAAATTACATTAGTGCAGTTGGGAATCGGAAAAGATGAGCAGTAATGTGGTCAGTGATGTAGCCGAATGCTTACCGAACACAGTCCTAGCCGGCACTGATTCTCTATTGAGCCAGAAAGACACTTGGGAAAGAATGACTGTCATGATGCAGGGCAGGTACGTCTGGATGACAAAGTAGCCGATCTTCCTCTTCAGATGGAAATGAGCTGTCATCACTGTGTATTCACCTGAGGAGACAAGGATCATGGTCAATTTTTTTTTTTTAAATGCAGATCCTTCAAGTGGCATTTGATATTTCAGTGATTGTAATTAGGTGCTGCATTTCACATCTGCACTCATCTATAATATGGTCTTTTTGTGTATCAGATGGCATAATTTAGTTTTGCATGCTTGTCATCTTAACCTGAATGGCATTTATTGAAATTGGTAAGGAAGTAAAATAATGCATGTTCAACTGTTGCACTGCATTGGGCAAAATACGTTTGTTTTTCATTGTTGTATAATCACCTTTAACCATTCATTGTCATGTTTTGTCAGCTTAGCATGAGCTCTATATATATGGAAATGAGACTGCAGCTGGAAAAATGATGCCCTCTGCCTTTCTTCAAACACTTTGTAGGAAAACGTCATGACATCAAGGAAACATCCATCCATCCATCCATTATCATCTATACACCGCTTAATCCTCTGTAAGGTTACAGGGGGGCTGGAGCCTATCCCAGCTAACTCGCTCAAAGGCAGGGGACACCCTGGACAAGTCGACAGTCTGTCACAGGGCCACACATAGAGACAGACAATCAAGCACACTCTCATTCACACCTACGGACAATTTAGAATCACCAGCATGTTTTTGGACTGTGGGAGGAAGCTGGAGTACCCAGTGGAAACCCACACACGCACAGGGAGAACATGCAAGCTCCACAAAGAAAGATCCCAGGCGTCCTAACTGGGCTGCAAACCGGGGATCTTCTAGCTGTGAGGCGGCGTTGCTAACCACTGTGCAGTCATTTAGGAAACATGTGAAGGAGAATTTGTAAGGAGACAGGAAAAGACGTGACTGGACTAAGCCTCTATTTTCACGTGAGAGCCTTTCCTGATTGTATTTGAGTTTATTTCCCGTTAACTGTCTTTAATTTAATTTAATAACGTTCCTACCTCTGTATCACTGTGCTGGTTTTATACACCATGTTGTGCTGTTAGCTATCTCTTACGATTTCATGACTTGTCTCCTTTTTTTGCTGCCTTGTAAAACACTTTGCAACCTAGATTTTGAAAAGTGCTCTATAAATAAAAATACTATTTTCATTATTACTTACTATGTAACCATGTAATGCTCCTGATGTGGCTATGTCGTGAAAAGTGCATCAGTTTGAATTTTGCTGCCGGAAGAAATTATTTATTCTCCCTCGATGCTAAAAGAGATGAGAAAGGAAGCACCGAAGCATCTTTCCTTTGCATTTAGAGTTCAACCAGCTCTTAGCGTGGCTACCACTTAGATACTTCAGGGTCACTTCACTTCAGTTAGGAACCTTTCTGAGCAAAAGAAGAATGCAAACAGGAAGCCTTTTTCTCAGAGCACGCCATGTTTCTACAGTAGCCCAGAACAGACAAAACAAGAACTGGCTCTAGAAAGCTGCAGCTTCTCCTACATGGAATTGCTGGAAACCTCAGTGATAGATGCCACTAAATCCTCTACCCTAAAACTTTAAGTTAAACTGCCATGACTAAGGTTTAATTTAATGAAAAATATCCAATTATTCTAAAAAGACCAGTAAATCTTGTACTTGTGCTGCATTTTCATTCCCCCTCTAGTTGAGTAAGGCCACTTCCACGACTGAGCAGACAATACTTGTGCTAAGACTGGAAATAAAGCTGCCACTGCCACCACAATTAATATTTTATAACAAGGGCAGTAAAAATTGATGCACTTGGGTTCATATTCATAAAATTAATGAGATGTTGCAAATCTCCTACAAACGTTACTGTTGGTAAATTAGCCTGAACTGCACTGATTTGTTCAAAATAAAGACAAAATGACTCCACTTTATGCAAAAATATGGAACTTCAAGACTGAATTTTCTCCAGATATCTTGTTTCTGTCAAATCATTTATCAATATTATTAACAAAAATAAAGGAAAAACATGAGAGTGAGTGCATGAGTCAAGTGTTTGGACCCATAAATCTGTCTATTAGTCAAATTTAACTGTGTAAGTGGAAGCCCACAGCTCCCTCTGTCCAGTGTATTTACTGGATGTAATTTATGAGAAAAAATTAGCTTTTAGATGCCAAAGCAGCCTCAGACAAAGATTAGCCTTCTGCAACTGTCAGCAGTGGATAGTTGATATAATAATCCATCTATACATACAAAAGTAGGCAGTAGTATGATTTCCTAGCCACCGAGCAAAGCCTAATAGCTGACAAGGCCGTGAAACAGTGCCAGTGCTGCAGTAGCAGGCAGGCTTTCCAAATGGAAGATATCTCAAAGAGAAGCCAAGATTAGACATGAGAAGAAAAAGATGTGTTACCCATGGCAACAGAACAGAGAAACATAGCTCATTTGCTGCGATTTTGAAATGAAGGCCTTGATACACGCTGCCACTTGGCAAGAGGAAAGTCCTTTTCAGCAGTGGGAAGGGGGGAGGGGGTGTCAATTCCATGGACTAATCCCAAAAGATTTTTTATTCCTCCTTTTTTTATATAGCTCTGTAGTTGTATTGCCTGCCTTCCTAGCAGTTATGCGAAGACTAATTCTCTCTCTATGTCACCGTACACACAAACACACACAGATGCAGGAATTTAAAGGAATTCAGTGCACTCTCAGTACCCTATGGAGCTCTATATCTTCTGTAATTTAATTTGCATGCCGGTCCCGATGCCTGTGTTGTGGATGGGGGAGGAGGAGGATGTACAAGCAAGGAATTCACTGCATGTGGCAGAATTTTCTCAAGAGAAGCCTGTGATAGCTTCACTGAGAGGGAAGACAATAATTATATGAAGATGGTAATCGCGTCATGTTTCCTACAGATGTAGGAAACAGATGTAGGAAGGGAACGAGGTTTCCTGCTAAATGGATGGGAATACCTCACTGATTCAGGACATGCACAGCATGATTTCATGGGAATCTGTGACACAGAAATACCTGAAACAACTGCTGCTATACTTAGCTCAATGGCATGTTTTCAAAGGTTTCTTTTTTATATATATATAACTTAGCTGTTGATATGTCTGTCTTACAGGAGCAACGTTCAAGATGGAGTCTGTGATTTTGGCGAAAAGACTGTTGATATTTACTATTTTTAGACAGTTAACATGTGGCAGATTAACTGTCCCTCTCATTCCCACTGCCCCCTTTCCCCCCAGTATCCTCTCCTCTTCCCTGTCCTCTGTCCTGTGCACAAACATACAGGAATAAAGCTGTGTGGTCACTCCAAACGACTCTGTTTCCTTCTTACAGAGCTGTGTACAGAAAATGGATGTTTTTCTTAGTGCACATATAGAACATACACCTAGCAGACCGTGAGGAAATATTCACTGAATCTGCCACAAATACGTATTGGATTAGAATTGCACACATCACCTTTAGGTAAACTGGTTAGAAAACTGAAAGGCTTTACCAGCATTTTTTGGGAAACACTGCATTATAAATGGCGACTTAGCATCTTACAAAAAGGCTAATTAAAAAAAAAAGATGAGTACCTAATGACCTAATACAATAGGCCAACATTTAATTAGTCAACAATTTCCCATAATGCAACTTGATACATTTGATCTATATTGATTAACTCTACTATAAACTACACGCTCCCAGTTTGTAATTAGTCTTAGCCTTAGTCTGTAGGCCCAAAAGTCATTCTGAGATAGCCCTCATATCATCTTTAGCATCATTGGGGTTATTTTTTCAGACTTTATACATCCACTGTTTTCATATGCTGAGTGATACCCTATATGAAGAGAAAACTGATCTTAAAGCTGAGGTAAGTGCTATTTTTTTTTTTTTTTTTTTTTTGCATTTTGTAGTTCAACTGGTTTGAGAGGAAAATAGATTTCTGCAGCTCTCTTTGGCTAAGGCTTTCAAAAAAAATCTGTTTCGTTGATGGGAGATTTTAGCTAATCACAAGTCTTGAACTAGATCAGGTGAGACAAGACAAAGAGCAAAAAAGTCCACAACAAGAGTACGATGTGGCGGTGTCATCATGGGTTAAAGGTTTAACCCATGACGACACCTCTTGTACTCTTGATTATATCCCCTATGAATGTGCACATGAACACCACAGACAGGTGGTTGTTGCTATTATATTACTTTCCTAGTCTGTAGGAGTCCACTTAGAAAACTCTGTTTTATACATCTCCAGGAGGTGGTATCTATATATTCTATTTTCTGCCACTACTGCCCCTGTGGTACAGCAACTGTATGGACACAAATTTTGAGGTGCATGACTAGGGGAAATTTGAAAATTACATTGCATGGACCCTTGTGAACCTTACGTACGCACCGGTGTGGAAAGTATAACACTGGCTTCACTCAGGATGATAGATTTTGAGTCCTTGATGAAGCCAGACATGAATGTTGACTGTTAGCTTGACTATCTTGTTTGTCGACTGGTGAAAGAGGCTTCGAACAGAGACGGATGTCAAAAGCTTCAGGAATCTTTTCTCAATTTCTGATGATGTGTGGAATTGTTGCATTGCCCACTTTTTGATGAGTTTATGGCCTCAAGAGGGAAGAAAACATCTAAGCAGGTGAACATGTAGTCAATAAAGTGTGTGGGAAAGACCTCTGAGTGTGAACAGTGATAAAGGGGACCTTTTTGAACTTGAAAAAATGTATGGAAAAAGAGAAAACATACACTGGATTTCAAGCTTTCTTACTGGCTTCTAACATTGCTATGACTGGTGTCCAGAAGATCCAAAGATAAGCAGCATTTTGAACAAACCTTTTTTCTGCCATTTTAATTGAAAGAATGGTAATGAGACATTCTTAAGCCCCCAAAAGTAATGTAACTAGGCTATAATAAGTATTATATATTAACACGGGATCATACAACTACTTGTTTGTGAAGGATTTTGCTCATAGTGACAAACCTACAGAAGATTAATAGCTGTCTTTGCAGGTAACTCAGTCCTATAGAGGATCTTTTAGCATCTTTCAGTTTATCGTTTAGATTTTTTAGACATGATTTTAGAGATTTAATTCACTCTCATTATCATTGTTTTTAGACTGCAGCTGATTTCAGTGACAGCAACAGCAACAAACAGACAAAGTTGGCAACTTGCTGGTGAATATAGCAGAATATTTATCAGCTAAAGAGCCAGATATTTCCCTCAGGAGCTGGTGGAGAACTGAAAACTGAATGAATATTTGATTTGCTAAATGTACGGACACACAACTCTGAATGAATGCTTTTGTTTCTCTGTACTGGCTGGATGTGTAACAAAAATAGCGTATCAGCTGAAATGATGTGAAATGTGTTTCCTCTCTCTGTGTGTGGCCACAAATCAGTTCCTGCAGGTTTAAAAAACACTACACTCAGCATATAAATACTACATTAATGACAAAACCGCTGTGAAATCATTTATCGTACGCCGTGAGTGAGGTAAAATGCTACAGCATTCAGCTCTGCTCAGACAGGGATTTTTATGTATAATGTATACGGCTACACAAAAACAAGTGGAAACTGGTGTGTACGAGTGCTCTCAAGTAACAAGTGCAACATGACTGTGTGACAAACAAATGTATGGTGGAATAGTGGGATTTTTGTAACACTGTGCTGATATGTTCACAGGCTTATGCAAGATGTCCGTTCCTGTGAAGCCTGAGAGCACATTCGTTCGTGCCAAATGACCTAGTTTGCAAGTACGCTACACCAAACACTGACACACGAGTAATGAATGATTAATTTAAAGTCAGCCAATCAGATAATGTGGAGTGACTAGTTAAACAAGAGAAACAGTCACTGGCAGGCATTCTGCCTTCTACCAAGGCATCAAACACCACTTAACCTAGATAGGAGCATTTAGTGCATGAAAGGCTATTCTTACTCAATGAAACTGAAGCAGGGATTCCCTTGACAGTGGATTGCAGTCACTGGGGAATTACTGTATAGTGGTAATTGATACCTAAAGGGAGTTGTGTAGAAGCCCTCAGCTCAGGGACGCTGTTTCATGCATATATACATTCTCTGGATGCAATTTTTAAACTGAAACACAACATAAAAGTTAGAATTTCAGCCTTTCAAACTTGACTCATAGATAAAAAATGGATTTATTATTGGTAAAACTGTTTTATTAGCTTGAATGTCAAGATGAATGTTCTATTACTCGTACAATCAGATCACATATATCACAACATATCACATTTTTTTTAAACTATGGCTTTAGATTGGGATATGAGAAAACACATCTAGATTCACCAATTTTCAACACTTTCACCCACACTATCCTGAAATACATAAAAGCTTCAGCATAAAAAGTTCCAAAAATGAAAACTGGAGCATCTTGTGAGCAAAGAAAGACTCACTGTACATGTTAAGACACATAAAGAAGACATCTAACTCCACAGCAAAGCTTTGCAAACCACCCACTCTTCACTCCAGTGTACAGTTGAAGTCTGGAGGCGATAACACCTGAGGTCAATATATCCTCCACCAGGAACAAACTCCTCAAACTCTCATCATCATCAAATGTAATTCATTCTTTACATTTCATACGTGTCCATCCTCATCTGATTTTCCTTTTTTTTTTTTTAGCTCATTCACTATAAACTACAATCTTCATATCAGAACTGATCATTTCATCAAAGCAAGTTGCAGCTTTCTTCAAGGTGATTTTCATATCACACTGCTCTGAACTGAAAAAACTGTTTGCCAGCCAATTTTAAAAAAACCATACCGTCTGAATCGATCAATCAATCTAAAAATAATAAAGATTTGAATGATGGTTAAAAACACTGGTCTCCCAGCAGTACAGCACACCTACACAGCTCTATATATTATAATCATCACCTCAGTTGTCGTCCTGCAAGAACTATATTTCAAAAGGCTTCTTCCTCGTTTTCCTCGGCTGAGTACTATTACTAAAATTAGATCAGCGCTGTCACTCAGTGACACAGAGACAAGTAATAGCTTTCAGATCCCTCATCTACAGCAACACCTAATTTACTTGACTTGAACCACAAATGTTGCTGCATGAAATGCTAAAAGTATTTATTTTTCC
Organism: Dascyllus trimaculatus; assembly: GCA_024666655.1. Classification (NCBI taxonomy): domain Eukaryota; kingdom Metazoa; phylum Chordata; class Actinopteri; family Pomacentridae; genus Dascyllus; species Dascyllus trimaculatus. The sequence continues at coordinate 11,352,178 of CM045457.1, read as the reverse complement.
TGTTAATGTTTCTATTTTTATTGTCTGGCTACGTGGGCTCCTTCACCTGGCTTTAAAAAGAATCCCAATCCTTAAATAATTAGTCCTACTGACCGGTTTTCAGGCTCATCAAGACCATGATTCTTGCAACAACGGAGATTTTAACAAACAGGACATTTCCTCTGTAGCAGATTAAATTAGACAAGCAATGTCTTTAGTAACCCTTGTTTTTAAATAGGTGGTTAATTGTTTTGGTTTGTGCACCCTAAAAGGAGATAGAATCTAGGTCCTGCACTTCGTCAAATTATGTTGCTGTACAACTAAACTGCATTTCTGTTTGTGACATATCTCAGATATGTTATTAATCAACATATCCATCCATCCATTATCTATACACCGCTTAATCCTCTGTAGGGTCGTGGGGGGACTGGAGCCTATCCCAGTCGACTCATGGCGAAGGCAGGGGACACCCTGAACAGGTCGCCAGCCTATCACAGGGCTACATATAGAGACAAACAATCACACTCTCATTCACACCTACGGACAATTTAGAATAATCAATTAACCTCAGCATGTTTTTGGACTGTGGGAGGAAGCCAGAGTACCCGGTGAGAACCCACGCTGCACAGGGAGAACATGCAAACTCCACACAGAAAGATCCCAGGTATCCCAACCGGGACAAGAACCGGGGATCTTCTAGCTGTGAGGCGACGCTGCTAACCACCACCACTGTGCAGCCCTAATCAACATATCTTTTCTGTTTATTTTATTGCTTTGCTGTCACTCCTTTTGAACCAACCAATGATATATTAGATGAGGCAGGACTCATCACCCTGGTAACCAGACAATGGAGAAGAACTTCCAAAGATGTGGTAGAACCCAAGCCAATCCAAACCTACTGACTTATGGTGTCTAAAGTAAATCAAACAGCGAGTATAAAACAACACCTAAGTCTAAGGCTGCATTCTAAATTGTAGAAGTAGGAATTCTGAGTATTTCTAGCACATTACACCTGATATACTATGTTTTGGGACAGACTGAATCTATTTCAGGCCTATTCTTATAGTATGGAGGTATGGATATTGGAATGCACCCCATAAAAATAATGTTCCTATACATTACGTGAACCAGTGTCTCCTGGGTGAAAACCTTGTTGCTGATTTATGCCTTCATCCTAACTTCTTAGATTCACCTTGTAGCTCCTTTTAAACTGGAAGCTGGTCCTAGTATATCAGTCTTCTCTGAAGAAAATGCTTTCAAATTGTAAAAAAAAGTGTAAAGGAATGTCACAGGTTGTACACAGTGTGTGAAGCTGTAAGAGTTTCCATCCACTAAAACAAAGCTACTACTAAAGAAACATCTGAAGTATTAAACATTTTCCAGTTTAATCATCTTGTGTCCCTTCAGATTTTTCTTGTGAGCCCTTGAAGGGGCCCAAACCACAGGTTGGGAAACACTGCTTTGATTCACTCCTCCGTGTTTCTCATGTTTCTTTTTAAAGCCTGCCTGCTGATCCCTTGTGTGACTTCTGTTTTGATCAGTGCTATATAAGTACTTTATGATTAGTTTATGCTTACGTTGCCACGACAACATGCATTGTTACCATGACAACACTGTAATAAATCATGTGTGTGTGTGTGTGCTGAATTTGGCTCATCTGTCAGGTATATTTTGTGGTCCTTCAGGCCTCAGCTATTCTTGCACTTTCATTGTTATTATTACTGCTATATAATGACAAAACATCTCTGTGCCTCTCTGTCACTGATATATCGTGCTATAATAACTACTTGTACCACAGCATCCCTCTCTGCTGTAACAGTTTACCAACCACAGCACATCACATCTCGCTGCACTGATCCGGCGGCCTATTTATTACGTAGCTTGCTGCTGTTACTGCTGCTCCACTCCACCCAGCCTCCACCTGCTTCAGCTCTGCTCTGTTTGTACGCACCCTGGAGGGCGTTTATTTCTAAGTTAATAACCACTGGGGGATTATTTGCAATGGTCCCTGCATGTTATTTATCACTGTGCCACGTATTTCATTCTGCTGCGCCATATTGCCACAGCGGGGAGCCTCACCGACAGAGGAACCATATTGCCGAGACAATTCGCATTTCCATTTTTATTTGCTGTGTGACATGATGGCTCCTGACAGAATTAAACTTAAAATAGGGGGAATTAATGGTAAACAACACACGGTGGATGACAAATGTCTTCTCCTAAAGATCCCCTATAATTGTCTGTCCGACCACCAATGCTGCACCTCATGGGAGCTGGTAAACAAATGTAAATATAAAGATTTTTTCCTTTTTTTTCTCCCTCACAAGACACAAAAAACCAGAAGACAGGAACACATCACTCTGCAGTTCGGCCTTATCCTCTTTCCACTCTTGTTGAATACTAAGTCTTACGAATTCACAATGCATTACACAGCCTTCATCAGTGATTTGCTTATTGCCATCCTATAATCTGCAGTCACTGGATGTCAGATCTCTTGTCATTCTCAGCATGTGAAGGAAAACAGCTGCCAACCGTCTCTCATCTCCCTGCGACTCTCTCAGTGTCTCTGTAATAAAATCCAAACTATTTATTTACCACAATTTACAACCATATCTTGATCTAATCCTTCAACTTATCTCTCTGTGCTGCCTACTTCCTGGACAGTAATCGTGTCGCTTTCATCTTCACAGAACCTCGTATAGATTTGTGTTTGCGCTCTCAAGTTCTGGCCCCGTTTCTTGGCATCTGTGTTGGTAGGCTGCATGAAATGTGTTGCTTCTATTTTTAGTCCTCATTATCTCTTTCTTTTATATTATAGCCTCTTTTTCTGTGTATTTGTTTTCTGTGTTAATTTTGGGAACAATATAGTTGTTAAAACAGTTTGTATATAAATAATTCAACAACTTACAACTGATTGTCTTGGATAGACCATGTTTCTGTTTCTATACTGTCCTCAAACAACACGACTATCGATTTTGTTGTAGCCACAATTATCAGCTTTAAAAACTAGTCAAAGCCTTATATTTTAAGTTTAGTACGAGAACATGTCACTGATATTTCATTCTAACACCAGTTTTTAAATAGCACGTTTGATTATTGCCATGACATGACAAAAGGTTTTTAGGAAAAGAATGAACTTAAGCGGTGATCTAATAAGACAAATTAAGATGAAACTTATCAGTCCCGAAGAAAATGCTTGATATTTGCTAGATATTGCTCAGAAAAAAACATAGCATAAGAAAAGCAGTGCCTAAATACTATGACAGATAACTCATCTCTTAGATAAGTTTGGTCAAGATTGCTGGAGTGTTAAACTCCTCTACATTGTCATAAACTAATGTAGATTTAAATGCTCTTTGGTGTTGGATGTTAAAGAGCAACTTGCAAGCTGGCGAGCATTGTGAATGAATGTGTAGGAAAATGAAGCAGAAGCTATATTTTTGAGTAAAAGCCATCTACATGTGCATTAAAATACACTTAGAGTTGAGTTTCATGGCAAAAATTTGTGACAAAACGGGGAGCAGCCAAGCTAAGTCAAGTTTAAAATATGGATCATAACAGTAGTTTTGACACTAAAGAGGCTGAAAATGTGTATTCATACATACATGACAGACTACAGCTTCATAATTATGAGCCTGCTGAGAGTCACAAAGATCAGGAACAGAAAAGGTACAGATAAATCTGTAACCACTGTTCCTACTTTTGCCAGTATCCAGACCTGCTGCTGATGGTGGCATTTAAGCAGCTGTTTGGATTGAAATAACAGCATGAGATATCAGTCTCACACATTAATGGCATAAACATCCCATCCAGAACTCCATCTTGACTCCCTAAAATAAGTGCAACAATACAACACAACACAACTTTCTCCTTACAGGTGCAGCAGTCACGCATTTTCACCTGTACAAAACACATCCCAGCACAAAAAAAGCCAAATTTCTAAATCACAAGAACTCAGACTCACTACCACCAACCACTGCACAGCGTACTGAGGCAGAGACGACTCCCTAATGTGATGTAATGTAACTAAAAAGAGTGTCTGAGAGTCGTGCTAAACAAAGCCTACTTGCTGTCTTTCTGTCTAATAAAACATTCAACTTTTTAAAAAAATCACTTCCAAGAAATATTAGGCATAAATCTGGTGAAAAATTCAATCTACTAGTTTGCTATTTTAAATTAGTTGAGGTTACTATTGTAGGTAGTAATGTTAAGCTAGTTAGCCACTTAAGTTAGAGCAGAAAAATATACGCTTACACTGTTTCTCTGGAATTTATAGAATGGCTGTAAAGAAAACACCATCTTCCAGACTATTTAAATGTTGTGTACCACTCTTTGTAGGCTCCTAAGCACACTGTTTTAGTATAATGCGAAATCCGAAGCTTGAAGGAACGACTACAACTCTGTAGTCTAGATCAGTTGCTAAGCTACGACTGTATACCATATACAGTATAGTATATAGTATTTCCATTTTCCAAATCAGTCTTCACAACATGGAAGCTGCTTCACTTTCTGTGCACGTTTTAAAACTTTAATCTTCTGCTTTTTGCTTCAAGTCCATGTTTTTAAACTCCAGACTGGAGCAGACTTAATTATTCCGTCCACTAATGAGCTTGTCACTGTTTGATTCACTTGCTAATGTCTCCTGCAGGTCCGTTTGACTGAAATGCCCCATTTTCACTCGACGCCAACTTATTCACTTTCTGGGCACAAAACATAAATTTTCTTTATAATTTCATGCAACACTGCACTTCAGCAGGGAAACCCCTCTGTCTTTGGGTACTAACACGAGACACTTAAAATTCCTGAAGGACACAGCAGGCGTTGTTTTCCCCTGGAGCTCCTGTTAGTATCTCTGACAGCTAAAACAGATGTTCTCCCTTATGTCTGCATCAGCATATCTCAGGTTTTACTGACATTCAAACAAATACACCCAGAGAAATGGCACTGCATATGAAAGTCTGCCCATCTTTGTTCTCCAAAAGGGGGTTTATAAAGCATAAAAGCTTGTCGCAGCAAACAGCTCACCTGTCATGCTGCTTTCGGGTCCTCAGCCCATTCTAAGTACAGATTAACGAAATACAGAACAAAGTAAAGGAATTCGAGATGCATGAATGCCAGAGCCCTGTGTTGTCAAATCTTTGTCATGCAGAGGAAGCCAGAACAAACATTTCTCTGCATTTTTCAAGCCAAATAAAGTGAGTAACAAAAAACACAAAACTTAGCAAGCGCTTCACAGCGAGCTTACGGCCGCCTCCTGCAACATGTAGGAGGTGGACGAGCTCAATATCCACCCAAACGAGCACAAAATCACAGTGTGATTTTCACACTCAAACAGTTTGGAACTGAGATGAAGATATTTAGGTTGCTGATTCCACAAAATTAGTCCAGTGGAAGCCATAGATGTCATTACAGCTTTCAGATTTGTTTTGTTGCTAAAGAGTGTATCAGAAACGGCTATTAAATATCCAGTCTTTGCTGCCTGCCAGCTGGCAGCTATGTGGCAAAGCTTGACGACTAAAGTGGTGTGCCTTCATTATTTTCTACTATTTGAAAATGCACGATTTCCTTCCTATATCTGAGACACTTTTCTAAGCTGGAGAAACATTTTCTGCGCAAGACGGAGGGCAGCAGGAGACGGAGGAGTCATGAAGTGGATTTAATTCACTCTAGGCTTCCACTAGACCTCCACAAAAGCTTACCTGTACTCGATTTGATAGTTTCTTGTCCGACCGTTTGCCCGAGCAGGTCGTACTGGTTCAGCCGAGAGCTTTCTCCTTCCACCACAACAGAGTCTGAAGCATTTTTTGTCCAAGCATAAGTCACTTCTGAGATTGTGTAGGCATCTAAAAAAAGGGAAGAGGATAAACCCATAGAGGATAAATCTGGGGCAGGCGCAGCTATTGATGATTTTTCGAGAAATTATTTCAGTGACCCAAATGAAAAGCCCCCCACTACATTGTGTTTGATGCTGGGTTTTCTAGAAAAAAAAAGAATACTGCAGAGAGAAAGAAAAAAAAATCTCTCAGTGGTTGAAGATGTCATTTGTAAAACACCAACAAGCAATCGATGCACGGTGACATTTGCCCTTTTCAATCAGTCACAGCATACACTGAATATGAAATGTGAAATCTTGTCTGCCAACCTATGAATGTTTGATGAAATAGAGAAAATGATTTTTTTTTTTGTATTTTTGCCTAAATATATTCAATAATTGAAATATTCTGCCAATCATGTTGTGCACTCGCCTGTTATTGTGGCATCAGGGCAGCAAACGAGGCAAGAGATTAATGTGAAATACTGAAGTCCACTATATAAATGTATTGAAAGCAGACAAAATATTGAATTTATATGAGAAGTCAAGGCATTTCAGACATGACCAAGCATGTTCTGATGCTCTGAAATGAATTAACTAATAATCCCTTGCTTTTAAACAAACAGCTTAAAGCAAAAAACCCTTCATCCAAATGTAAAGAAGCAATAAAATAGATTTAATTTCTCAAAAGAAAAAATATTTGGATGAGTTCTTTTCCCCATATTTCCCAGCAACTATTCAACTCAGTCCTTTATGTGTAGTTCCTCTATATGTGTTTAAATGCTGATGTATATTGTGATAAAAAATTTTGTAGGGCCACTGCCAGAAAACTGAGCCATGCACTCCAGCTTCACTCGGTTCTTAGGTTGCTGTCTTGCCAAAGAACCAGTGAGGAGAAGAAGAAGAAGAAAAAGAAAAAAAAAACAGAAAGTAGCATTTTACTTTAAGTTCCCTCAGGCACTATCATCATCAGAGTTACTCACAGCTGCCAAATTTTAGTGGACAGGAATGAAAGTCCATGGGGAAATCCTCCAGATGCATTGGGCACTCTGCATGCACAGTTAACCTGCATCCAATCCACAGAAAATTAAGAAGACTTTGCAAATGCATGAAAAGTAAACAGCACAGATTAGGCACCATCTCAAAAAGAAAAGAAATAAAAAGAAAAACCCCCTCACAAGCTTCATGCACTATTCAAGACACTTCCTATCTGTAATGCCTTGAAACAAAAATAATTCATCTTAACAGTAACCAGCAGAGCAAAGTAAACAAGGTCCTGCAGAGACCAGCAGAAATCAAAAGACTAGTGTGTGTCTACGGTGAAATTAGCTACATGATAAGAAACTGCACTGTATGGACTATTATTAAAACATTATTCAACCACTGCAAAAAACATCTCACAATGTTTTATCATTCAAATTGATTTTTCTGAAGCGAATGGTGACAAAAAAAACAAGATGCATGAAGAATACATTTAAACAAATGGGATTCTGTGTTGCTACTCGGTTGTTGTATTCACAGTTTTGTGTCCACGTCTCTTAAAGAAACAGTCCTCCATGTTGGGACATGTAATTATTCACCTTTATACAGAGAGTTAGTGGAGAAGACTGATACCACTCTCATGTCTATGCAGTAAATATGAACCTACAGACAGCAAATTAGCTTAGCTTAGCACAACAACTGAAAACAAGGGAAAACAGCTAACAAAATTTGCCCCTCTAAAGCTTACTAGTTAAAATCTTTTGATTTTTTTTTCATTGTCCAAAAAACAAAGTTGTAAAAATGCCAAAAGGTGGTTTTAAGCAGGACTACAGACCCAGTGTTGCTAGATTCAGCAGATTTCTGACCAACTGGGAGGTTTTAGGTTTCATTGTGCAGGGAAATGAGAGGATGGACTGGATATCAAACTGGTTTTTTAGATGTTCTGGTTTTTGCATCCCTGTTTGTCAAAATTACACATTTAATGTTTTTTCCCATGAAAATAATCTCATCCTGCCTGCTGGCTTAGATGTAACTCTATACTGTTACCTCCTCTAGAATATCTCCACCTCTCCGTCCACCTACCTGCTCACCTACTGTAAAACTACTCTGTGCTACACGTCAGGTTGTAACACTGGACTAAATCAATGATAAGGTCCACATTTAGACCAGGAAGCAATTCTGAAGAAGGATATTGATACAGAAATCCACCTTGACAGGATTGGTTCTTTAGGTTTGTTATGTATGAAACCCCAGAAATCAGAATCCATGTTTTCCAGGCTGTCATTGATTCACTGAAGCTTCAGGGTGGAACTGCTCGGCCACACTGTTATTGTCACACATGATGTGTTAACTAGCATAGAAAAGAATCATATGGACGTGTAAAAAAAAATAGATAAAAAGTTTCACCCGAGGTGGTCTTTAGAGATATACAGTACTCATTAACTGTATTATTTACTAATACAGACATACCCAGTCACTCAGCACAACTCTGATGTGACAGTTTTTGTTTATTCTGCTGAGGCGAGATAAGAGTTATGATTACCATCCTTACCACTATGGATTACCCTGTTGACACACGCAAGCTGTAGTGGTATCTGTTGTTACAGCCTCTGTGCCTGCAATATTACAACATCATTACTGGCAAACAATTCAATATATTCTCTTTTTCTGCTTATTTCTTGCGCTATACTGTCAACGCTTCTTACATTTTAATGTATATATTTGAGCTGTCCCTTTATCAACTAGTTGATTTTATCAAGTAGAGTTTAGTTGCATTATACAAAGTGGAATGCATTTGCATTTTAGCACACTTTTAGCACACTTGAATTGTTTTTTGGATTATTCTGTCATAGTGGAATAATTTTTTACAAGTTCATTTGTATTTTTTATTATAGAAAGTATTTTTTAAAACTAGTTTTGGTGTTTTTTGAGCAGTTATTGGGCTGAAAAACATCAAGCTTTTGTGACAAGACCTTAGGTGCTAGCTGACAAGCTGCTGGCAGTAGCTTCATGTTTGATTTACAGACATAAGAATGGTATCAGTATTCTTAGCTAACTCTCAACTGATGAAACGATTCCTTGAAATCCATCTCAGTCATAATTACAGCTGTGTGACTTTTCCTTCAGATGAATTACCTCATGGTGTACAGCAGCGTCCCGTCATCTTTGATCCTCAGCAGTTTATTCGGCATCGTCATGTTATGAGCCACGGACTTCTTCCCGTTGTGGAAGAAGGTGTCTGGAGTCCAGATCTTACTCGCCATCAGGTTGTTGAGGGGCAGAATATTCATCGGTCCGCTGAATTTCAATCTCTCATCCTTCCAGGTTTGCCGGAAGAAAACATCTATGGTGTACTCCTGAGGATGAAGGACATTCACTTTGTTATTACTCTTATTTTTAAGACAGGATTAATACCGTAGGATATTCTTGTGCCAGATATTGCTCAGAAAAAAACAACTTACATGATGTAAGACATGCAAGTCTTTTTGGCCCACTATAATTTTTAGGTAAAATTTCTTTTTCTTTTTTCAAACCGTTTATTTTTTATATGGTACAATTTTTACATACATTCATTTTCATATTTGACGCACTATATTTTTGCACATTGTACAATTTTTTAATTCAGTTTCTTTTTACATTTTGCACATTGTATATTTTAATTTTTATATTAAATTTCTTTTTTAATTTGGCACATTGTATATTTCTGCACCCCAAATATCTTTTACATTAAATTTCTTTTTACAATTTTCACACTCTACACTACACTATCCATCCATTACATTGCACCTTAAAACTAAAGTGAAAGCTAATAATTCACATATTGAAAACGCTGTACATGAAATATTGCACATGTAATCAAAAAGTTGCGAATGTAAATGAAATATTAACCGTGATAATGAAGTATTACCCCTTATAAATGAAAATATAAAATATTGCACGTTACCCATTGCACTGATATTGCACAAACTATTGAGAGGTGCTATTACAATGCTATTGATAATGTCGTTTAGATCTAAGTGTCCAGTGTTTTAGCTGTCTATCCTGCAGAAAGGGGAGGAGCAATACAGTTTAATTATGTTTTTTATTTTAAAAAATGAGTTTTAATAAGAATAAGTCCCACTCCTGCTCAGAGAACGTGAACTAAAACACAGAGCACTTTCCACTGCTGCGCTTTCTGGAAGCCTAAAGGTTCCTTCACAGCTGACTTCACCTGCCACTTTAAAACCTGCCCACTTAAGGCTCTTTCTATTTGTCAAAGCTCCATCAAGGTGAGGCCCTCACGGCTCCCTGAGTCGGTGTTTTCCTGAGCCGACTCTGAGGCCAAGACAACCCCTTTGACCTACAATCCTCTGTTGTCAAAAGAAACCGCACACAAGAAAAGGATTTAGGGCAGAAAGCGCTGCACTGTGAAATGTGTGTACGTGTGAGAGTTTGTGTGTTTGTGTGATTCACACTCAGCAGGCGACGGTGAGAAGCAGAGAGAGATTAAGTCCTCCAGAGTTTTGTTTTTCTTGTCACACTTGAAAAGCCTCATGACATTTAGATCTTCGGACGCACAAACTGTCTCCTGAAACCTGGTCTGATTTAATTCCTTTAGGATCCAGCAGTTTCTACATTAAAAAATGATTCTGCCTTGTGATAATTCAGGTGTCATATTTGTAGTTTTGACCATTTTCACAGTTTGTTATGATTTAAACATTTAACACAGCAAAGCAACACCATGGCGAATATAAGTAACTACCACACACACACACACACAGATATATGCAAGTCTTTTTTGCACACTGTGTATTTTTTTATATTAAATTTATTTTAATATTTGGTTCAACATATATTCAACATTTCAACATTTTGCACACAGACCCATTTTTACATTAATTTCTACCTATCATTCAAGCTATCTAGCTGTCTATCTATGAGCAGTCAGGTGATCAGACAAGCTTTTATTTGAAGTAAAAAATAACCATCATTGCAACCATTGTGCTGTGTCAGTGTTAAAGCAGGAACTTGGTCTATCAGCTGTGATTTTGTATTATATTTTCAGTGTTTCTGTTGCCTTTCTTTCTCCTTAAAAACAATTCTGGCGATAGTTTATGTTTTTCTCTGTGCCACAGGTTTCTGAATTTGTCCAGAACTGATTAAAAAAAACATCAGTGGACCACTTCATTACAAACTGGTTTACAGTGCGTGACTGTGGGCAATGTAGTTTATTTTAGGTCAATCCCACATAAACCATTCTGGTGTTATAAAATACTCTCTACAGCACCAAATGTGTATTAATGCAAGACTGAAAATAATGACTCAGATTAGGTGATGATAGATCTTTGTTTCTTCGTCTTCAGGGTCAAATACCAATACTGAACATTAGTAATCAATTAGACTGGTATTATATTATGCATTTATTTATAACCAGTTTTTCATTTATAACCTATATATATGTAATGTACATCACATAGTAAGTCATTTTTGCCTCTAGGGATCTCTTAATCACAACAAAATAATAAAAGATATATTTTGATGATATAGTGTCGTAAGGGATCATGGGAGTTGTTGTCCTCATCATCATTACCAAAGAAAATCTGACATGTCACAAGCAAAAAAAAATATGTTCACATGTTTGATAATATATTAAAGTTTTATTCATACTATGTCATTTCATTCTGATGAAATAGTCACAACTAATGCTAGCTAAAATGATATTAAATGCTAACTTTCAATAATAAGTCGACTACCATACAGCTACTGAAGCTGACAGCTGTTTGACTGTCAAAAAGAAGGAACTGTCATTTTTTCAACACTTTACAGATATTTTAAAAAAAATCTGTTTTGTTAATTTATAGATAATATATAGTAAAATCACAGAAAAAAATATTTATTTTACATGTGAACTGTATTTGCTGTTATTTGAAAGAAAAATATATATTCAGGATTGAAAAATTAATTGACAATTTAGTTTTTTAATAAGTTTTTTACAGATTTTCTTTTTGTTCTTTTTTAAAATGTTGATAATAGCCAGCAAAAATCACAGAAAAAAAATTACATATTGACTGTAGAAAAAACAGGACAAAACTGTAAATAATGTCAACATCAAAAATCTGTATTTTTACAAATAGCAATTCTTTTTTTACGATGTCTGACCATACCATAATATTACTTTTTACTGTAGCTTAATCAGCTAAAAATAGAATTTTACAGGCATTTGTGGTAATTTTCACAGTTTTTACACGTTATAGTATTCCACAATTTTAACGCAGAGATGTTACATATCGACAGCCTTATATTTTCTAATATCTAATTAATGCAGTGTGTACAATATACCGCTCTACTGTTAATGCTCATTAAACTCAATGCACTCCATTTTCTTCCTTTACTTTTTCTAATTATTTTTCTCTTTCATTTCTTAGCTTTGGCCTTCTATAAATCCTACAAATCCTTTTTTACAAGTGGGCACCTCAGCAATCATCTGAATTGCTCTATAGTGTCTGAATAAATCAGTTAGATCAGAGGAGAATATTTCATGCTGTTAATCATTTTTATGAGACATCTGTCTTTGCAAGAGCAGAGCCTGAAATAAATAATGTATTTTTAGCCTTATGCCTAATTTTGGAGGACCATATGTTCATTTTACATATGAATAAGTTACAATTTTTCAAAACCTGAATATACATCGATGATTTTACCCCATGGATTTTATAAATTGTGACATATCAGTGGCTTATTTCTTAGGTTTTAAGCTCCAGTGGCTGCAGCTCAAGCCCTCGAGATGACCTCTGCCAGTGGAATTGAAGGAAAACGATGCTTTCTTGTCTGTGTGTCCATCTGTTTATACGCAAGATATTTTTAAAAAGAGACATCAGGACTGTTTGGGCTGAAATTAGGTGGACAGATCAGCCTCTGGGCCAATTAGTCAATCAGATGTGGGTGAAGATCTGGATCTGGGATTTCCGCCACGAGAATAAAAAAAAAAAAACCTCTGAGGCTTTTTTAGATTTATCATTCTGTGTCTTAGATGCTGGTAAATGGTGGTTTATGCTCAGCTGAGAGCCTTGTGGTTTCCTTCAGAGGCCACAGCAATAAACATCCAGCTTCTTAATTGTTAAATCAATAGATCAATCACTTGGAAAATGGGTCCTCAACAATGAAGGGAGCCTGATGATATGATGTGAAGGTGGGCGCATGTTTCAGAATGATAAACGGGAAAGCCCAGGATAAACAAAGGAGTGACTAGAATACCAAGAAGACTTTCAATAATTTATAAGATGAAAATTGTCAGATGAATAGACATCGTGCCATATTGAGGAATACTCGTCCTACTTCAGCATCATGTAGGTGTTCGTGAAGAGGAAAAAACAAAGCAGTGGAATCACAAACGGAGGGGAAGCCACAATGAAACCAAAATAAGAAGCAACCTAGAGGGAGCTGTGGTGTTCTCGAAAGTGATTATGATATAATGACAATGTTTAAACACAGAGAATAAATGTCCAGTAATCTGCTCTCACCATGTCTGTGTCTGAAACTGGTCCGAAGCTGGTGACGTAGATGTTTGTCTTCACCTCAGTTACCCTGTCTGGAGAGGAGAAAACATTTAGATGCATGAAGACACCAAAGAGGAAAAAACAAAGTCAAAATAATGCAAAAAGAAGAGACACTGACGAAGGTTTTTACATTTCTACACAGACTTCTGCAAACTTTTTACATTCCCTTACAGATTTTAAACATTCATACCTAAAAGCTTTACTTTTAATGGCGTGTTTTTCTGCCGTTTTTAATTGTCTTAAAGCAAAAACAAGTAGAATTCCAAAGAATAAAGCATATTTTTTTTATTTTTTTCTGCTTTTGTATTTCTATTCAATGCATTTACAATCATATTTCTTCTTGCTAGTGGGCTGGATTCATATTGCTGCTTGTTTGCAAAGAATTGTGCGTGACACTGTGTGCATGTAGCATTACTAGCTGCAGTTTGTTCTCACTGATATCAACCGAACTCTTTAAAATGGATCGTCTTGTTGCAGTTGCAAAGCCAGCATCTCCTCCTGCAGCTGCTTCACATGAAAAACAATCAACTTGTTACCCATGGGTTGACTTTAACTGCATGTATTTGTAACTGAGATTTGCTCAAACAGCGATCATTTATCAATACGGTAAATCAGTCATTTTCTGCATTTTATTCCAAGTAAAATCTAGATCTAAATCTAATTATGCTTACATGTTTAATATGTATTTCTTTCAATTAAGCTGTTGCTGATCTTTTTCATTTGAATTTGTTTGCCACTGTCATTCAAATGCAAATATATTGTGTATGAACTCAGCTCACCTATCTAAGAGTTGCCCTTAAACTAATTTATAGGCACCTCTTGTAGGATTAAATTTATTTAACCAAAGCGACATGTAGGCTATGATTCTAGCTGTATAAAACTTGTCCTAAATGTTCACACTGATGCGACAGATAGGAAGAGCAAAAGCCTCGTATGTTTCCCATTCAAGTGATAATGTGGGACTCCATCAGCGCTGCCGCATCAGGTCCATTTGCTTTCTCTACACTCTGTCTCTTTCAATAATTACTGAGGTTCAATCTCTCATGCTTGGTCAATTCAAAAAGCTTTCACGTTTTACTCTACTCCCTGTTCTACACCGCAAACAGCATCTTACATACAATCTAAAGACGCGATTACTCCTGAGTAAAGTGCTCTCATGCATCACAAGGTGAGCCGCATCCTTTCAACGAGACAGATTACAGAAGTGGTTTTCTAATAGAGGCTGCAGTTTACTCTGCACTGGGAGTGTTGACTGGTTTTCATCGCTAATCGCACAGTAAAAATCAGGTTTTTGCCGAACTTCAATTTCGTTTCCAGCACTGCTCCCTGTGGGCGCCCAGTATTTTCCAAACTGGTGCTTACAAATGACTAAATGTTACTCTTTTGTCATGTTTTCCTCCACTTTGACTACATTTAGGCAGCAGCAGGAGCCAGTAAGTGTTTCATCAGTACCTGCTTCATACAGTGAAATTACACTGTAAATCACAGGCTGCTTTATAAAGTGCTACCGTCCTTCCCTGTTTATAAGGTGATGTAAATCAAGAGGTAGTGGCAGACTGCTGGGTTCAATCCATTTAGAAATACATCCTGTTGGGGCATTTATTTATACAAACCACAGGTGATTTAAATAGATTGTATTTTTTACTCACAGAGGCCTCCATTACTTTGATTTATGTATTTTGTTGAGGCACACGTTGAACACCGTACTTCAACACACTGAACCTAGAAAAGGCTCGCTCACTGCAGTCCTTTACACAGCATGTTGGGGTTTTTATTGTGTTGTCTGAATGTTTACTGAGAAGCCTTGGACCTAATTGGAGACTCAGCTGATGCCACAACGTAACACAGGAAGTAGTTTACAACTGAACTCGCTAACCAAGAGGCAAATTAACAAATAACAGTAAAAATACAGAGAGAATGGTGGATTTAGAGGAATAAACGAAGAGTATCTGAACTGTAAATTTGTCCTTTTGATTTTGCCACCTGACTCAGTGAGATTCTGTGTACACAGTATCGGAAACATTATAACGTAGGACTGTATACACTCTAAAAATGTATTCAGGGGACCTATTCCCACCACTTAATTAAATGCATGGTTGCAGGATAAAATGAAATGAAGTTACTAATTCAGATAAACCTTTTAACTTCTAACCATTATTTTGAGTGTTGGGTTGACATAATAACGTAGCATCAACTCAATATTCTGTGTATTTTGAACTCAAATTTCCACATTACTTGTAATTAAATTGAATTTAAGTTGAGATAACTTGAATTGGTTTGACAACTTAATTTTTCTTTACCTTGAGATCATGAAGATGATTTGAAGTCTCTTTTCTTATCTTAATATGTCTAAAGAATTTCTGACAATTAAGACTGGTTATTGAAAATATTAGATTGTAGAGGAAAAGCTAATTCCACAAACTCAGTATGGTTTGGTTGGTTGAACAAAATCTGATAAGAAGTTGTCTTAACTCAGAAAATCTGTTGCACTAGTGTTTAGCTGTTGAGCCCAATCATTATTAGTGTAGGTGTTTGTCGGTAATAGTGATTTTTGAGATTTTCTTCATTTATACTGTGACACAACGGCACAAGCCTGCAACCATTTAGTAATTTTGGACAGTGTTAGTGCTTAATTCTGTAAATTATTACTGAAACAATCAGCTATTTGTTTTTTGCAAATTCTGTCATGATCATAAATGTTAAATATAATCACAAAATACAGAAAAAAGTGATGTTTTACATGTGTATTTAAAAAATGTATAACTCCATTTATGCCGTTAGTCTTTGATAAGAGTCTGGTTTCATTAGCTGTTTGCATGTAAATACTTTCTACTGTTAATGTTGTTGGTTGTGTCTTGTCTCTGTTTGGAATTTCTCACGATTCTATTCTTACTGGATGTGCTGTGATGAGTTTTCTTGAATATCTTTTCCCTCCTTGCTATGGTACAGGTGTTTGTTGTATTTTGTAAGTACACAGTGTATATAAATGCAGGCTTGTTGTCATTTGCCGTATAAAGTACAGCAGATGATTTTTGTTATATTGCAACATAAAAAAAAATCACAGCCCTGTATCAAAAACCTCACAAGAATAAAAAATAAACAAGAAGAAAAGCAAACCCACCACCACACGACAGCCCCAGTCCATTCTTATTGTATGAGTGGAACAAATCCACAAGCAACGCTAACTATATTTTTTTCAGTAGCAAACCTAGAAAAGCACATCCCTCCGGGGAAATACGTGTTTACTAGTTAAAAATATCAAGAGTGCATTTACTGCCCGAGGACGTTAGGATATGGGAACAAGGACAATACCTAAAGTTCATTTATTCAGCAAGCACAGTCATAAAAACGTGCTTTTCATATAATCTGAATCATTTGGTACAGATGGGCCTGCTGAACCATGTTTAATTGGTAAGACACAACCTGCCTGTGTTAGGGACTGTGCATTCCACTGTGTAGCTATCCAAATGTCAACTTAACTCTTGCCAGTTTGGACGGCGATTAAAAGCATCAGGAAAAAAAAGGCGAATGTTAGACCGCGTAAATGACATCAGAGCAGAGAGATGAAATCTGTATCACAAGCCTGATTTGAACACAGAGACCAAACTGTTGTGAGTTTTAATAGCAGCACATAAATTAACAAATGTGTAAAACTGATACCTTCCTCTGCCTGCTGCTGATTACAGCAACACAAAAGGGACTAAAGGAGGGTAATTATCGCTTTCTAGTTATTAATGTATTTAACGCCTGGTGTCTAATACTGTCATGTGTGATGTGTTTAATGCTACTGTGTTGTTAGCATTGCTAGCTTTACAAACTGTTCAAGATCATCGTTTACAAACAAACAAGATATCAATACAGTGCAAACAACAAAAATAATCATTGATTTGCATTTAAACTAGAAACACATCTTAAGATTAAATGATATTTTTGCAGGGAAACAAGAAAGCAGTGAGACTGAACCAAAACTGCAAAGATGAGGAACGTCAAACCAAAACAATTTGCTGAAAGATGCTAAAATGCGCCACAGAACTGCAGAGCTGGGTGATAATTAACTTACTTATTACAAGCACCATATCTGACATTCCTCAGTTATATTTGAGCTAATGTTTTTTTTAATATCACAATAGCGCAGCTTTAGAGATCACTGGCAACAGATGAATGCAGCTGACTTTTACTAGTAGCTCTTCATTAAATCTGCTTGAATGCAACCCTGTGTCCCAAAAGTGATACCCCTATACAATTACAACTGCATTCTCAGTTACTGAAAACAAAGAGAATTTCCTCCCAGTCAGGTGACAGTAGCAGAAAATATTTGCACTTTGAAAGACCCACAAACTCCATGTCAGGAGGTTGGAGTGCTGCAAGATATAAGAATACAAGACTCTGACCATTGATACTGGGGTTTCTATCCCATTTGGAAGCTTTATTTCTATACTTAAGCTCTGTTTTCATTCGCTGTTTGGCTAGGTTTAGTTAACAAAAATAACTACTTAATAAGGTTTAGAAAAATATCTTGATTTGGGTAAAGATAAAACAGCCTTTAACAATATATTTTTAAAGCTTCTCCTCCATTTTCTGGCTTACCAGGGTCCCCCCCTCATCTAATATATGATTGGTTGGCCGGGACGGAAAATAAACCAGTATAATAAATGACAAATATATGTTGATTAAAAACATATTTGTGACACGTCACAAACAATCCAGAAGGATATATGTAATTGAAAATTGAAATTAATTAAGAATGCAATTTAGTTGTATAGGAACATGATTTTTGGAGACACTCACCCAGGCTCCGAAGTCTCTTACTTGTGTATTTTAGATTTAAGGTTTTCTTATTTAAGGTTTTCTTGTTCAACTCCAAATACATAAATGACCATTCTCAACAACAAAAAAATATTTTTGGCATCTTAATCAGTGAGTTTGGCTCTTTTTTTAGTTAACAAAACGATTTTGACATGAAACATGAAGAAGTCTCTGGTAGAGCCGGGGTATCACTCTGAGCATGAAGGCGCAGATAGATGACAAATTTTTTGGGTGGAAAACAAATTAGCAGAAGTGTGAATATGAACAGAAGTGAGCTGTCTCGCAGTCACACTAATGGTGATGTAGGAGCAACTGTGCTTTCTGTATTCACCCTCTGCAGCCTGGCCTGACTTCAGCGAAAGTGACACAAACCAATTGCTGCGTTTTCAAAAGAGCACTTGAAACAGATGACAAGTAGGAAAAACAAAGAGCAGGACTGAAGCAGTTAGTTACACTTTAGTCAATGCTAGTTACGTTATCTATGTTTTTTACATCTATAGAAAAATGTCTGCTTTTGCTTCTCAAACCAATAGGCCTCTTTAACCACCAAACGTGTTTTTTTTGTGTTTGCTATAAATAAATTCAAGAGAAATATGCCGCCTAAACCCACACAATAATTCAGTCAGTGTTGAAACAATTACAGTTGTTGTTTTTTTCTCCCCCTTGAAACCTTCCAGCAGCCCCAAGGGGACACGTGGGTTCATCCTGAAAACCTCTGCCCTAGATTCATCTTTTCCATCTTTACTATTTGATTATCAGCGGAAGCTGTAAAGTGTTTCAACAGCACCCCTTGTTCGCTGCAAGAAGACGCAGTAAAATGCTCACCAGGATGGATTTAAATCTTCGAGCAACGTCTCAGTGTTAAATATTGTGTGAGACAGTTTATACCATTAGTTACATGACGACTTGTTTGAGGCTTTCAGAGTATTGGTTGGTGGGGGTTATTTTAAGGCTGTGGTTTAGCTGTAGCTGTCTTTAATTGAATGGAGTCGAAAAACATTTTTATAGGAAGCCACAATGGGGAAGAATTCATTTTGCCCTGTGCTCAGTATATATGAATGCGCATATGTGCAGTGAGGCTCCACATAAGCGACTGAATGTTTGATGATTCATTCAGAGAAAGAGTACATTAGATTCATTGGGATTCATGCCTCTTTTTTTCCCTCTTTCTTTCTCTTCCCTTTTTCGTGGCACGCTACTTGAACCATGAAAACTGTCAAAGGGACTGACTCTTTATCCCTGAATGTACGGTATGTATGAATTCACACACTCATGCAGCTGTGATGAGGCTCTTTTTAAGTCATTATAAATGTGTTATAAACCAAAGTCCAGTGGAGCGTGAACATGTTTTTTTCCCCACAGATGAGACATACAGATCTAATGTGTCTGCGATGTGGAAAATTGCATCTGATGTCATTTTTATGTTCTTTTTTTTTAAACCCGACTTCTGCGCCGCAATTTAGTCCCTCTGTACATTAATGGGTACAGTATGGTAACTACACTTGCAGTGTTTGGCTTCCACTGTGGCTACGTCTGATAAAAATATACGTGCTCACAGTACCGTAACATCCTTGAAAGCATATAATGTGTTTTATCTCACATTGCCAGTCTTTGACATGATCGTTTCTTCAGATCTTTCTGTTGATTTAGATGGAATTTCCCAGTCAAAATTTTTTCACAAAAGGGAAAGATTTCTGCAAAACAACATCCTTCATGTTTATATTTGTCAGGGATGCATGAAATATGACCATCAAGGTGCCCAAGATAAGCCATGCACCTGAGCTAGAGTGCAGTAACAGGCTATATATTTTTGCTTTTCCTACAGAGTAAACAAGCCAGCAGCACTATTACTGTAGGTCCAGTTGAACAGTCTGGGCGCCGCCAAGCTAAAGGAGGTCTGTTCCCCATATGGCAGCTCCTGGGCTGGGCTGATGGCCCCAGGAATTTGAATTTCAAATGGCACCAAATCCTGAGGGAGGAGCTCAGCTTTGGGGTGAGGGGCCAGCTGGAAATGAGATGCCAAACATGGCGGATAATGGCAGAGGTGAGGATGAAGAGCGCAAAAGAAGATGTGATTCTCTTTGAATAACAAACTGCAGACGCTGCCTTCTGCATGAAGTGAGAGGTGACAAATAGTGAGGTCTATTATGCTTCTATAGACTGAAACTGGGTCTTCCCAAACTTGCACCAAAATGCACCAAAAGGAAAATGAGTGAATATATCATTTAAATCTTTTTAATAATTTGTCTGTTTTGTGAATTTATTCATGTCACAATATGACATGTTTTTATATTATAATGAATTTTAATCAGATGTGGTCAAACTTGCAAAATACATTTATGAGAGCAAAGTTTCAGTGCAGGACCTTCATCAGGCAAACAGTTTAGAACAAAGAGAGAAGCTTGAACCTGCTGATCGTGTTCACTTATATATGTATACACTGCTGCATGGATTCTGGAAGCTTAGATACCACAACTGTTTATATTTTTAAGTAAAAAATTGCTTAAAAAATAAACTTATAATTTTAAACTTATAATTTTTCTAAATATTGGACAAGGATGCGCTATTGAAAATATCCATTTGTGCAATGCTTTGGTATGTATGATGTCCCTGTGTTTACTGGTGGTGGAGTTCCAGCCACTCCCTATTTAAGATGGCTTCTGTCTTTGTACCAAACTATTTTCCTAATGACGTTTCAGCACCAAATCATCGCGCTAAAAAATGCATTTTTGCACATTAGACAGTGTGCAGGAGTCTGATTGAAACTTTTTCCCTCTCCTACACATCTGTTTCTTCAAACAGATGAGCAAAGATTTCCTTTGTTTTAATATTATAATGAATTTCAGGCTCCCGCACACAGTCTAACTTGCAAAAATACGTTCATTAGTGCAACGTTTCAGTGCTAAATCTTCATTGGGGAAGTAGTTTGGAACAAAAACAGAAGCCTCAACTGGAGCCTGTTGATTGATTGTGATCACTTCTGTGTGTATATATAGTTCTAATAAAGTGTACAGCTGATTCTCTTTGCTATGTTTAATGTTATCAGTTACTTTTTTGTGTTTATTAATTTCTTCAGCGTTACTGCAGGTTCTTTTTTAAATATTATAATGATTTTTAATGACTTGATACTATACAAAGCAATCCTAAACCACATATTTGCCATGTTAATCTGGCTTTACAACACTACAGAAAGGTCAACTTCATGGTGTTGTTACAGGAACCTCATGTCTTTCCTTCACTATTTGACAGATTCAGTGGGAATTTTCCACACAAACTCAAGCGAGAACGTGTCCCTCTGCAGGGTTAAATGTGGCCACTTCGGCTGCTGTTACTTTCCAGGAAGTGGAGTGAGCGTTATATAATCTAAATGTTTTGTGCACAGAGTGTGTTTGTCAGTTTATTCTTAAGGGGATTGCTGCCAAAGGTTATTGGTACTACAAAAGCTGATGTTAAATGAAGTGTTCTCACTTCAAATGAGCCATCAACCGTTAAAAAAGAGACACAGACTGTTTCATAACAACAATTATTCACTTAGATTGGATAAACTGTACAGATGTTGAAAAACCAAACATCTGCTCATCCGGCGGCGGTGGCGGTGCAACATTTCCTTACCTCCAAGACCAGGCCGCAGACGGTTGTCATATCCATCCAGCAGGCTGTCCAGGATGCGAGTGAACAGGGTGATGTTGGTCTTAAAGGCATCAGATGTGGTGTCGCCATTCACTGATCTAGTCGGCAGACACACAATAACAACATGACCAGCTGAGGGACACTTGAACAAAACAGGAATCTGATTACACTTTCAATGCATTTTGATTCAGAGGCTCGATTTATGGAAGGCAAAAGGGTCATTGTTATCTATCAAAGACGCCATACATGCCCACACAGACACACACACATTGTTTCGCATCCACATGGATGACCCAGTTCAAGGCAGAACATTTGAAAGCCATCTGATCTTGGAGCCAAAACACAACTGAATATGCAAATGTAATCAGGGCAGAGATTCATGGTAAATAAATTCAGATAAGGTCCTACATTAAAGCTCGACTTAATCACCGCTGTCGACAGCTCTGGTGTAACAGCCTCACGTTGTGCTCACATTTTACTTAAAATAAATATAAACTGAATATATTTTTTAAACATCTGTTTGGACCATATTCCTTTAATGAGCATCACAGAAACTGCTGCATTAATGTTCTTATTACTTATTGGTATTACAACCTACAGAACTAGAAATATTTTATGTCTTATTGTCTTATTGAGCTGAAATATGTATTGTCGCTGCAAAACTTTGTCTAATTTCAAATCACAGCCACATCAGAGCACCATAATGCTGCATATTATTAGGCTCCGTTAGCATTGTATCAAACAGCATAAATTATATAATCAAAAAACTGCATTAGCATGTGAGGGAAACTTCCAGTTCACTAACTTGTAGCTTAAACTTTCAAAAGAATTTATAACTACGTATTTAATTATGTGTCATCAGCCTTCATCTCTGGAACACGGGAGATCTGATTTAGTACATATCTTCAAATAAAACCTAAAAAAATAATCTTTTAGTCTTGCATATATGTAGTTCTCACTTGTTTTTGTGGAATTTACTAATATTTTTTATTTATTAATTTTTCTCATTTTTTTGGTTATTTTTTTAGAGAAAGAACACAATTACAAAGTAAATGCACTAGAGTTAGCTGGCAGCTAATTTGCATATGTTGTCCCGGGGCAGGTACAAAAAAAAGAAAGCAACCACAGAACATTAATACACAACATAAAACAATATAAACTTAGAAGTCCATTAACATAAGATAATAAATGAAATCAGTAAATACAATAAAAAAGGTAATCATTGGTGGTATCGATTATGTGCTGGACTATATTTTCTTATAATTATCCCTATTCTTTTGTATTTATTTTAGGTTTTTTTCTTTTAACCTTATGCTCTGTTTGAGCCTGTTGAGTTAAATTTGCTATATAAAGTGCGATACACAAATAAAGCTATTATTATTACTATTAACATTAGCTGCTAGCATTCAGACTAGCTAGCAGGCAAGGCTACTAGCTAGTCACAGCCACTGCTTGAAAAACAGGCTGCAACAATGTGGTTTTGTGAAGCCAAGAAACAACAAAATACATTTCCTAGCATATTGTAAGTGTTTAAGCCTTACTGCATGCACTTGCAACCTTCTCATTGTAAAACATTTTATTTATGTTATGTTATACTAACATATACTTATGTTTTATCCTTTCTTTAGGTTTTTAGTTGCTTCAGTTCTCTTTTTTGATGTAAAGCACGTTGAGCTGCACTTGCTGTATGAACTGTGATACACAAATAAGCCTGTTATTATTACTATTAATTGTTTTGTGCTAACATTAGCCTGTTAGCAGCCTGATTAGCTAGCGTGCAAGACTACAAGCTAATTACAGGTACTACTCAGTAACAATGTGGTTTTCTGAAACCAAAAAACAATACAAGATATGTACCTAACCCTATCGTGAGTGTCAAAACCTTATCTTACATACCTTTTATCCTTTTTGTTGTAAAGCTAAAAATACTTGAAAGAAAACGATTTCTGCTAGCTTGTCGAAAAGAAGTAAAACAAACAAGGGGCAAAATGGCTGTCACTGCTGGTAGTTAGTTTTTTTTTCCCTGAAAACAACATCAATACAAATGATTTAGCTAATTCAGGACTGGTCAAAATCCTCAAACGCAAGTCTCACCACTTGGCAGCCATCTTAGCAACGTTCCTGTTTGGTTATTTTGGCTAACAACACTAGGCTCCTGTCTTAATTAACAAGGGAGGAGCCATAACTGCAATTTTAACAGTGACAGGGAAATAAATTTTAACATTTTAAGAAAACCACCAGTCTAATTTGAATAAAACACCTTATAAAAGCTTGCTGCACTTTGCCCAAAGTAAGATTACAGATTACCTTCCTACTACATATATGCGCAGTTTCATGACACCATGCTAACCTCAGTGCAACAACATGATTGGCTGGATGCTTCCTGGTTTAGCTGCCAGTGCAAAGCAGATGATTGGCTGTTTAGGGAGAGAGGCGGGACATGTGCCACACAACTGCCATCTTAGTGAATTCTTTTCAGGATTTTTTATGTAGCTTTCACGTTTTTAAGCTTTCTAAGAAATACTCTCTCCTTTAAGACATAGCTACACTGACCGTATGCAGATGTGCCACAGAAAAGGCATTTTTAGAGCTACACCTATAGAACATGTATGTTGTAGGGTTGTGGCAAAGCAAGTTAATTATTGGTAAGTTAACATCTACAGATTACAGGAGACAGCATAAATCAGCTGGTAGTAAAAAATAAATCATAATGGGGGTGATCAAGACTCAAGAAGTGGATGCTATTCTTAATATAAATCTGTAATTTCCTCAATATTGGTAGTTTAAATGTAAAAAATGAACCCTTTATGACCTATTTCTGTATCAAAAGGTCACATACATCTAAAATACGAAAAGAAGTTTTATTTCTACATTTGGAGCACAGACCTACATACTCCTCTCATGCTTGATTTAGCCAGTTTCATTGACTATAATGGAAGTGTAGCATTGCAGCATCTGCTCTGAGAACGGTCTGTACTCATAACGTCTCTTAAACGGCAACCTACTTTGTTTGCAGCTTGCTTTGCATATTAAAAAACACTGTAGGCTACATGTGGTTTGACTAGCCTCGAATAAATGTGCTAAAGCTAGCTGGAGGTTTTTCTGTGCTTTTCCATTCTGTAGATACAGTGCTTTTTATTTATATTCACGTGCAATATTTCATCATCATGTGTGATATTGCTTCACTACCTCAGTATCATTGCCAGTATTACTTCTTCTTATTCTAGTTATGTTAGCGTATTACTTTTCTATCTGGCACTGCATTTCCTTCATTGTCTTTCCCGTATTTTAGCTTTCTGAGCAAAATAATTTCCTTCAGGATTGACAATTTTTTTTTTTTTTTTACAGTTTTCATAATAGAAAAAGCACAAACGTTACCAACAATATCAACAGTGACTCCATTTTATGTCGTGTCCCAATAAACCATGACAGTGTGACAATGAATCAGCACGAACAAAACCAACCAAGCAGCTAAACTGAAGGAATTTATTGTTCATTTCATAATGTATTTGTACCTGCTCTTTTCCTAGTGAGACACAGGCTACCAAAGTCACACAATCAGCAGTGTATAGGCTGCAAGATTGACGATTTGTTTGCCCCACACAAGTTTTCATAATGTGCAGGCCTGTAAGTGGGATCCCGGAGCCCAGAGGGGGATTCAGTGGCCTTATTTAAATCTCCTCTCGTGCCTCTGACATCGGCTGCTTCTTTTGTCTCCAGTCCCCCTGGTGTAAGCAGCTGGATGACCTGATCTGTCACTCTGGCCCATATCAAGTGACACCTTCACACCTGATGTGATAATGTGAGATGTCCTCGGATAAGACAGCATGCAGCCTTGGTAAAAAATAAAAGCTGCAGGGGTAGACACATTTCCACACGAGATTCTTTAAAGGTAACGGCATTTCATTTACTGTTTTGGCCTGTTTTCTTTAAAAATGGGCCCTGTGGCGACGGGAAAATGAACTGTTAAATAATAGAAACCATTCAAACTGAAGATTTAGCTGCAGCTGCAATAATCCAATTCCCCCCACATGCCCTGCAGGCTGCTTGTATGGCCAGACTGACCCCCCTGATTATCTGCAGCAGGTTCCCCCAGAGACAAAGTGTGTGATCTGGGGGGTCTGTGTGGGCTATCACGGCTTCCAGGCGTCTTCCAAAAATGAACACACAAATAAAGAAATAAATAAGGAAAGAGAGAGAGAGAGAGACTCACCTGGTTTTCCAGAGAGCTGTGAGCGCCAGCAGGCAGACGAGAAGTAAAGAAGCGCTCTCTCTGCTCCACATGGCTGCTTCGACACCTACACACAGCTGGAATGAATGGAGGGCTCAGTGTTAGCCGGCTTCACACGCACACTGGATTCATATGTGACCTGTACACTCATTATTTATAACACTGATTTCTGGGGGATTCCCTTCAGCACGCAGGAAAGACAGAAAAAAAACACAGACGGAGGAGGAGGAGGAGGAGGAGGAGGAAGAGGAGGATGACAGATAGTAATTAGCATTCGCTGACACGTCTCCCTGACAAAAATATGAGCACTGGAAATGAAAAGAAAAACAGCAGCAGCAATAATGATAATAATAATTTTTTTAAAAAACAGGCTGTGACAAGGAATATGGAAGAAGGATGAAGCTCCTCTCCCACGCTTCCCAGCATCTCCTCCTCCGATCACATCCTCAGTAACAACAGAACAACCAAACGTCTCCTTTGTGTCTGAGCGGCAGCAGCATCGCAAACACACTCACCTCAAGTGCACAAAGTACCTGCTGCAGCTGGATTCGTCGAAGATGCGGGAGAAAGTTAAGGAGGATTCACCGCTGCTCTCCCCGGGTTCGGCGCGACTGAGCGAGCGCAAGTCAGTCATGAGAACAAAGCTGATAAATCATAGTCCCAGCCAGCAGCAGCAGCAGCAGCAAGGCTCCCGGAATGCACTGGCTCTCATAGTGGCCCCCCCAAAAAATTTAGAATATTAAAAAAAAAAATACACACTGACAACCAAATGGAAGGAAATGCATCCAGCAGGAGTGGAAATGATCAAAAGGTTGCAGTCGTGGGAGGTGACCCTGCCTTCAAATTGCTCCGTTCAGCAGCATCCTCAGCTGCTGGAAGCTCGATGTGAATCGTGATAAGCAAGAAGCACATCTCAGTCTCTCCTCATCTCCACACACACACACAAAAAAAAAACTACAAAGGCTGAGGAAGGAGACGCACTGGGTCCTAGAGGCAGTTTGCTGCTCCGCACTAAGCCTCCTGCAGCCCAGACCTTGGAATGTGAGGAAACTGCTGCTGCTTGTTCCAACCACGGTCAATACCTAGTGGATTATTGATTATGGAGAACAGAGTCACTGCTCTGATGGAAATGTTTGGGAACTGAGTGTCTGGTTGGCCATTGTTATTCAAGCTGTGATGTGTGCTTCTTTATTAGAAGTGTTTGGATCTGGATTGTAGACTTGTTTAGGGTGTGATTACTTGCAAACTCTGGTGCGTTACTGTCTTAGATTTAAGTTTAAATATACAGGAATCACATGCTCTTGCAGTGCAATTAAAATGTGAATAAAATGATAAATAAGACAAAAAAAAGAGTCCAGTTAACCATTTTTAATGCACTCCTTGATATCTGTGCTCACCACAGCTTCTTAATTTGAGGTATTTGAATGTGTGTATTTCCTGGAATGGTAAAGTCTTGAACACTGATCAATGATTTTATTTAGGTTGACCCAATAAGCTGCATCTTCAAAACTCTGAAACAGCATTACTGTCCTAAAATTAAGCCTAAATCATTAAGAAACTAAAGGTTAAATGACCAGTTGTCTGAAAAATGGTAAAATATCCAGAAAAGGGAGTCACTGTTTGGATGAAAATGTTTGGGAACTGAGTGCCTGGGTAACTACTTGTATGCAAGCTGTGATACTTGTGGATACTTGTGCTCACCAAAGCTTCTTTATTTTGAAGTATTTGGATCTGTGTACTTACTGGAACATGGATTAATGACTTTGCTTAGGATGTAATTACTTGCAAACTCTGGGATGCATTATTGTTTCAAAATGAACCTTGATTCTCCAAGAATCACATATTCTTGCTGGTTAACTGCTCAGCTGACTCCCTGATTGCTGCTGAAATTCAAAGAAAAATGCCAAAATACTGATTTGAGGTACAGCATCACAAAAACTTCCCTTAGGGTGACCCAGAAGGCTGTATCTTGCAAACTCTGGGACACATTACTGATGTAAAATTGTTAGGAAGCACGACCTCAGTCCCTGACCACATGCAGACCTTTTGTGTAGTGAGGCTGACATGAACGACATCCTATGTTGATTGTCTGTTTATTTTATTTAGCTCAACATTAGTTGTACTTGTCTGATTCGCGCAAACAGCCTGTTAAAAAAACATTATGTTTGCAGAGGTAAACCCCCCTAGACTGGGGCGTAACACACCTGAATTTCTTCCTTGCAGACACCATCTTGTCCTGCAGGTAAAGAAGGGCTCACACCTCAGAAGCAGCTCTTTTGTAGGTTCTTTGAAAAGGCGGGATTTCAAATATGATTGGATTTTGAATGTGTCCTGATTGGCAGGTTTAAACTGGAAGGCAAGCCCCTGCCCTATATATGTGAGTGTAATGGGAGAGAAACGATGGAGCAGTTTGATCAGAAGGCAGAACAATGCAATAGTCATAGCTGTGGAATACAAGATGTGAAAGTTTTCTTGTATATATTTCATGTAAGTTCCAGTGGGACAGACTGTTAGAGAAACCTGTAACCGGACAGAGAGACTTTACAAGCAATGGATGCGACCAGATGATGATGCCGAAACCATCATCTTAGAGCCATACCTTTGTGTTCTCCATCCAGAAATCCACACCTGGGTAGAAGAGCACAATCCACAGATGAGGAAGGAAGAAGCTGCACATCTGGCTGAACGCTACACACAGGGATCCTTCACAACCAAAGCTGACTGTGCCAATGCAAAAGGTTGGAGATGGCAGACCTCACGGCTTGCTTGGTGTGGACAATATGGACAGTGAGTGTGGTAAGAACCTGTACATTCAAAATGAAGTCATAACTTTGTGTGTTACAGCAGCCTGGTCACAAGGCTACATTATGCCCTTCACGAAAGTCACTTAAGTTGTGCACTATACATCGAGAAGTGAGTGATGTTTTGCACAAACATATAGTGGATGTCACCATTACTGGTAATGTGCTAAAGGCACAAGCTGACACTGGTAGCTCACAAACCTTGCTAAAGTCCACATTGCTCAGTAATATGCTGACTAACTTTGACAGAAATGTGGACATCATTCGTGTCCATGGCTGCAGGAAAGTTTACTCAACTGCAGATGTGACCGTTGAGGTTAAAGGTCAAGCCTTGTTGTTGGAGTTTAGATCACGCAGCTGATGATGGGATTCTTGGTGAGGATTTGCCCGTCCTAGACAACTTGGTTCACCAAAATTCAGTGGCTCATTCCTGCAGTTAGATGCTCTGTGACCCAGAGATTAGAGCCCCTGGCAGATGCAGATGACAGGTTGTATGAAGGAGGAAACATGGTCAAGAAAACAAAAGCTCAGACAAGAGAATAACAGAAATCATGATAAAGTTAAATCTTCTGACCATGCTGTTCCTCAACCCTTCTCATAGATCCTCAGTGCAGAATTTCAGGCAAAGATAGGAGAAATATTCATCCCAAAAGCCCCTCTTGCGACAAAAAATAAGTTTAAATCTTCAAGTATTACACATTCTTGCAAGTTAACTGCTTAGTTTTCTTCCTAGTTGCTGCTGAAATTGAAACACAAACGGCAAAATATTGATTTAAAACACAGCATCCCAAAAGCTTCCTTCAGGTTGACCTAGTAGGCTGCATCCTACAAACTCTGAGACACATTACTGTTTTAAAATGAACCTTAAATCACATATTCTTGCTGGTTAACTGCTCAGTTCTCTCTCCCTGTTTGCTGCTGCAATTTAAACTCAAATGCCAAAACACTGATTTGAGATACATTGTCACAAAAAAGAAATCTATCAAACAATTAGTTGCCTTTCTTTTTTCTGAAATAGGGTGCTTTTCTTTGTTGCTCATGTGTGCCTCTGTGTGTGTGTGGGAGACAGAGAATGGATGTCCCTCTTGACACGTTGCTGTTGCTAGGACTGTGCATTGTGGTAGAAAAAGCCACCCTTTTCGATCATCACCGTGTGTCTAAACGGTGCATTTCTGTGGCTCCCCTCAAAACAGAAAGTCACTAACAACACAAACGGCAATTTTTTAAAAAGCAAGAAATTGTCTCTTCAATGCAGTTGCTCTTCTGGATCGTGCCACAAACTCCATGAGCCTTTGGGAGCTGTTCTTTCAGCACCACATGCTGCACAGAAACACCTTTGGAACTACTTCTTCTCTGTGTAACTGTCACTAAAAAAAAGGCAAGTCACTGCTTGCATTTGAATGCACTTGAAATTAATATTTATTTGTATTTTCATTTAAGTTGTCTAACAAAGGCAGCAAACCAGTAAAGAATTAGGTGGCCTTTAGAGTATGATCCATAAATTCAGTAACAGGTTGCTTTGATGGCAGAAGTGTTCTTATTTTGATTGCGCTTACGCTTTTTTAAAATTCTCCTATCACTATTTGTTTTTTCTGTTGCAGCTTAACTTAAACCAGCAAGATTTGCACCTTATTTTTCTTACATGTACTATGAAGGAGCTACTAGATATCTTGAATTTCCCCCAAAGGGATAAATAAACATCTGGTTTTTGGTATCAGAGGCCTTCTAGGAGGCCACAACTCGTTTGCCTACAGCAGCGTTAAGGAAAAAATAAGAATTCCAGGGGATGTTTCAGATTCCGTTTAAAGTCCTTGCTCAAAGTGTGTATTTGTTCTGTATCAGAATTCAATCCATGTCCACCAGGTTTCTGGTGACAGAAGCTCCGATAGGCTGCAAAAAGGACATTAAGAAATTCAGTGAGCGATAACACAACACATACCCTCATTTAAGAAGCAGCAGTGTCGAGCTGACACACGGATCAAAACAGACTGCTGGACCTCAGGGGTCGCAGCATTATCAAACCGCTTCCATTTGCTATACTTCAGACTAGAAGGATGTTCCATTGATCTCTGCTGTAATCAATATATGTGACAGGTGATCGATGAGGGAGGTCACCTCAATACCGCTGACCTCGGGGCCCTTCGTCAAGTCCAACAAAGCAGGCAGGTAGCTGAGTGACGCGAGGGGCAGCGAGGAGGACGTCAACAAAATCATTTATTTTGTTGTGTTTGCATTTGCACGTCTCTTTTTTTCCCCCTCTAAACTTGGGTTTTACTTGCTGCTAGCCTCTGGGTTACAGACTCTTACAGCACATTGTTTATTGCAAGATGTTGCATCACGTTCAGCCCCGCTGCCAGGCCCGAGTCTGTCCCAGTTGGGCGCAATGAGTGACAATGCATATTGATCAAGTGCATGTGGAGGAAGGTGAGCAAATTATTACAGGTTGAAAGGTAGCTGTAAATGTTTAATTAAAGTATGAATTCAACCCGTTCATATTGTGGTCCTCCTCAGTTATAATATGTTGAAGCACACATTTTCGCAGATTTATGTCACATTGATTGAAGCACATACTAATTAGGAATAGTGCAATCCAGATATGCAAATTATTTGATCATTAGTATGATTAATGGAGGGATGAGTAACTCCAATCTGTCCTTTGGCTGGAAACCCAGACTCACCCAGCCCATTAACCCTTTGTTTCTACACCTATTAGCTTCCAATGGACAGATTACCTGCAAACAGCAAGAATACCAGGGGAGCCATGCAATTGCAGGGAGAGACAGGCAAGAATTGACTGATGTGCCTTCAGTCGGTGGGGGAGCAGCTCAATAATCAGGTAACAGGAAAGTGTGCATCTTAAACAGCCAAGCACAGAATGATTTCACGTGTCAGAAAATGTTTTTAACGCTGTCTTGCTGCAGAATGGAGAATAAAATGTAGTAGAATATAAAATGCAGCAGCCACATGGGGTAATATGACTCACATGCATGCACAAATGTACATGCACGTAAACACACAAACACAGTGTCCTCTGCTGGAGAAACACAGCAACTGGCCTCGCACAGATTTGGAAGGAGATGTGAAGAAGTGTCTGGAGCAGCATGCGAGGACGTCTCCAGCACTGGGGGTTGATTTTCTGCTTTACAACTCAAAGCACGGCTCTGTTTGCTGCGTTCACAATCACACAGAGCAGCTCAGATGAAGCATGGCGTCTTTGATGTGATATAAGAGCATACCATAACACCGGGTGGTTATTGACTCCTGTGACATATTTTTTTCTCTTTTTTTTTAGGGTTGGAAGAAAAATACTTTCGTCTGTCATACAGCATGTTGTTGTCAGTTGCATGTCAGCATGAGTTGATTCACCAGGCAGTGCTGGAAATGCTAAACCATTCTCAGGCCTGTTACCTCGGCAACAAGCCATGCACGGCAGAAGAAAGATGTTGTGAGAGAAAAAAGATGAGGAGCCCATCAAGGGGCTCTGACACTCTTAAAGTGATAGGTCACCCTCAAAAATCCTTTGTCAAACTGCAATAGCTTCATACACAGCAGCAGCAGCAGCAGCAGCAGCAGCACACTCACATCCTCATGGAAATACTTAACCAGCTGACACACAGCTGCTCCCCCCTGCAGGACTATTATTAGCCGCTATGTTTCTTTGTCGTTTGTTATTCTTCAGACTAAAGGCTCGGCAGACTTAAATTACAGTCCCCTGACTTGCTGCTGGTGACCTAAATTCAACATGTCAAATAAAATTTTAATATTCTCAGCGTAACGTCACCATGTCTGCCTCCGAAAATGTTAATCGTGTCCACTCATTTGCATGGAGAGCACTTTCTCCATGGCTGGAAGTACAGGTGGATCTGACAGCTCTGTCATATTTACATATGCAAATGAGTGAACATGCACAACACCCATGGATGCATTAAAACAAATGGAGACCAAATCCCAAGATGGCAGCTCCTTTTCATTCATAATCGCTCACTGGTTGCACATTATGACAAAGGGGTTTTCAGGCTTTTGTGGTTTTGGGTTCATGGAGCACTGAACATGAGCTTAGCCACTTGGAAATCATGTGTTTCAGACCTCTGCTGACTCCCCACACACATGAATGAGCCTGTTCTTCAAGAGTTTTCAGGTTTTACTGGAATAAACATATCAAATGCTGACATTCCAGAGAGAGTTTTTGTCCTGCAAAGCCAGCTGTGGCTGCTGTTTCCAAAATGGCTCACATGAGAACACAGTCTCCCACCAAGATGTGTAATAAAGTGGAAACGCAATAGTTTCACAATAAAAGTCGTAAAAATGTGAGTTGTTTTTTGTGGCCTGTGTTTTTTCAATTGACCTGCATCCATGTCATGTCACTCACAAGTTTATGTCATTTTACTCATAAAAGGAGTAACAAAAGTTTACATAAGGAGGCTGATAGGGTTAAAAATGCTGCTGTTAACTTTTGTTTGTAGTTGCTGTTTTCAGTTGTTTTCAGTCACTGTTTGCTTTTGTCTGCAGAACACAAATACTTGGTTGAAACTACTTTGTTACATTCGATAAAAGTTTGGGTCAGAAAACAAAGCATTTTTCATTTGTTATTGTTGTTGTTATTCAGTTGTTGTTTTCAGTCACTATTTTCAGTCCTTTTCATTTGCTGTTTACTGTTGCTGGTCTCTGTTGTTTTTTGTCACTGTTTTCTGACGTTTTCAGTTGCTGTTTTCAGTCTTTTTCAGTCACAGTTTCCAAGTGTTTTCAGTTATTGTTAGTTCTTGTTATTCCAGACATCTATTTGGTGAAGTTTAACAGCACCTAATCACAACTACTAGGTGCTGTTTATTGTCACTGTTTTCAGTCATAATCAGTCGCTGTGTATTGTTGCTGTTTTCAGTCCTTTTCAGTTACTGTTTTCAGCGATTTTGAACCTGTGTTTTCTGAAGCTGTTTTCATTTGTTCTCAGTCACTGTTTTTTAGTCGATTTCACGTGCTGTTTCCAGCCTTTTTTTTGTTTGTTTGGTGTTTACTGTCTGTCACTGTTTTCTGTGGCTATTTGAAGTCATTTTCTGTCACTGTTTCCTGTTGTTTTCAGTGGTTTTCACTTGCTGTTCTTACTCATTTTCAGTCACTGTTGTCAGTTGCTGTTTGTCTTGCTGTTTTACGTACAGTTGCTGTTTTCAGTTGTTTTTAGCTACTGTTTGCGTTTGTTGACACTGTAAAACTCCTGAGTTAAGTTCAGGGACCAAAACTACTTGGTGTTAGTGCCTCAGCTGTGGTTTAGGCTAACATAGACCTGTACAACCAGTGAAGCTCTGACTGTTTCTACATTGCTCGGGTGGCAGGTCCAGCTGAAGAATAGTCCCTAAAAGAACTGTTTTACAGCCTTTATTGTGAAACTAATAGATTTTGTGCTGTGGATCAACATAGCAATTGCAGGTTTTGTTTTTGTGAGACTGCACTGTTTTGTCACATGCAGCACATCTGGGTCATTGCTACAGCTTCATATGATGGAGCCATTGCTGATGTGATTAGTCACACCTGTGTGTGACAAGACAAAATGCCTGCTATTAGAAAGGCATATAAATCAATATCAAAATGGTGACAAATGGGCAAGTTTATGTGTATTTGTGAGTAGACAAAGGATTTCTTGAGGAACATTCTGAGGTAGAAAAACAACACGCTGCACCTGTAATATCCTTGAGAAGCTACACAAGGTAAAGATGAATAAATTGAAGGTATTTAACTGCTACTGTTGCTCCACAGAGCACAAACAAAAAAAGCACCGTCTACAGAAACTCAAAACTCATCAGCAAGAATGCAAAGGCCTGAACACACTAGACTGTTTGATTGACAGGTGCAGTGCAGAGACACCTCAGCTCGGAGCCCAAAGCTCCACAGATGGAGACAAATAAAAGTTCACCTGGAGTTCATGTTTTGGGCTGCCAGATGATCTCACTGTTACAAAATGCTACGGCTACATTCTGCATCTCCTCCTCTTGTATCTTATATAACTCTGTAGATGAATCACCGGCACACTTAGCTTATAAAAATTAAAAAGGTCACTTTCATGACCCCAGCAATGTTATTTATGTAGCAGGAGTTTTCTGCTCTCACTGTTGTTAATTTCCTTCAGGTTACCAAGGAAACTAAACCGAGTGCAATCCGCCGGTCCTCTGTGTTTTGCTGGTCATATTGCATCTGCCATCTTCAGCTCCAGAGTTTCCACAATAATTCCCTTTTTATCCGCCGCTAAATTTAACCGCTGAGCTGGTGTACTAACAGCAGAGAGGGAAAGCGTGGGCTCTCGCACCTGGTTTCTACTGTCACATGCTGGAAAAACATCTCAGCGTCACGATACAGCAGAGAAACAGAAAAATGACAGATTTTGAATTCAGGAGCTGTAGGTGGGCAGTTTGACATTGTGTGACTGAAATAGTACAAAGCTGAAACAGGTGTATCATATGGTGTGAATACTCAAACTTATTTACAGGAATTTGTACTTCAGCTTTATGAATAGTAAGAAATGATGAATGACCAGCATGTTGTAGGCTGAACCACAGCCTTTATCGATTTATCTTTAATTTTGGGGGTGAAAATGTGAGAATGCTGCTATAATTCAAGCTAAAATATTCAAAGAAAAATGTCATACTGTTGCTAGAATACATTTTATGGACAGTTTTGTCGCTTTTAAATAATGAGACTCAGAACTAACTAATTTAACACTGTCTGCGCTTCGTATTGTTTCTGAATATCTCCATCTTCTACAATTGAAATCTTCCATT
The DNA here is from genome assembly GCA_024666655.1 of Dascyllus trimaculatus. Lineage (NCBI taxonomy): Eukaryota > Metazoa > Chordata > Actinopteri > Pomacentridae > Dascyllus > Dascyllus trimaculatus. Next base: position 11,316,635 of record CM045457.1, on the reverse strand, counting down.
AATCTTATTTTATATGATTATTCCAGTGTATTTAAAAGTTTAATGACCTTTAGACCAACAAAAAATTAATTACTGTGGATATTAATGCCTGTATTAAAATGTATGATGAGTCACTGCTAAAAGTAAAGATCAAACAAAGAATGCATAATATAATGTTAGAAAGAAAATCAAAGTTGAAAATATTGGAAATATCCGATTAAAAACAGGCAAATGTCTGATTATTTTAAACTGTTTATGCATTTAAACTCTGTATAGGTATTTATACAGCAGAATGTTTTCCAGACAGACTGAAGACAAAGCAGCATTTTTACCTTCATGCTGGGAAAATAAGAGTGGATGGAAATAATAACAACAGAGCATACTGGGGGACTTGTAGGTTTCGTCCATGTATTCCAAAAGCTGCTTCAGCATTTACTATAAACATCACTTTAACATGTCATTAAAGTGATGATGATGACAGTAGTGTTAGTAGTAAAGTGTTTATCTGGGGTGCAGTTCAGTGTTGTACTGTATATTTCCACTCGTCCAAACAGTCACTAGATGGCACAGAGAGAAAGTCACTTGTTTGATCAGCAAAGTGGATGAATAAATGTACTTTAAACAAGAACTGATTACATGTTTTTTGACTTTCAGCCATCGTTAGAAATCAATAGCGATTGTTTTAAAATGCCTCTTTTCTAATGACAGAACAGCGACTAAACACCAGTTAGAACACATTATCACGGAGGACCTTTTGTGAAATATTTGAATGAATAAAGCAAACTAGAATAAAATCAAATCATTTGTTTTGTTAAATCAATCATATAGCTTTCAGTATAAAATGCAGTACTGCTCCAGTGTTACTCTTATTGAATTACAGCTGTAAATTAGTGACACAATGATGTTTAATTTCCCTAAGGTTTACCTTAAACCTTCAACCTTAAACCTTTGACACACGTGCATGAAGAGAAACCAGATACATCTGCATGTCATTATCTATAAAGGTAACTATAAAAACATTCACATTCAATAGTAAGCACAAATTACTAAAAATGTTCTAAAATAGAGAATATCTGAAACTACAAAACAATTTAGACACATTTACTCAGACTCACTAACCTACTTGTTTTTGATTTGAACAAATGAGGACATTAAAGGTGCTGTGACTATATTTTTTTCTCATATTTTCAATGAACCGTCCTCATTGTAGTTGTACAAAGACTGAAGAAAAATATGATTTTTAGACACTTGGGGCCAACAAAACAAGCTGGAAACACAACATCTAGAGATTGTTGTCTTGTGGTGGCTAACATTTTAGCACACAGCTGCATATTTACATATTCAGCACATACAAATCAACATCAGGGCAGTTCATCTGTCCATCTGATACGTTTAAGTACAAATTCCACTCATCTATTACCATTGTTACTCTCAAACAAAAGAAATGCAGTTTGAGCTGTGCATTATGCATTAAGAGACACAAAAGGGCAGTTCAGACTGATCATCAGGTTAGTATACAATTAGACAGCAGCCTGCAGTGACTTAAACAGACATGAGAGCGATGTGTGAATCAGAGCAGTAAAGTTATGAGTCATTAAACCAAAACAAGGAACTGAAAGACCCTAAAAGACACTGGTGAGCTGAAAGGACCTGCAGAGCTGGGTGATGATTCCTCATCATTCAGTGACTATTTCACTTCACACACAGTTGTTAAAACCACCCGTGTTTGTTGAGTTCAGATAATATTTACTGTAACGTTCTAAACTTACTAATTAACATGATCATCTGACAGAAGAAAGACATTTAAATTAGGAAAAGTTTTCTTCATGCAGTCTGTTTTGTGGTTTCTTGAGACGAGGAGTCACCAGCCTTGTGTCATGACATTAAACTGGCAACGCAACGCACCAGCTGCTGTTTTCCCAGCATGGACACATGGAAGGGTTTGTCCTTTTGTCCCATAGTTTTGTGGTGGCATTTATTGGGTTTGTTTTGAAATGTTGACTTTATACCAATGCATAAAGAAAATTAGATGATGTTTCTGCTTGAGAATAAAGGTGAAGACTCGAACTCACAACCGCTGCTGGTGACCTGCACCCACATTGTAACACCTTAACTCAGCAAGCTATATGGCGGCCACCCATGCGCAAAATATGTTGGATTTTAAATCAAAGAGAAGGAAATATAAACAAAAACATATGAAATTTTGATCAAAACTTTAATGTTACTTTTTATTGGATAAAATAAGATGATGCTAAAGGTAGCTGTGTATCAGCTTGAGCGGCATTGCTACAGGTCAAGATCTGTCATCAGGAATCTGTGGTCTGAATATGATGCTAACTGATGCTAGTAAGTATTGGGCTGCTGTTTGCCATGCTAATGCTAACACCACCTGAGTCAGCCAGTCAAGTTTTCTGAATTTATTTCCTGCACTTGTTTCAGCTTATCAGATTAGCCCTCTATCTTAGCCTGCATGCTTTTAGCTAAATGCAGCGAGCAGCTTATCTGCTGGTTGTTCTTGGCCGGCGAACACTTTAATGTAATCATTATTTAATGACACAGAGATTCCGGCACTCTGTCGAACATGGCTGGTTTGCTGCTTACACTTGTTTTTTTTAAATGCAGCAGGCTTAAAGTGTGGGAGTTTAGTTGCCGTGTGTCTGTGAAACCAATTAATTTAAATTAAAGCTGTCAGTTTTCACTGAGGATGTGATGTTATCTTAGGTATCGGTTTTAAAGCTGCATTTATGAATGTATTTATATGAGCAAATTGTCAAATCACTATGTGTTAATGTGAAAAGCAATGTTTTAAATTAGCTATATGATGCAATTTACAATCCTTTTTCTTCGGTTTTACGGCCAGCGATTGAGCTGTTTTGGTTCACTGTTGCAGCTCTAGTATGCAGGTTTTTGCTCAGATGAAGCAGAATATTTGGCCACATTGTTATTTTTTGTTGAAATTACATGGACAGAACCAAGCTACTTGTACGTTACATGCACCAGACAGCAGACAAACAGTGCTGGTAGACATAGTTGAGCATTTAGCAGCTACAGAACCAGATATGTTACTCAGGAGGTGGTGGAGACCAAAACAGAGGTAAAAGTAGAATCTACATTAGATTACCAATCATCAGCTAATGCTGCTCAGTGTCTGCTGGCTGTGTGAATAGGAAACCGTTTGCTGACAGAATGAGCGACTGTGACTCAGCTGGTAGGGCAGGTTGTTCACTAATAGCAGGGTTGGTGGTTTGATCCCCTCCACATGCTGAAGGGTCCCTAAACAAGACACTTCACCAGAAGCTGCTTCTTGACAGCAGGTAAGCACCTTTCATAGGAGCTCTAACACAACTAGTATGTAAATTACTGCACATTTTCAAGCACTCTGAGCACCACTAAGGTAGAAAGGCACTAGTAAGGCACACAATGCCTCATACAAGGTGAGAGTATCATGTAATATCATGGCATTGCATATAAATGGCATGCCATTTAAAGCACATTTCGCCAGTCGTGCCTACATGTCTTAAGCGTTCGCCATTTAATTTTAAATATGTGACATCCAGAATGAATAAAGTTACAATTAAAATCAAGAGGAAGGAACAAAATAACAAAACACATTTTTTTGCATGATTTCATGATCCCAGGCTGGTTGGTATGTCAGTGTTGAGTTAACCGTTCGCTCTGCTGCCCCCACGTGGCCAATAAAATGAAAATAAAAAAGATTGGTATACTTGAGGAGCTAGTAGTCTTACTGTTCCTGATAAAAATCCATCAGTAGTATTGTATTCTTGGCCAACCACCAATGTTTGACTGACAGGAGTGACTTTTACTCTTAGAGGTTCTTGTTTGTGTCACATGCATTTGACATTTCATTTTCCCAAATGAGCTCAAACATGGAGTAAAGATTTGTCTAACAAGTTTAATTGTGTTTCTTCAAAACAGTGCATTGGATAAGGACTAATAAATGAAACATTAGTTCAAAAAATACTTTTTATCAGCATATTGACTGTAACAACTTGACAGGATGACAAACAGATCAAGTTGGAATACAGTAACGTACAGTACCATGTCACCTTTTAGATAAACTCAGTGTGGCATCAATACTAACTACACAACACAAATTTCATAAATCCATGTCATCACCTGCAAACCAGTGCAACTGATAGTGTTGCACTTTTGTTAAAGTATTACTCGAGGGTTTGTTAGTTTTTGATTATGAGTTGGATTAATTAAAGTGTTAATCTTAAATTCTTACATAATGGAAAAGCATTGCAATGAGTCCTTTGGTGCAGCGTATGTTAGGAAGCTGTTTAAGGTCGTGTACATCGTGTTCTAGGCTTTTGTTTACATTATTGCTGTCTGTTTGTGGCTTATCTAATAGTCTAAATATTGCTGTAATTGGTGCTCCTACTGTTGAGTATTACCATTATCATAATTGAGGGGTTTATCATGATCTTGACTCCAGAAATCATTATTCCACATCACTGAGACCTATCGGTGCAAACACACACCAGCAGATAAGAGGAGGATTTTGAGGCTTTTCATTTTCCGTGACACCACAAACAGTCGGACTCGTACCTTCCTTCTCCAGCGGGAAGATTAACAATTCCCCAAATGACTTGCACATGAGCTAGAAAGTATAATACAAATTAGACTGTATTATCCTATTAACTACCAAGGGCCTACATGTTAATTATCTTGGCCTGTGGCATCCCAGAAAACTGGGTTAAGTGAGGTTATTACACATGACACCTCTCAGATACACAAGCTGCATGAGAAGTGAGCCCGAAGGAATATTAGAAAAAGATCGTGGCGAATTTAAATCATTTCACATGTGACAAATACAGCATCAGACAAAGAAATGCACAGTGAAAAAAAAAACAAAGGAATTAATCTTTCAGTGGACCATCTGTAAGCAAAATGGATAATTAAAATGAACCATAGCAGGTCTGTCAAAGGCTGGAGTGGAAGTCATGAGAAACTAGCATCAAGAGTTCTGGGTTAAGTGTCTTCTAGCTCCTCCAGAACACAGTGATACAGTAGACATGAAGATAATCCGATTTTAGGAACAATATCAAGTTAGTTTGGGAGTTTTTTGCCTATAAAGCTTTAGTATTTACACCGAGCAGCCCTAGAGGTTCACCCTAAATCACTCACTCCTCTAGCTGGCAAGACTTGAAGGATTCTCATCTCTGACTGATAAGAATAATAATATGGATCGTGGACCTACAGTGTAACTGAGATCATCTCTAGAGAGTTGCTCATGAAATGTAAAGACTGATGAGATTTGTGAAATTAAGCTACTCTCAGATTTCTCTGGAATATAATGAAACGCTGTCAGTAGATATTTCACATTAGAATCGCAGAAATTGGACACTTTAGTGGAGGTTAATCAGAGTTTGTGTCATGTTGTAGTCATCTGAAGTCAAACGCGAAGAAAACCACAGCATGACGCTCCCTCTAGTGGCTCCTTTCAGGGATAAAACACAGCATAGGAAATGCTGTGCGTTCTGTTCCCAGTGAGTAAATAAATAATCATATTTAAGTTAGTTAAAATGGGCCTAAAAGGCTTTTACTTTGAAGTGATCATGTTAATTTAGATCCTTTGTCGAGTAATGTTTCATGTTCATGTAATCTTCCATTGTTGCATGCACAAGATGGAGATTTAAAACTTATTTAACTTCTGCAAAACATTGCAGAAAAGTTTGATTCTTACTTTCACCACTGAGTTAAATGTATTTTTCTGATGTTATTAGGCTTTAAACATATGTTATCATCTTAATGTCACACAGTGCTGGAGTTCAGGATGTTTAAAATGCTCTCTTGCTTTGTGTCTGAAAATATAAGAAGGTGTTAGTGAATATTTCATGAAAGAAAGTGAATTATATCCAGTGCTTTGTGTCCCTCAGTCCCACATGACAACAGCATAAAGATTCTGTATTCTGTATTCTTTCAGCAGTAAAAGAATAAAATTGATGGTATAAATTTGAGGATTTTACTTGAGTATTCCACTGTATTTATTTGAGAGATGTAGTTACTTTTAACACTAAGATTTTACAAATATCCATACAGGATAAAGCACATTATTAAAGATTAATGCAGTGAGTTTGGTTTGTGGCTCCTTTTAAATTGAGGTTTAAGACAAGCAGCTCTACCAACAGTTAATTATCATCACATGGTTTCAATCAACTTAAATAACTGCTTGAGTATTTGACAAAAAGGTAAAGATCAGAGAGAAGCTCAAAAAGCACACAAAGCAGTTCAAACTGGCCCCTCAGTACCAAGCTGCTCTTGCACTGATGCACCAGTTTTAGTTACCAAGTTTTTAGGACTTTGGTGTGTTAACATGCAGGTTTTTGACACTTTGGTGCATTAATTTACAATTTTTTTTAAACTGAGGGATATGAGAATGCAGGTGTTTCATTCTTGAGTATGATAAAATCCAGGTCACTGATACTTTTCTGCTTTGAAATCCAGATTTTTTAAATGCGGGTGCATGAAAATCTTGGTTTTTGATGCTTTATTGCAATAATTACCAGGTATTTGATACATTTTTTCTTAATTATCTTGTTTTTACACTTTACTATAAAAAAATCCAGGTAACTGATATGTTTGTGGAATAATATCCTGATGATTTTTTGAACTTTTTGTTAAAACTTTGGTGCATTAATATCCAGGCCTCATACTTTCACTGTCCAGTTTTTTGTACACTTTATATTCATATTTAGCATTAACAACCTAATAAAGACATGTATTGCATCATATCTGCCACAGGTTTCTCTTTGAACAGAACCACTGCTTTAACTTTTCCAATTTTCTGACAGTTTATTTGTATTTTTGCTAATGCAAAAATACTTGTAATGTAGTGTTTTTCTATTGTATTGATACTTGTACTTGGGTATACGATCTGAATACTACTGCACACCAGTGATTAAAACTATTTTAGAGATAAACAAGCTTTGAACCTCCAATATTGTCCTCTCAAGAGTCTGATATGAAACTTTGGAGCCAGTTTAGTTTATAAGAAACAAATAAATTCAATGCCGATCCTTCATTCAGCTCAGTGGACTCAAGTTAATACAGTACGTGTGTCCATGGATCAGATACCCTGTTGAAAATGAACAGTTCTGGTAACCAGTCAGTTCCTTCCTCTGAAATGAGTTCATGTTCAAAATAAAGTGTGTCAGTCAGGCCACTAGAGGGAGTGTTACACCGTGTTTTACTTCCAAAGTGCTCTAAAAGTACTCTGAATGTGCCATTTTAGCCAGATCTCTGCGCTGTTTCACCTTTAAAAAAAGCTATTTTGATGCTCCTGAGGGTGATTAATTGAGAGCTTGATCCTGATCTCAGGATGCTCTCGTACTTTCCACAAATCTGCACCGAGGCAGCTTGCAAAATGGCAAACTATCTGTCTGTCATCTAGAACAGCATGTTTCTGAAATAAATAAATAAAATAAAAAAAACCACAGCAACAACAAAAAAAAAAAAACCCACAACCTGGCGTTGGCAGCTCCATCAATCATGCACACATTTAGAGCAGCAGCAGAATCACAGCACATAAACGGCGAACATCAATCTGTTGCTGACAGGGTCCTCATTATGACATGAATGTTGTGTGTTTTTTATGATGAGATATATTTTGTGGCCTGTTATGACAGACAGAGAGAAATGGGGAGAGTGTGGAGAGCAGCGACCAACAGGGAGGTAATAACGGCAAAATCAATTTCACGCATGACTGCGTTCAGGAGAGGTGAGTGGCGCCGGGCATCTTGATCTGTCCATCAGCCGGCGTGTTTCTCGTCGCTGTGGCAGCATCATAACTCCTGTTAGACTAACCGATCGACGAGGGCCAACAACCATGACTACATGGATGATATGGCTATTAGAGCAAGAAACGAGGCACCTTCTGCATCATGAGGCCCTGCACACCCCATATCCATATGACATCTCTGTCTGCGGCTCATCCACCAACTGTTTAACCTTCAGCTTCTTCCAAAGAGCAAAGAATGAGGCCACGAGCAAACATGTTCTAATTATCCAGCATGATTTTTGTCTTTTATATTAAATAGTGGCATAATGTCTGGGAAATTTGAACAGATATCGGAGTAGGAGTCACCTCTGTTCCTTTCTATTCTGAAGCTGCAACCTAAACAAGATTTATACATAAAATAATCTGCTACATTGCCAATTAATACCCCAAACTGTGATTTCCATATGACATCTCCATCTGCAGAGGTGGGCGAGCTGTGCTGATCGACCAACTGCTTAACCTTCAGTTTCTCCAACAAGGAGAAAAGAATGAGGCCATCAGGAAACATATTCTACCAATCAAGTGTGATGATTCCCTCATATAAAATATGAGATAAAATCTTAAAGGAGTCACCTCTGTTCAATTCTATTCAGAGGATGCAACCTAAACAAGATCTGGACGTCAAATTCATCTGTTAAAGTGCCGATTATCACTCAAAACTGTGATTTTGTGACGTTCCCCAGATAATCAGTATGACATGTCTCTCTGCAGAGGTGTGTGAGCTCATCTACTGTTTAACTTTCAGTTTCTTCCAACGAGTAGCGGAGGAGGCCATGAAGAAACATATTCTAAAAATCAAGCATGACTGTGGTGATTCCTTTACATAAAATACGAGATAAACTTGCGTAAATTCTAACAGATAAAGATGAGTCACCTCTGCCCCTTTCTATTTTAAAGCTGCAGCCTAAACAAGATTTAAAAGTCAAATTCATCTGTTAAAGTGCCAATTATCACCCCAAACTGTAATTTTGTGACGTTCTCCAGACAGAAGTCCCCTTAGCTCACAGAACGTCACTTTGTCCAGACAAAAGACTCAATGACAACACATCCCCTACTTCACCTCTACCTGATAGTCACAGAACAGACAGCAGCGAGGGCAATCTTCTGTCGTCACAATGTGTGTTATCTGGACAATGGTGTCCTTTACCTGTCCAAGGATTCAATTATCAGCACATTCATTAGTCTGAGGGTCACCACAGTTTGAAGCTGCACAAGGTCCTGGTCACACTGGAAGCAGCAAACACTTTCTGCACTATTCATACATTAGTGTGAAGATGAAACAGGTTTAAAACAGCAGAAGTGTGTCTGGGTGAGTCTGGCACGAGGGAAGCTATTGCATTTCTTGCCAAAAACTTAGATGAGAAGATTGATATCACTGTCTTGTCTGTAAACTAAACATAAAGCTAGAGCCAGCAGTTGTTTAGCGTCGCACAAAGATCAAAAACCAGATGGAAGAAGCTAGTCTGGCTAACGGACGTCCGGGAGTCTAATTAGTGGATTTCATTAATGAGCTTTAAATCTAGGTGGGAGCTGGTAGGTGTCTTAACGGTAGCACCCTTTGTACTAAAAAAAGACTAACAGCTTGGAAACATTTTGTTTGTTGGACTCAGTACAGTAGACACTGATTTAACAAGTATGTTACTTTATAGATAAGGTCAGAAAGTACAGTTTTGGTTTCTATGCAAATATTGCTCCTGCTGCTGTTGTTGCTTTGACATTGGTTACTTAAAATGGTTTCAAATGATGATGATGATTCAAAATACAGCAGCAGAGTTTATCTTTGGGTCACTGCTAGGGTTTTATAACTGAAAGAAAACTGGATCGGTTCTCCTTCACAAGCATTTTAATTGAAAATAGGTTGGTGTAGACGCTAAAATGTTGGCTTTCAGTGGGATGCCTGCTGGATCTGAACGGAAGTCATAAAACACCAAGTATCAAGAGTGAGCATGTACTAAATCTGTGAAAACAACCAAAACAGAATGAAATGCCTGGTCATCCAAGCAAAGTCAACTTTTAGTGTCTATATGGATCACTATGTAGAACCAAGAATGCAGCAGGTGGGAGACAGAACTGTATAATGGTGTACATCATGATGATCAGTTAAAGCAAAAAGGAAATATAATGCCACTTTAAAGGTTCAATGTGTAACACAACATTAAAACGTAGACCTGTGTTAGGCATTTTGCTGACTTGTGTAGGCTATTTAGATTTATCTCAAATGTTTCCATACAGTCTGGGAAACCTGGGAAACGATAAACAGCTTGCTGGCCACTGTTTTATTATTTTTTAAAATTTTATATTCTGTTGTTTGTCTTGCTGACATATGATTATTTTAGTATGATGGTTCTGACCACGGACAACACTGCTGGACCACTCCACGAATGAATTTACCAGATAATGTGAGCTACAGCAGCTGTACTCATCTAAGTTCGCAGTTAGCTTTACGTTAGCTAAAGTTGAACATGGGTACTTAATTAAAATGACACAAGGTAAATATAAGTGACTAAACGTATTGTGAATAAAACTTTAATACATTATGTTGTTTATGAGTATATTCTCATCCTGGGTCATGCTGGATAAGCTCGGAGATAGACAGACTGGTAAAGAGATGACAGAAACTCTGAAATGGATCAACTGATTTTGATTAGTTGAAATAGCAAATATTGCTTTACAAATACAAGTGTTGCCACAGTCATTAATTATGCGTAAAACAAGTTGTTTCACTCTTGTTTTGAATGCGTCAGAGAATAGCAGATAGTGATATGATCCTTCTCAATGTGGTTTGATTGAGCTGTGATCCACTGATAATGTCTTAGATAATGGCTGCTAATGCTACAAGTACAGATGAGCGAACCAACAAGCATTGTGCTGGTTTTCTCACTTTTCTCCATTCGCTATTCACCTTTTTTTAAGGTAATTATATATTTGTAGCGTTTCTCCTGTGCCCCAGTTGTTGAGTTTGCAGGTAAATTTGTGTTTCGTACTTCTGTATCTGAAAAGTGTACAGCTAACATGGTTGGTATTTAAGTAAGCAACTGGAGAACTCATGGTCCTGCTGCAGTGTTTAAACAAGCCATGTTTCCAGTCATGACTTCAATACAAAGTTCATGCACTTAGTTTATCAATTTAAAACCCTAGTTCGCATGTAAGCTAACCGTAGAAGCTAACACAGTTACAAGTAATTTCATGTGCTAGACCACGTGTTGCAGGGTGAAAGCTGGATAAAAATATGAGTTAGATCATTCAGAAAAAAATTAAAAAGATAAGTAGAGGCAATATGCTAATTTGTAGACAGTGGTGTAATTGTTCGGTGTGTTGCAAAGAAATGATAAACTCAAAGCAGATGAGTGAACCTACAAGCATCGGGCTGGTTTCTTTACTCTTCCTCCCTCGCTATTCCCCTTTTTAAGAGCAAAGACAAAGACAACAACTCCTGTGATCCCTTGTTACGTCACATCATCATCAGACTACGTCTTTTGTTAGCGCTTTGATTGCGGGACTGCCAGCAGCAAAGATTAAAACACTGTGTGTTTAAGCTAAGCTAAACAACTGCTGACTGTCACCTTATTTTTTTTAAGCATAAAACCATCACAATGCTATTGATCTTCTCATCTCAGCAGGAAAGCAAATAAATATATTTCTGTCTGTTCTTAAAAACAGCCACACAGAAGGAGCAGGGCCAGATGCAGTGCTGCGCTCAGACTTTTATTAGGAATTTTTCTGGCTGGTATTACACTGCAGCTACAGTAAATCCAATTACTCTAACCCTAGTTGGCAAAATGCTGACTGAGTGATCGACAGCTGCATATCAGCTCACACTGGGGTTACCGAACAAAACCTTCCTCTGCACAGCCTTCCAAATGTGTGTTTTGACGCCGCTGCTGCAGCTTTATACTCAGTTTCATCCAGTCGTACATGAAAGATGATTCCCCATCAATGTGCAGTGAAACAATGTAATATGTGTTCACAATGAAAGCACACAGAAAAACGCCTTTGAGAATGTGGATGACAGCAGTCTTATGTTTCTTCGCCCTCTGAGCTGCAGTTCAGTCACATTAACACTCGCTATTTCACTGCCACACTTGATCTACGAGCAAATGGCTTTACCCTCTGCTCCCTTTATTTGTTCGAGCTATGACCCTTTTTTAATCACTTACACAATCTTTGTCTGCTATCTGGAAACCTGTTTGGCAGGAAAGAAGCTTAAACCCTACTGTTACATGAATTAATAACTTGAATTTACTACTTCCTGTGCGATTTATTCCCGTATTTCATCTTCAGTATTTCAGATTAGTTAATCCATCTTGTATAAGAAAGATGCTTTGCAAGTAGGTACTGTACAAAAGAAGCTTTTCGAGGTTGATCAGGTCCTGGCCAAAGCTCCACTCAGCCTGGTTCGAGGATTTTCCATCTGAACAAATCTATTTCATTTTAGTTTCAAACTTATTTGGCCAGCGTTCAAGAATTAAAGTTTATTAGTTTAAAGTCCCTGGACCATGACCAGAGTCCCTTTGTACTCTCAGATAATTTAACTCCTCTAACCGTCTGGCACCAAAGCAACAAGTCTTAATGTTCAAATGGAAGTAGACTGTATTCATTAAATATAAATCTGTTTACCCTAATAAATGTATATATTTACATCGTTGGTGGAGTTCAGTTCAGGACGGTGCCACACACATCCAAACATCTTACCAGGTGCAGGGTACAAAAATAGGAAAATGAAAAATTCCCATGCTTTATCTCGACTGCAGGCCGAAAGGGATCATGAGGCAGTTGAAGCCGATGAAGACCTTCACAGTCAGATGAAGCACGATGTGATATAAAGAGGACAGTCGCATATTCCAGTGTGCAGGTGCTCCTTCCTATGCTGAGTCAGATATTTCTAATTTGGTTGATTTGTTCCCATGCTTGCTGTTCCAGGACCTTAGAAAGAAAAAAATAAATGTATTCTGAGAGCGTTCTCCGGGATATGGAAGTGCTTGACGAGCACATTTTGTGTATCTGTTTGGCAACAGTTTCTGCAAACTCCCATAATCCTTATTTGCTTCCCGTGTGTTAAAAGAAACGATCACCACTCCTGATGCCAGAGCGAAGTCTAGCCACCTTTAGCCACCATCGTGTCCTTTGATAAGTAAACCACCCAGTAGACCATGTTAAATGCACCAAAGGACACTGGGAACAGGATCCGTGCGTACTTGTCAATTTTGCTGGTTCCTCCCATCCCAGCCGTGGTGGGCTGAGAGCACGGCGTCTGCTTTGGCTCCAGTTTGTTCCCCATCATCTGGATTCGCTCCAGCTTGGGCCCCAGCAGATGCTGCAGGGACGTCGAGCTGGTGTTCTGCTTACATGGCGTCCCAGCCATGACGTCTGGCGTGGAAGCTGCAGCCTGAGGCGTACTCTTCACCAGCTGGGTGGAGGAGGAGGCCACGCTCAGCAGACTCTCAGACTTGGGGCTGGAGCGCGACAAGGTGGAGGAGCTGCCGTTAGCTCCGCTGGCTACAGGTCGCAGCGGCCTTCCTCTTCCTATTCCTGAAATGTTGGTGGTGGACTGGGCTCTCTGCTGACTGCTGGGCTCTTGGTTGGAAATGTAGTTCATCCGCTTCCTCAGATTGCCGTTGGTGTCGGGATTTTGCTGTGAAAAAGAAGAACAAACAATATTATAGCTTCACTAACGTGGAAGTTTACTGGCATTTCTTCCATGCAATCAAAAAGTTCAGAGTCTAATCCTGGAGTGCATGTCTAAGTGCAGTAGGGCAATGCAAAGTAGTGATTCCAATAAATAAGGATTCTGTTGCATAAAAATTATGTTTGGATACAGCTAAACTGCATTCTCAAATATGTTTTGAAGGGAACATGATTTTGTTTTGAAATATACATATCTGTGACATCATACATATCAGTTTTGAAACAGTGACAAAGTTCACATTAGGAGAAAAGAGGGTTGGTCTGTGGTATAAACCAGCAACTGACTTTCACCAAGAAGACCAAAGTTTGCAATTGACGAAAGACCTTCAGTCTAAGAAATTAACTTTTGTTTTCTGTCACTGTTTACTTTTGACTTTCTGCTTCAGTTTAGGCACAAAATGGTTAGGTTTAGGAAAATATCAGCTTTGTTAGATATTTTTTCATGTGGATCAAAGGTGTAACTATTATAGCTTAGTCATAGCTTAGCATGACATTTCTGTAAAGTTTTGAATTTCCTCACATGTTGTAGAGATGCTTATTAGGCACCAGTAAAATAGTAAACAAAAGGTTTGGGTCATTGTGTCTCTTTAGACTTTACGAAACCAAAAACAAAAGAGCAAAACTGTAAGTAATGGATGAAACTATCTATCTATCTATCTATCTATCTATCTATCTATCTATCTATCTATCTATCTATCTATCTATCTATCTATCTATCTATCTATCTATCTATCTAATTCTTATCTTAAATATCTATTTATGTGTGTATGTTTAAAAAGTTAATCTATACTTGTTAGATTTCAAATTAAAGTATGGGTATCATGCTCCAAAAATGTTTTTTTTTAAAAAAGGTAAATGTTCATTGGAGAATTTCTGTGTTACGTTATACTCAGAGTGGAGTTTTGGAGACTTTTCTATCCTGCTGAAGTAAAAATGAAACATCCTTAAACAACTGCCCAAACAATAGAGCCTAAAACATACTATACTTAATGACACTATTAGACTCTTGAAGTTGAAGTTCTGGTTGGAGGGAGTTACAAAGAAAGAGCTCAAATTTGGACTCACGTTTGAAAGAAAACAATGTAAGAATTTAAAGGATTTTTAGTGTGAATAATGTTTTCATTTCTCCTCTGTGCTTTTTGTTTGAAGGTGTTTGCTGGCAAGATAAAGCTCACATGCGTTTCCTTTCTGAAAAAGAGCGCCGGGCCACATAAAACCTTGTCATATTGATCTGATTACAGTCGGCCTGACACAGATGGCCCTCATCTGGAAGCAGACGAAAGAGTATGTGCAATACAGATGTCACTTACCGAGGATTTCACTCATTTCACACAAGCTTAAGACAGAAAGTAGGTAGCACTGCATCGGGGCGGTAATGCAGTGTAGCGGCAAAGGAGCTTATCCTTTGAGAGTTGATGTTTTCAAGCAGGGAGAGTGTGATGCTGGTACTGAGGCATTTGCAGAAATAATCCACCGCCATCCCCCCCAGCCCCGAAAATCGAAAGGATCCAGTGTTTTGTGTCCCATGTGCAGCAGAGGAGGTGTGTGTCTGTGTGGATGGACGGCGAGGTTTGTTTTTCATCACGGAGGAGGTGAAAGGCTGAGGACTGACCCGTGTGCCAAGCCCTCTGGTTAGCAGGGCCTTGCTCTCGAGGAAGAGAGTATTAATTTTTTCCCCCCAGAGCCAGAGCCTCTCTGAAACCTATACAGATGTACTCGGGCTGTGTTGCCGTGGCAACCTACTAATCCACTGAAGTCCCGTTGTCACTATACGGCATTCAGGCATGATTACGCCACACTGGGATTTGGACTGGAGGGGGCAACTTAAAGCAGTTAGTGTAAAAAACTGACATGTGCATTGCTGGGTCACGTCGGCTTCAGTGATCAGTTAACAGTAGACCCGTAACTTTAATTTAAATATACAGTCAGAGGAACATGCACTTCTTCTCACAGTCATCCCAACTGTAAAGCAGTGTTTATACATCACCATAAACGCTCTGCTACACTTACATGAGCAGTGATTTGCAACGCATTCCTCATTTCTGACTAAGAGCTCTAAAATAGCTTCATGGCATATTCATGAATTGTGATTCAATCCATATGTCGGCTTCCATGGTGTCAGTGTAATTGGCTTCAACTTTTGTGACACAGAAATAAGAGATTAAGTCAATTTATTCATGTGGAATTTCAAAATAAGGGCAAATTGAGAAACACTCTGTGATTAGCCACAAACATCTGAGCTGAAGCTGTTTTTAGATTCTCCTTTTTCTCACATTCACTTTTTTTCCTCCTGTCGTCTCTAAACCGGAGTCAACCAGTTAGCTTCTAAATTTATACCTGACAACATTTGTCCAGACTGATCTGGGAGTAGCAGGTATGTAAGATAATAGGTGTCTCATTTTATTTTCCACTTCATTTAGCACATTTAATAAGCAGTTGTTTTAATTTGTCAAATTTAGGTTGACAGAGTAATTATTAGTGTTATCAAGTCAAAGAGGTCTTGTTTGATCTCTTACTGTAAGAGAAACATTGTGGCTGATCTTAATTATTTAAAGCCTAAAAGCACTGTTTTTTTTATGTAGACCACCTTAATGTCTGAAAGGTTGGATTTGATAACGTAGCATATCAAGAAACATTTCTAATTGATAAAAACATTCACCGCCTCCAAAAATGCCAAAAACAAGCAGGTTCTGGCGGTAAGCAGAAGTCTATAAATACCCTAAATCAGATTTCTCATCTCTATCTAAGATCGCACAGCTGACAATCCTGAGGCAGTCCCACTTCTGGCTGTTCAAAAAGTCCAGGCTAAAGGCCAAATACAGTTAGCACATAATGAGGGACATGCTGTGTAAGTGCTCCTTGAAGTAAAGTGCGATCAGGTTATTGAGCCACTTTACAGGGAAACAGAAATCACCTGCAGCACTTCCTCCGTGTCCTTGACCTTGACAGGCGTGGTTTGGGGCCCTGGCGGACATTTGGCCGGCTTCTTTTTGGCCCGCTCAATCTGTGCATTGGTGAAGTAGTTGACAGCGGCAAACTCAATGAGGGCAGAGAAGACAAAGGCGAAGCAGACGGCGATGAACCAGTCCATGGCGGTGGCGTAGGAGACCTTGGGGAGGGAGTGTCGAGCGCTGATGCTGAGTGTCGTCATTGTCAGGACGGTGGTGATGCCTGAGATGATGA
This sequence comes from Dascyllus trimaculatus, assembly GCA_024666655.1. Classification (NCBI taxonomy): domain Eukaryota; kingdom Metazoa; phylum Chordata; class Actinopteri; family Pomacentridae; genus Dascyllus; species Dascyllus trimaculatus. Next base: position 11,299,984 of record CM045457.1, on the reverse strand, counting down.
AAAAAAGAAGGAAATGTTTTGTATTTTTGGCAATAAATCACAAATAGAGCAGTCGTATAAATATCTGCCTTCCTCTGACATGAATTTCAACACAGCACACTATTTAACTGAATGGGAAACAAGCAGTGTTCAATAACCCATGATGCTGCCCTCATCAGCATGTTTCATTAACTGAATGCAGAGGGATAATGAACCAGATATATTTTGCTCTCTATAATGGCAGACATGCACACACAGTGCTTACAGCTGCATTAAAATCTCTTTTGGCCACTTGGGGAAGCTAACATGTCAGCAAACAGTTGCATATTTACACATCCAGCAGGCACCGAGCAACATTAGCATTCATCTGGAGTTGTGTCTCCTGCTACCTGGTGAGTAAAAGTCCAATATTTACTGCTGAGAACTGCTTTGGTGCACACTACAGCAGGTGGGAAGGAACCAAAGCACAACAATAAAAGTGCTAAATGATGCCAAAATGCTCGGAGCGAATCAGGTTTTAGTTAGACGAGGATGCAAAGTACAGGGCAGCCGTGGAGAGCTTCACATGAGCTGTGAAAGACTGACAATATGCTGTTTTGTCACGCTTTGTAGTTGTTTGTAGCTGCATCTTAATGGATTATGAGTAAAATTTGGCTATTATTGATGTATGATTCATGCATGAGGGTGATTCATCACCAATTCACTTTAATAAAGATATCAGCTTGCATGTTCGTGCCATCACCATCAAAGCACGGCCATGCAATATCATAAACTTCACTCATTTTGTCTCAAACATCAGGATAAAAACTAACTTTGTCGACTCCAACCACGAAAAAGCAAAACACAAGAAGAACAACAAACTTAATGCTACACTACTGTGTTGCAGAGAGAGGCACAACAGGCAGCCACAGCTTTAATTAAATCACTTTTTCTTATTATTTATATTCTTATTAATAGTGATAATGCTAAATTAAAGCTAAATCAAGTGTTTTATAAATGTCCAACAGGTGAAAAAAGTGAGCTCCCACTAAAGCCAGACTTCTAAAACATCTGTTACACAAAGCTGTTGAACTCTCGACTACTTTAAGTCATCCTACTTTGCTATGAATTGTGGGTAAATTGTAATTTTGTCAAACAAAACAGCACAAATTGTACTGCACTGCTTCCTTCATTACAGAAGTAAACTTACATCTCCCTGAAGACAGTCATGACATAAGGATATTTTACTCTGAAACAACAGCTAGTAGTGTAAAAATGCAAAATAGAAAAAAAGGAATACTCAGTTAAGAAAAAAATGACCGTAGTCGATTTCCAATGGCTTACTTTCAAAAAAGTTTTAATTCCTATTGCTCCACTATGTTATTAGCAAACCAAAAAATCTAAGCCTTGACAAAGTGTTACCATGGAAACGTAGGTATTAGTTGTAAGTCAGCCTCAGGTGGCTGAAATCTTAGGCTCAAAACACACTGATCAGCCACAATGAAACCACTGACAGGTGAACTGAAAATCATGAGTCATCTTTTTACAATATATTGTACCGTCTGAGAAGCCTTTGAGTCTTCTCCTTGACAACACACTGTGACCTGCCACACCGCTTAGTAACAGCTCGAGGAACACGACAAAGAGCTCGAGGTCCAAAAACTCCCCAAATCCAATCAGTGTGTCATCACTTATGTCAGCCTATCTTTGGTTTTGTGAAACTGTCTAACTAGCATGACAATCCTCTGTGGGTTCACCATTACAAGTGACATCAGTAACATTACAGATGATTTAATCCATTGCTAGTATAAAACATCGATTAGCACAGCTTTAAATGCTTCCTAATATTACACTTACTAGGCTAAGAAGAACACGTGAGATGTTTTTCCATCAGTTTCAGGCCTCATGATAAGATGCTGGATAAAATATTGATACCGCAATGCAACCCATCACCTCCTTATCGATACCCTAGCACCAAATATCTATAGTTTTATTAAAACCTGCAGGAACACTAAACAGATTTCCAATATGGCCGACCAGTGATACTACTTCACAGCTACTCGTAGCAGCTAGTATCAAATGAATGCCTGTTTAGAGAAGTTACTGAAGAAAAGGAAACTCACAGTAGGAAAATAACATACAACAGGGGAGCACAAATTCAGAATTACTGGCATGTTATTTAAACTGAATGATACACACTGACATCAAAATGCCATAAACAAACACATGATTCCTGCTTCTGGGGTGTTTCTCCTTCTTCAGCGACACAAATATCATGATGTACTGCAGAATCGCTGACGCATGACGTTACTGTTGTATGAGAGGAGGGGGAAAACGCTGCATCCACACTCAGGATTATTTGCGCTTGCCTGTAAATACTGTGCGTACAACTAAAAGTCTGATGTGTATCAAAAGATATTAAGCCACCACCAGGAGCTTATGGTTGCCTAAAGTACAGTATGTCTCCTATTCAGCAGCAGCAACACTGGAAATGTGGAAACAAATGTGGACATGATGTAGGAGGTTATCCATCACAGAGCTGGAGGACGCACTGTCAGAGCCCAACCCAGGACTGAATGTCATATTTCCTCATTTACTCATCACTGCACTACGAAATCAAACAAGACACCAATCTGACCATCACGCAAGGTCGCACACGGCTCCTGCAGCCACAGAAGGTCGCAGAATATAAGCCTGTAGCTCGTCGCACGTCCTTGGTATTATTAACCAATAGCAATAATGTGATTTGGAGAAAATCCCCTTTACGTCGAAGATCTGGAACAATCTGTGCTGCAGAGTCCTTGCCCAACACAAATTCATCCCACCCTGCCCAGACGTGACCGCCATATAATTACCTGTCAATCAAAAGCAGCGGCGTGACATTGATAGGTGAACTGCAGCTCAAGGCCACAGACGGAGGATATTAACCTCTAATACAAAGCTGTTCGCAACATAAGCAGAAAAAAAAACTGAGACGGTTCCCAACTGTCAAAATAAAAGCAGTGAATGTGAAACTAATACTGTAAATAGGACAATGTACTTCATGTATCACTGAAATCATCCAGAAGTCATCCTCTTATTGTTTATAACACCTGTTTTTATGGAGTCTTTTACCTACATAGGAGAGGCCAAAATGCAAGTGTGAGATGTCATGTGAAAGGTAAAATCCTGTCGTTTTTGGAAATGTGGTTGTTTAGCAACACATCCTAAACGACATCAGTTCAAACATGACTCATAAAAAGTTATTTTCTCGTCTTCGTCTATAATATATCATAGTTGAATAACAATGCCCAAGACATATGTCACCAAACCACAAACCCTCTGCATCTTGTGAACATCATCTGCACTAAACCTCTGTGCAAATTGCTTTTACTTCGCCACACTTGTCATTTCTGTGACACTGGAAAACATAATGAGGCATTGTCATCAACATAAAACCTTTTACCATCATTCAAATGTTCTTTTTCCTGCAATTACTCTGCATGTGTTCAGCTGCATGAAAGGAGGGACTTTGCACACATTGAAGCAACTTGGCTTAAATAACAAAAAGGCTGCCCATTTATGCCACCATTGGAAACCATGAATGACTTGTTGAACGCCAATAACAGCTTAGATGTTGATTCCAAACTGGAAATGCTTGCTTTACTACTTCTATACTGGGTTGAAAACTAAACAGAAAAAGGTGGGGATTCTCTTATTTTGCAGGCAGAAAACAAATGAAAACAAATAGACCCAGCAATAAGACATGAGAAGAAGGGGAGAATGTTTTCATATCGGATGAAACTTTGATTTTTTTGACAAACATATTTTGTGAACAGTGAGAAATGGACTTCACATAACAACATTCCCTTTGAAACCCTTTGATTCTGTTGATCGGTGGATCCTTTTGGACACATTCCAGTAAATCTGAATGAATTACATTTTGATGGTTAATGTAAAATAAACTGGTTGGTCAAATTCTGGAGAATCTAACCAATCTAACAATATGTTGCACATCCATACTGACAAGAGATGAAAACGATGAAAGCCAAGAGGTTATTAATCCAGGTTTCGGTACCAAAAACTGCATGAGAAAATCATTACGACTCTCATTTCTGTACTTTATGTACATGGAGACATGAGGTGATTAGCTTAGCTTAGCATAAAGACTGGAAGTAAAAGCATCTTAGAGCAACAGATTCTTCCTCCACGTCCTGCCTCTGCACAAAGCATCTCTGGATATCAGTGTTTTCTGCATTTGTTGACCAGAATAAATCAACAACTCTCACCCAAACCACTAACTATTGATTTTACATGACCTTATAATGAATTAGCCAAACTAGATACTGTACTTTGTATGAGTTAGGGACCTGAGATGACCCCATTTGTGACTCCCCCTGCTATGAATGGCTGCACCTGCACATTCTTATATCAAGCAAACACTGCAGTGAATCTGCTGCATGCCAAAGCATCCCAGAAACCAATTAAATGATGCTTTGAAAGAGCTCCTCAAAAATGTGCTTTTTTTTATTTTGGCCCATCTATGTGAAGCCGGACAGCTCTGACTGTAATCCTCCCTGCTCTCTCCTGTTTGTCGCCCTGACAAAATGCTTCCTCCACGTTCAAAACGGGTCACTGCGGTTGAGTCACCGAGGCTCGAAGTCAAAGCAGAGCGCGGCTGCAGGGAGGAAGAGGAGGAATCCGAACGGCGACCACCCTCCTCCCGAGCAGCCACACATCCAGCGGATAACAGCAGAAATCCGCTGCCTCTGAGGCTCGACTGATGCAACAATAGTTGTGCTGCTGTGACGCCTCTGACACACCGGACGGTTTGCAGCTGGACTGTCAGATACGTCGGCGGCTGCAGGAGAGCAGCACTGATCCTCCACAGCCTTATTATGCTGTGTGACATCTCTACTGAGGGGCACACGAGTTTCTTCACTCAGCAAACAGACTCAAACTACACAGTCGACAGCAAAGCCTCACAAATGCACTGAATTAATACAGGTGACGCTGCAACATGAGTGTGTCAGCAGCAGTAAAACCACGAGGAGGCTGGTTGTTTGGTTACTGTAAGAGATTAAGTCTGTTGACTAAATGCTGCAACAACATGTCTACTATTATAAGTAAAGGGGAAGTGTGCTGATTTTATACACTAAATTGTGTTTGAAAGTTTTTGAGAGGCACTGCTGAATATGATAAAAATGTTGAGAAAAGTTGCATAAAGGCTTTTGTGCAAACTTTTGTGTAGCATATTTAAAAGTCAGCAAAGACTGACACTGGTCTGTTTCTATTTCTCTTTATTATCTTGCGCTGATAATCTAAAATCACCTCTTCAAAGCGATGCATCACATCAGAATATATCACTTTAAAAATGGAACAACTCAGCAAGCGGGGAACGTTCCAGCAGCACTGTCTAACATTACCTACAAGTTCAAATAAAGTTTTAAAGAAAAATATTTAATCGAATATTTGAAGAATGTTTTAAGGATGTTTGTCGTTTCACATAATGTTCCTGTGAGGTTAAAAGTGAACTAAAACCAAACGTTTTAACATTCACAGAACAAAAAAAAAAAAGAACGTTCTCAGATGTCATCCAGGCCTTAGCAGACAGAACCCAACTATTTTTTGTTCAACAAATGTTCTGAGAAAGTTCTCGTAATGTTTTCAGTGCAAAGTTTTCTTTTAGTTCCCGGAATGTTGTTGTTAAAGGCATGATAAAGTTCTCTAAAGACACTCTAAAAATGTTCTTAAACCATTTTCTGAATGCTTCAAGAACGTTCTTCCTTTGTTATTATGTAACATTGTAGAACATTAAAAGAACGTATCCAACAACAGCATCCCCAAAACATCCTCAGAATCTAGCAGGCAAAATGTTCCACCTTTGTTAATATAACAAATTACAGGAAAACACATTCCCAGCTAGCAGAGAACGTTCCAGCAACATTGGCAAACATTACCTACAAGTTCTAATGTTATTTTAAAGAAAACATTTTAATCTAATATTTGAAGAATGTTTTAAGGATATTTATCATTTCCAATAATGTTCCTGTGAGGTTAAGAATGAACTATGACAGAACCTTTTAACATTCAGAGGAGGATGTTGCCACATTATGTTACAGGATAACAGGAGGATGTTCACAAACCAACATTCAAAAAATGTTTCCCAGACGTTATCCAGCATTGGAAGACAAAACCCAGCTAGAATTCTATTTGTTCTAAGAAAGTTCTGAGAAAGTTCTGCAAAGTTTATGTAAAGTTTTCAGTGTAAAGTTTTCCTTTAGTTCCCAGAATATTGTTCTTAAAGACATGATAAAGTTCTCTAAAGACACTCTAAAAACGTTATTAAAACTTCAAGAACGTTCTTCCTTTGTCACTATGTAAACGTCCCACTGAAAATATAAAACTTTGCAGAACTTTCTCAGAACATTTTAAGAACAAAACAAACCCAGCTGGGAAGTATCAGTCTCATTAATTCTGAATGACTTTCCATCAACAGAAGTGGAGGAGCGTCAGAGTGTAAATCCCGACCACACTGGTTTTCTGTTTCCATCGACACAATCAGTCTATTCTAGGACAGAACCAAACATGGCACCAGGGGAGCCTCAGAGAACGGAACTGGGTCACAGGCCAGAAACTGACAGCAGCTTGTAATGTGTCTATAAGAAGCCTACATGCAGCCTGTTGTTCCATCTCACACTGCTGTTTAAACAGAGCATCACAGCACTGTTTCATAATTCTAACCTCTTTTTTGCAATGCTATGTTGCATTAATGGCTAATAAACCAAACACAAATATACACAAATGAAATGTATTAACAGTTAAGGCAAAGTTAACTAATATTTGACATGAGGAAGTACAACATTTATGGCTGCAAAATTATCAAAAGCCTTCAAGTTGTCGACTTCAAGTAGGAAAACAAATAGAAAACTTCACTAGGAGGCATCCTGACATGTATGCTAGCGATGATTAAAACTTCTGCAGAGCGCCTCATAAGCAGTCGCTGAAAGTAAAGGCTGATGTAATATTACACCATCGTCTGCACTCGTTAATCGTATCTGATGCAGTCTGTAAGGAATACTGTGATCTACTTTGACAAAACTTACAAATTCAGAGGGTGATGCCTTTTTTTTGAACATCCCTGCATTTGTTTTGGAACTCTTGATATTTGATGTCACTTTTACATGTTGGTTTTGTGTGTTGCATTGAGGAGACTTGAGTCACTTGTGATCCCTTTGCATCGAAATTTTAGCAAATAATACAATCTAATGTACAGTATTACGGAAGCCATAAGCGGCCATGGTCCAAGTTAATTTTTTTCGCTCCGTTTTCTCGAGAAAACGAGATAATTTTGTCGTTATCATGAGATGACGGATTTTGTTTTCTCGTTATAACAACAAAATTATGTCTTTATAATGAGAAAACGGAGCGAAAGAATTAAGTTGGACCATGGCCGCTTAGGGCTTCCGTACGGTATAAATGATAGACAGAGCAGGAAGAAAACAACTTCCAGTAATGTTCTTCATTCGTCTGACAGCCACCAAGACCACCAAAGTTATTGTGTAACCATAATTACATAAAATACTTATACATACTACATAGTTGGGTAACATTTTGCAATTTAATTCATATTTACAAACCAACTTCCATACCAGCAAAGCAAATGGTTACACTAAATACCAAAAATACAGATTTGCAAAAGAGCTTTTATCCACATGTCACGTGGTTTATTTACTATGTCAAGGTGTTATCGTGAGGATGTCATTTTATCTATGCTCACAAAGTAATTATCGTTTAATTTTGTTTGTCTTATATCAAGCGCTAGATGCCGATTTGTAACCCTCTGGACCATGTTTTATATTTATAATATATGATACATGATAAAAGACGAGCTAAATGCTGCACCTAGTGGAACAGAGACTAGCCAGCATGTAAACTGATATTAAAGTCCCTCTATGGTCATTGATTAAACCAGCAAAAACTCACCTCCATCCATCAGAATTACATATTCAGAATTTGTCCTGCCTTAAAGAGGTCTAGATGTAGCTTTACACGGTTGTTTCCTCTACAATGTACAGATCTATAAAATCCCGCCTTATTCTACTCCATCACTCCCAACTCACTGCAGCTCCAGCACACCAGCTCACCTACAACTCTGCTTAAACATGACAATGTGAGTAATTTAGTTAGACATGGTCGAACCAGAAACAGGCTCTGAACAATGACACAGGGGACCAAATGCAGCAAGTTGACAGGATTGGTTCTTTAGGTTTGTTACATATGAAACCCTGGAGGTCTGAATCTGTGTTTTTGAGGCTGTCATTGATACGCTGAAGTTTCAAGCTGGAAATACTCAGCTGTTGTGTTGCCTCCTTATTTCACTTATGTATCTTCCTCTATGTAAATACATCATAGGGACACGTTAACAAGGTAAAAAACTTGACTTACTAACTCCTGGTCAGATGGATAACAGGCAGATTTAAAAAATAATACAGTCATCCCTCGCCATATCGCAGTTCACTTTTCGCGGTCTCACTGTATCATGGATTTTTACATTGTATATAAAATACGTAACGTACAGCAGATGAGTAGACGGACGTATGGAAAACGCAGCTACGGCCGCTTCCATTTGAGCTAGTCGGTCACTGATTGATTGGCGGTGATGGAAGCCAGTGTTTGTAAGAGTGTGGAAAAGGTAAGTAACAGTGTGGGGAGAATTTATAAAGCCTTCAAATATATATAAATAATAAAATAAATATAAGGTCCCTTCTTCGTGGATTTCGTCTATCGCAGGGGGGTTCTGGAACCAAACCCCCGCAATAGACAAGGGATTACTGTAATAAAAAAATGCCCTAGATCTGTGTAATATTTAAATATTGTTTGAGGCCTAAATCTGTTGAACCTCATTAGAGCTGTATAGGCCTATTTAATTAGACATTTAACCATCTCATTGTACTCTGTGTTAGGGAGAAATCAATTTCAAAACATGCTTTTGATTATTTACTGTTGTTTATATAAAAATAAATGAGTACATTTCTTTAATCAAAGCTACCTCTTAAGGTATTGTGTCTACAACAGCTACTATTATTAGTCTCAAAGGACATGCTTCCCCATTTTACTCAACTATATCGATGTCAGGACTGTTTATTTCAGCTCACTTACAGGAACATGTTCGTCAGTTTCCGCTACTATTTTTGGCAAAACTATCTATAGAATGGCCTAAACAATGGATCAAAATGAAAATGAATGGGATTTCACTTTGAAACCTTATAATAAATCCTCTAATCTTATAATAAAAAAAAAACAGCAGCACTTTATGCTTTCAGAATAATCACCACACACATGAGCATCGCCTTGCTGTAGCGAGTGGAGAGAAAGCTGCAGCTGTGATTGCTGTGCTGGCATGCAAACATCAAATAAACAGACAGAGAGGAGCAGAAAGGCTGTGCAGGATGAGGGATGTGTGGAGTCTACATACCAAAAACTGTGCGTGCCGGGACGGATTCTTTATTTATCCAGAAGGACACTTGGGAGAGGATTACTGTCATTATGCAGGGGATATACGTCTGAATCATGAAGTAGCCCATTTTGCGTTTCAAGTGGAAGTAGACCGTCATCACCACATATTCACCTGGAGGATCAACAGCAGTGAATTAGTTTGATTAACAAAGAGTTTAAAGTTGCAGGCTGACAGATTTCAGTTAATACAGCTCCAGACAGATGTCACATTAGATCATTTTTTCAGACCCGTTCTACATTTGAGGAACTCCGTCCATTTTCGCCCAAATGGACACATGTCATCCATTCCAGCTCTCTGCTGCTAAAAACCTTTATTTTTTATTTTTTTGGATGCTTCAGTATTTATGTGAATCAACTGGCCCTCTGAAATGTCTCAGCGAGTTTCATTTCACCAGGCTGGTTCTGTGCGCTCGTCACGGTCCAATAGACTGACTGTCATGTCTGTGCAAGTGTCAGCGCTCCAAATCCTTCCAATATCTACCACTGAAGCGGCATTTCTGCAGTATTTGCCCTGTCATTCGTGTGGAAAATACAGTGTAGACCTGGCAAATCTACCCAGTTTGACATTACAGTTGTGAACAAAAGTTTCCATACACTTGTAAGGACCGTGTATATCATAGCAGTCGACTTTCAGAATTTTCTATGATTCAATCTTTGAAACTCGTGCATCTTTGTCAAAAAAAAACCAATCATGCATATTGATTCCTTCATAGATTTATTATAGGTCTTCTGGAAATATGACTAAATCTGCTTGGTGAGAAATATACATACAGCAAGGCTAATATTTGGTAAAACCTCCCCTTGGTCATTTTCACCTCAACTAAACACTTTTGGTAGCTGTCCTAAAGCTTCTGGTTGTATCTTTGACTCCTCTTGACAGAATTGGTGCAGTTCAACTAAACTGGTTGGCTTTCTGACCCAGACTTGTTTCTTCATCACAGTCCACAGGTTCTTGATGTGGTTTAAGTCAGGACTTTAGGAAAACCAGACTAAAACCTTAATTCTAGCCTGATTTAGCTGTTTTTTTTTTTTTACTACTTTTGATGAATGTTTGGGGTCTTTGTCTTGTTGGGAGACCCAAATGCAACCTAGACCCAACTTTCTGGCTGATGATTTTGGGTTTTCCAGAAGAACATGGAGGTAATCCTCCTTCTTTATTATTCCATATACTTTGCGTACAGTCCCAGAGCATAATACCGCCTCCACCATGCTTGACGCCAGGTTTGGTGTTCTCTTCTAATTCATTGCAGACCTGCTTTTTTGGTGATTCTTGATTGAGTATTGACCATCCTGACCAAATGTCTTACAGTAGCAGGTGATAGTTTGTGTTTTTTCTTGATCATGGCAGTGACACAACTGTACCATGCACTTTATACTTAAAAACATTTGGGATCAGTTGCTGCTTTGAAATGGCTCCAACTGACTTTCCTTATTTGCTCAAGTCAGTAATTTGCTTCTTAAGATCTTTCCTACTGTAGTGTTTGTGGCTGAGTCTGATGAGTCTATCAAATAGGCCCTATTTAAATTGGCTCAGAGGAGTCAGCAGCTGTAGTCAATCGCAGTCACACATGAGAAATTAAGAGCGAGAAGAGAAAAAGAGAAATTGAGCGTTGAGAGACTCAAGACTGCCATGGTCTTCACAAGTGTATGTAAACCTTTGCTCACAAGTCTGTGTAACACACATTAACAGTTGTACATCAAGAAATGATACGTCTGTAAATGTAAAAGAAATAAATGAACAGCTGAGTCCATCCCATCATTTCTGTAGCCATGCCGCTTGGAAGCATGATTCATTTACAAAATGGTGGAAGGACCATCATGCCTCACCTGTGATGGATTTAATCGTTTCACTGGAGACCGTCTGGCCAATGAGATCATACTGAACGAGGCTGGAGGACTCAGGAGGGACCTCCACCGAATGTTGCGGCCCTTTGGTCCAAGTATAGATCATCTCTGTTTTCGGATAGGCATCTGTGGGCAGACAGCAGAGCCACATGGACATGAGTCACTTACTGTATGTTGTGAACAGTGCAGTGTAAAGAAATATAGTGTGGGAAAAACTCTTGATATATTGTAAGCTGTCTCTATCATTTGTACTCATGCCTCCCGGGACTGGTTCTGCCTGGCTGTATTACAGTGGGCTGATAGATGGTGGAAGGTAACCCAGAGGTCAGAGAAGTGGGTTAGTAATCAGAAGTTTGCCAGTTTCAGGCCAAATACTGGCATCTCCACCTCTGAGAGCGTGTTTTTGAATGATCCCTGGCATAAATAAGCGTGATAAATGAAAGCAGAAATCTGGAAAAGGCAAACAAAAAACTAAAACAAAAAAACACTAGAATTTGAAAAAAAAAACTTCAAGGAACTTTTTGGAGCTCCTCACTATTGCCACTGTGGAAGAACCTTTTCAGTTCAGAATGCTTCCTTGAAAAACCCCCGCAGCAGAGGTTACTGAAAGACCCACCCAAGGAGGTTCTTCTTCCCATTTTACAGAGTTTGGGGTTTTACTCATTTTTAATGCCAAAAATATGAAAAATATTAGACAATGTTGTGGATCTTCATAAATAAAACGGAGAGACTTTCATATAAATGTTGAGATTTTCAACAGTTTTACATTGGATCAAAAATAAAGCATCATAACACTGTCAGTCTTGTCATTCCTTTATCGTAAAAGTCCAAACCCAAACTGAATATATTAGATACATTCAAAATATTGTAATGTACACAACTGTAGTAAAACTAAGTTTTAAAAATAAAAAAATGTAAACAGTCAGTGTATTGAACTTCAATATGCTAAAAGGTTAGTAGTGAATTTTTGTCCAGTGATGCAACAAACCTGCCTACAACAGCTTTAACCAGAGTCAAACCAACATTTAAAACACTATTTTGTTCCATCAACACATAAACTGATGTTCTGCAGTTGAAGGTGAGATTTTGCACAAGCACTAAACTTGGATTTTTTTACTACTTTTTTCACTACTTTTTTTACTCCTATTGTAGAGTCAACACTTGAAGCTGCAGACACATGTCCATGTCTGTCACCAGTTTCACAAAAATGACATGTCTGAACAACTTAACAGCATTCGCAGTTATGTTTTTGGGAAAAGCGTATTTTTATCAACAACAACAATTGTTTATTAGGTGGGGTGGGACAAACCGCTCTGCTGACCTAGATAATGGAGGTGAAACTTCAGACATGTAATGAAAGGGTCGTATTTTAACCCAAAGCCTGAAAGTTTTGGTGCCTGAACCCAACAAAGCAGGGAGTGAAAATGAAACTTATGTCTAAAAATAATGGTTTCACGTGGGACATGGACCTCAGTCTCCTGGGTGAGAGTCCGTGTTGGATTTACAAGGACTTTGTGGCTCTTTGAAGGTGGAAATGTTTCCTGCTACATCATACTCTTACCTTAAAATACCTTTTCAAAACGTAACTGAGAGTGCAGCTGTATAAGAAGATCATTTTAGTGGACAGGTTTGCCTGCTTAGACATATTGATGGATTCACTGATAATCAGTTTAGTTGATATTTTTGACACTATTTGTATAGAAGCATATGAGTACATATGAGTTTCTTGGGGTCTGCCTCTCTCGTCTCCACATAATTAGGGTAAAAGTGCAATAAACCAGAAAGCACAAGGACTGAAATAGACTTTTGTCATTTTGTTTAATGTCAGTCCAGCTTCTAGACATTTACCTTTTCAACTTACTCTGCATTCACTGTTTCTTTCAGCTGCTTGGGGCAGTGCAACAAGCTGTAAAGCTGACATTTAATAAACTTATAAAGATGTTGTTGCTCACGAACAAACAGTTGCCAGTTTGTTAATGAGCAACATCAGCATTCAGCTCAAGTCGTGTTTGAGCTCTAGTGTGTTCACCAGCTTGTCACTAACTTTGTCAGTCTGTCATTTGGCTGCTGGGCAGGTGACTCTATAAAAAGTCTTTTTTACTATTTTTTAAGCTATAAAAAAACAGCTGTTTGTTGCAGCTGGAGTGAGGTTAATGAGACTGGTGACAGTGAAGCACAACATTAGCTGGAGGCAGTGAAACCGAAACAATGATCTGAAAGATGGTAAAATAATGAATAAAACTGCAGAATCAAGAGATCATTTGACACCCAGTGAGTGTCACGTTTCACATTATGCACAGTCATTCAGTCAGCTGTGCACATATGAAGATTAATGGAGCAGCTTTAAGCTTAATTGAGTCACATACGTAAATATTACATTGAAGGGCTTAAAGTGAAAACTATTACTGTTCATTAATTGTTCTTTGGTCAGCTCCAACATCTGATCCAACCTGCCCTAACCCTACCCGACCAATCACAGCAGAGGTTTGTCCCTCTGGCTGATCCAATCTAGCCTTAATTGTTTCTCTGTGTAGTGCGTTCTTGGCTAACAGCCTCTGAAGCAGCATCGCAGGACACTAAAACTCTCCACTGACTAATTAGATTTTTCTCCAGCTAGCAGCACATCGACCCCTCACCTCTCCCCAAATGTAATTAATGCACTATTCTGCAAGAAAAATAAGATGCAGATACAATTTTGAGGGATCTTTTTGTCTAAATGATTAGCACTTAATTGGTTCTATCTGATGTTTATTGATAAAAATACATGAAAACATCACATCCACTCCAGGCCCATAGAGCTTTCAGCTGTCCTATTTTACTGTAGACATCTACACAGAAGTTGCAGCTTCCAAATGAATCCTCCTTATGGAGCCTTTAAACATTCTTTTGTTTCCCCCTGTTGCTTCCTCGAAGTGTTCTGCTGTATGCATATTGGCGACCAGTTTGTGGATGCACTACAAAATGCCAGTTGTCTCTGCCTGCCACTCCCTATGGGACTCCACATCGGCAGGATACCAACTGTGCTGCCAAAATGAAATGACTCTGGTGTGTCATGGAGTGGAACGCAATGCCTGTGCACACAAGTCCAGATGGAGAAACAGAAAAGGAGTCGGAGAGAGAGGGAGAGGGAAAGAGTGATGGAGGAAAAAAATGAAGGCAGGGCAGACAGCGAGAAAATTAGCACGAACACACTCAACACACACACACACCAGCTATGGAAAATAGCTGCATAGGTCTGTGCTATCCGGAGGCAGAGGAAGGGATTCTGACCTTTCCTTTGCTTCGGGCCACATCAGATCCATGGTCGCTTCCTCCTGACTGGAGGCGAGCAGCAGCAGAGCAGGATGGTGAAAAGAGGAGGACGTGAGGGGGGGGGGGATGACAATAACTGAAAAATGTGAATTTGTCCTCTGCAATGTCACCACACTGGGTAATTGACGGCGGATCGGGCGGGTGTACAGGCAAACTCGTTGTCTTTTCCTTTCTCTTTCTCCTGCAGATGTAATCTTCAAATCGCTGCTCTTCCCCCGATAAGACGGAGATGCTCCTTTCTGAGAAACTCCTTCGCTCGAGATAAGTCTTTTCTGCTGACCAGTAGGCCCAGTATGAACACCGGTGCTGAGCTAGAGCTTCATTGTTCGCAGCAAAGAATGAAATATTTCATTATTTAGTATTAGCATTCGGTCGCTTTGTGCTCAGCTCTTCAGCAATTCTTTTCAGCTCAGAATCCATTTCAGTGCCACCAAGACGAGGAAAGTCATGTGAGCGAGCTTTTGTCTCGTTTTTGACTTTTCACACAGTCAGGACAAACATTTGATTTTTAACAAGCTTCCAACTCCTTTTATATGGACTTTTTGTAATAACAAGATAAAAAGCCTTAAAACAGACAAAGTCAAAGGCCAAAATGCATTAAAAAAAATGTAATATGAAAGGCTACATCTTCTAGTTTCTGAAAAAGTGCTTGTTTAGAATGTGATTAAAACTAGCTTAAAAAGGTTGTTGATATTCTTATCTTCTCAAATAAATCATGAAACCTTGGTTTAACAGCACTAAGACTGAGATTAAAAGTTTTCCTTATCAGTTGGTTTTAAACCTGCAGTGCGAAATGTTTGTCTCCCCCTTCTGGCCACGAGAGTAATTACACAAACGCTGTTGATGCGTTTTGATGACATTTGCCTTGATTTGTTTCTTACGGTGGCCCAGAAGGGTCAATGCAACTGCAAAAGCCACAACACAAATGCAAAGGCCACAGCGAAAGTTAACCCACAACTGAAGTGCGCAGCAGTCGGAAAATCAAGCTTTGTTTCCGGGGGACAATATTTTCTAATGGACTATTTTGATTACGGGAGAGTTTAATGAGCACATATATAACGTAATGACAATTTCTACATGGTGACCAACATTGCTGATTTGTGAAAACACATAACGGCCTTAATCACAATCATCGAGCAGCAGCGTTTCACTAACGTCTCATTAAACTCTCCCATAATAATCAAAATAGTAAGGCTGATCCGAATAGCAATATCTGTGCTTCAGATATTCGGGTCCAATATTCGGGTGGGGGGGCGCGAGGGCGGTGTGTTCACCGTTGGAGTCTGACGGCATTAGCATAGAGATCTCCTGCTGGCAGTGGCACAACCACCTCGCCCACCATGCCTTTCCGAATATTCGGATCTCAAAATTACTATTCAAATACCACCACAACGGCCAAATATTCGGATATTCGGGTCCAGCCCTACAAAATAGTCTATCAGAAAATCTTGTCCAGCAGAAAAAAAACCCTGTTCTTTCGACCGCTGCGCACTTCTGTTGTGGGTTAACGTCCGTTGTGGCCTTTGCTTTTGCGTTGTAGCTTTTGCGGTTGCGTTGACCCTTCTGGACAACCGGAATTTCTTTTTTAGACTCAAATCTTTCCACAAAGCACAGAGTTTCTATTTTGTCTGTACCATCAGGAGCTTTTTTTGGATGCTTCCGAGGTTTTTGTAAAATACTCCTATAACTGCTTTCGTCTACAATAGTCATTCCAGTTGCATACATTGCTATCGGTGCATATAGATTTACACCATAAACTGCGAAATAGGAAGATTTATTTGGCATAGATAGGTTTAATCAGCACTACCCCCCCCCCTGTCGCTTAAAAACAAACTTCAGGAAATTCACTTATTCACTTTGTTGCAGAGAGTGAGATAGTAGATTGGTGCTGTTTTCTTCCCTTTGGATTCTGGTTAATTTAGATTAACAGAAAGACTGGGAACAAGTACAATCTGCTGTTCTCAAATCCTAAAAATGAGATTTACAGACACAAGAGAGGCGTCAGTCCTCTCATCTAACTCCCATAAATAAGCCAAAAACAGAACAGTGAAGTATTCCTTTAAGAATCCTCCTCGTCGTCGTTGCTGCCTCTCACCTCATTTGCACCAGAATGGATGAAAGCCGATTTACAACACATTATGACTCCTGCTAAGCTAGCCCAAAGTCAGAACTCCCTCCAAAAGCTAAACCCTGCTCACTTGTTGTGTGTTACATGCTAATTACTCCACCACCTGTTTTGTAATGTAAAGTGCTCCAGCGGGTCTCCTGTGAAGCGACTCTGGGAGGCACGAAATGTAGAAATGCAGCGAGGAGGCCAGCGGAGGCTGCCAGTCTGTTTAACAGTGGGCTTATTTGTTTGCAGCTATTTAGGAATGACTCAGGTACAAACTTCAGATGCGATAATGGCTCATAAATAAAATAAAATGTGTCCTTTGAGAAATCTCTCTTGCACAAGATTAACATTTAACAGCATCTGTTGCACCTTTACAGACATTACTGGTTACTAAACGTATGTGATTCTGTAGAGAAACGGAGTTCAGGCTCTGATAAAATGGTGCGTTTTTGGAGCAATATTGGCTTCTGTTCATTGTTCAGAGGACAATTAGAGTTTAACAAAGATCTATTTGCCACCAGATAACATCTACACAGCCGGTTTATATGGTCCTATCAGAGTGATTTACCAACCTTATTTACTTTCTCAAGCCTGAAATGCCACTAAAGTTAATTTCTGCGTTGATTTGGATGATTTCTGCTTCTAACTATGTATTCAGTTTGCTTTTGCACATGATGGTTCATCTACTGCAAAATAGCTGCCAATCTATTTCCACTACTATTAAACATTTGCATTTGTGCACTTTCCATCATATCATTAGAGCATTACTGCATTTCATTCTCTGCTTTTACTGACGTTTCTTCTTTCTCTAGCTGCGTACTGAGCACGTGCAACAAAGCAGTCAGCCTTGGGATAACAATAGAGTCTTCTAATTCTGTATCTGTGTATCCACCTAAGTCACTTTCACACAAAGCACACAGAACTTACAGCTCCCAAACTTCAGTGGACATGCGTGTCCGTCCATGGGGAAATCCACAAGCTTCATGGGACACTCAGCGCTGATAGTCAACCTGTTGTAGAATGAAGAAATACTGTCAAAATACAGACCAAACCAAGACTTTTTACACTGTAACACTACAACACATCCTGGTGATTTTCAAACAACATTCAAAATTTTGCTCCTTGTAATTGCTACTGAAAAGCTCATGGTTCAATTACTCGGCTGCTATCATCTTGAGCTGATTTGAAAGTTTGGCATCTGCGCTGCCTCCACACAGATTTCTCCTGTTTGCACTGAGAGCCTGGGTTTGATTTCACACAAAATCTCCGTTATTGCTTCTCACCAAACAAAGACTGTCATCTCTCTGCATTTTAATGATCAAAAACACTAGAATGGGAAAAGAAAGCATGTGAAGTGTAATTAACCTACACGCAAATTAGATTTTTGAAAATGGCAGGAACTGGATGCAAATGTATGATCAAGGTCAGGCTGCAGTTTTAGCTTTGAAAATGACTCATGGGGTGTTTAATATCACTGTAAATGGGGATGGAGTTCAGTAGCACCTCATGGTGTAGAGGATGGTGCCGTTCTTCATGATGCGGAAGAGCTTGTTGGGAGCCGTCATGTTGTGAGCGACAGACTTCTTGCCGTTCCTGAAGAAAGTGTCCGGTGTCCAAACTTTAGTCACCATCAGGTTGTTTAGCCTCAAAATCTCTATCGGACCCTCGTACATTAACCTCCGGTCCACCCACGTCTGGCGGAAGAACACGTCCATTGTGTATTCCTGAGACGTGGAAATTGAGAAAAAAACACATAAGATGGAATGGTAATTGCACAATTACCAACAGTTTTCTGCTTTCATCTTGAAGAATGTTTGCTGAATGAAACATCTTGTTGCGCATCAAAATATAAAGATGCAAGATGGTTTGCGGGTACTTCAAAAAAGTTCTTAGCCTAGCCAGGAAACAAGGGGAGCAACTCCCATTTTGGAGCATAATTGTATATTTTAAAGCTTTATATCAGTGTCCACAAAAACTCAAATGCTTGAAGTAATCAAAGGAAAAGGGAAAGGAAAGCTTGGAGCTGCCTTCTGTTGCTTCAGGACAATGGGCTTGACTTTTATCTCTTCCTCAAACTGAAACCCCACTTGTGTCGCCGCCATTTTCAAAGTGATGAAAAGGTCATGCATGCTGTTGAGGAGGCTCAGGATGTAACCTTCTTCCACAAAGGGACAGTGAAGCTTCAGTGGAACCAGTGCATTGAAGTTAAATGCTGAAAAAAAAATGCAAGAACAATCTCTTTCTCTGATTTTTCCTAGTAAGGCCAAGAACTTCTTGAAGTACCCTCATATATCTTCGTTATATGTGTCTACATCCTCTGCAGTGACCACATTTGAGCGAGGCTACGTACCATTTCAACATCTGACACGGGCCCAAAGCTTGTCACATAAATGTCAGTCTTGACCTCAGTCACAGGACCTATTAGATCGATAAAACACACAACAAGTGTCACATTTAATGACCTCCTCCCTGCTGTAAATCCAGTCCAGCCTCAGAGAGACACCAGTCTTATTCACACTTGTGTAAAAAAAAAGAAAAAAACTCTTTACAGCCCATCAGGATCAAAAAGCAGAAGACATGCAATAGCTGATCCCTTCCAGAGCCTCTGCATAATGGAAGTGAAAAAAAGCTTAACAGATGTAAAAAAAAAAAAAAAAGAAAGAAAGAAAGAAACACACACACACACACACACACACAACATAATCCTGTTTGATTTTTTTTTGTCAGTGAATGAACGTCGGGCCAGACAGTAAAGGCTGCATATGGACATGTTGGCTGAGAGGCTGTAAATCAGCGTCCAGGCGTCTCTCTTGGAATAATGCTGCTGCAGACATGATGTTCGAGGGGGAGAAAAAAAACACACACCCAAATCCTCACTTTTAGCACTTGAACTGTGCATTAAGGCGTTTGTCCCGCAACATACATACGATTATATAACCGCACTGGCTCCAGCTTAGAGGCCCATCTTCAGAAGGCAAAACTAACCAGGCTTTCAGGATCAAGTCTGCAGCAGCATCGCGTGTGTTTGTTAAACCCACGAAGCAACATGTTACATTTGATACCCACAGAGAAGTATAGAGAAACCATGCAAACGTTGCAGTGATGTGCCCATTACGCACGGCATGTTTTGCATGTTCTTGAAGGCGGATCCCTGAGCTTTTGTGCATGTGAGTGTGATTTTTGATGTTCTGGTGCATGAAAAATAAACAACACTTGACTTACAGTTGTATTATTACACTTTAAGACATGTTTTAAACCTTTAGTGGCAAGTTCCTTATCCCCCCTTTTTTCATTTGAGAGATTTAAACGTAAAAATGGGGGTCAAACTGGCCTGATATGACTTTATAGTCATCATTTAACACTTACTTCACTTCCAAATGCGCAAAAAGTCAAAGAAAAAAAAGAAGCTGCCACCTCAGTTTTTGCTAGAGGAGATTTAGAGATTATATAGAATTACTAAAAATGAACAGCTCTACAATTTATTTGACTTTTAGGCTCTATTTTGCGCTCAGTAATGCGTTTAGAGCTCTGAATAGTGTGTCTAATGCTGTTTATTATTATCATCATGTGGCATAAAAAGTAGTAAAGATATATGGTGTTCGTTAATTTGAGGAAATGAAGTGTATATAGTGCGTAAAAATAACGTTTTTTTCCCATAAATACCTCCAAATCCAGGTCGCAGCCTGTTGTCATAGCCGTCCAGAAGTCGGTCCAAAATGCGCGTAAAATTCTCCGGATAGATCCTTTCATCCTTCTTTGTCTGTGCACACATCTTCTTCACACTAACAGAAGAGGAAAACACATTGAGGAAACACTCACAGCTCAACGAAAGTGATCCGAGCGGCGCCGCGGCTCTCGGAGACACTCACCAAGTGGCCAAACAGAAAAAGTAGAAGAGGGTCCGAATAAAAGCGGGGCGCGTCGCCGTCACCATCTCCTTCTCGTTGGCAGAAACCATCCTTGCATGCCATACTTCAAGCCTCTCTCTTCACATCTCACCGCGCCAGCTGCCTTGCCTGCGTCCCGGGGAACGGGGAGCGGAGAGGAGTGCAGAGGGACGCGGCGGCGCAAAGAGAGAGAGAGAGAGAGAGGAGGGAAGTTGTGCGCCTCTCTCCACCTGCAGTCCCTCCGCCAAGAGACACCTTCACCCTCCAGCCCCGGTCACCTCCTGTCCGGATCCGAGCTGCTGCCGATGCTGCTGCTGCCGCCTGCCTCCACAGAACGCACCACTCCTCCCTCTCTCCTCTCCACTCTCTGTTTGCTTCCCTGTCTCACCCTCTTTCTCTCCCTCCCTCTCTCCTCTGTGTTTGCTTTCTCCTTCCCTCCCTCCCTCTCTCCCTCCCTCTCTAACACCTGCTTTGGTTAGACGTGCGCTGCTTTGAAATGACTTAAACAGAGTCAAATCTCTGACTTCACCCTGCTGTCAAACTGGGGGAAAGGAGGAAGGATTGGTTCATCTGCTCCACAACCATGACAGCATGACCCCACCTGCCTTACACAGCTCATCCAGTGCATTTTTTTTATTATTTATTGCAACTTTTTAGCTTTAAATGTGTGTTTTTTTCTTGCCTTCAAAAGCACATCAGGAATCCAGATGTGCGGCCTTTGACCTCCAGCTGCTTAGTCGGCCTATAGCCTACATGTTGAACTAGTTTCAGGGATGCATTGGTGAGAAGCCTGTATTAAGATTCAAATGGGTCAGTCTTGTCGCAATACGCAATCACACACACACACACACACACACACAAAGGCACACAGGTACTGTAGAGGAACTGGGACAAGCCACATGCTGCTTCACAGATTTCTCTGCACCTGGGACAAGCACAAGACCTTCATTTGTGTGTGTGTGTTAGTGTAGTGTGTATAGGAAGAGAGAGTGTGTGTGCGTACAAAGTGAAAGTGTGTGTGTGTGTGTGTGGCTCTGAAGGTGAAGTGCGGGTAAATCTCAGGATAAACAAGATGTCTGGGTTCCACCACACTGGCTTTCCTGATTAGTTTTGAAGCAGCACACACACACTAGCTAACACACACACACTCGGCATACGCATACACACACGTGCACGCACACACTCAGACGAAGCCACTTAGTGTGCAGGGAAGCTGAGGAAACATTATGTAGATGCAATACATGTGAGCCGAAGCTGCCGATCCCCTGCACGGCCGCCCACCCTGGTCCTCCCACAATACACTGGAGCAAGGCGGCTCTGTGGGGGATGAGTAATGCTAGATGTGGGGGCCGGCGTTCGTCCGAGTTTTTGGTTTCTTGTCTTTTTTTGATTACAGTTTTGCACTCTTAATGGAAGCTCTTTACTGTATACAAAAAATGCAATAATGTTCATTCAAATGGCTCGAAATGTCAGATGTACAGTTTTAGGAAGCGTTGGCCTTATTATCATGCCATGTTGACCTTTTCCTGTAAGTCAGGCCGCTGTTTAAATTACATCATGTATCATTGTGTTAACATTTGTGGCCTGAAGACACACACACACACACACACACACACACACACACACTAGTGCACAGGGAGCACTAAAGAATCTCTAATTTCATTTCTCTTATTGCACTCTTCTGGGGCTTCTATTGTGTGTTTGTGTCTGACACAGTTTGTCCTGAGATTCCTTGAAACAGGTTCTTGTGCTTTGTAAGCTTTATGCCCTGCAGCAAAAATAACTGCGATGATAACCCAGTTTTTTATCAGTGTGAGCGCATGTGAGTGTGACGGAGGCAGGTAGAGGTGGTGAGATTTGGATCTGTGAATGCCTGAGTCTGAGGATCACTACTTTACCTGCTGTATGGAGTCATGCAGGTGCTGCTGACAGCCTTCAGAGAGTCCCAGGCCGATGACAAACTCACCTGCAGCTGCTGCAGCAGAGCTTGTTAGTCTGAGCTCAGCACACATGAAAGACTGCTGTCATTACTGTGTGGCATTAACAGCAACATCTCATTAATTTAGCATACTCTGATGTCAGTCTAATAAGAGCCTTTATTACTCTTTTCTACAACAGTAAACTGAAAATAAAGTGTTTTACTTACTCAGTATTTTACAACATCAAAAGCCAAACCTCATAAAGTATCACTTTATATTTTACAACTTATGTGTAAACTAATAAATATAACTACTAGTTACTCTACCCAAGATTTTGCATGCATGAAAAAATATGATCAGTTTCTTTGGTTTTAACTACCCAGCAGCATATATATATAGGTCAGATCTAAAATTGAAGTTAAGTCAAGTCCAGTTAAGTTAAGTTAAGCTAAGTCAGTCAAGTCACGTTAAGATAAATCAAGTTAAGTTCGGTGAAGTGAAGTGAAGACAAACTAGAATGCACTCAAATGAGATGCAGACCCATGCCGGATGCCTTCCTAAACATGGCAGGTAGCCTTGCAACCTTGACTTTTGACCTTTTGTACCTTTTGAGCCCAAAATTAATGGGTGACCAGGATAAGTCGAGATCAACATTTGTGCTGAGTTTGATTATGCTATTTGTATTTGTTATTGAGTTATGGTGCAGACATAACCATCCACACACCCACATACAGACAGACAGACAGACAGCAGTAGGGTCAAGGGCAAAGGTCAAGTTCAAGGCCAAGAGGTGCAATGTGGTAGTCCTACCCTTAGATATAGTAAAGTTCATCATTTCAAGTTTATATAGTAGATTATAAGGGGATTTTGCCCTGTGACCTTGACCCTTGACGTTTTGACCCCAAAATTAATAGGTGACCAGGGTGGGTCAAGATCAACATCTGTATTGAGTTTGATTATCCTATCTGTATTTGTTATTGAGTTATGGTGCGGACATAACCACCCACACACCCACATACAGACAGAGAGACAGACGGCCGTAACCGCCCTACCCATGGCTGACTCTGTCAGCTGACAACTTAAGTTAAGCTAAGCTAAGTCAAGTCGAATCAAGTTTAGCTGATCAAGTCAAACCAAGTTAAAATGATCAAGTCAAGCTAGTAAGCTAAGTCAGTCAATCAGGTCAAGTTAGTCACAGACTCATATGTGTGAGGGGTTAAGGGTTGTGGTTACGTTAATTTAACCTCTTCAGAGTTGGATATGTTGGATGTGTTGTAAAATATGGCGGAAAATGTTGTAAAAACACCCAAGTGGACTAAGTAACAGCACCACAGCTGTAAGATCAAAGTGAAGTACCTTGAATCACTTAAGTCAAGTCGATCAAGTTAAGTCAAGTCAAGTCACAGAATCTGAGGAGTTAGGGGTTAACTGTTATTATTAGGTTACATTAACCTCTTGAGCAAACACACACACAAATTGACTGAGTAACAGCTAAAATTAAACACCTTAAGCTCTATGGATGAGACATTTGAGAGGTTTTAATCTGAGTCTCTCTGTCTCCATCACCAGGTCAGAATGACATCTGAAGAACTTCAGCTGAAGTTGACATTTTTACTTCTTCCTTAATTAAGAGCAAATAACATCATTATATAAATTAGTTCATTACACTGATGTTATTGAACCTGCTGTAAAAACTCTCACCTCTGTGAAATCTGATGCAACATAAATGAAGTACGACAACACTTCAACATTCATTTCAGTCTTCATAAAAGCAGGTGGCCTCTCCAATAAGTGTGCCACACGACAGGAAAGTAAAAAGTTAAGTACATTCAATTTCTGTTTGCTGAGTATCACAATAACAGCTTCAGATCATTGCATCTCCTGCCTTCATGTGTTGAATGTTTGTAAAGCTGCACTGCTTAAACCAGCTTGAATGGGATGAGTGAGAGAATCAGTGAAAACACTGTCACTTCTGACAGCTCGTGCCACTTAAATGTCTGTCTGTGTCATTTACGTCTCTGCAACAAGCGAAGCCACACTGTTCCTTAGTCGTGTTACTGAGCAAAGAGAACCATAATGGCCAGGTAGGGAGAAACAGCTCTTTTTGTGCTCGGGGTTACGATTGATGAGGCTCATTGTGGCAGTGCAGGAAGCTAATGAGTCAGAACCACGAGTCAAGCTGTTGGGAAATCACACCACCACCACCCCAGCCTCAAAAAAGCTCAATGTGACATCTTCAACTCCAAACAAATGCTGCCGGAGACACTGAGACTGACTGAAAATGAGACACCAGAGAGGGGAGCTTATGTCGCCGCTTGACTTCGACATTAATTCATTTCTTGAACATGCATTTCAGCTTAACCATGCACAAATTACAAATGATCTGCAAGTCAATGTCAGCCCATAAGCATGTAAAAATAGGAATACATATCTTCAAAGACAGAACAGTTGCACCAGGAATAAACACTTAACTGGCAAAGGATGAGCACCTAAAGCTAATGATATAGACGCTCCAAGTTTGAAATAGCATTAATTAATATTTTAGCCACCTAGCAGCAAAACAAGCTGTAAACACAGAGTTAAGTTGATTTTGAAAGTCTTAGCAGACAGTTGCCTGTTTAAACATCTGGCAGACATTGGTGCTTTAGTTGCTAAATGCTAATTTATATTCATTCACTCTCTAATTGCAAACCTTACTCGTCTGCTGTTTTATGGTGGGCAGGTAGCATACATTGTTTTTATTTTCTTTTTTACTGCTAACACCTGCCTGCTGCAGCTGAAAACTCGGCTAATGAGAGCCTGAATCAAAAAGTAAAGTCATGGGCTGTAAAACCAACACAATTAGACAAAAAGTGCAAAACACAAAGGAACTCAATAGAGTTGTAGAAGCTGCTGAGTCTGGTGAAAGCTCTTTGTGGGTTTGTCATTATGATCATGAGCAGCACCTTTCACTGTCAGCTGCTAAAAGACAGGATGATGATTTGTGGATGATGGACAATTCACACTCCATTAGCTTGATGCCCATAAATGTATGAATCTGTTGTTATTGTTTTCTTGTGCACAGAAGAAACTACACTAGAAACCACTGGAGACTTAACTTGAATCATCCATCCATCAATCCATTATCTGTACACCGCTTAATCCTCTGCAGGGTCACGGCGGGGCTGGAGCCTATCCCAGCCAACTTAGGGCAAAGGCTGGGGACACCCTGGACAGGTCGCCAGCCTATCACAGGGCTACACGTATAGACAGACAACCAAGCACATTCACATTCACATTTAAAATAATCAATTAACCTCAGCATGTTTTCACCGGAGGACCCGGTGAAAACCCACGCATGCACAGGGAGAACATGCAAACTCCACACAGAAAGATCCCAAGCATCTTAACCGGGACGCGAACCAGGGATCTTCTAGCTTTGAGGCTGCTGACCACCAAGCCACCATGCAGCCCAAACTTGAATCGTTTATATTTAAATTGCTCAACTTGAATAAATGCAACAAACACTTGAAGATGAATCTCAGTTTGAAACTGAATTTTTGGATTGAAGTTGAATTCAGTTGCTCCAAATCTGTATTTGATTCTCACTGAAAATTCGATTTCGGTTGTTGCATTTCAGTTTCAGTTTAATGAGGCACACATCCAGGTTAGTGAGGAAAAACAAATACAGATGCACAGAACTCTTTTTTGGCAATTCAACACCTTGATTTTCTTCCTCCTAAAGTACAAAAGTGAATCTTCTACTTCTGGTTTAGGTCCTCTCCTTTCTGCAGTTTTTTCGGTAGGTTACGTTTTTGTTTTCTGATCAGTTGTTAGGTTGCTAGATAAGACTACAAGCAGGCCAACATGAGGTACGCAGTCGGTTGTACAGTTTAAAAGGTTTATTGCAAAACAGTTCTTGTGAAGAAGACAAACAGTGAAGGCAACCTGGAGATGAAGAGGATGCTGTATGTGAATGGCAACATGGGAACCTTGAGGTGCATGAAGGCTGGCAACTCTGTGGCCTGCAGTGTGGGTACCTGGACGTTTTGGAGGTAAACATGGCGTCAGACACGGTGAGTTGCAGGCTAAAGTTTGACTTGCAAGTTAGAACAAGGTGCTAACACAAGGAATCAGATACTACTAGGAGAGTCTTGGCCGTGATACCAGGCTGAACAGTCTGACGAGGTCTCTGGTGATGTGCTGGAGTTGAAGTACTGCAGCAGTGGACGAATCTCAGGTGACTGCACATGAAGAGGAACAAGTGGCCGAACACAGAGAGGACAACCAGAAACAAACAAGAGGCAGAGACGAGAGGGAGATTTTCTTTTTTTTTTAAAGCAACACAAGGAACAGAGAGCAGAAGAATTTTAACGTGACATGATCTGCCTTTACTTTTCTTGTTAGTATCCACTTTATACTTGTAAACATTTGTACACTCATTGTGTTTTGGGACTGCCTCTTATACTTACTATCATTTGAAAGTGCATGATGTGCAAAAAGAGAAAGCTTGACAACCATAGCTGCAGTAACTTTTATGTGTGGGTCTGGGTTGTTGTTTTCAAAAGGCTCCAGCTTCCCTCCTTTCTACTGCAAAGGTATTGACAAGTTGTCTTGTGTGTTCATTTCAAACCTTTAGATGGTAGAAATGAAAGGTCTGGCAACACTCTGGTCTTTTAAGGCAATAACATTACTCAAAATTTCTCTATGTGCGAAGAGATTGTGGGTTTCTCATTTTTGCGACCAAGTGTTTTATAATAAGTATTCTATATGTGTTGTTTTGCATTATTCTGACATGCAACTACATGTAGTTCGGAAAATAACACAAGTTGACGTCTGCATTATCAATGTTTTTCTTAATGAATCTGAATCAGTGAAATGAGAAATCAAAGTGAACATTTCAGACTTCTATCTTTAATAGTTCCTGAGATATTGTTGTTCAAATTCGAATGTACAAAAAACCATGCTGAAAGTGGGTCAACTGGCAGTTTCTTATTTTACATTATACTTAAAGTATTTGATATATGAAGCTGGAATTTCACACATGCAATATTAAATATCCAGAGTTTATGATGAAGATTTAAGAAAATTAGAGATGGTCGAGCAGAAGACTTCTGATGATTTGAGATGGAATGACCCTCCTGTTGCATGCAACTCGAAATGACATTGTATATCGGCAATCTGCTAAATAATGTTGGTGCTGTTTGGGACAATAATTTCAGGAAATTTGAATTCTGCCTGTTGCAGTATCAGCATTCTTGCCTCAAGAGCTGCTCTTCTTCTGAGATACGTTTGTCAAACTGAACCTCCAAACTTCTTATTAATCCGTCTGCCTCATGTCAAACTTTGCCTCAGTCTTCAAGGGTGCATTTATCCGCTGAGACTGTGCCTCCGAGCTCCACTCGGCACTTGGAATTCCCAGTCTGATATTGTTTGCACTCAAAGAAACATGAGCAAACATGCTCTCCCTTCATCTGGAGGACCGGGATGCTGTTTGGTGTCTGACCGTGACCTCTGGCCTCCCTGTCGAGGCGGAGGTGGAGCCAAAAACAGAGTCTCCCCTCAGGGTTCAAACGGCATAAAGTAAACACCTTCACTGACATACGATCCTGTAAAAATAACTACAATTTCCACTCATCTATGCTCAGAAGGGAAAATATTGACATAAATCCTCTCCTTTGGGCTTCTAGTTACCACCTCACAGCCCACATCGCTATCGGGCACTTCCTACCTGCATTAAGCGACTGGGGAAGCAGCACAAGAAAAGGGGGAACATGAGGCTTAAACAACAGTGTGACTCTGGAGCTTCTATCCCAAAGTCATCTACTGTCGGCTCCTTTTGCCAAGAGAATTAAAGTGCGAACCCGAGGCACTGAAGAGTCCTCCAAGAACGAGATATTTTCAGAGAAGCGTTTAGAAAACAGCGGCTTAATATTTTATGTCTTATGAAGTGCTTTTCCTTCATCGCCGTCCGCAGTCGTGGAAAATGAAGTCGCCCCATCCACATGCAAAGGAAGCATCATCCTGAACCATTATCCACTTGTGAATCTGAGTGATTGGGAGTCATTTATGCTCTGCAGTGGCCCGGCGCCCTCTCCTCTACTTCAGACGGCCTGCCCACCCATTACATGCAAGTGCTTGACAACACTTGAGTGCCCTGTGATGTACAGATGGCAAATTTCCCTCTTTCGAGACAATCCTCTGCTCCGACACACTTACGTGGAAAGTTTAGACCCGGGCTCTCGAGCAGATGAAAGTCAGCTGGAGAGGTGGGCGCCGAGTCCGTCTTTATTATGAAGTTCAACTCCATACTGCTTTATTTTATTTCATGTTGCCTTCAGTCAAATAAAAAACAAACAAAGTGACCATAGTGCAGGAAGTGGTGTACACATGGTTAACCTAATGTCCCACAACCTTGTTTTGTCTGACGTCCCAGCTTCTAAGTATAGACGTTTGTCCCAATTTAAAGGGATAGTTTAGTTTTGGGTGGATTGTGCTATTTTTCCACTCACCTGGAGTTGAGGTCAGGTCTTTTTTATGTGTCCAAATGAAGGTATTCTGCCTTTCTCTGCTCCGTTAGCAGAGCATGAATACACCCTCTCCAGCCAAAAGGTTTCATTCTTATTTCTCACTCTGTTGACTGTTTTTCTTAATAGGTGAGATGTAAATATGATGTTTAATATAATTGAGTTTCTTTCTTAAAGTTAGTGTTTTGCAGTATGCCGGAGTTTTAAATGTGTTTTATAATAGGTGACTCTTGAAAATATTCATCCATTCATCAGCTATACCAACCTCATCCTGCAGAGGGTCACAGGGGCTCAGGTCAGTCCATCACAAACCTACCATGCACAATGAATTAGAAAATAAAACCAGATTTTTGCCTTTTGGGGGAAGCACCTGGGGAAAATGCATGCATATGTGCAAACTGTGAAAATAAAATAGGTTTCAAGTTATCATTTATTCATGTCAACCATCTGTTAATCTTCTTTTCACAATCGGTGGCTTAAATGTTCAGTTGTTCTCAGAGAAACCAAGTTGTTATGTGTTCAGGGTTAAGAGCTGTCTGCTGCTTGTACTAATGTCAGGTCTGCTTGTGGTGAAACGAGAAGTGCCCCCTTGGTCTGCTTATGAAATGTAACCGAGGCTGCAGGTCGTCCTAAGGAGTCTGATCTATAGGAAGCTGTTCTGTTGAATGAATCTAGGACTTGGAGTTTTACATGATGTGGAAACATACAACCTATTTACAATGATTGTTACAGAATAGTGACGTCTTTTCTTCCCCATTGTGAGGGTATACATTTATTACCCACATTGTAAACAATATTACGTTTTCCAACAACCCAGCAGTGTGTTTGTTTTCTTATTTAAGGATAATGTAACCTGTTTTTTTTTTCTTCAACAGAAAGGCCTCAGCGGACCGGCATGTTCGATTCCAGGGCAGTCAGGAGGTGATTAGCTTAGCTTTGCGTAGCATAGACTGGAAGCTGCTAGGCACTACCTGTGTGTTCAGACAGAATGTGAAAGGAATCTTAGGGTTGACTGCATTAAATGTCACTGGACCACTGCATTTAGACATGTCCACTCAAATTCCAAATGTTTTTACTGGAGCCAGAAAGTACCTGAGAACTTTCACAGATGTACAGAGACAAGAAGGACAAGAAGACTGAAATGATGTAACAGAAAGAATCTGAGTTTCAGAGACTCCGTGGGTCCAGAATTACTCTTGTACTATGTACAGGTTTTCTTAGTCAGGTGCTTGGAAAAGGTAATGAGCTAAGCTACCAACAAAATGCAGCTTCACAACGCTGATGCCAACCCCAGAGAAGTTTACAGGATGTAGTTAATTACTTTTGCTACACTTACATGCCAAAATGGTAAATTAAAGCAGAAGCAACTTGGTGCATTTATTTTTACATTTAATTTTACTAATTGCCTGCCGATAGACAGTGAAAAACTTATAGCTAGCTATTAGTTAGCCGTTGACAAGCTTGTAGGAGGTGTTTGCAGACTGCACTAAGAATCATTCATATAATTCATATAAGCCTCATGTCTGTGCACGGCGGCATCATCATCATCATATATTGATCCTTATTAACTCCTGCCGCTGCAAGTAACTCTCCCTAAAAACCAGAAATGAGTATTTTTACTTTACTTCTGTGAAATATAAACAAGATGCAACATCCATCCATTCATTATCTACACACCGCTTAATCCTCTGTAGGGTCGCGGGGGGCTGGAGCCTATCCCAGTCGACTCAGGGCGAAGGCAGGGGACACCCTGGACAAGTCGCCAGCCTATCACAGGGCCACACATAGAGACAAACAAACACAAGATGCAACATGTTATATAATTTTAAAGATGCAACAAGACATTTTTCCCTGCAAGCAGAGCCAGGCTAGCCGTTTCCCTCTGCCTCCAGTGTTTATGCTAAGCTAACCTAACCACCTCCTGGCTGCAGCTCCTTTCTTTAAGAAATTCATCTGGAAACTTTAGAATCAGAACTCAGCAGTTAATGAGGATATAGTGGATCATGAACAACAGTCATTAAAAGAAGATTAATGTTGTGTTGCTCTTCTTATCTAAGCATGTGTCAGCATCTTAGCCTTCTTCCTTTCCTGCCTCAGCACTCCCAGGACCTTTTTGTTCAAATATGTTTTACCCAATTATATTTTCTACCAAGGAACCGCAGACTATAGGACTCGACTGCTTATCTGATCCTTCAAATCTTGTGCATTTGAGTTAATGCACTCATAAAAATGCATATTTTTAAATCCTGTAATGAGCCTAATCAAGCTTTTTCTGGAAATAATTTCCTAAAATATTGATTTAATTATTCTTAGCACCAAAACAGTCACTTGAACATATAGTATCCAGCATGCAGAGGAGCACATCTGTTGTAGGCGGTGGGCTCTTTTCCTTTTTTTTTCCCCCACACAAACGCAGGCGGAAATGAGGCGATCACACATTTATAGATCATTTCTGGTGATGGTTTCGAATCCGTCTGCAGGGGACGTGGCCGGTGGGAGATGCAAGAAGAGGCGTAAATGTTGGTGGGAGAATTGTTTGCCCGGCAGCAAACATTGGTGTGCGAGTGCACGTGTGAGTGTGTGAGACCGTGCACATGTGCATATGCAAGTGTGGTTTTCATGAATATATTACTTGTGCTGCAAAGAAAACAGTCTTTGCACTGAGTTTTTCAAGCAAAAATATTGAAGTAAAAGGGGGTGGAGGGCCAGATGTGGTGAAGAATACATGGAAAACACATTCAAATGGATAACAATCACCAATTTCCAAATTAAAGTAATGGCAAAAATATTAAGCGTAAAATAATTATGCTAAAGAAACCATGTGATGATCATTTTGACTGGAGGATTTAACAGATGAAGTTCCTCCATCAATGTTCTTGGTGAATAAACTCATTTTGTGTTGATTTTTGCTGAAAACTAAATCCTTCTAATGACAACTTATTCTCCACAAAGATGAAAAAGAACAAATCTAAGCCCTCTGGATGAGGCTCACAGTGTTTCCTCGTGGAAACCATGATGGAAAACATGATCCCAGTTTGCTGCTGCTGCTTCGCCTCCTCAGTCTTTTCCACAGCAGCCCGGACCTCCTACCGGCAGCAGCAGATGTAGCCACAACACTTTACGGAGGCATTTTGCTGAGCCATGACAACTGCGACAGAAACGGGGTGACACCACATAACCTTGGCATCACTGACACACAACGCGCACACACAAGGACAAACTTAATGTGTCACTATGGCAACCGTGTCATCATTTTAATCTCTGCAGGCAGCATCAAGTCATGGGAGCGAGTTCAGATGCCAGTTTTGGCATCTGAAAGTGTGTTTCATTAGCTTGATGGCCACATTATGGGCCTTTTCTAAAAGTCTAAAAATACACAATGTGGATGATACTTGGAACAAGAGCAGTCATATGTAAATGCAGACTGTGACATTGTCGAACTTCTAAAAAAAACTAATTTTACAGACTTTCTCTCATGTATTGTCCTTTCCATTCTTTGTATTGATTTTTTTGCTCTTATTTTTACACTTGTCTTTAATGACATGTAGCATTTTTTAATTTTCTGTCTTTTTGTTTCAATTTCACTTTGTTTTTGCATAGCTTAGCCTAAAATATATAAATTATTAGTAGTAGTATTGTTATCCCATCCTATATTAGCCTTGTCCTTGCAGAAAGTTCCCTTCAAATAGACATTTCTAACTGCCAACTTTGTTAATCACAAAGCAGACTGTTCCAGCACCCTGCAGAAGTTGCAGGTTTTGGAAACTACGGTTGCGGAGATGTGTTGTGCTCCCACCCCAGATTATTACACTCATTAATTCAGTTGCTTTGAAATGTTCCCTTCCCTTATGTGCAAACTTCAACTTGAAGGCGAACACCTGTTTCTGCACAGTTTTCCTTAATAAGGGGATAAGAACTTTACACTGTGATTGTCTGAATGTGAGATTTCAAATGCAACAGATTTCCTTTTGAGGGTGATTTAGATGAACTTGTGTACATGACTCTGAAGGTGGGAGATATGAATAGATGCACGTGTAATGCGTATTTGCATTCACATGTTGAGCCTTTTTGTGGCTTTGTTCCAATAGTGGGAAAAAAAATCCATTTATGGTATGATATTTGTAATAAGGCAAAGAATTACAAGATAAATGTGGTCAGCAGCCATGAAATTTGTTCAGTTTGTCTGGATGTGAGTTGTGATTTTTAATTTTCAAATTTCTTTTTAGCTGCCCTCATCAGCCTGTTTTATTATGTTGAACTCTTTAATCGGGATTGCCAAGCGTAAAGCACTTTGTAATGATGTTTTGGGTTTTTTTTTAATTCCTTAATGATGAAAATTATTCTATTTAAAGCTACAATAATGAGTCATCATCTGAAGAGCCAGTTATTTTGTTGGGAGCCGATAAAAACTAAAAGTGTAGTACAAGAAAAGTGACCCGTTGTACCAATAAATGTAGTCTTTCCTCTACATCTGCTAAATGTGCACATGTGCAACACAGTGGAGCCAGCACAGTTTAATAATCTTTATAACACGATAATAGGTTCATGTGATGCGTTGAGTTTTCCATTTAAAAACACGCTGCTTTCAATATAAGAAGAAAAGATTGTCGTGGGTTAAACATCAACAGTCAACCTGTCAGTCTTCCTTGTAAAGACGTGACTGTAACAAAAGCAGGAAAGTGCAGAACAATGTAGATATTTTCAGACAAAAAAGAAAAAATAACAAAGCGGACATAAGAGAGTGTAGCTGAATGTGTTGGATAGGTGAAAAGCAGTTACAATGATGTATAAAATACTGAACGTACTGTGGCAGTGGGAAGACTTAACAAGAGTCTTTTCAACCCTGGGCTATGTAACATCACATCTACAACATCAACACATGTTTGGCAATAATTGTACTGCTTTTCAGCCAATCGTATATTGCTAAACACGGCTTATCACCGTGCTTACTTAGAAAATAGAGAAAAAGCTTCATACAGGTTGTGCAAGAGTCGTATTTGAGCTATTTTTTAAAAGCATAACCAAGTAGTTATAGCGCCTAAACCAAGCAAAAAGTGAGTTAAAATGAAAATAATGATCTCAAACAGGGCAAAAACCCTCTCCTGGGTAAAGATCCTGTCATGGTCTAACAACACCACCACACCATCAGCCTCCTCATGTAGAATTTGTGGCTCATTGATGGTAGAAATGTTTCTTTCTACATCATACTGTGACAGTGTGATGTAGAAAGAAACACTTCTGTCAGGGTTTGCCAGCAAAAGACAGGCAGGTTGCGGAAAAGAAATACATTTAATAAAGAAACCTACCAGGATGAACGAAGGAAAGGCAGCCAGTTAATTCCAGGAAAAGTACATCCAAACAATAAAGAACATAATCCACGAAAACTAAATACAAAACACCACAGAATCAAAAGAACAAAAAGCACAAAACACAGGAACAAGGAGAAAAACTGGTAGCATGAGAGCAGCTAACAGGACAGAAGGACAGACAAGACTATTTAAACTCTCACTAATTGGGGAAACAAGACACAGGTGAAAGTAATCAGGTAATCAATATGGAGGAAAAAGAGAGACAAAGAACGGAAGTAAAAATACAAGCAATGTATCAGGAAAGGCAGTTTCAAAATAAAACAGGAAGTAACTTACACATTGACAAATAGATGTAGGAATGAATCATAAAAGCAAAGCTAAACTAAAAATCGAAATTCCAAGACCATGACATTAACCAGGGAAAATACTCACCAGCCACTTTAATAGGTACACCTGTTCAGTTGCTTGTTAACTCAAATAGCCAATCAGTCAATCTCATGGCTGCAACTCAGTGCATTTAGGCATGTAGATGTGGTCAAGACTTGCCGAAGTTCAAACCGAGCATCAGAATGGGGAAGAAAGGGGATTTAATTGACTTTAAATGTAGCATGGTTGTTGATGCC
This sequence comes from Dascyllus trimaculatus, assembly GCA_024666655.1. Taxonomy (NCBI): domain Eukaryota; kingdom Metazoa; phylum Chordata; class Actinopteri; family Pomacentridae; genus Dascyllus; species Dascyllus trimaculatus. Next base: position 11,265,014 of record CM045457.1, on the reverse strand, counting down.
ACACAGGCTGGTCTGAGTATTTCAGAAGCTGCTGATCTACTGGGATTTTCACGCAAACCATCTCTAAGGTTTACAGAGAATGGTCCAAGGAAGAGGAAACATTCAGTCAGCAGCAGCTGTGTGGACAAAAATGCCTTGTTGATGTGAGAGGTCAGAGGAGAATGGGCAGACTGGCTGATAGAAAGGGAGATGATAGAAAGGTATTTGGAGTAAACAACATGAAAGCATAGATCCATCCTGCCTTGGATCAACGGTTCAGGCTGCTGCTGGTGGTGTAATGGTGTGGGGGATATTTTCTTGGTACACTTTGGGCCCTTTAGTACCAATTGAGCATCACTTAAACGCCACAGCCGACCTGAGTATTGTTTCTGACCATGTCCATCCCTTTATGACCACAGTGGACCGTCTTCTGATGACTACTTCTGGCAGGATAATGTTCCATGTCACAAAGCTCAGATCATCTCAAACTGGTTTCTAGAACATGACAATGAGTTCACTGTACTCCAACGGCCTCCACAGTCACCAGATCTCAGTCCAGTAGAGCTCCTTTGGGATGTGGTGGAACGGCAGATTGGCATCATGAACGTGCAGCCAACAAATGTGCAGCAACTGTGTGATGCTATCATGTGAATAGGGAGCAGAATCTCTGAGGAATGTTTCCAATCCGTTGTTAAAAGTATGCCACGAAGAATTAAGGCAGTTCTGAAGGCAAAAGGGGGTCCAACCTTTTACTAGTAAGGTGTACCTAATAAAGTGGCCAGTGAGTGTAAGTCTCCCTCAAAACAGTACTGAGAAATAATACCATTAATAATAATAACCATAATAATAATAATAATAATAATATATAAACTTGTCATGTATAGGAATGTAATTTTTGGGAGACAGGCCTGTTTTGAATGCTAATGGATGAATAGTGGTCCAGTTCGTGGATTCTCCTTTAATTTAAACTACAGACACCAGGCCCAAACCTCAGGATATTAGCAGAAAGGCCGATAAAATAGATTCTTAATGAAATATGGCACTTAGTGATGGTTGCAAGTGGAACAGCAGTCGCCTCAGAGGTGACATCTGGACTTCACACCAGAGGGACACTTAAGATTCGTTCCTCCAGTGAGGCCCAAAGTGTTCTCTTGTCACATTCATCTTTTTCCCTGTGAGGGTCTGAGCACACTGCTGTTCCCTTAAATACTCAATAAACATTCAGGTTCCTCAGCTACCAGAGAACGTTCCCACAACATTAGCCAACATTACACATACTAATAATTCTTAAAAGTTTTAATTGAATGTTCAAATAATGTCTAAAGGACATTCAGGATTCAAAACCATTTAAAAAACATTCAGGATGTTTGGAGGACGCTGTCAGGAACATGGGTTTTGTTTTACAATAACAAAAGAAGAACGTTCTTAAAGCAACATTCACAAAATGTTTTCCAGGTATCATTGAGGCTTTAGATGTTTTTTTTTAAATAAATGTTTGAATAAACAATAATGTTTTAAGACATGTCCACAATGATAACAAAGGAAGGATGTTCTCAAAAGACTGGTAAAATGTTTTCAAAATCGAGACCTCAGATGACAGAATGTCCTTTGCAACATGTTGCTGTACAAAGGTCAGATGTTCTGAGGATGTTTTGAGGACACTGCTGAGGAACACATTATGGAACATTCCACAATAACAAAGGAAGAAGTTTTTCAATAAAACATTCTGGAAATCTAATCAAGATGTTACTGAGACCTCAGATGGCAGAACGTTATTATTATTAACATGTGGAACATTCTGCCCCTAATGTTCTGAGGATGTCTTGTGGACACTGAGGAACAGATTATTAAATACATAAAAAATAATAATTTCCATAAAGTTCCACAGAGTTACACGATAGCAAAGGAAGTGCAACATTCAGTTTTGAAAATGCTAGAGCACATTGGTTTAACAGTGTTTCCACCAAACATCTTTAGAGCATAGTTGGACTTTAAGAAGAACATTCTGGGAACTAAAAGAAAACTTCAGTTCAACATTAGTAGAACTTTGCAGAACTTTATCAGAATGTTTGTGAAACTAATTAGCTCTAGCTGGGTAAGTGTCACTTACATGCATGAGCTGGGATACAAAATTAAAGATATTCCTTTATATCATAAAACAATCAATATTCTCACAGTGCACCTTTACAGCATCTGTACTGATAGAACTACCTGTAAGCTGGCCTTAAGTCAAGATTTGAATCGTTACCCAAATAAGTAATGAAATGCTGCATTGATAAAAATTGATTCTGGAAACTGTTCAGTAAGTTCTCAGTGAAAATGGGATGTTTTTCCAGTGAAGCCCTCCCTTTCCTGGCCTGATTGCTGGGAAGCTCTTGCTTCATTTCTCCTCTCTATTGAGACAGGCGCTGTATAAATAGGCACACTGGAAATAGACCTCCACTCTCAGAGGAGCCTCTCAGGAGAGGGCCTGGACCAATGGCCAGATTTCCAACACTGAGATATAGGCCAGAATATTACAGACATCTGGATTGTAATGATGTTTTGTGGAATCCCTTTAAGAAGCAGCTGTAAGCAGAAGTTTAAAATCTTTGGACTCAGCATGTCTCTTATACAGGAAACTTTGATTCATTTCATGCAATGAAGTTGTTTCAGAAAAGAGTTTTTTCCTCCTGCAGCCAAAACATTTATTCATTTACTATCCATTTGCTTGTCTACGCCTCATTTACTGTGCATCATGACGTGCATAGCTGTTGTCTTCAACACTGTGTGCAGGTCTGTTTATTTGTTCCTCCCAATCCTTGTTCTGAATAATGTCGCAATTACGTCGTGCATGAACAGACATGTTTTCTCCCAAAGACTTCCATGTTATTTACAAGCTGCTAATGAATGGTGATCTCACAGCATCTTTCCATATCTGTCATACAGTGTATTTGATGACTGTGCAGCTCCTGGGTATAACTTGTGAAAAATTAAACTTTCTGCATATTTTTGATGGTTTTAACAGACTGCCTGGGAAGCTTCACTTATCCCTCATTTCTGACAACTGCAGCCTTCAATCTGAATGATGGATCTCAGGAAAAAAATAGCTACAGTGAATTATTTGATTCCTTTCTTCTTAACATCTCATCACTTAAAACAGCCTCTGGTGAAATCCAAGTAGTTTTTTTTACATTGGTAACATGTCTATATGGTGTTTTTTATGAGCTGGAAGACACATCAAGAGCTAAATAACCGGTCAGAGCCATGACTGAGCATTTCCAACTTGAAACTGCAATCGTAAAAACAATCATAACAACACAGATCCTGAGTTTTAGGGTTTCATACATAACAAACCTAAAGAACCAATCGTGTCAACTTGCGGGGTGGGACTTTCTGGATCATTATTCTCCTTCAAAATCTGCTTCTGGTTTGCACATGTATTCTGTACTCATGTACCCCATTATTACAACTTGCCATTGTATAGCATAGAATAGCATTACAGTAGGTGAGCTGGTGTGCTCAGGATGCAGTGACTAAAGAAAGAGGCAGTGATGTCTTTTCATGGAAAGACCTTCTAAATATGTAACTATGATACGCAGAGATTCATTTTTTAGGGTTTGATCATTGATTAGTTTGGAACTTCAATAATTAGGCTGCTATTTCTATCCTATTTGTTGCATGCACTGAGGATTTTACATACTGTTATTAAACCTTAGTTGTATAAAATTCATGGACATAGTGACTTCATTAAAAGATTAATCAATCTGTAACAACCTGTTCTCATTCCCAGGGTTCAAAAACTGCAGTTTAAGCTGTTGTAAGCAGAAGTTTAAAATCTGTGGATGTTTTGGACCCCTCATGTCAGAATCTGATGCCAGTGGATGTAAAGGATACATATAAGGAGTTTGGATGGATAGAGGCTGTATAAATCATTGAACTTTTAACCAGGAGACTGATAATTTTGCTTACTTGCATCTGATTTTGTGAAGTAAGTCTCATTTGCATTCATTTGCTGATTGTTTTCTTTTTTGCTCCCCTTCTAGGTCAAATTTAGGCACCAAATTACCTGGTTAAGTTAGGAAAGATCAGGGTTTGGGTGGTTAAAATACAACCTGTTACAACAATAAACACATGTTACAAGGCAAAATTTCGTGCTGCTCTTTATCATCAGTTTCTGGTGATTTTTTAGGTGTATCACACCATTTTGAATTTTAAAAAATGACTCTAAAGTGAACCAAGTGTTTTTTGCTCTGTTTTGGTCTCCTCCACCTCCTAACAAAACTTACTGGTTTGGTGCTGCAGGAGTAACACACAGTGAGTTTATCAGAGCTTTTATCAGTACTTAAAATACAAAGCTAAGGAGAGCAGTGGGAATAAACAACAATAAATCTAAAGTTACAGGCTGAAAAACCAGGATAAATTTCTCAATAAAAGGTCCCTTTTGAATGAGGCAAGAACAGCACTGACCACATTTGTCACAACATTTCATCATGTCAGATTGATTTATTCTGCTGCACCAACACACAAGGTGGACCATCCAGAGCACTGATACACTGGTGGAGGCCCATCAGCTTCTGTTGTATGAATAGTTTCAATAACATGCATTTACCAGGTAATAAACCCGTTTTTGACAATGAACGGGGTCATTGTCCACAGTGAATGGAGTAGCTACAGTGTAATGCTGGTTGGCAGACAGAGAGCAAGGGAGAGAAAGCAATAAAAAAGCAGGAAAATCTCAGAGGAGTAAAATGGATGCCGAAAGGAATCTAACCCAAATTTCCTTCATTTTCTGTCCCTTGAGAGGCACAGCACTTCAAGGGAAAATGATTTGCGTGCAATTGTCATCTGATTAAATTCTAATCTATTTTTACTCCTCAGTGATGAGACAGTGTTTCCTATAAGTCCTCTTCTAACCTGAAGACTTTCAGCACTGGTCCATATAGCTGAGACATGACAGCCATTAGCACAACAACTGATATCACCTGAGATGTGAACCATGCAGTCATTCCAAACTGGCTATTTGTAGGTTCTTTGATGCTGCAATCTGAGGAGGTAAAGTGTGTTATTATGCACTTGTGTGGTTGGTGGTTCGATGCCCAGCTCTACAGGGGCTGGCTCAGATGACCCTAAACCATCCCTTAGTCATTGCTTCTATAGGCTAAGACTGCTGGAGGATTTCCCATGATTCACTGATGAGCAACTCTCCTCTACGTCATCCATCCATCCATCCATCCATCCATCCATCCATCCATCCATTTTTCTTCACTTATCCAGGTGTGGGTCATGGATGCCACAGGCTAAGCAGGTCATTACAGCTGTCCCTCTCCTCAGATCCCAAGGCAGTCCCAGGCCAGATGAGATATATAATCCCTCCAGCAAGTTCTGGGTCTACCCTGTGGTCTCCACCCAGTTGGACTTGCCCAGAAAACCCCCAAGGAGGCATCCTGATCAGATGCACAAACTACCTCAGATTGCTCCTTTCGACATGAAGGAGACGTGACTTTACTCCAAGTTCCCTCGAGATGTACAGTGTCCTTACTCTATCTCTGAGACTGTTCCCAGCCACCCTAATAGGTTTCCTCTGTAGGATGGCTGGGAACATCCTTACTCAATCTCTAAGGCTGTTCCCAGCCACCTTACGGAAGAAGCTCATTTCGGCTGCTTGTATCCCTGACCTAACTCTTTCGGTCACTACTCATGACCATAGGTGACAGCTGGAGTGAGGACAGACTCCCTCTTCACCACAACAGCCTAGTACAATGCCCATATTACTGGTGATGCTGCACCAGTCCATCTGTCCATATTACACTTAATTTTCCCATAAATCGTTAACAAGATCCCAAGATACTTAAACTCTTTAGCTTGAGGCAGGAGCTCACCTCCAACCCAATCCACCTGTTTCCAGTCCTTAGACTTGGAGGTTCTGATTCGCATCCCAGGTGCTTCACACTTGGCTGCAAATCGCTGAAGGTCATGGTCTGATGAAGCCAGCAGAACCAAGTCCTCTGTAAACAGCAGACACAGAACTTTGAGATTTCCAAACCGGACACCCTCCTCCCCCTGACTGCACCTTGGGATCCCGTCTACTAATCAACTCTCCTTATATTTATATACCACCACTGCATGTATTCACTTTGTGTCTTCTGTGTCCTGACGTTTGAGTTTTGTACCTTTGTGAAGGTATCTCTGGATCTGGAGCTACACATCTCTAATCTGCAGTTGCTGGCCTCACAAACATCCCCAGTGCTTTTCGATGTCTCTTGCATCAACCAGTCAAGGCAGATTGCCACCCTCCCTGAGCCTGGTTCTGCTGGAGGTATTTCCTTCCTGTTGAGGCAGCTTTTACCCCCTGACTTAAATGTAACTGCGTCCTTGATAGAAGACTGACAAACTCCGGCAAACTGTTTTCCTAACATCAGTCACTGGAGAAGTTTTTCGGCTTTACACTGTCCACTTTGGACACATGAGCAATAGAGACGATGGGAGGTAAATGAAGCCAAATGTCCAGACGACCGCTACTACGACACATTATCAAAGTCAATCACATTATCTCTTTAATCCCACTGGAGGAAAAACAAATATCAGTGCAGATGAAAGCATTAAAGACTATTATTATCCTCCCAGAGTAAATTATTCCAGATTTAGAATGATTACTGGTTTTAAATGAAGTAAATTTGTGGGCCAAGGTGAAAGATCTCATTATCCTTCGTCATTAGAGGTTTAGTCCAAGAGGTGGATCCAATAATTCTCCAGTCTCAATGGCAATTAACTTTCCCGGGGTAAAATACAGAATACAGAGACAACAATACAATTAAACTGCTTCCTCGTATTAAACTCAAGACGCTAATAGTGTATTGTTCATCAGAGAGAGACAACACTGCAGAGGGTAGGTGTAGGTCACAGAATAAAATACTTTTACAAGCGCCTACAAAGTTGTCTCAACAATACAAAATGCAAAAACTTTCATGTCTGTTTCATTTCACCAGTTACTCGTTTCCCTTTAAGATGTCCTTTCGCTGCCAAATTGTCACCCGGATATCCAAACACAGACAGCATTTTCTCCAGACAAGACCAGGCGCCTGTCTGCTAACGAGTTTTTAATTATATGAGGATTAATTCTGCTGGGATCAAAGCCGACGGGCAGGGACGGATCCCCCCAATATTCAGCTGTACATTCCCCCTGACAGAAGCACACGTCATTCACAAGTTCTTACATTTGCAAATGGAAAAGTAAACAGGAAAGCATTAACTCACTGGACAGAAATGTGGGTGAAGGTGTTTCATTTGTGTTTAAAGTCCCTTGACGCGGGCATTAAAGTGATTATCTATAATGTTTCTCTGATTAGTATGTACTTAAAGCAAAAGCAGCCATTTTGCTTTTGCTTTCTTTTTGGAAGTTATATTCATTGAAGTATGTAGTTACAAGAAAGCAGGAATCCTGAAATACAGACACACAGCCTTAACATTTCCCTGCCTTATATAGTCATTAATCACCTTATACAGACATTTATTGCCTTATATGTTGAAAAATGTAATAAATGACTCATTGTTGAAAAAGACGCTATTGAACGTTAATTTGCAGAATTACGTGGAATTATCCAGGTTCCTCACACTCAAAGCTTTAGAAACTTTCTTCATTCGGATTATATTACTTGCATACTTTTACTTTAATAAGATTTTTAAACAGTTAATTTAAAGTGTAGATTAGGTACTTTTATTTGGAACAGAATAATTTTACAGTGCAGTATTGATACTTTTACTTGGAACAGAGTAAAAGCACCAATACAGTGTACTTTTACTGTGCCATATCAGTACTTTTAATTATAACAGTACTTTTACAGTGAAGTATTAGTGCTTTTACTTGAAGCAGAGTACTTTTACAGTGTGGTATTGGTGTTTTTGCTTGAAACAGAGTACTTTTGCAGTGTAGTATTGGTACCTTTACTTAGAACAGAGTACTCCTATTTGGAATAGAATAATTTTTCAGCATGGTTTTGGTACTTTTACTGAACAGAGTTCTTTTACAATGGGGCACTGGTACCTTTACATGGAACAAAGTACTTTTACTTGGAACAGAGTAATTTTACAGTGTGGTATTGGTACTTTTATCTGGAATAGAGTGCTTTCACACTGTAGTATTATTACTTCTACCTGGAACTGGAACAGAGTTATTTTACAGTGTGGTATTGGTACCTTTATTTGGAGCAGAGTACTTTTACTTGGAACAGAGTAATTTTACAGTTTCATATTGTTACTTTTAGTCGGTAGTGTTGCCACAGGTCTAGATCCATTGAATATTTGTTTGTTTTTACTGTGTTGCTCAGTCAGTTTCCCATCCAGATTTAACACACTGAGCATGTGTAAAAATGAATGGAGCTCATTTTTATTTAAAGTTTTTTTTTACAAGTATGGGAAAATTAAAACGTTAATACTGTTACCTTTAATAAGACCTTCTTTGCATGAAAGACAAGTATAAACTGAGCTGGCTCTGCTGATAGACATTTGGAGGATTTGAATAATGTCTCAATTTCAGTGCTTTATGTGAAGCTGGAGCTTCACTCATTTCCCCAGTAAATAATTATTCTGTGTAAACTAGCATTAGACATGCTTCTGAGTGTCCTATATTTAGAGAATGTCTTTCCAAATTCCCAATTCACAGCACAATAATTCATTCAATTAAGCAGATTGCTTGACAGTAGAGGCAGGGATAATCATAATGCCAAATATAATCAATTGAGCATATTCATTAAATTTTGAGGCTTTGCCAATCCCGCCCCTCCAGCTTTTATTAAATATTTACAGCTGGCATGATTATTATTTGAAACATTTGCATGTACCAATCAAAAAGTGACTGCACAGAGTTCAGAAGCCTGTTTTCATTGATAAAAACCAACCAACCAAGGAGAGCAGGGAGAGGGTGAGTTGGTGATTCAAAGGTTACATGCTGTTCGAGTTGTGGCTTTGACAATAGAATCAAACGAGAGCTGTGAAGCGGACGTGCATCTGCAGGCTGTGTGAAGAAATGACAGGTTGACAGAAGTTACACAACAAGAGCTTTAGAAACAAAAGATCTTTTTGGTGACATGTTGAAGTTATAACAGCTGAGTGACAGCAAGACATTGGTTCATATTTTCATTTTAGTAGCTCTCATCACATGACTTTCAGGTTATAAATGGAAGCTCTGCATATGATGGGACCCACCCCTCACTCAAAGTGGCCACACCCTTCGTTATTTACAACTTTAAGCTTTAATACAACTTCAACAGATGAGTTATATAGAAATGCACCTCCTGTACAGTTGACATAAACAGTAAAATTATCTATAGAGACCAAACTTTTTTTTGGTACCAGACTGTAAACATGTCAATTTCTGCTGTAAGGTTGGACATTTTAACATGGGAGTCTCTGAGGATTGGCTTACATTTGGAGGCAGCCTCAAGTGGTCATTCGAGGAACTGCAGTTCTTGGCATTTTCATTTTGGTTTCACTTTTTAGCCGCAGATGTTTATTAAGAGAGTGTTCTGGTAAGGACAGGTTAAAGCAACAAAAGATAATGTTAATCAAAACTAAGCATAGGTAACAAAGGCAGGGGAGCAAACGGATGACGGCTGAATATCAAGGAAAAATCCAATCTTAAAGTTCAAGAGATAACCTAAGTAACTAAACTAGAGAACACACAAAAATCCAAAAGGAAAGAACACAAGCCTGATGAAGACAAGGAGCACAAAGAAGAAGTCAGACTGGAACATATGAAGTAGGTGAACATGAGGCAGACAAGTAGGAAGTCAAACAGGCAGGTAATCAAACAAAACAGGACGAACTGATACAAACCAAAGGAAAAACCTGGACTATATATACACAAGGACCCAGTGGGGAGACAAGGCACAAGACAGACTAATCATATCAGTCATAAAAGGAGGGAAAATCAGATAAAGTCAGGAGGTAAAACACAAGAGACACACGAGGACAGGGATCTCTTCAAAATAAAACAGGAAATGACTGAACAAAGCTCATGACCATGACAGGTCGCTGCTTGATTTTGACCTATAATCTAAAATAACGCAACAACAACTCTGTAAATGAGTTGTTGGTAAGTTGTTGGTCCACTAGCTGTTTCCTTTCAGCACAGCTAGTGGACTGTGAGGAGATCTTCACTGAATTTGACTAAAAGTTCCTTGGATTAGAATCACATGATCCACCTTTAACTAAAAATAAGCCACACAGAGTCCAAACAGATCTTTTTCTCCTCACAGACTCAGAAAAATTTTCCTTAGCTTCAAAAAACCCCCCAAAAAAACTACCAAGCACAACAGAATGACCTGGTAGAGGCTCAGTGAAGCCTTGAAATGAAAAAAAAATATGCCTGCCTGCAGCTTTTGCTCAAGTGTGCTCAGTCGAAATGGAAACTCATTAAAATCAAGTGGCAGTGACATAATAGAAGTCAACACGCCATAACTCACTTCTAACTGTCAGTTTTTCTCCGTGTACAGTTTGGCAAAGATCAAACTTCTCTTAAAAACTGTTCGGACGCCGTGAAAAAAAGGCAAAAATGCATAAAACACAACAGGACAAAAGGCACAAACCTCTGATACCTTCAGTACTGTAAGAAGGAAAGCGTTGATATGTCAGCTTACAGACTGTTGGGTTATTCATATACTGTACGAAACCTTTTCATGCTTGCATGAGTTAAGGTTTTTATATTATATTGCCTTTTTTGTGCAGCAGTGGTGGAAAGTAGATACCTGCTCAAGTACTGTACTTAAGTTCAGTTAAAGTTATACATGGAGAGGTGCTGAATCATATTTCCTCTCCAGACATCTCAGAGGCAAATATTGTACTTTCTACTCGATTACATTTATCTGGCAGCTTTATCTACTTTTACGATGAATGTTTCACACAGTAGATAACATAAAATACAACACATTGTTAAAGATGAGTGTGTTCCAATCCTTTTGACATGTCTCACAAAAAACTGTGTGCACCTCCACCGAATAGAGATTTTTCCTTCTCAGCTTTAAACATGTTCCAGTGGCACAAAATCTCACCAAAAATTAAAGATTAGAGAAAAACAGAAAACAGATTTGTGGATCAGAACTTTGTTTGTCTCACATTAATCATGTTTGGAGCCCTCAGATTTATCTGCTGTCCCTGTGAATTAAACTGGATATAAGATGGTTCAGACTGCAGCAGCTACAGCAGTAACATGCTGCCGACACACTGATGCTTCACTGTTTGTCATCTAATGTTTTAATATATAATAATATATCAGGGCTGCACGGTGGCTCGGTGGTTAGCAGTGTCGCCTCACAGCTAGAAGATCCCCGGTTCGCGTCCCGGTTAGGACACCTGGGATCTTTCTGTGTGGAGTTTGCATGTTCTCCCTGTGCATACGTGGGTTTTCTCTGGGTTCTCCGGCTTCCTCCCACAGTCCAAAAACATGCTGAGGTTAATTGATTATTCTAAATTGTCCATAGGTGTAAATGAGAGTGTGCTTGTTTGTCTGTCTCTATGTAGCCCTGTGATAGGCTGGCGACCTGTCCAGGGTGTCTCCTGCCTTCGCCCGAGTCGGCTGGGATAGACTCCAGCCCCTCCACGACCCTACAGAGGATTAAGCGGTGTATAGATAATGGATGGATGGATAATATATCAGCTACAGGACCCAAACCTGTACTTTTACTATAATATTTTAACTACATTTTGCTGTTGACACTTCACTTTTTTAAATGCAGGATTTTTACTTGTGACTGAGTATTTTTACTTTGCTGTATTGGTACTTTTACTCAAGTAAAGGATCAAAATACTTCTTCTAGCAAAATCATCTTTGTTGAGAGTTTTCGTTAGACTCCACTTACTGCAAACAAGAATTCACGGTTCTGCGAAACAGATGAGTTCAAAATTTCTGTCTTAATTATACATATGTGTTTGGTAATTTACATGTTACCAGATGGTTCATCGTAGTAAAAGTAAAATAAGCTCAAAATAACTGACCACAGATACAGGATTTGTTCCTGAGGGCAAGAATTCATCTTTGTGCTGAAAATATTGAGTGTAAAAGTCTTAATTTGCCTTTTTGCATTTGCGTGTCACCATATGTTGTGTGTTTTCAGCTGTGCCACTTAATAGTCATTTAATGCTAAATCCTTATCAGAAAACAATCAGTGTTTAACTGGGATTAATTACTTAAGATGCTTGTAAAACTATAAAACTCATCTATTAGTGACACACTTTGATTCACTCTTTGTGCTCACTGCGACCAGAAGGTTTGCAAACTGCTGTAAATATTGTTTATTGATTCTGCACGGAACAAAGTGACAGTCTTTGAGATTTGATATGAGATTAAGCTTTGGCATGGAAGTGAAGCAGCCACACTTCATAAAGTTCTGGCTGAGTTTGAAGCTCTGCAGAAAGAACAGTCATATGGACCTGGGCTCAGTCTGCTTCTCCGAGAAGCTGCCTGACAGCGAGGCAGCTCCAGCGCCGCTCTGATGTTTGTTTCATGACAGGACGGCAGAATACTGCAAAACCTCAGGGAGAGCTTTTAAGGACCCGTCCATTTCATTTATTCTTAGGCATTAATATGTGGCTCAGGTGATGCATTTCTTTTCTCTTTGCATTCATTTATCTAGACGTTACTTTCTCAAATATGTTTCCTTCTGGGTTAATTGAAGATGGCAGCATAAATATGTTTAAAGAAAAGCTCTGATCATGCACAGAGGGCTGAATGTTCACCTCTTATATAATATCAAATATCCACCGTCTTTGGACTGCTGAAGCGGAGGAGGTAGAAGCAATCTGTAATGCTCAAACAACTGATGCAAGGCTTTATAAGGAACCAGCTGCATTTAATGCATCTTCATGAGTGTTATCTAAGAATGCAAAGCAGGGTTAATGTATAGAAAGCAACTTTTCTGGGAAGCCGCACTAAAGGAGAGGGTTTGAGGACATAGTTTGAATTAAATTGGAGAGTTGTGCCATGAATTCTGTCAAGAAAGAGCTGGAAATGTGAAGCATCCCGTGCTTACTTCAGGTTTCCTCTCCATCTCTGCTCATGAAGCCGTTCCTTCAAATCTGAATAAAACACTGTTCCTCTTTTTCTTACACAACGTGCCCTTTTTTTCTGTTGTGCGAGCCAACACTCCCCCATGTGTTTGCATTACTTTAACCCGACAATCTGACACTGGGATTTCCTACAAGCAAGTGTAGTGTGTGGGCTGCTTCGCTGAGCTGAGATGTGCAGGGTCATGTGTGGATGCGTGGGAGGGAACGTACAGTATCAGGTTCTAAGTATATTCACTAGAACACGCAGTGAACTAAAAGAAGTGCTGGCAAATCAAGTCAAGTAAACTTAGGAAGAAATGACACAGATGTCAGCTTAATAATACAAACGTGTCTTTCTGCAGACATCTTGCATTAAAACTTGAAATCTGGGTTTTTCTTAAGAATTCAGTACAGTAAGGACCTTAGATTTGATTTTGCTTTAGACAGATTATATGATCAAATTATGCCACCTAGTGGAGGATGAATGTGACCCACAGAACTGAGCAGCAAGTTTGAAGACCCCATTCTGTAGCTGTAACTGTCAGTTAACTATCAGAATAGAAGAGACCGCCATTGTCATTTCACAGTGTACAACGAAGTAAAGCAGTAATCCTGTCAGTGCAATCACACAATCAGACAAAAGGTTTTTTAAAAAGTACAAAAAGAAATGTGCAAATATAAAATATAAAAATCTACTAGAAAAAAATGTACATACAAGCATGTTTATGAAAACAGTGATGTCATTGTAGGGATAGCTTATTTGGTGTATTCAGAGCTATAAAACACTAGCGTGGCTGATGTTGCACTTCTCGATGATGCACATTGCTGAACATATACAAAGTATGATGGCTTAAAGTGGTGCAAAAAGTATGTAAATGTATGTAGTTTAAGCATATAAATACAAGTTGTTTATGAAAAGAAGATGCAAAAGGTGCAGTGTATGTATATATAAAATATTGTATTAAATAAATAAAAGAATAAACAAAGTCAGGAAAGATAACACATAGTAGCTACAAAGCAAACACTGACTAAACAAGTCCGTCATAAACGACTGACACTTACAAGGTGACCGTGAAGGCAGCAGTTACCATGACAACAGTACACATACTCAGCTGCTTTGTAGCTCGAAGAACGCAGCAGGTTTGTGGGTTTTCTCTGATTGTTGTATATCTGAGCAGCGTTTTCAGACGACAGGTTGAACTCATTTTAAACACCAAACTGAAGAGTATTTTCTTCATGCTAACATTTACAGCAGCGACAACCCGTTTGTATAAGAACAGACACAAACAGAGGCTAACTTGTTGCTGCTAGCTTTGGCAAACTAGCAGATAAACTTCCTGTGAGGGAAATTAGCTAGCCCACTAGTTTCTGTTAATGGCATGTTTTATCACAAACATTTAAAAACAAAATTTTCCAAAATAGAAATATTTTCTGAACATATTTTCCGAATACAAAATTATGGTGCTAAATGACGAACTCTACTTTAGAAGAACAAAATAGGCTAAGCTAACTCATTAAAACTAGCCTTCAGGTGACTGGGCTGACGTTGCATTTGGATATTATTTATGGCGAAAAAGTAAAAAATGGCCGCATTAAAATCTACTTGGACGCAAAATAATTCAACTGTTTGATGTATGGGTAATGTCAAACATGGAGATTTGAGATTTCCAGATTAATTTATGTCGGAATGTGCACATATACATATGCACAATATAACATACTTTTTTTTTTTTTTTAAACTGTGTGATTTAAACAAGAGTTTGAACTCAGGTTCTAGTCTAACACAGAGCCTCAAAGGTTTAATATTTTAAATGGCTGAGAATGTAACCTGACTGATAATGCATGCTACCGTGTCTCTATGAATTATCCTATTTAATTAACATCATCATGGCAGAGCATTTTACCTTCACTTCTGCAGCATATGTTTCACTCACATCTGTCCCAGCAGAAACACCACCAGGTAGGAACCAAAATTACTGAGTCAGGTGGGTTGTAAATAAGCTTCTCAAATGTTACACATATAAATATATGTATAAAATATATACAAGTTCTGCAACTGATTGTAAAATGTTTAATTATATAATGAATTTAACTGCGCAAAGTAAAAAACTAAAAGTTAATAAGCAGCAGAGAGCAGTATGGTAAAACTGAGAATAACCCAGGATTGTAATGTGTGTACACAATAACTAAGGTTACAAGATGAAAACAGCTTTGCATACAAACAAGGCTACACAATACAGACAGAATATAGAATACATCTTCCACCCGCAAGTGTTTTCACAAATGCTTGATTTGGATGACCCTGTGACTTTTATAGTTATTTATTTTCACCCAACACAGGTCTAATTACCATAAAAACACATTTATGTGTATGCAGAGTCTGTAATGATAGTAAATAGATTACAGGAGTCTTGGCATCAGTGATTCAGTCACTTGTATTCAATGACTTGTTGGTGGGAACAGCCAGGTCACCTGTAACAGAGGACCTCAGTCTGGCTTTAAAGGTGTTAAATGTTCGGAAATGTGAATGACTTTGTTCTCTTTTTCAAACCTGCATCCAAATTAAATGCTGAACTAGTGCAGCTCCAGATGTCAGAAGTACCTGATAGATGTCGACACCACAGCCGAGTAGGTTTCTGTTTTAACGCCACGCTTCACACATCACAACATTAGTACAGTCAGTGACTGATAATTCATTTGTGCTATTGATAACAAGATGTTTTCAACAGAAGGAACAGAGATTTCTTCAGGCAGCCTTGCTGTGTCAGAGACTGATAATTCTGCCAAACTGCAAAAAACAGGTACAGTAGGCAAAATGGCAGATCTGGAAATGTAAAGTGGAAATAATGAAACCTACGGAAAACTACATGCACAGTTTTGGTCTTCATTCCAATGTGTGTAGAGATGAGGAGGAGGAGGACCCAACTGAGCCCGTTCAAAGTGCCAGACAGTAACAGCATTTTTCTACTGAGTGTAAACGAAAGAGGGGACCAAAAAGAGGTCGGTGCTTGCGTTTGAGAAAAAAGCTTTTCTATCTGCTGCATTGTACGCGTTTGCAGAATGTGAAAAATGGATCTTTGCTGTGTAAAAGTCATGCTGCTGTTCGCCTTGATGCTCAGGAGAGACGTAAATTTCTGGCTCTGCCAATTGATGAGAAGACGACCCACGCTGCGAGAATGATGGCCAAGCTGAAGAATGAGCTGGTGGGTGAGGTGGAGGAGGAGGAAGAGGAGGAGGGAAATGAGCAGATGAAGGATCTAAAGCAGATCAGGAGTAAGACAGTTCTCCCTAAACAAACATCAGGCAGACATGAGCTGAAGATAAGACGAGGTAAGTAGAGTAGAGAAGTGTATAAAAAGGTGTTATTTTTGGCTTTTTGTAAAACCCTTTTGTGTATTTTAGCTAATGTCTACGCTCACTATTCCCCAGAAAACATTGCGAAAGACAGCAAATATGATCTAATCTCCATGGAACGACAGAAGGCCGTGTTGGAGGTAAATGATTTCAGGATTTGCTTGGTAGATCTTGTACTGAACCAAAACCATCAGCTGAACTCGGTTGCTGATCTAAAACTCTAAAACACTGTCTGTTTTGAAATGGTGGATGTCGGCTCTTTCTGGCAGAACCCATGCAGCACTAATCTGATTCTGGTTTGGTGATATTTGATAGCTGTTCCATTACTTCTAATCTTCTTGTCATCAAGTATCGCAGATGCAACAGATCTTAACTCCTTCCTTTCCTGTGATGCTTTGAAGTTCCATAAATCTGAGATTAATTAAAGCAAAAAAAAAAAAAATTTCTAAGTCAAAACTGATGCAGAAGAGGTTAAAACAATCTAACATTTAGTCCTTTATACTGATAAAGCTCCAACAGCACCACATCCTACAATGATATTCACTTCATTCTTTACACCCTCCCTGCCTGGTAAATGTCCACATCTGTATGATTTGCTCCTGAATGTTACCCATGAATTAGAATCAGCAGACAAATACTGTTAAAAGTAATGATCCATCTCTGTTTTCTCTTAGATAAACTAAAATGTTTTGTAAGTAGTCAGGATTTATGACCTCTGGGATACTGAATAAGACATGAGTGAAAAAAAAATCAGCAACAGACATTAAATTAAGGAGGCAAATGGAAAAAAGGATATAAATAATACATGTCTTCTCCTCTTAACTGTACCTTCATTGCTTCATTTACCCTCATCTTCCTCTCCTCAGTTATCTCTGATGACAAAGAGGTCTGAGATTTTGAGGATGGACAAGGCCATTGCAAAAGAGGAACGACAGCTGAAGCAGCTTGAAAAGATCATTGAGCGAGACAACCTCAACTTTGAACAGTTCCTGAGGGAGAACGAGAAGAAGTCTGTGGAGGCCAGAGCACTGTAAGAAGTGTCTAGATGTAAAATATAGTGGCTTGGTATTGTCACTACAAATCAAATTGCTGTTGTTGAAATGGTGTTTTGATAAAAAACTTGTTAGAGTACATTTGTATGATGTTTAAAGGTTGAATAGCAAATGGTTCTGTTGTCTCTGTTGTCAGCTTTGAACAGGAAGCCAAGTTGAAGCAGGAGAGGAATACTGAGATCAAGAAGTTAACTGCTGAAATAGGAACAATAAAAAGGTAGCATTTAGTGTTTACTCGAAAAATGCACTGAGAGAAACTACAAGTACATTTGAAGGAGCAATGTTATGTCATGTGGATTTAAATCTATCCTTTTTGTAGTGAAATCACCAAGTTTGAAGAAATCCTGATAGATTACAAGCGATACAAGGAGCTTCTATTCAGACTGTCTCCTCCAGGGTGGCAGGAGGCCCAGAAGACCAAGAAAGCTAAAGTCCTGCCTGGCAAAGACACACAGCACGACCAGAGCATGGAGTCTGTAGCGATGGCTACTGAAAACGGCAAGTTAAAGCCAAGTAAATCAGCATGAAACACAACTCAAGGGCCAGCATGGTGGCACTCTTGTTATTGTCCTGATATTGTTTTTAATAATTCTAATTTATCTAATCTAATTTGTTCATATGCACACAGGTCTGGAGCGCAAAGAGTCCAGTCGTGGTAGAGAGCTGCCTTCCGTCAGAGAGACCGGAACATCTCCCACCCACAGCAACACTCTGTATGAGCAACAACACACTCACTTCACTCACAACATGTTTCTGTTTAGCTGCACGTCCAGCGCTTGTTCTGTAGATTCATATATTTTAAAGCGATCGTCAGCGTGATCCATGTTTACCAATACATGCTCAGCATAACATACTAACATGCATAAAAAAACAATAGCTTCATTTTTACTATTTAAAGATCACATGGTCAGACTGTAATCTACCAGTGAATTACTGTACTCAGATATGGTTTGTAAAGATGGATGCTGAGTCCTCTGCTGCAAAAGTAAAAATCAAAAGTAGGATAGGTCTACTTAGACTGTTATTTCATGCATTGACATTTATGGCAGCAGTATTACAATGTAGCACAGTTGAGTTACACTGACTATTTATTAATTTATGCTCTTTTTAGATAGAGACAGATACAGTACACTTACATAAACTGAAGCAGCTATCCAGTGCAGTTATCATAGGGCTTATAGCAAGTGCTAATTTGCAACACTTGTCCCTAGATAGGCTTTAAGGTGGCCAAGTAGTCAAAATAAACTGAGTTCAACAAGATACTATAGAACTAAACAAGCATAACCAAGCCCAACAATGCAGCCAACAGCAGGATTTGTTTTCTAGACACGAACAGTACCAAGAAGGAGCATTCAACAACAAAACAAACCTAGCTTGACATAAATCATATTACGAAAAGCAGCACAAAGAGAAACTGGAACTCCCTCATAGCCCATAATGCAAAGGTCAGAAAGCGTGATGATTACAAGCAGTGAAATGTCCGGCTACAGGAGTCTTCTTATCACGATTTTTAATACCACGTGGATTTTTTTAAAGGTTCGTTTTTAGAAGGGTTTCACTTGGCCAAGATAAAGTAAATCTGAAATTTAAGCGAATGAATGAAAAAAGTTGTGTAACGTGATACTGTCTTCAACAAAAAGGTTTCTGGAAGCTAAAGGATGAGTGAACTTATTAATTCTGCTCAGAAAGTTGGACTGTGTACAGTTATTACAAAGAAAATAACAAATTGGCAAGTTGGCCAAAAATGTGTGGAAGCAACAAAGTTTAGATGGCAACTTTAGATTTTAGGCCATGATACGTCAGTGTTTATAAAATATATCTAAAACAAAGACAGAAATAGGACTACACACTGATCCAACAGTACTGTAATGTGAACATGCATTTGCTGTACACGTTCTCTCTGTTGCAGCTTGTATAATTCTATAACATTTTGCATTTAAAGTCCTGCTTTTGTTGGCCATGAACACAGAAAGCATCTCTCATGAGTCTAAAACTTTGTCTTTCAGAGTCACAAATTATAAACTGGACAGTGACGACGTGGAGTATGAGGTCAGATTTCCTTAACTGAAAATTTACACACATGTCCTTTTAATCTTGACTATTTATCCACAGTGCTCACGGTGTTGTTCCCTCCTTGCTGTGTCACCTCTTTGCAGGATGAACCAGAGCTGTACTTTACTGATCCCCAGCAGCTACTGGATCTGATGACAGAGCTGACAGAGCAGAACCTGTCCCTGATTCAGAACTCTGCTCGGGTGGAGGAGAAACTAGAGGAGTTAGAACAGTCCATGGAGACAACCAAGAGGAAAATGTAAAACATCATTTGGTATTTCATTTGTCCACCAGGTCAATTTTCCCCAACTACTAAAGCTTTTTGTGCTTGGAATTTCAGACATATTGCTACCTTTAGCATTTACTATTCATTCCCCCTGCTTTATCACATCCATTCAATTTTGATTCCTTTGTCTCAAGTGAAAAGGATGAAGAGCACATAGCAGTGCAGATAAATGCCATTAACCAGAGAATTGACAAAGAGAAGGCAAGAGGCGCCAAACTTGAACAGAAGGTTCAACTCCATGTGTCGTTGAACACAGAAGACCAAGTAAGGAAACAGCAGGACCTGTCACATTTTTACTCACGATCACCTCTTTGTGAATGTTAGAGCTGCTTTGGTATCTTAACGTGGATCTAACTGGTATAAGTAGACTGTAGACAACATGCTAATGCTAACTATCCGAGTGTGTTTCTCTTGCTTACAGGATTTGATGTTGGACGTTCTCGGTGAGAAGGTGACAGAGGTGCATCGCAGCTGTGTGGACGACAGGATGACCAACCTCAGCACCTTGGAGAAGCTGGCCAACATTGAGCACCACATGTCTTTGCTGCTGCAGGGCCTTGAGAGCATCCCTGAAGAAAAACTGGAGCTGATGAGGAAGATCAAGGACAGCGAGAAGAGGACCAGGTATGTCTCAGTGATGCATGTGGTGTAGTAAGAATCCATAAAATAACAAAATGAGCGTTTTCTCAAGGTAACAGCAATAATGCACTGTACCTCCTGGAATGCACGCCAGGAGGTTTCTCTCCTTCAGTATGTTAACTCTAATCTTCATAAAAAATACAGTAGCATACATCCATTCATCAGTTTCCCTGCTGTATCTATAGAGGGTAATGGGGGGCTGGAATGTATTCCAGACCTCAACAGTCCATCACAGGGATAACACACAAAGAGACAAACAACCATGCACACTGACACTCATATCTGTTTATTTACAATCCCTAAGTAACCTACCATGCATGTCTTCACTGGGAGAACATGCAAATGTGCAACAGAACAGCCCCAATACAGTATAATCTCATGCAAAAACCTCTCCATCATGTTGCAGACAGCGCGAAGAAAAGCTGAGAGAGCAGAGAGAGAAACAAAAAGAGAGGATGAGGAAGTATTTGGAGAGATCCCTGGCTGACTCCAAGAAAATAGTAGGTCTTTTCCCCTTCATATTATCTGAATTTATTTCTTTAATATTTTGTTTTACCTCTAGTAAACATCTGAATTCATTATCAGTAAGTTACTACAGTAATCTTATGGATGCGATCCTCCATTAAAAGGGAGTCTTTTGTTTCCAAAATGCTTGCTAAAGGAAATTTGTTGTGTTTTCTTTATAATTTTATGGGGTCTTAACCTTATTTTTTCATTTAGTCAGGTAAGTTTAAGTTTTAACTAAAGTTGACTGTTACTCTGGTAAATTCACATAATAAATAATACTGTAGCATTTTACCCTAATATTTAATCTAGTAAATTCATAATGCCAATCTGATTTCTCTGTTGGAAAGCATTTAAATGTGCTGTATAAATAAAGGTGGCTTTACTTCACTGTAGCCTCCAGTGGCCTAAATTTATAATCTGTGCCACTGAACAAAATGTGTTATTGCAGCTAATCTCAAAATCATTAATCTTTTCAAACGTTTAGTTTTAATGACTTAGAACAATAACGGCTTCAGCTGTGCACCTTTTCACTACTTTCTTTCAGACTGGGAGAAAGCTCATGCCCAGATGCATGCCAGTTGCCCAGAAAGTCAAAGTGAGCAACGTGGACAACATTCCTGCTGAGGACGAGCTCCATGAGTACCTCTTTGGACCTGAGGACACAGAGTAATGAAAAGAAAAAAATGATGCAATGGACATTATTATTATGCAAAAAAAGAGACTTAAAGTGCAGTACTTTCTTTACCTCTTGTATAATGAAGATATGTTATTATCAGGCAACTAATAAATACCACAATGATGTGATAAAATTAGTAAGTTAGCTGAAATGTTGATGCAAACCCAGCTAGATTTTTTTGTTCAAAAACGTTTAGAGAAAGTTCCACACATCAGGAGTAATAATTTCAGTGGGACGTTTTATTTTAGTTACCAGAACGTTCTTCCCAAATGCAATGTTCTTAAAAAAAACTTCAAATGTTACATGGAAAATGCCCTTTGTTTGTTATCATGTAATAACCTTTGTAATTATGCCACATTAAAGGAACATTTTTTTTTTTTTTTTATTTATTTATAACAATGTTTTTTTATTGGTTTTCACGTATAAATTTCTGCAAGAACAGTATTCCAACCTTTCTTGTCGCAGGTTTGCAGGTAAAGCATTTGTTTACATATTGCACAAAATTTTGTAGAGAAAAAGATTAAAAAAAGAAGAACCATGCCCACAAGAACAATTAACATAACAACAAAAAAAAAAAAAAAAAAAAAAAAGCCATTACCTTGCCAGAAGTTGATTGAGCTTAAAACCTTAACATGCCACCAAACATGAAAACAAATGGTACATTTACATACTTAGATGCACAAATTATATTGCATAGGTCCACAGCAAAATATTAATTTCAATTTAATCAGTATCTTCTGTCAAATCAAAGTTTCCCACAAAATCTTTAAATTGTCCCCACACCTTTTCAAATATAGACAACTTTTTTTTCCTAATACATGTAATTCTTTCTAGAGGATATACTGTGAGCATCTGTTTCACCCAGTGCACCAGTTTGGGTCTCTTACTTTTTTTCCAATATATTGCAATTATTCTTTTTGCTTGTATCAGACACATATTAATCATTATTTTTTCAGTTTTTGAAAAATTGTGTTTTTCTGGATATATTCCTAAAATGAAAAACGCAGGACTTTTTGAAATATCCTTTGATATGATTGACTCTACTGCTGTTTTAACCTCCTCCCAAAAGAGTTCCACTTCAGGACATGTCCACATACAATGGAATAATGTTCCTTTATCATTTAAACACTTTGTACATATATCAGGTACATTATGATTATATCTGTGCAGTTTTACTGGTGTAACATAGATTCTCATAAACCACTTGTACTGGAGAAGCCTAAATCGAGTACTGACTAATTGTTTATGTACTCTGGCACATGCCAATTCCCAGTCCTCTTTTGAGATATTCGTTTGTAAATCCTCATTCCATGCTCTCAATTTGGAGTCTGTATTATCAGTCGAAGTAGACAACAATAAATTATATACCTCCGATATAGCACCCCTACTCAGACTATTTTTAGTAATAATTTTTTCTAAAACTGTTTTTTGAGGTTTGTTCATATTATTCTGATTAGTTCTAATGAAACTTCTAAGTTGAAGATATTTGAACAAGTATTTTTTATTAATATTATATTTGTTTGTTATTTCCTCAAAAGACATTAAAGCATCTGTATTTGGTTTATAGAGATCTTTTATAGTACTTAATCCCTTCAATGCCCACTCTCGAAAAACAGTGTCTGCCCTTCCAGGAATAAAATCTTGGTTACCCCAAATTGGAGAATAGAGAGATAAATCACAAGACTCCTTTACAAATTTGCGAACTTTAGACCAGATTTGGATCATATTTTTAACTATTGGATTTTCACTTTTTTTAACAAGTTTAGAAATTTTGTCTGAATAAAGGTATTGTGGTAATGGTAAAATCAGACCCTCTGACTCCATTTCCCTCCACTGCGGGATGTCTTTTGTCTCGAAATAGAATTTAATTGACCTCAGTTGAGTTGCCCAATAATACCACTTTATATTTGGACATTTTAGTCCTCCTTTATTATATGGTAACTGTAATAAAGACAATCTAATTCGGGCCTTAGAGTTTTTCCAAATAAATCCTGTAAATAATTTTTTAACCCGTTCAAAAAATTCAGTTGGTGGGGGCAAAGGTAGATTCTGAAAAATATACAGCATTTTGGGGAGCACATTCATTTTTATTACACTAATTCTACCAATCAATGAAAGAGGTAAAGACATCCACCGATCCACTAATCCTGTTACATCATTCATTAAAGATTCGTAGTTAGATATGACAGTCAAATTTATTTTGCGCCTAATTTCTATACCTAAATATTCAAAATGATCTACCACTTTAAAATATTGAGCTTGTGGGGCTGGTTTTTCCGCCTCTTTCTCATTGAGCAATAAAATAGAAGATTTAGTATTGTTGATTGTATAACCTGAGATTTTACTAAAATCCCTAATCAGATCTAAGATAACAGGAATTGTCCTGCTCAAATGTGAAACAAATAAGATAACATCGTCAGCATAAAGTGCAACTTTGTGCTCAGTAATACCGATCGATATTCCACTTATTTTAGTACTTTTTCTGATGGCTATTGCCAGAGGTTCTATCGCTAAAGTGAACAAGAGAGGCGAAAGTGGGCAGCCCTGACGACATCCTCTTTTTATTTTAATTGGTTGTGAGATGTTTTTGTTTGTCAAAACCTGAGCTGTTGGATTTAAATACAGTAGTTGAACCCATTTTAAAAATTTGTTTCCAAATCCAAATCGTTCTAGGACATTAAAAAGATAATGCCATTCGACTTTATCAAAAGCCTTTTCAGCGTCAAGAGATAAGAAGGCCTTGTCTGTAGTTTCATCTAAACCTTGGAGAATATTCAAAACACGCCTAACATTGTGGAAACCCTGTCGTCCAACAATAAATCCATTTTGATCCCTATGTATTATGCTAGGTAATGTTTCTTGAAGTCGTTTTGCCAAAACTTTACATAAAATTTTTAAATCAGCATTTAATAAGCTTATTGGTCTCATATTTCCACAAGAATTACTTGGCCTTCCAGGCTTTGGCAGTAATGTTATTAATGCAGCTGTTAGCGATGACGGTAGGCTTCCACTCTGAAAGGACTCAATAAACATTTCTAAAAGGGGTTTTAGCAATTTGGATTTGAATTTTTTATAAATATCAATAGGGAGTCCATCAGGACCTGGTGTCTTGCCAGCCCTCATATCATCAATAGCCTTGCTAAGTTCTTTTTCTTCCAAATCAGCTTCTAAAGTGTTGAAAAAATCATTTGGAACTTGTGGAATTTCCAAATCATCTAAAAAAGCATTTTGACTATCTGAGTCATTTTGTGTTTCTGAATTATAAAGTTTTTGATAAAATTCCCTAAATTCTTCATTTATCTTAACAGGATTGGTTATCATGTCTCCATTGCTTTTCCTGATTGAAGTTATTGCCTTTGTTGTTTCTAATTGTTTGATTTGCCATGCTAACAGTTTCCCAGTTTTCTCGCCCTGTTCATAAAAGTTTTGGTTAAGCCTAATAATATCCGCAGCCGCTCTGTCTGCTGACATTGCACTGTATTCTGCTTTTAGGGTTAACAATTCCTTTTGTGTATTAGGTGTGTTGTCCTTAATCATAAGGTCTTGGGAGGTTTTAATTTTTGACTCTAATAATAATCTCTTTTTATGAAAATCTCTTGATTTGGACGAGGTGTAACTTATTATATGTCCCCTCAAAACAGCTTTGAAAGCATCCCATCTAACTGCAGCAGTTGTTTCAGTTGTATTGTCTTTAAAGTAGTTATCTATTTCTTTTCCAATGTACTCAATAAAGTTATCATCCAGTAACCATTTTTGATTTAAACTCCATCTTGGTGGATCTCTTGCAAGAGCCTCATCTATGTAAATAAAGCCGCATGGACCATGATCAGACAATAGTATAGGATCATAAAAACAGTTATTAATTTTAGAGATCAATGTAGCAGAGACTAAAAAATAATCAATGCGAGAGAACGTCTTATATGTTCCAGAATAACAAGAATATGCAATTTCGTCAGGTTTAAAATGCCGCCAGATATCAAGTAAATTAAGCTCTTTTATAAAGTAAGTGATCGCTGTCCTACTTTTATTGTGTGTTTGGTCAACACCTGTTGATCGGTCTTTAATAGGGTTTAATGTGCAGTTCCAATCACCAGCAATTATATATGCCCCAGGGAGGGAGGAAAGAGTCAGAAAGAGGTCAGTGAAAAACTTTGGATCGTCCACATTCGGACCGTAAACATTCACCAGGTTTAGACTTGCTGATAGTAGTGAGCCTTGGATAATTAAATATCTTCCAAATTTATCCTCAATTGTATTAAGCACTTGAAAAGGAATTGAGCTGTGAATGAGGATCATAACTCCTCTCGCCTGAGAATTAAATGATGCTGAATAAACAGTCCCCTGCCATCTTCTACTTATTTTAGCATGATCTTCTTTTAGAGTATGAGTCTCCTGCAGAAATATAATTTTAGCATCTGAATCTTTAAGTTTATTCATAACTTGTTTTATCTTTTTAACTTTCTGTAGACCTCTACAATTCCAAGAGAAAAACTTAAGCTTTACATTTTGTGACATTCAGATCAAAAAAGGACATGTTTTTCTGGCTAATTCTCTGAGCAAGGTTAACAATACAACAATAGAACAAACTGTAAACTTGCTGAACGGCAAAACCAAAAAATAATCCCATTGTCCACACTAAGTGGCTACCCTCCTTGTCTATGTCCACTTCCCCTGACTTGTAGGGATAGATCCTAGATCAGTCCCCCTAGGTGATATGGTGCCCTCCAAAAGAAAAAAAAACCAAAAATCCTCAAAATAAAGATCCTTAAGCTCTCCAGCTCCATTCATAAATTATTAAATACCTGTTGTATGTATGTACAGATCTAAAAAAAAAAAAAACAACAAAAAACTGTACAATGCTATCAAATTAAATTAAATACAAAACACATTAGGAGCTACTGCTTCAACTTCAGTGAGACAGAAAAGGAAATTGAGAAGAAAATGTTCTAGCTTGTCCATCTTAAAACAAACTGAAAGGACCACCGTTTATGGCAATTACCCAAAGTAATGTAAAAATCAAAGTAATAGACTAGACTAGCTTACATAGCCATTAAGCAGAAGATTATTATTCAATAATTACTAACGTTATAAAATGTGCAGCACTTGAAATGTATCAAACTTATTGGTCCGATGATCTCTCTTTCTTGACCCTGAGTATGAACTCCTCCACAAGTGATGGCTGAGTAAATGTCAGTGTTTCACCTTTGTATGTTACCAGCATTGTAGCAGGCGATCTTATCCCGTGCCTCAGTCCAAGTTCACGCAGTTCTCTACGCACTGAGTCGTATTGCTTCCTCTGTTTGTGCACCTCTGTTGCCAGGTCGGGGTAAAGCCGTACGTGAACATTCTTGTACAGCACATCCTTCTTGCTTCTAGCAGCTTGCATCACAAGTACCTTCTGTCGGTGGTCCAGAAACTTCATTATGAGTGGTCTTGGAGGATCTCCCGTACCCCTCTTTGGCCCAACGCGGTGAGCCCGCTCTATCACTATGGGTGCTCGCGGCTGCAAATCCAATACATCTGGAAGCCAGCTCTCAAGAAACGCACAGCAATCAGGATTCTCGGCTCCCTCGGGGAGATTTACAAGACGCACGTTGTTCAAACGAGCCCTTGTTTCCATGTTAACAAGCTTAACCTCCAGGACCGCGTTTCTTTTTTCCAGTTCCTCCAACTTTACACTCAGTCCACAACAATCATCCTCAACACTGGAGATACGCGTCTCCGCGTGTCCGATTCGGTTAGCGCAGTCACTTAGCTGTTTTGTAGTTTCTTCAGATGCCTTCAGTATACCATTCAGTTTGGCCGTAAACTCTGCTCTGAGATCACCCACCGCCTTCAGAATCTCCTCTTTGACAAGCATAAGTTCGCTGCAGCCCTGTACCTCGGGGGTTGCGGCAAGTAGTTCAGGCATATCCTCGCTGCTAATGCTAGCTTTGCCGGTGGGGCTAACACCAGCGTCTTTGCCAGGTTTCTGCTCCGATTTCCCGAAATCAGAAAGTTTCGTCTGCGTTGGCAGTTTTCCTTTATCTTTGCTGGCTTTTGTTGGGGGTGCCATCTACTTTTAAGAAAATTAATTCCTCCGTGCTCTTAAGAATCAAGTCCACTGTCTATAACAGGATTATTGTTCAGAAGATATCGGAGCTGGATAAAGCGTGTGCTTCTAGACGGCAGCCATACCCGGAAGTCCTAAAGGAACATTTTATTAAAACATTCTGCCATCAGAAGCCTTTTTGAATATTGTTTTTTTTTTTTGTTATTATGTGACAAAATCTGACAACATCCTCCAGACATCCTCTGAATGCTTAAACGTTTTGTCTTAGTTCACTTCTAAGCTTACAGGAACATTACTTTAAATACTAAATATCCCTAAAATGTTATTTAAAAGTATAAAATGCATTGCACAGTTTCATCACTGCCACATCCAGACAGAAAATGCAAGCAATCACCTGCTGCTAAGAGACAATTGGTTAGGATGGTCAAGAGTCAACCAAGAGTTACCAAAAAGCAGGTCTGCAATGAATCAGAAGGTGCTGGAACACAGGTGTCAGTGTCCAGAGCCAGCAGTTTTATATAACCATGAGCAAGAGGCTGAAATGCAAGATGGAAGGTCTTCCTCTAGAAGCAGCACCTTAAAACTCAAATAAAGTTTACTGCTGATGACATGGACAAACAAAAGGCCTTCTGGAGGAAACAAAAAATGAGCAGAAATATGTTTGGAAGAGAAAAGGTGAGGCCTTGTGCATGGTGGTGGCAGTATCATGCTCTGGGGCTGTTTTGCTGCCAGTGGAACTGATGTTTTACACAATGTAAATGAAATAAAGCAAAAAGATGATTTCCTCCACAATCTTCAGAAATACCTAGAACTGTCAGCCAGAAGGTTGGGTCTTGAACACAGCTGGGTGTTTTTAGCAAGACAATGACCCCAAACATTCATCGAAAGGGGTTAAAGAAATGGGTAAATCACGCTAGAATGAAGGTTTTAGACTGGCTACAAATTTAGTTGAACTGCACAAATCCTGTCAAGAGGACTTGTATATGTTGTGTCAGGATGTGGACAGCAGGTGGCGGTGTTTCATTTTTCTCCACTGGCTGCTCTGCTGTGATCATCCGGAGAGGAAGCAGCAGGATGAGGAAGTGTCTAAATGAGGACTAACTGGAAGATGTAGCTGAAGCACCAGCAGCTGGCACAAGTTTACCGGCTGGGCAGCTAGCAGCTAACAGCGGTATTTGACAATGCGATGGGTAACTGCTGGGCTTACTGTGTGGGGCTCTTCAGGAGAGAGGCCAATAGAATCCAGAGAGGCGGCGGGTGAGTGAGATGTAGCGTTAGCCGGTGTTAGCTAGCATCATCTAAAGCAACGTATCCTATTACTGCTAACGGCTGCTAACGGTTGGTGTAGCCGGTAACTGACACCGCAGGGAGGACTTCTGAACTGTGTTGTGTGTTTTTCTGGTAGTGTTGTGGTACCAGGGGGACACAGGAGGACAGGTTAGCTTCTGGTGGTGTGTTCTGTACGGGGGGCTAACCTGCAGCCAGTCAGTGTCAGTAGGAACCAAGACCCCACCCCTATTGTCAACAGCCTGGACATGGAGTTTAGCTAATTAAATTATAGCAACAAGACCCACTGAACCACAGCTTTAAATACAGTGGTTATACTCTGACATATTGAATCTATACCTGGGCATAAGTAGTCTGTTTCTTGCCTTAGTTTCATCCTGTTCTGTCACCAAATTAAGTATTAATAATTGATGTTTTTATCTTTTGCTTTGTTAAGACAAGACAAGGCTTCTCTCCCTGCTGCTACATGTTTCCATATTGGAGCTGACAACAGTACTTCATTATAGTACTGCTGCAGTGGTACTTATTATGTACTACTCTGGGAAACCTCATTAGTAAAGTGTCCACTTTGCCTGGAGTAATAAAATGTGGATTAGTTTTGAGTTAGTTGCCATACCGGTCAGTTCAAACATCCTGAATCAATGTTAATTCAGAACATAAAGAGCAAAGAGCTTAATTAGACAGTTGACACATCACAGCAGTGATCAATGATGTTAATTATGCCTCATTTGATTAAACGCGTCCTGTTTCAGGGTCCTCATGCTGGCATTACTCAGTGGGCCACTTAAACAGAAGTGAACCATTATTACTGTTAGTTACACCTGGGCTTTCCTTGCGTTTTACAAGCAGAGTTTTCATTGTTGAATAATCAACTAAATTATTTTCTCGTTTAACTGATTAGTTGATTAAAAAAAATGGTGAAAAATAATATTAAAAAATGTAGATCTGTGCTTCCCAAAGCATGAGGTGATGTCTTGAAATGTCTTTTTTACATCCACAACCCAAAGATAGTCAGTTTACTATCACAGAGGAGGAAAGAAACCAGAAATTATTAAAATTTAAGAAACCGGAATTCAGAAAATTTTGACTTTTTTCATAAACATAGCACCCAAATCAATTAATCAATTTTGAAAATAGTTGGTGGTTAATTTATTAGTTGCGGCAGCTCAAATTAAAAGATGAAGTGAGTCTTCACGGTGGTGTATTGCTCAATTAACTGTTTAGTTTTGAGATTACAGGCACAACACGTGTTACTACATTCACATCAGATTATTGTTTTTATCTTTTTCTGTGTTGTATTTTATGTTGCATAAACTTGGGTAGTCTCTCTTGTCGTCATAATGCATTAGGATGTGGACACTGGTGGGCGTACAACTAAAAGCAGCCTTCTTTATTACAGACAGTAGGCCTGAATGATATTACGGAAATCTGTGGTATGCAGTAATTAGTTTTAACTGCACACTTCCTATGTCTTCCTGCTTTAGTATGTGCACTGCTTTACAGAAACGCCACATGAATAACCAACAAATGAAACAAGAAATTGATTTAAATAAAGCAATATAACTATTAGAAATCAAAGTTATTTTCAGACATCTCTTGATGTTTTTCTCTCTATTCTCTCCTTCCTCAGCCATCTTTTTATTTGACCTCGCTATTGCCAAATTAACAACCAAGCTGACTGCTCAGTGTGAACGCATGTCGTATCTATATAAAAGGCTTTTCTTGTTCATTGCATTTCAGGGAGTCTTTTGCTATGTTTCTATTCCATGTATGAAAATTCCGTTTATATATCAGCAATAAGAAATAGTCAGTAGGGTTGATGACGTAAACTTTCCCTGTGGTGAAATCTTTTTGTCTTTCCATCAGTTATCGTCATTATCCTATCTAAACAAACAAATAAAGTGTCATTTTATTCATCATAAAACAACTCAGAATAGGTATTTCTGTTATGTGTTTAAACTAAGGGACAATCAAATATCTGCTTCTGTTAGTTTTAGGTTAGTTGTGCATGAGTCCATGATATGAAGGAATTTGTTTGGAAAAATGTGATTAT